>JAJFZO010000094.1:722500-1922500 GCA_021397835.1 Moringa oleifera
GTGCAGCGAAGGAGCCTCGTGGGCTGCCTTAAAGTGTGATTCCCACCGAGCGATGGGTAGAATCATTTGTAGATGACTTAAATGCGCGACAGGGTATTGTATGTGGCAGAGTGGCCTTGCTGCCACGATCCACTGAGATTTAGCAATTTGTCACCGCAATTCGTCCCTTCCCCCTCTCGAACCCCATAATAATTGTCCCTCTCTTTCCGGCAATTGATGCCCCGAGGTCTGAAATCATCCTCAAAATAATGACCTAAAAAAAGAAGCAAGTCCTTTAGGCCTGTAGAGAATGAGAAACATAAGGGAAAAACATTGGAAAAATATCGGGAAGCATTGGGGAGCCAAGTGTTACTCCAATAAAAAATATATACATCTAACAAAAACTTGTCCCTCAATGCTGTCCCTCGGTGAAGTACTGCCCAGTGAGCGATTCCAGGGGAGCTGCGTCACACGGACACTGGGCATGGGAGGCATTCCTCGGCAGCCCCCAGCAGTAATGGCATGGGCAGCTTGCCCAGCCTGCGGCAGTAGTGGGCGTGCCAGCAAGGCCACTCGCGCCTATAACTTGCCAGCCCTCGTCCCTGACCCTCGATATGGTGCCCAGTGTGGGGCAATGGTGGGCGCACCAGCTAGGCCACGGGCACCCATCACGAGCCAACCCCCTCGTCCTTGACACTCGACGTAGTGCCCAATGAGCTAGCCAGAGGAGCCGCATCGCACGGACCTTGGGAACGGGAGGCGTGCCTCGGTAACCCCCAGCAGGCACGGCAAGGGCTGCTTGCCCAGAATGCGGCAACGATAGCCGTGCCAGCCAGGCCAGCGAACGAGGGTGGGGAGCTGTGTCGCACGAACCTTGGGCATGGGAGCCACGGGTCAGTAGCCCCTAGGCAGGCACGGCATGGGCCAAATGCCTAGGGTGCGGCAGCGGTGGGCACACCAGCTGGGCCTCGTGCATCCATCGCGGGCTAGGCCCTGACACTTAACGTTCTGCCCTCGCGTCACAGGGACCTTGGGCATGGGAGGCGTGCCTCGGCAACCCCCAGTGAGCACAGCAAGGGCTTCTTGCCTAGCATGCGGCAACAGTGGGCGCGCCATGGGCCATGGGGTAGCGGTGGGCATGCCAGCCAGGGCATGGCACCCATCGCGAGCCAACCCTTTCATCCCACCTCCCTGACGTAGTGCCCAACGACCTAGCCAGGGGAGCCATGTCGCATAGACCCTGGGCACGGGAGGCACGCCTCGGCAGCCCCCAGTAGGCACTGCAAGGGCTACTTGTCCACCGAGCGGCAGCGGTGGGGGCGCTAGCGGGGCCACGGGCACCCATCGCAAGCTAGCCCCCTCGTCCCTCACACTCGACGTAGTGCCCAGCGAGCGAGCCAAGAGAGCCGCGTCGCACGAACCCTGGGCATGGGAGCCACGTGTTGGCAGCCCCCAGCAGGCATAGCATGGGTCAAGTGCCCAGCGTGGGGCAGCGGTGGGTGCACCATCCAGACCACTGGTGCCCGTCACAAGCCAGCCCTGTCGTCCCTGCCCCCCGACGTAGTGCCCAGTGACCTAGCTAGGAGAGCCGTGTCACACAGACCCTAGGCATGGGAGGCATGCCTCAACAGCCCCCAGCAAGCACTACAAGGGCTGCTTGCCCACCGTGCGGCAACGATAGGCGTGCCAGCCAGGCCACGGGCTCCCATCGCGAGCCAGCCCCTTCGTCCCTAACACTCGAAGTAGTGCCCAACGAACGAGTCAGGGGAGCCGCATTACACGAACACTAGGCACGGGAGGCACGCGTTGGCAGCCCCCAGCAGGCACGACTTGGGCCAAGTAGCCAGCGTGGGGCAGCGATGGGAGAGCTAGCCAGCCACTGGCGCCCATCGTGAGCCAGCCCCCTCGTCCCTGCCCCCCGTCGTAGCGTCCAGCGACCGAGCCAGGTGAGCTGCGTCGCATAGACCCTGGGCATGAGAGGCACACCTCAGCAGCCCCCTGCAGGCACGGCAACGGCTGCTTCCTTAGCCTGCAACAGCGGTGCACCTGCCAACCGAGCCACGGGTGCCCATTACGAGACAACGCCCTCATCCCTAACACTCGAAGTAGTGCCCAGCAAGCGAGCCTGGGGAGCCGCATCGCACGAACCCTGGTCACGGGAGGCACGCGTCGGCAGCCCCTAGCAGGCACGGCATGGGCCAAGTGCCCATGGTGCGGCAGAAGTAGGGGCATCAACCGGGCCACGTGCACCCACGGCCAGCCAGCCTCTTTGTCCTTGGCACTCGACATAGTGCCCAGCAAGCTAGCCAGGGGAGTCGCGTCGCACGGACCTTGGTAATGGGAGGCATGCCTCGGCAACCCCCAGTAAGCACTATAAGGCCAGCTTGCCCACTGTGTGGCAGCGATGGATGCACCAGCTAGGCCACAAGCTCCCATCGCGAGCGAGCCCTCTCGTCCCTGACACTCGAAGTAGTGCCCAGCGAATGAGCAAGGGGAGCCGCATCGCACGAACACTAGGCACGGGAGGCATGCGTCGGCAACCCCCAACAAGCACGGCATGGGCTAAGTGCCCATGGTGCGGCAGTGGTGGGAGCATCAACCGGGCTACGTGCACCCACAGCGAGCCAGCTCCCTCGTTCATAACACTCGACATAGTGCCCAGCAAGCTAGCCAAGGGAGTCGTGTCGCACGGACCCTGGTCACGAGAGGCATGCCTCGACAACCCCCAGCAGGCATGGCAAGGGCTGCTTGCCCAGCGTTCAGCAACGGTGGGCGCGCCAGCCGGCCACGGGCGCCTATCACGAGCCAACCCCTTTGTCCTTGACACTAGACATAATGCCCAGCGAGCGAGCCAGGGGAGTCGCATTGCATGAACCTTAGGCACGAGAGCCACACATCAACAGCCCCTAGCTGGCATGGCATGGGCTAAGTGCCCAGCGTGGGGCAGCGGTGGGCGCGCCAGCCGGGCCACATGCACCCATCGCGAGCCACCTCCCTCGTCCCTGACACTTGACGTAGTGCCCAGTAAGCGAGCCAGGGGAGCTGCGTCGCAAGAACCCTGGGAACAGGAGACACGCATCGGTAGCCCCCAGCAGGCACTGCTTGGGCCAAGTGCCCAGGGTGCGGCAGCGATGGACGCGCCATCAAGGCCACTGCCGCCCATCGCGGCTAAGCCCCGTCGTATGAACTTTGGGCATGGGAGCCACACGTCGGCAGCCCCCAGCATGCACAGCATAGGCCAAGTGCCCAGCGTGGGGCAGTGGTGGGCGCACCAAGTAGGCCACTGGCGCCCATCGCGAGCCAGCCCTGTCGTCCTTACTCCTTGACGTAGTATCCAGTGACCTAGCTAGGAGAGCTGCGTCACACAGACCCTGGGCATGAGAGGCACGCCTCGGCAGCCCCCAACAAGCATGGCAATGGCTAGTTGTCGAGGGTTTGACAGGAATGGGTGTGCCAACCGGGCCACGGGCACCCATCGCGAGCCAGCCCCCTTGTCCCTGACGCTCGAAGTAGTGCCCAGCAAGTGAGCTAGGGGAGCCATGTCGCAACAACCCTAGGAAAGGGAGGCACGCGTCGGTAGGCCCCAGCAGGCATGGCTCGGGCCAAGTGCCCAGGGCGTGGCAGAGATGGGCATGCCAGCAAGGCCACTGGTGCCTATCGCGGCCAAGCCCCGGCAGGCCTGCTCCTCGACGTAGTGCCTAGCGAGCAAGCTGTGGGAGCCGCGTCGCAAGGACCTTAAGCATGGGAGGCATTCCTCGGCAACCCCTAGTACGCACGACAAGCGTTGCTTGCCAGCGTGCAGTAGTGGTGGGCGCGCCAGCCCGACCACTGCCGCCCATCGTGAGGTAGCCACCTCGTCCCTGACACTCGACGTAGTGCCAGCAAGTAAGCCAAGGGAGTTGCATCACACAGACCCTGGGCATGGGAGGCATGCCTCAGCAGCCCCCAGCAAGCACGACAGGGGCTGCTTGCCTAGCGTGCGGCAGTGGTGGGCATGCCATCCAGGCCACGGGCGCCCATCACTAGCCAGCCCCCTCGTCCCTGACACTCGACGTAGTGCCCAGCGAGTAAGCCAAGGGAGCTGCGTCGCACAGACCCTGGACACGGGAGGCATGCCTCAGCAGCCCCCAGTAGGCACGGCAAGGGCTGCTTGCCCAGCATGCGGCAGTGGTGGGCATGCCATCCAGGCCACGGGCGCCCATCACTAGCCAGCCCCCTCATCCCTGACCCTCGACGTAGTGCCCAACAAACGAGCCAAGGGAGCCGTGTCACACGAACATTTGGAGTGGGAGGCATTCCTCGGCAGCCCCAGTAGGCATGGCATGGGCTGCTTGCCCAGCGTGTGGCAGTGATGGGGGTGCCAGCCAAGCCACGGGCGCCTATTGCGAGCTAACCCCTTCATTCCTGCCCCTCGATATGGCACCCAGACAGCGAGCCAAGGGAGCCACATCGCAAGGACCCTGGGTACAGGAGGCAACCCTCGGCAGCCCCAACAAGCACGGCATGGGCTGCTTGCCTAGTGTGTGGTAGCTGTAGGTGTGCCAGCCAGGCTCCGGGCGCCCATCCCTAAGAAGCCCACTCCTCCTTGCTTCCTGACATACTGCCCAGCGAGCAAGCTAAGGGAGCCGCGTAGCACGGGCCCTGGGCACGAGAGGCATGCCTCGGCAGCCCTCAGCAGGCACGGCATGGGCTGTTTGCCTAACGTGAGGAAGCGGTGGGCGCATCAACCAGGCCATAGGTGCCCATCGCGAGCCAGCCCCTCATTCCCATCCCTCAACGTAGTGCCCAGCGAACGAACAAAGCGAGCCGTGTCTCACGAACCCTGAGCATAGGAGACACGCCTCGGTAGCCCCCAGTAGGCACGGCACGAGCCAAGTGCCCAGCATGCGGCAACGGTGGGCGCGCGAGCCAGCCCCGTCGTCTTTGTCCCTTGGCATAGTGCCCAGCGAGCGAGCTAGGAGAGCTGCATCGAACAAACCCTAGGCATTAGAGGCATGCCTCGGCAACCTCCAGCAGGCATGGCATGGGCTGCTTGCCTAGCATGCGAAAATGCTGGGTATGCCAGCTGGGCTACGGGTGCCTATCGCGAGGCAGCCTCTAGTCCTTGACCCTCGACGTGATGCCAACGAGCAAGCTAGGGGAGCCACGTCGCATGGACCCTGGGCACGAGAGGCACGCGTCAGTAGCCTCTAACAGGCATGGTATGGGCCAAGTGTCCATCATGCAACAACAGTGGGCGCATGAGCCAAGCCTCTGGCGCCTATCGCGAGCTAGCCCCCTCGTCCCTAGACCTCGACATAGTGCCGAGCGAGAGAGCCAGTAAAGCCGCGTCGCATGGACCCTAGGCAAAGGAGGCATGCCTCGGCAACCCCTAGCAGGCATGGCATGGACCAAATGCCCTACATGCGGCAACGGTTGACACGTCAGCTAGGTCACGGGTGCTCATCGCGAGCTAACCCCTCGTTCTTGCCTGTCGACATGGTGCCCAGCGAACGAGCCCGGGGAGCCGTGTCGCACAGACTTTGGGCACAGGAGGCAAGCCTCGGCAGCCCCCAGCAGGCAAGGCATGGGCTTCTTGCCTAGTGTACGATAGCAGTAAGCGTGCCAACTAGGCCACTGGCGCCCATCGCAAGCCAGCACCCTCCTCCCGGCCCCTCGACTTACTGCCCAGCGAGCGAGCTAGGAGAGCCACGTCGCACTAACCCTGGGAATAGGAGGCATGCCTCGACAACCCCCAGCAGGCACAGCATGAGCTGCTTGCCCAGCGTGCGGCAGCAGTGGGTAAGCCAGCCAGGCCATGGGCGCCCATCGCGAGCCAGCCCCTCGACATAGTGCGCAGCGAGTGAGCCATGGGAGCCACATTGCATGGATCCTAGGCACGGGAGGCATGCCTCGGCAGCCCCTAAGAGACACGGAATGGGCCGCGTGCCCAGCGTGCAGCAGCGGTGGGCATGCCAGCCGATCCACAGGCACCCATCACGGGCCAGCCCCCTCGTCCCCATCCTTCCACGAGGTGCCAGTGAGTGAACAAGGGGAGCCGCGTCGCATGGACCCTGGGCATGGGAGGCATGCCTTGGCAACCCCTCGCAGGCACGGCCTGACGTGGTTTCCCAGCATGCGGTAACAGTGGGCGAGCCAACAAGGCCTCGAGAACACAACGCAAGCCAGTCGCCTCGTTATTGTCCCTCGACGTGGTGCCCTGTGAGTGAGCCAAGGGAGCCGCTTTGCATGGACCCTGGGCACCGGGGGCACGCCTGGGCAGCCCACTACAGGCACGGCATGGGCTGCTTGCCCAGCATGCGGTAGCGGTGGGCGCGGTAGCAAGGCCTCGGGCTCTCATCGTGAGCCAGCCCCTTTGTCGTTGTCCCTCGACATAGTGCACAGCGAGCGAGCCAGGGGAGTAGCGTCACACAGACCTGGGGCACAAGAGGCACGCGTCGACAGCCATGAGCAGGCGTTGCATGGGCTGCATAACCAGTGTGCGGCAGCGATGGGCATGCCAGCAAGGCCTTGGGCACCCATCGCGAGCCAGCAGAGCCACGCCCCGCTGACCCTGGGCACAGGAGGCATGCCTCGGTAGGCCCCAGCAGGCACGGCATAGGCTGCTTGCCCAGCATGCGGCAACGGTGGGTGCGCCAGCCAGGCCACGGGCGCCCATCGCAAGCCAGCCCCTCGACATAATACATAGCGAGTAAGCCAGGGGAGCCACGTCGCACGGACCTTGGGCACAGGAGGCACGCCTTGGCAGCCCTTAAGAGGCACAGTATGGGCCGCATGCCCAGCGTGCGACAGCAGTGGGAGTGCCAGCTAGTCCACAAGCGCCCATCACTACCCTGCCTCCTCGTCCCCATCCTGTGACGCAGTGCACAGTGAGCGAGCTAGTAGAGCCACATCGCACGGACCCTGGGCATAGGTGGCATGCCTCAACAGCCCCAAGCAGGCAAGGCAACTGCTTGCCCAGCGAGCGATGGCGGTGGGTGCGCCAGCCAGACCACGGGCGCCCATCACAAGCCGGATCCTGGACCTTGGGCACGAGAAGCATGCCTCGGTAGCCCCCAGCAGGCATGGCATGGGCTACTTACCTAGCTTATGGCAACGGTGGGCGCACTAGCAAGACCACGGGTGCCCATCATGTGCCGGCTCCCTCGTCCCTGCCCCTCGACATAGTGCGCAGCGACCAAGCCAGGGGAGCCGTGTCACACAGACCCTGGGCACAGGAGGCATGCCTCAGCAGCTCCCAGCCAGAATGGTATAGTCTGCTTACCCAGCATGCGACAGCGCGGGCGAGCCATCTAGGCCACGGGCGCCCATCGCAAGCCAGCCCCTCGATATAATAACTAGCGAGTGAGCCAGGGGAGCCACGTCGCACGGACTCTGGGCTCGGGAGGCACGCCTCGGCAGCCCAGCAGCCACGGCATGGGCTCCTTGCCGAGCGAACGGCAGCGATGGGCACGCCATCCAGGCCACGAACGCCCATCACTAGTTAGCCCCTTGACATAATACCTAGCATGCGAGCCAGAGGTGCTGCATCGAACGTCCCTTGGTCACGGGAGGCACGCCTCAGCAGCCCTCAACGAGCATGGCATGGGCTGCTTGCCTAGTGTGCGGTAGTGGTGGGCGCGCCAGCCCGGCCATTGGCGCCCATCACTAGCCAACCCCTTGTCCTTGACCCTCCACGTAGTACGCAGCGATGGAGCCTGGGCAGCTGCATCGCAAAGACCTTAGGAAAGGGGGGCATGCCCCGGTAGCCCCCCAGCAAGCACAACATCGGCCAAGTGCCTAGTGTGCGGCAGCAATGGGCGCGCGAGCCAGCCTCGTCATCTTTATCCCTTGGCGTAGTGCCCAGCGAGTGAGCCAGGAAAGCTGCGTTGCATGGACACTAGGCACCAGAGGCATGCCTTGGTAGCCCCCAGCAGGCAAGGCATGGGCTGCTTGTCCAGCGTGTAGCAATGGTGGGTACGTCAACTGGGCCACGAGTGCCCATCGTGAGCCAGCCTCGTCATCCTTGACCCTTGACATGGTGCCTAGCGTGCGACAGCGGTGGGTGCGCCAACCAGGCCATGGGCGCCCATCGCGAGCCCACCCCTCGACATAGTGCACAACGAGTGAGCCAGGGGAGCCACGTCGCACAGACCCTGGGCACAGGAGGCACACGTCAGCAGCCTCTAATAGGCACGGCATGGGCCAAGTGCCCAGCATGCGGCAGCGGTGGGCGCACAAGCTAAGCCTCTAGGGGCGATCGCGAGCCAACCCCCTCGTCCTTGGACCTCGACATAGGTCCCAACGAGTGAGCCAGTGGAGCTGCATCGCACGGACCCTATGTAAAGGATGCTTGCCTCTACAACCCCTAGTAGGCACGGCATGAGCCAGGCATGTGGCACCAATCCTGAGCCAACCCCCTTGTCCCTAGACCCTGACATAGTGCCCTGCGAGCAAGCCAGGGGAGTTACGTCGCACGGACCCTATGCAAAGGAGGCATGCCTCGACAGCCCCTAGTAGGTACGGTTGTCGCGCCAGCTAGGTCACGGGTGCCCATCGCGAGCCAACCCCTCGTCCCTGCCCCTCGACATGGTGCCCAGTGAGTGAGCTAGGGGAGCCACATCGCACGGACCTTGGGCATGGGAGGGATGCCTCGACAGGCCCCAGCAGGCATGGGCTGCTTGCCTAGCGTGCAACAGCGATGGGCGTGCCAGCCAGGCCACTAGCGCCTATCTCGAGCCAGCACTCTCATCCCTGCCCCTCGACTTACTGCTAAGTGAGCGACCAAGGAGAGCCACATCGCACTGACCCTGGGCATGTGAGGCATGCCTCGGCAGCCCCCAGCAGGCACGGCATAGGCTGCTTGCCCATCGTGCTGCAGCGGTGGGCGCGTCAGCTAAGCCACTAACGCCCATCGCGACCCAGCCCCCTCGTCCCTGTCCCTCAACATGGTGCCCAGCATGTGAGCCAGGGGTGCCACAGCAGTCCCTAGCAGGCATGGCGTAAGCCTTGCTAGGGGCGCCCTACGAGATCAAGCCACAAGCACTCTGTGAAGCTCGGCACATGCTGTGGGCATTGATTTCTTAGGCAAGCTGGGCTTGGCCGTGTCCCCTGGCTGTGATGGACCTTAAGAGCAGCCATGGGGTGGCCGAAGGGGTGCTGGGCAAGGCAGCCAGCATGCACCCTGGCCAGGCAGAGGCATAACTGCACCAGCCTGTTGGCTGCAATGCCTAGTTGCAAAATTGTTGATAGTCTTTTCATCATGGAATTGGTCCCGAAATGACTCAAATAAATCGTCTAATTCATGAGGAGTCTGCCACTGAAGTTTGGGATCAATTTGACTCACGAGCTATTTTCGATGATTTTTTTCAATTTTTTACTGTAGAAAATTCATTAAAAAAAATTTTGTGCCTAGAAAATTTTGAAATTTTTTATGCTGGTAGATATGATTACTCTCCATTTATGTACAAAATTTCAGCTCAAAATTCCAAGTAAATAAGTTTTTAGATGGCTCAGACACATTAATATTTCTTTCTACCAGGAGTGAAATTTCGTTTAAGACTCTTTAGGAAGGAGGTGCTTACCTAGCTTACTAGGTGCCAATAGGCCATGCGTACTCTCCCCCTGCCCATCCCACATGGGCAGGCACTGGGCTTGGGGAACCCAGCTCGCATGGCATGGGCAGGGCAGCCTACAGCCTTGCCCATCTAACCGATGGTGTGTGGCTGTGGCGGCAACCACCATCGACAGGCAGGCGGCTGGCGACGTTGGCCGAAGAGTGTGAGATGCTGGACTAGTAGCCAATGGAATAGAGAAAACGTGGGAAATGAAATTCACTAAATTATGAGCAATGAAATGAGAAAAATCGTGGGATAATGAGTAGGGATGTGGCTAGACGAGCTCGACAGTGTGGGTGACGAAGCTAACTATAATGCATGCTATGCGAGGACCAAATCACTAGGGAGATTTTGAGCATACAGAGTGCTTCATCATAGGCCTCCAAGCGGCGGACGCGGGGTTAAATCTCGACACTGAGGCTTGCCTAAGCAGACTCGTTATGCAATGCAATCGACGACATGATCATCGATCATTAGCTTTGAGCGAGCCACACGGCCAGCCTGGGCACCGCGTGACACCCGTGTTGCTAAGGCCTCATCGGTGGGAAGAACATAGGAAACAAAATCCACTAAATCATGGGATAATGAGCTAGGATGTGGCCAGACACGCTCGACGGTGTAGGCGATGAAGCTAACGATGACGCATGCTACGCGATGGCCAAATCACTGGGGGTATTTTGAGCATGTGGAGTGCTTCATCGCAGGCCCTCGAGGCGGCAAACGCGGGGTTGGATCCCGATGCTTAGGCTTTCTTAGGCGGACTCGTTGCGCAGCGCAATTGAAGACACGATCGTCGGCCATTAGCATCGAGCGAGCGACACGGCCAACTTGGGCATGGCATGACACCCCTGCTGCCAAGGCCTTATCGGTGGAAAAAACATGGGAAACAAAATCCACTAAATCGTGAGATAATGAGCTGGGATATGGCTGGACAAGCACGACGGTATGGGCGGCGAAGCTAACGATGACGCATGCTGTGCGAGGGCCAAATCGCTGGGGGGATTTTGAGCATGTAGAGTGCTTCATCGTAGGGCTTCAAGGCTGCAGACGCAAGGTTGGATCCCGATGCTCAGGCTTACCGAGGTGAACTCGTTGCGCAGCCCGATCAACGACACTATCATCGGTCGTTAGCATCGAGCGAGCCACACGGCCAGCCTGGGCACCGCGTGACACCCCTACTGCCAAGGCCTCATCGATGGTCCCTTGCCATCGAAGAATTGTCCCTCGCTATCGAAACAATTTCGCGCTTAGTGGCTTGGATGTGGTAGTACTCGACGACCTGCATGATCGATAGGCCTTTCGCTCGTGGTCTTGCAGCTAGTTTGGTGCTGTTGTTGCCCATTTGTACGTGCAGCGTGTGAGTGGTGATCTAGTCATGCACGTTGGCAGGCTCCATGTTCCCACATCGAACTGTCGGCTAGCACAAACGAAATTATGATTCATGCCTTACGTTGATGATTCGAGTCGATTGTCTTTGCACAATGTCCCTTGCGAGCATGGGTGGAAACTTAAGTCGGCCCTTGTGCTCCAAGTGCGGCTTGCTTCGACATACGACTGCTTTGGCACATGAACGGGCGGTCGTTCCCTCGGGAGTAAAAAGTGTTGCGACAAGAATGGCCTCGGCCTCTGCCTGTCCAAGCGACAGCATTTGTCCCACGTCCCATCGATTTTGAATGACGACCACTATAGCTTTGGCCTCTAGAGCCTTACGGCATATTTCGGTCCTAGTTGGCGTGGTGTCTTGAAGGATGCTACCTGGTTGATCCTGCCAGTAGTCATATGCTTGTCTCAAAGATTAAGCCATGCATGTGTAAGTATGAACTAATTCAGACTGTGAAACTATGCATGGCTCATTAAATCAGTTATAGTTTGTTTGATGGTACCTACTACTCAGATAATCGTAGTAATTCTAGAGCTCATACGTGCAACAAACCCCGACTTCAGTAAGGGGCGCATTAATTACATAAAAGGTCGATGCAGGCTTTGCCCGTTGCTCTGATGATTCATGATAACTCGATGGATAGTAAGGCCATCATGCTGGCGACGCATCATTCAAGTTTCTACCCTATCAACTTTCGATGGTAGGATTGTTGCCTGATATCTTGGCTCTCACATCGATGAAGAATGTAGCTAAATGTGATACTTGGTGTGAATTGCAGAATCCCATGAAACATCGAGTCTTTGAACGAAAGTTGCGCCCGAAGCCATCAGGCAGAGGGCTTGTCTGCTTGAGTGTCAAGCACCATTGCCCTCGACCCCCCCTGGCATCCCTTCGGGGAGGGGAAGGATGATTGTAGTGCAGATGTTGGCCTCTCGTGCACCTTCAGCTCATAGTTGGCCTATAAAAGAGCCTCGAGTGACTCCACGACACTGCTTGGCGGTGGTAAAGAAAGCCTCATACTCCCTCGTGCATGTGTCGCTTGCTCGCGGCTCACAGACCCAATGATCGATCAATTGAGATGCGACCCTAGGTCAGGTGAAACCACCCGTTAACTTTAAGTATATCAATAAGCGAAGGAAAAGAAACTAACAAGGATTTCCCCAATGACGATGAGCGAACCGGGAGAAGCCCACCTTGAAAATCGTGCGCTCTTAGCGCCTGAATTATAGTCTGGAGAAGCGTCCTCAGCAATGGACCGGGATCCAAGTCCTCTAAAAAGGGTCATCGGAGAGGATGAGAGCCCTGTCTCGTCCGAACATTGTCGCACCATGAGGCATTGTTAAAGAGTCGGGTTGTTTGGGAATGCAACCCCAATAGGGCGGTAAATTCAGTCCAAGGCTAAATATGGGCGAGAGATCGATAGCGAACAAGTACCGCGAGGGAAAGATGAAAAGGACTTTGAAAAGAGAGTCAAAGAGTGCTTGAAATTATTGAGAGGCAAACGGATGAGGGCTAGGGATGCACCTCGATCGGATGTGGAATGGCCACGAGTCGATCCGTCGATCGACTCGAGGTACAGATCAATGCGGATTGCGACGGCGGCCCAAGCCCGAGCCTTTGATACGCTCGCGGAGATGTCATCGCAATAGTGCTTCGTCACTTGTGCACTCTCTGCGTTGGCCAACGGGCACCTCATTCCACCCATCTTGAAACACGGACCAAAGAGTCTAACATGCGTGATAGTCAATAGGTGACTAAACCCGTAATGCGCAAGGAAGCTAATTGGCCGGATCCTTCGCGGGTGCACCACCAACCAACCTCGATCTTTTAAGAATGGTTCGAGTGCGAGCATGCCTGTGGGGACCCTAGAAATGGTGAACTATGCCTTAGCGGGGCAAAGCCAGAGGAAACTCTAATAGAGGCTCGCAGCGATACTGATGTGCAAATCGTTCGTCTGACTTGGGTATAGGGGTGAAAGACTAATCAAACCGTCTAGTAGCTGGTTCCCTCCGAAGTTTCCCTTAGGATAGCTGGAGCTTAGATGCGAGTTCTATCAGGTAAAGCCAATGATTAGAGGCATTGAGGGCAAAATGCCCTCGACCTATTCTCAAACTTTAAATAGGTAGTATAGGGTGACTACTTCATTGAGCCGTTCCACGAAATCGAGAGCTCCAAGTGGGCCATTTTTGGTAAGCAAAACTGGTGATGTGGGATGAACCAAAAGCTGGGTTATAGTGCCTAACTGCACGCTAACCTAAAACCCACAAAGGGTGTTGGTCAATTAAAACAGTAGGACGGTGGTCATGGAAGTCAAAATTTGCTAAAGTGTGTGTAATAACTCACCTGCCGAATCAACTAGCCCCGAAAATGGAAAACAGTAGGACGGTGGTCATGGAAGTCAAAATTTGCTAAAGTGTGTGTAATAACTCACCTGCCGAATCAACTAGCCCCGAAAATGGATGATGCTGAAGCACGCGACCTATACTCGATCATTGGGGCAAGGGCCAAGCCCCAGTGAGTAGGAGGGCGTAGTGGTCATCGCAAAACCCGAGGCGCGAGCTAGAGCGGAGCAACCATCGGTGCAAATCTTGGTGGTAGTAGCAAATACTGAAATGAGAACTTTGAAGGCCGAAAAAGGGAAAGCTTCCATGTGAACGGCACTTGCACATGGGTTAGTCGATCCTAAGAGACAGGGGAAGCCCATCGGATAACGCCTTGACGCTAGCTTCGAAAGAGGATCTGGTTAAAATTTTAGAACCAAAACATGGTGGCTGATGGTAATGTTAGAGAGTCTGGAGACATTGGCTAGGGCCTTGGAAAGAGTTATCTTTTCTGTTTAACTACCTGCCCACCCTAGAAACGGCTCAACCGGAGGTAGGGTCTTGCGGCTGGAAGAGCATCACAGGTCGCGTGGTGTTCGGTGCTCCCCCAGTGGCCTTTGAAAATCCGAAGGACCCGAGTGCCTCCTACGTCGAGTCGTACTCATAACTGCATCACATCTCCAAGGTGAATAGCCTCTGGTCGATGGAACAATGTAAGCAAGGGAAGTCAGCAAAATGGATCCGTAACCTCGGGAAAAGGATTGGCTCTGAGGGCTGGGCACAGAGGTCCCAGTCCCAAACCCGTCGACTGTCGGTGGACTGCTTGAGCTGCTCCCACGGTGAGAGCAGGTCACCACGTGCCGATCAGGAGACAGACTAGGAACGGTTCCTTCTGGGGCCTTCCCCAAGCGTCGAACAGCCAACTTAGAACTGGTACGGACAAGGGGAATCGGACTGTTCAGTTAAAACAAAGCATTGCGATGGTCCCTATAGATGCTCACGCAATGTGATTTATGCCTAGTGCTTCGAATGTCAAAGTGAAGAAATTCAACCAAGCGCGGGTAAATGGCGGGAGTAACTATGACTCTCTTCAGGTAGCCAAATGCCTCGTCATCTAATTAGTGTCGCGCATGAATGGATTAATGATATTCCTACTATCCCTGTCTACTATCTCGTGAAACCAAAGCCAAGGGAACGAGCTTGGTAGAGTCAGCGGGGAAAGAAGACCCTGTTGAGCTTGACTCTAGTTTGACTTTGTGAAATGACTTGAGAAGTGTACGATAAGTGGGAGCCAAAAATGGCGGAAGTGAAATACCACTACTTTTAACGTTATTTTACTTATTCTATGAATCGGAGGAGGGGCGTCGCCCCTCTTTTTGGACCCAAGGTCGGCTTCGGCTGATCAATCTAGACGAAAGACATTGTTAGGTGGGGAGTTTGGCTAGGGCAGCACACCTATTAAAAGATAATGCAAGTGTCCTAAGATGAGCTCAACTAGAACAGAAATTTCATGTGGGACAAAAGGTTAAAAGCTCGTTTGATTCTGATTTCTAGTATGAATACGAATCATGAAAGCGTGGCCTATTGATCCTTCAAACCCTCAAAATTTGAAGCTAGAGGTGTCAAAAAAGTTACCACAGGGATAACTGGCTTGTGGCAGCCAAGCGTTCATAGTGATGTTGCTTTTGGATCCTTCGATGCTCGCTTTTCCTATCAATGTGAAGCAAAATTCACCAAGTGTTGGATTATTCACCCACCAATGGGGTACGTGAGCTGGGTTTAGACCATCATGAGACAGGTTAGTTTTATCTTATTAATGCCCATGTCACAATATTAATTCAACCTAGTACGAAAAGAATCATTGATTCGCACAATTGGTCATCGCGTTTAGTTGAACAGCCAGTGGCGTGAAGCTACTGTGCCCTAGATTATGACTGAATGACTCTAAGTCAAAATTCGGGTTGGAAGCGATGCATGCGCCTGTCACCCGATGACTGACCTACAATAGGGGCCTCCCGGCCCCTAAAGGCACGTGTCGTTGGCCAAGCCCGCGCGGTGAAGGAGCATCGTGGGCTGCCTTAAAGTGTTATTCCCGTCGAGCGACCAGTAGAATCATTTACAGATGACATAAATATGCAACGAGGTATTATAAGTGGCAGAGTGGCCTTGCTGCCATGATCCATAGAGATTCAGCCCTTTGTTGCTTCGATTCGCCCCTCCCCCCTCCCGAACCCCCACAACAATTGTCCCTCTCTTTTCGATAATCGATGCCCCGAGGTCTAAAATTGTCACTCAAGATAATGACTTGGAAAAAAAAGCAAGTCCTTTGGGCTTATTGAGAATGAGAAACACAAGGGCGAGCAAGGGGATCTGCGTCGCACAGACACTGGCACGGGAGGCATGCCTCTGCAACCCCCAGCAGGCATGGCATGGGCTGCTTGCTCATCGTGCGGCAGCAATGGGTGCACTAGCGAGGCCATGAGCGCTCATCGCGAGACAACCCTCACGTCCTGACCCTTCATCATGGTGCTCAATGAGCGAGCCAAGGGAGCCGCATCGCACGGACCTTAGGCACGGAAGGCATGCCTCGACAGCCCCTAGCAGGCACAGCATGGGCTGCTTTCCCAGTGTGAGGCAATGGTGGCTGCGCTAGCCAGGCCACGAGTGCCTATCACAAGCCAGCCCCCTCATCCCTACCCTACAACATGGCATCCAGCAAGGGAGCCAGAGGAGCCGCATCGTATGAACACTGGGCACGAGAGGAATGCCTCGACAACCCCCAGTAGTCACGGCATGGGCTGCTTACTTAGCATGTGAATTGACAGGCGCCCATCGCAAGCCAGCCCCCTCATCCCTACCCCTCAACATGATGCCCAGCGTGTGAGCAGGGGGTTCCATAGTAGTCCCCAGCACGCACGACGCCAGCCTTGCCAGGGGCGCCCCTCGCCAGCTAGTCGTGAGCGTGCTGTGAGGCTCGACACGTGTTATGGGCATTGATTTCACGGGCAAGTTGGGCTTGGCCATGTCCCCTGGCTATGATAACCCTGAGGGCAGCCATGGGGTTGCTGGAAGTGCGTTGGACAGGGAAGCCAGCATGCACCGTGGGCGTGGCAGAGGCACAACTGTCCTAGTCTGCTCGTCGCAATGCCCAGTTGCGAAATTAGTGTGAATTGATGATCTTTTCTTCACAAAATTTGTCCCAAAATGACTTAAATAAATCATGTAATTCATGAGGAGTCTGCCTCTGAAGTTTGGGATCATTTTGACTCACGGGATATTTTTGATGATTTTTCCAATTTTTGGCTGCAAAAAATTCATTAAAAAAATTTGGTGCCCAAAAAATTCTGAAATTTTTTCTGGTAGTAGATATGATTATTCTCCATTTATGTATAAAATTTTAACTCAAAATTTCAGGTAAATAATTTTTTAGACCCATTATGACGATCAAACATATTGATGTTTCCTCGTGCCAGGAGTGAAATATTATTTAAGACTCTTTAAGGGGGAGGTGGTCACCTAGCTTGCTAGGTGCCAACGAGCCATGCTTGCTCTCCTCCAGCCCATTCCACATGGGCAGGCGCTGGGCTTGGGGAACCCAACATGCATGGTATAGGCAGGGTGGCTTGCTGCCTTGCCCATCCAGCCGGTGGTGCGTGGCTGTGGCGGCCGCCACCGCTGGCAGACAGGCGGCCGACAATGTCGACTGAAGAGTGTGGGATGCTTGATCAGTAGCCAACGGAGTAGGAAAAATGTGGGAAACAAAATTCACTAAATTGTGGGCAACAAAATGAGAAAAATCATGGGATAACGAGCTGGGATGTGGCTAAACAAACTCGACAGTGTGGGCGGCGTAGCTAACGATGATGCATGCTATGCGAGGGCCAAATCGCTGGGGGGATTTTGAGCGTGTATAGTGCTTCATCACAGGCCCTCAAGGTGGCGAACATGGGGTTGGATCCTAATGCTTATGCTTGCCTAGGCAGAGTCGTTGTGCAGTGCGATCTACGACACGATTATCGGTCGTTAGCATCAAGCGAGCCACACGGCCAGCCTGGCCATGGCATGACACCCCTACTGCCAAGTCCTCATCGGTGGGAAAAACATGGGATGTTTGAGGCACGCGCACTACACTGATGTATTCAACAAGTTTATAGCCTTGGTCGATAGGCCTAGGTAATTTTTGAAATTTCATCGTGATGGGGATAGATCATTGCATTTGTTGGTCTTAAACGAGAAATTCCTAGTAAGCGCAAGTCATCAGCTCGCGTTGACTACGTCCCTGCCCTTTGTACACATCGCCTGCCGTTCCTACCAATTGAATGGTCCGATGAAGTGTTTGAATCGTGGTGACGTGGGCGGTTCATCGCTCGCAACGTCGCGAGAAATCCACTGAACCTTATAATTTAGAGAAAGGAGAAGTCGTAACAAGGTTTCCATAGGTGAACTTGCAGAAGGATCATTGTCAAAAATTCGCTCAGCGAAACTACCCGCGAACACATTGTAAACACACCGACGGTGCGATAGGCTCTTAAGCCCTGGTCCCGCCTCACATTGCAAGGGTGCGCCTGCTCGCGTCCAACCCCTTCGTCGCACGCAACAACAAAACCCACAGCACAGGAAGTGCCAAGGAACTCGAATGAAAAAGCATGCCCCAATTGCCCCGATCTTGGTGCACGGCTAGCAATCATGTCATCCCTAAAAGATGTTAAAAATGACTCTCGACAAATGGATATCTCGGATCTCGCATCGATGAAGAACGTAACCAAATATGATACTTGGTGTGAATTGTAAAATCCCATGAACCATCGAGTCTTTGAACATAAGTTGCGCTTGAAGCCATTAGGCTGAGGGCACGTCTGCCTGAGTGTCAAGCACCGTCCCCTCTGACACCCCCCCCCCCTCACGCATCCCTTCTAGGAGGGGAGGGACCATCGCGGGGCGGATGTTGGCCTCTCGTGCGCCTTTAGCTCGCGGTTGGCCTAGAAAAGAGCCTCAAGCGACTCCGTGACTCCGCGACATGGCTTGGCGATGGTAGAGAAAGCCTCGTACTTCCTCTGTGCATGTGCTCATTCGCGGCTCATGGACCCAATGATTGATCGATTGAGATACGACCCCTGGTCAAGCGAGATCACCCGCTCAGTTTAAGCATATCAATAAGCGAAGGAAAAGAAACTAACAAGGATTCCCCTAATAAAAGTGAGCAAACCGAGAAAAGCCGAGCTTGAAAATCATGTGCTCTCGGTGCCCGAATTGTAGTCTGAAGAAGCGTCTTCAGTGATGGATCGGGGCCCAAGTCCCCTGGAAAGGGGTGCTGGAGATGGTGAGAGCCCCGTCTCACTTGGACCCTATCGTACCACGAGGCACTGTCGACAAGGTGGGTTATTTAGGAATGCAGCCCCAATAGGGTGGTAAATTTCGTCTAAGGCTAAATATGGGCAAGAGACCTATAACGAACAAGTACCACGAGGGAAAGATGAAAAGGACTTTGAAAAGAGAGTCAAAAAGTGCTTGAAATTGTCGGAAGGGAAGCGGATGGGGGCCAATGATGCACCTCGGTCGGATGTGGAACAACCATAAGTCAATTCGTCGATCTACTCGAGGTGCGGATCAACGCGGATCGCGATGGCGGCCCAAGCTCAAGCCTTTGATATGCTCATGAAGACATCATCATTGAGATCGTGGCTGGCAGTGCCCACCATCGCAACGGTGCTTCAGCACTTGCGCACTTCTGGCATCGGCCAGCAAGCTCCCCATTCGACCCGTCTTGAAACACGGACCAAGAAGTCTGACATGCGTGCGAGTCAACGGGTGAGTAAACCCATAAGGCACAAGGACTGATTGGCGGGATCCTTCGCAGGTGCACCGTCGATCGACCTCGATCTTTTGAGAAGGGTTTGAGTGCGAGCATGCCTGTTAAGACCCGAAAGATAGTGAACTATGCCTGAGTGGGGTGAAGCCAGAGGAAACTCTGGTGGAGGCCCGCAGTGATACTGACGTGCAAATCATTCATCTGACTTGGGCATAGGGGCGAAAGACAACTTGAACCACTATCCCTATCTACGATCCAGTGAAACCACAGCCAAGGGAACAAGCTTGGTAGAATCAACGAGCAAAGATGACCCTGTTGAGCTTGAATCTAGTCCAACTTTGTGAAATGACTTGAGAGGTGTAGGATAAGTATGAGCCAAAAATGGCAAAAATGAAATACCTCTACTTTTAACGTCATTTTACTTATTTCGTGAATCGAAGGTTGGGCGTCGCCCCTCTTTTTGGACCCAAGGTCGGCTTTGGCTGGCCAATCCGAGTGAAAGACATTGTCAGGTGGGGAGTTTGGCTGGGGGGGCAAATCTGTTAAAAAATAATGCAAGTGTCCTAAGATGAGCTCAACGAGAATAGAAATCTCGTGTGGAACAAAAAGGTAAAAGCTCGTTTGATTCTGATTTTCAGTACAAATACGAACAGTGAAAGCATAGCCTATCGATCCTTTAGACCTTCGAAATTTAAAGCTAGAGGTGTCAGAAAAGTTACCACAAGGATAACTAGCTTCTGGCAGCCAAGCGTTCATAACGACGTTGCTTTTTGATCCTTTGATGTCGGCTTTTCCTATCTTTGTGAAGCAGAATTCACCAAGTGTTGGATTGTTCACCCACCAATAGGGAACGTGAGCTGGGTTTAGACCATCTTGAGACAGGTTAGTTTTACCTTACTGATGCCTGCGTTGCGATAATAGTTCAACCTAGTACGAGAAAAGCTGTTGATTCGCACAATTGGTCATCACACTTGGTTGAAAAGCCAGTGGCGCGAAGCTATCGTGTGCTGGATTATGACTAAATGCCTCTAAGTCAGAATCTGCTAGAAGTGATGCATGCGCCTGTCTCCCAATTGCCGACCTACAGTAGAGGCCTCTCGGCCCCCAAAGGCACGTGTCATTGGCCAAGCCTATGTCGCAGAAGAGCCTCGTGGGCTGCCTTGAAGCGTGATTCCCACCGAGCGACTAGTAGAATCATTTGCAGATGACTTAAATATGCGACAGGGTATTATAAGTGGCAGAGTGGCCTTGCTACCATGATCCACTGAGATTCAGCCCTTTGTTGTTTCGATTTGTCCCTGCCCCCCATCGGAACCCCTACAACAATTATCCCTCCCTTTTCGATAATCGATGCCCCGAGGTTTGAAATCGTCCCTCAAGATAATGACTTGGAAAAAGAAGCAAGTCCTTTGGGCTTGTAGAGAATGAGAAACACAAGGGAAAAACTCTTGGAAACATATCGGGAAGCATTGGGGAACCAAGTGTTACTCTAATAAAAAATATATATATCTAACAAAAACTTGTCCCTCGATGCTGTCCCTCGATAAAGTACTACCCAGTGAGCGAGCCAGGGGAGCTGCATCACACGGACACTGGGCACTGGAGGCATGCCTCGGCAGCCCTCAGCAGTCACGGCATGGGCAGCTTGCCCAGCGTGCGGCAGCAATGAGCGCGCCAGCCAGGCCACTCGCGCCCATCGCTTGCCAACCCCTCATCCCTGACCCTCGACTTACTTCCCAGTGAGCGAGCCAGGGGAACCGTGTCACATGGACCTTAGGCATGGGAGGCATGACTCGGTAGCCCCTAGCAGGCACGGCATGGGCTGCTTGCCTAGCGTGCAGTAGTGATAGGCGCGTCAGCCAAGCCATGGGCGCCCATCGCGAGCCAGCCCCATTATCCTTGCCCCTCGACATGATGCTCAGCGTGCGAGCCAGGGTGCCACAGCATTCCCCAGCAGGCACGGCGCCAACCTTGCCAGCGGCGCCCTATACGAGCCAGCCGCGAGCATGCTGTGGGGCTCGACATGTGCCATGGGCATTGATTTCATGGGCAAGCTGGGCTTTACTGTGTCCCCTGGCTGTGATGGTCCCTAAGGGAAGCCATGAGGTGGTTGGAGGTGCGTTGGACAGGGCAGCCAGCGCACCCTGGGCCAAGCAGAGGCACAGCTGCCACAACTTGTTGGCCGCAATGCCCAGTTGCAAAATTGGCATGAATTGACAATCTTTTCATCATGGAATTGGTCCCAAAATGACTCAAATAAATCGTGTAATTCATGAGGAGTCTGCCCCTGAAGTTTGGGATCATTTTGACTCACATGCTATTTTTTATGATTTTTTTTTAATTTCTAGCTGTAAAAAATTCTTAAAAATTTTGGTGCTGAGAAAATTCTGAATTTTTTTTTCGGTGGTAGATATGATTATTCTCCATTTATGCAAAAAATTTCAGCTCCAATTTTCAAGTAAATAATTTTTTAGATCTATTATGACGGCTCGATATATTGATGTTTCCTCATGCCGAGAGTGAAATTTCATTTAAGCCTCTTTAGGGGGGAGGTGCTCACTTAGCTTGCTGGGTGCCAATGAGCCATGCGTGCTCCCCACCTGTCTATGCCACATGGGCAAGCACTGGGCTTAGGGAACCCAGCGTGCATGGCATGGGCAGAGCAGTTTACTACCTTGCCCATCCAGCCGGTGGTGAGTGGCTGTGGCAACCACCACCGTCGGCAGGCAGGCTGCCGGTGACGTCAGCCGAAGAGTGTGGGATTGTCGATCAGTAGCCAATGGAGTGGGAAAAATATAGGAAATGAAATTTGCTAAATTGTGGGCAACGAAATGAGAAAAATCATGGGATAATGAGCTGGGATGTGGCCAGACAAGCTCGAGGTATGGGCAGCAAAGCTAACAATGATGCATGCTATGCAAGGGCCAAATCACTGGGGGGATTTCAAGCATGCGGAGTGCTTCATCACAAGCCCTCGAGGAGGCGGACATGGGGTTGGATCCCAACGCTTAGGCTTGCCTAGGTGGACTCATTGTGCAACGCGATTGACTAAAAGATTGTCGGTCGTTAGCATCGAGCGAGCCACACGGTCAACTTAGGCATCGCTGTGACACCCCCACTGCCAAGGCCTCATCGGTGGGAAAAATGTAGGAAACGAAATCCGCTAAATTGTGGGATAATGAGCTGGGATATGGCTAGACAAGCTTGACGGTGTAAGCAGCGAAGCTAACGATGATGCATGCTACGCAAGGCCAAATCGCTGGGGGGATTTCGAGCATGCGAAGTGCTTCATCACAGGCCCTCGAGGCGACAAACATGGGGTTGGATCCCAATGCTCAATATTGTCGAGGAAGACTCATTGCGCAGCACAATTGATGACATGATCATTGGCCGTTAGCATCGAGCAAGCCACATGGCCAGCCTGGGTACCGCGTGACACCCTTGTTACCAAGGCCTCATCAAAGAATCGTCCATCACTATCGAAACAATTTTGCGCTTAGTGGCTTGGGTGCGACGGCACTCGACGACCTGCATGGTCAATAGGCCTTTCGCTCATCGGCTTGCAGCTCATTTGGTGCTGTTGCTACCCATTTGTACGTGCGGCGTGTGAGTGGTGATCTAGTCATGCGCGTTGGCAGGTTCCATGATCCCGCATCAAACTGTCGGCTAGCACATCCCTTCAAACTCGACCCCGAGCCATACGTTGGCTTTTCATGGGTGACATCGAGACCTATGTTGCGTGTCTTCACAAATGAAATTCGATGATTTGAGTCGGTTGTCTTTGCACCATATCCCATGCAGGCATGGGTGGAAGCATAGGCTGAGCCTCATGCTCCAAGAGCCGCTTGCTTCGGCATGCGACTACTTTGGCACACAGGCGCTCGGTCATCCCCTCGGGTGTGAAAAGTGTTGCGATAGGAGTGGCCTCGGCCTATCCAAACGAAAGCATTTGTCCCACGTCCCATCAATTTTGAATAATGACCGCAACAGCTTTGGCCTCAGTGAGCCTTGCGACACGCTTCAATCCTAGTTGGCGGTGCCTCGAAGGATGCTACCTGGTTGATCCTGCCAGTAGTCATATGCTTGTCTCAAAGATTAAGCCATGCATGTGTAAGTATGAACTAATTCAAACTATGAAACTGTGAATGGCTAATTAAATCAGTTATAGTTTGTTTGATGGTACCTACTACTCGAATACCCATAGTAATTTTAGAGCTAATACGTGCAACAAACCCCGACTTCTGGAAGGGGCGCATTTATTAGATAAAAGGTCGATGCAGGCTTCGCCCGTTGCTCTAATGATTCATGATAACTCGAGGGAACGTAAGACCCTCGTGCTAGCTTCGCATCATTCAAATTTTTGCCCTATCAACTTTCGACGGTAAGATAGTTGCCTACTATCAAACCCTTGAATCTGAGTACCAAGGCGTAGGCATGGTGAGTCTTGCTCCATGCCCAGACTTACAAGTGTGGAGGACCATGCTAGCAAGGCAAATACGCATGAGTTAGATATGAAAATGAATGCGTGAGACTTGGTGAGAAATCGAGTTTCATACTTATAGTGATGAGATTCGCTGGTGAATTAGGAACGTTGTGGAGCAAGGGCCAAGAACCCATAAAGGGTGTTGGTCGATTTAGATAGCAGGACGATGGTCATAGAAGTCAAAATCCGCTAAGGAGTATGTAACAACTCACTTGCCGAATCAACTAGCCCTGAAAATGGATGGTGCTGAAGCGCGTGACCTATACCTGACCGTTGGGGCAAAGGCCAAGCCCTAATGAGTAGGAGGGCACGGTGGTCGCCACAAAACCAGAGGCGCGAGCCCGACGGAGTGGCCATCGGTGCAGATCTTGGTGGTAGTAGCAAATATTCAAATGAGAACTTTGAAGGCCGAAGAGGGGAAAGGTTCCATGTGAAGGCACTTACACATGGGTTAGTCGATCCTAAGAGACGAAGGAAGCCGGTTGGATAGCGCCTCTGTGCGAGCTTCGAAAGAAGATCCAGTTAAAATTTTAAAACTGGGACATGGCGGCTGACGGTAATGTTAGGGGGTCTGAAGACGTCGACAAGGTCCCCGAAAAGAGTTATCTTTTCTATTTAACAACCTGCCCACCCTGGAAACGGCTCAGTTGGAGGTAGGGTCTAGCAGGTGGAAAAGCACCGCATCACGTGGTGTCCGGTGTGCCCCCGATGACCCTTGAAAATCTAGAGGACAGAGTGCCCCCCACGCCCAGTCATACTCATAACCACATCAGGTCTCCAAGGTGAACAACCTCTTATTGATGGAACAATGTAGGCAAGAGAAGTCGAAAAAATAAATCCGTAACCTTGAGAAAAGGATTGGCTCTGAGGGCTGGGCACGGGGAGTCCCGAACCCATCGGCTGTCGATGGACATCCCCAGCACACCTAATAATTAGATGTAATTTTTTGTATGAATATTGCATTGATGAGAATAAGATATATTATATTGTTTTATGAATTTTATTTAATTTTTTTATTTTTTTATTTAGTTATAATTTAAAATTAATTTTTAAAAAATTATTATATTAATGATAGATCTATTAATCGCTAATCAGTATTTAATTTAATCATAAATGTATGTTGATCATTAATTTAACAACAGATTCATGTTGATCATTAGTTTAGCAATAGATTCATGTGTCGCAAAATCCTTCAAAAGGGGGAAGATATTGGGATAAGGTTAAATACGTACTAAGGCTCAACCTATTATGGGGATCCCTTTGGCCCATCAACCTTGGGTCTTAAACCTGAAGGTCTACTACCCGACCCCAATGCCACCTCAATCAAGGTATGGCTCCAGTAAGGAATTACGTGAGCTATTAGGAAGCCATGATGGGCCATGGCACAAGGAAAAAGAGATCACGGAGATCAAGGAAGAAAGAGGAAGCTGGAGAAGGGAAGATGAATATAAAAAGAAGTTAACCCCATCAAAAGGGGCTGAAGAAACTTGAGAAAGAAAAGTAGGAAAGAACCGAAAGGCTGTTGGTCTAGGATAACAACATAAAGATTCAGAGTTCTTCAATGATATCATGGCCAAGGAAACGACGAACTTGTTTCCACTCCTAAAGAAGAACCTTATAGGGGAAATCCGACGTGAGAGGCCCGAATGGGACTCGGGATTCTTGGGAGTGCCCCTAGTAGCTCTTGACATCAAGCTCGGTCTTAAGATTGGTGCACCAAAAGGGTGGAGCAATCACTGGTCCAAGTGTTGTTGAAATTCCACAGCCCATTTCTACTGCCCGTGTTGTTAAAATTCTAGCCCCCAAATTTACTCCTAGTATTATTGAAATTCCAGTGCCAATGCCTGATCTTGATGTCGTGAAAACTTTGGCAACATAATTTAATCTTGATGTTGTTGAAATTCTAGTACTAGTGGTCGAGATGTCTGTTGTTAACATCGAGGCCCTGAGACCACAACCTACTTTCTCTGCTTATAAGACTTTCACTCCCAACCTAAACATTATAGTCAATCTGGTAGTGACTAATCCTTCTATTGCTGATCCTGCTTTAACTGGTGTTGCTCCCTCAGCTTCATTAGATTTCTTTTTCTTTTTTCTCTTTTTTTTTTAAGATTGTACTCTTGTGGCCCTTCAGGCCATGTGAATGAGAGGCATGATGCCAAAACACCATAGTATTTGGTGAAACACTTTCTTCACCCATTAGCCTTGAATACAGACCTCCACCATCGTCTCAACACCCTGTTTTGAGTTCACCATTTGATCCTGACCCGTGTCATTCTTTTATGGCCTGTCATTCTCAATCCTGATCCAAGTTATTCTTTCATGTCATCTTGCAGTCGATTGATTGGCATCCTTGCTCCCAACCTAACCTGATGGCTTTTCACTTTGGCAATTGGTGAAGGGTGTTGACCTTGATCTCCATCTTTATGTTGCTCGATCCCGACCTAGAGCTTCATGCCTAGACTTTGGTGTTGCTACCTTAACAAGGATCTGGGTCCTATCTCTCTACGCACCTTTTAGCGCTTTCCTTTGGTACGTTCTATCATCTTTTGGGGGGGGGGGGGGGGGAGGGGGAATTAGATGTCTACAAAGGCAAGAGTCAAGAGAAAGGGGAGTAGATTTTCAGGAAGCACATTCAATTTTTTCTCACCCAAGAAACCTTCGACCCCCATCCCAAAATGGAGACTTTTTTTTATGCTATTGTTGCTTAAAAACCCCAAGAGGATTCTCATTTTGTTTTCGCTTACTAAGAACAAAGGGGCTCATTCAATTTTCTCCCCTTAAGAGAGAACTCTCTCCATAGCAGCCATCTCTTCCTCCCTTTCTCCTTTATCTCTTTACAGTTTCTTTAAGCTTTGAAATTCAGATTGTCTACTCCTACGTTTAGTGAGATTCTTGGTTTATTGAACTATTTAAGACCGTCAATTAGAGGATTCATACAAGCTTGGTGGAGCATTCTTAGATCAATCAGTAATAAGGTTGGCCCCAGTAATTCTTTAGTCATGTTTCAATTATTTAATCTATTGAATACTACCTCTTTAATTGGAAAGCATCAAGGATACTCTGAAAGCTTTCATCTCATGGGCATTCTTATTTCTTTTCTATCCAAGAATGTGTTTCTTGTTTCATGTTTGGTTCCTTTGGCTTGCTTTGTCCTTTTTCTTTTGCTTACCTACATTCTCTGCTACGTTGTATTCTACAAATCATAAATAACCTAATCAGAATAGCAGAAAGATCCAGTTGAAAGGTACTTGATTGATTGGATATTAAGGGTTGACGGTGAAGCCTTTGTTGAAATGGTCTTTTTCAATGAGATGATTTTTAGTTTTTTAACTGTATTTATATCCTTGAAAGGTAGACTTCATTTGGCCGGTTTAAATTTTACAAACATGGGGGGAAAATCTATCAAAGTGAATAAAGAATTGACAGGCTCCTTTGTCAAAATGCCTTGATGGCAAAGAAAAAAGGCCAAAAAAAAAAAAACTGCATGATTCAGTCAATTCACGAAAGTGGCCTTACTTTCTGATTCTAGGGAAGGAAAAGCAGAAATACTAGATGGCAAGATTTGTTTCCATACACATGCATCCATTAAGTGGCATCGGAAACGTGACTGATTGCATTACTACCTTCTAAGTTGTTAGCTTTAAAATTTCTGCTGCTAAAGAGAAACATGATAGAAGAATTAAAGAAACTCCACTAGAATTTTAAGTTTACGAGTCACATTTTCCCATTGAAATGCATACCCATAGATCTAAGTTGTTTTCGGAGTATATATATATATTGGCTTTTTGGTTTCTTCATTCAGGAATTTGAACTGGTAATTGAGCATTAAAGTTGCCTTTGGCCAAATTAGTGCTAGTTTTTATTCGATTTATGTCATTAATATTGTTTGATTTTTTTTCACATGTTATTAAGCCATTTTCGTACATGTTTTACAAATTTTTTAAGGATTAAATGAACCACAGTAGTGTGACCTATATTTTTTAAAAATAAAATATGTTTGGTTTTAGAAAGTAAGGGTTTAAGCAATGGTGAGACCCAAGCTTCTTTAAAATTATATTTCCTTACATTTGAGGATGAAAAGTTCGGCATGCCAAAACTAATTTAATCTCTAAAAATGTCTTCAATAATGCATGGGATGGAACAATGATAGTAAGTTCCCCCATCTGCCCAAAATACCTTTACATGGTATTTGCATTTTCTCTTTGGTTTGAAGACCAAAACCTAACGATGTCAAAGCTCTTTCGTTCTTTGATAGATATTTTTAATAGTGTGTAAAAAGGAATAATTATGAAGTCTCGTGCTCTCTAAAGTATCTTGCATACCTACATATATCAATTGCAAAAAAAAAAAAAAAAACTCCAATTGATTTCAAACACTGGGAATATTTCATTAAATAGGCATCTTTTGGGTATTGTAAGGGTGTTAATTCTTCCTTATACATAAATGACTTTCGGACTCATTTTTTTGAAAAATAAGGCTAGTTTACCTTTCCTTGTTTATTTTTTTTCTTTTAAAATTTTCAAAAATAAAAAATTAACAACCAATCACACTATATAAAAGATTGGTGAAGACTTTAATTTTATTTTTAAAATGTTCAAATAGAAGAGTTTTCTCCTCCATTTCACATCAAGAATTTTTTGATCTGAAATTTTAGTTATGAGAGAACTATATATCAAATTTTCATTAAAAAAAACTAAAATAAATATACATAAATGACGACAAACGATAGAGTTCATCACACATTGAAATATGGAAAGAGCATTGCAAAAGGCCAAAAGGCACACTAAGTATTCATAATGGCCATTATGTGTGCGAAAAAAATATCTTTGGTATGTCAAGATTGCTTACTCGTATTTGGTGATACCCTACTCTGAGATCAAGTTTGCTAAAGAAAAGCAACACCACATAGCTCATCTAACATGTTATCTATCGTGGGGATTGGAAAGCGATACTTGATAGAGGTGGCATTAAGTGCTCGTTAGTTTGTGTAAAAGCACCACATCCCATCTTTTTCTTCACGAGTAGCATAGGTGAGGG
This sequence comes from Moringa oleifera, assembly GCA_021397835.1. Lineage (NCBI taxonomy): Eukaryota > Viridiplantae > Streptophyta > Magnoliopsida > Brassicales > Moringaceae > Moringa > Moringa oleifera. Next base: position 751,110 of record JAJFZO010000094.1, read on the forward strand.
ACTAGTGTTAAGTCGAATTAGTCCTGCATTCCACATATTTTGAACTTGATGCTCTATTTTCATCTTTTGAAAGGAAGACAATTAATAAGGTTTCATGTTTATAGCTTTAGTTCCTTCCTCCAAAGGAATGATATGGTCAACTTCACATATTCGTGGCAGATTAGTGGGCTCCTCAAAGACATCTGTCATGACAATGCCCAAAAGGAACTCAAAGTGAAAAAAAAAAATTATTTTTAGTTTTGGATTTGGAGATCGATGAATTTTGAAATTTATTTTACTTAACTTTTCGATAAAGATCAAAGAAAACAAAAATCATCACCAATCTTTTTTATGGTGTGATTCGCCATCAAAATTACTTTTATTTTTTTTTCAAATCCTTTTTATAAAATAACCAAAGGAAAGTAAAATGAAAAATTTAAAGGTGATGGTATAACTTTAGCAAGAATTTTGGTTTCAAGAGTCGGTTACATATTAGAAAGAATTAGCAGCCCCACAAACGGCCTCAAATTAGCACTGATTAAACAAAAACATATTCGATCAGGTGTCATGAAAGAAGCTCAAAATTGATTCTCGTTCAAAGCAATACATTAACAATTATAAAGAATACTTTTTGATAAAAACATGAATGATGAAAATTTTTTATTATGACTATTGTCATGTCTTCATTTTTAAAATAGTTTTATTTAAGATCGAAAGCATCAATTATTACCTGATCTTCGAATCTTAATGAAATGCAGTGAAAGATTCTTACTTTCTTGAAGTAATTAAAGAATGATCAATATGATGCATCTGGGCAGAAAATGAGAATATGGAAACTTCCATCCTCAATTCCCAAGATAAAATGATTTTACTCAGAAATCTGCGAAAGAACTACTATCGACCTACCTCATTAATCTAAAATTCATTTATACAGAAATCATGGGTGTGTGATGTGATAATAACATTGGACATAAGCAAAAAGAAACCCATAAACAACCAAGAAAGTATCAAGACAGCAAAAAAGTTAAGACTTTAATCAATCGAGCGATTTTTATTAGACTCCTAAAGAATTAAAAGATTTGAAACAAGAATTTGTATAAGAATTGAAATGAGACCTGAGGATGAGATTTTATACCTGTTCTCCCTATTAGATAGATCTTAATCCCTGTTATTCCTCCATCAATAATAGAGTTAAAGTTGGGAAAGCTCTCAAGCGCTCAAGACCCACTCACTTAAAATCATATGAAGTATTCTTACCTTATTTTTTTATATGCAAGCGAAGATCTTTCTCCTTTCTTTTTTCTCTCCTCCCTCCTTTGATCACCTCTGCTTATAGGATCTTAGAGGGTGCAACTCTTGGTATCCAAGTAATGTAAGATCAATATAGTATAAACTTTACGTTTAATTAACATGGGATTTCATTTCAATATAAAACCTGCTATAGAGAGGGATTTGCCCAAGTAATTTGGCATGGTTGTACTATAAATCTCGACTTACTCTCAACATGAAAGTTGTAGCCTTCTTTCTTACCTTTTCAACTCCACCAAAATCACCTCATTTTTTGAATCACGAATGAGGAAGTTATGCTCAAAGTAGTAAAGAAGGATAACTGCTTACCCGTTCTATCATGTGATGTCTACCTTGATTTTTGACCTGATGTTGTGCTAATCTTTGAAGACGTAAAACTTCATCATTATAGATCTATATTTCATCCTTTAAGCACCTTTTAAATTGCTTCATTTAGTGTTTAGACAAGTAAATTATGCTCAAAGTACTACAACTACATTGCTAGTCACTCTGTTTCAGTATCATGCAAATCAACCTTGATTTTTGATCCAATTCAGGCTGAATCATCAAATGCATAAAGCTTCAAAGTTGTAGAGCTATCACTTAGCTTTCCATAGCATCTTAATCACTTCAATTGGATCCAAAATATTATGCTCAATATACCTAGTTATATTGAAAAAGACTAAGGCCAACCCATCGAGCAAGCAGTACGCCAAAAGGAAGGTAAAAGCCATGAATGATCCTAAGGATGGGATTGTATAGATGCACTACCTATGCCACTTTTTAGTCCTCCATAACTCTAAAAGCAAGATTGGTTTCTCCCAAACTAGAACCTCTCTATTGATAGAAGCCTGAACCACCTAAGCCTCATGTAGGAATGGGTGTACAAGTCTAGTTTGCCTAAGGACCAAAAAAAGTATGAGTCAAAAAGCAATGATCTATTTTTAGATAACACCATAATGAGTTTCAGCTATGTAAGTTCTTCTTCTTGATCTAGTTTACTTCTCCAATCTTTGAAATGTTACATCGGGTCTTAAATTTTTTAATCTAACTAACCCTCCTTATCATCATGTTTCATGGTTTATCTAATGTATGTCCATTCTCACTAATAAGTACAATCACACCAAGGTCGTACTTTATTACTATGTGACAGAGATTGAAGCTTCTAATAAGTTAATTAAAGATGTTGTTAATAAGGTGTAAGTCAATGCTACTGAAATAAAACGACTGAAAAATATTTTAGTAGAGATCAAAGCAGATCTTGATAGCACGAAACTCGAGCTATCACAAAGTCATGCTAACATTGATGCTAGATCAACACCATGTCAAGAATGAGTTGACACTAAGAATTTGGAGAAAGTTAGAAAAGTTTAAGAGTAATCTTAATCAAGGGTTATCAATGAGTTCAACTATCAAATGAATACAAGTCAAAGATTAGGAAGTAGACATCCCACTTGTATCAGCTCATCCAAAGAAGACTCGTGGAAGAAATTAAAGGCAAGCTTCCCATGCTTTATTTGGATTGGGTGCAAGTGGCGCCTCTAACAAAGTTTTCATCAATAAATTTTGAAGAATTTAAGGTGTTACTAGTTGACAACAATTAATAGCTAGCTCCTAAACTTACAAAAGAGACATCACACTAACTAATTCTTGCGACTGTACTACTTTAACTCCCAAGCTTGAAGTGCCCACTACTACTTTAGATGTTCTAACTCTAGCCGTTCAAGACACTGCCTCAAATGTTGTTTAACCTGTTGTATTGCTTTTCCTTTTGTTCTTCAAATCTGTTTGCACAAACTCTCCTTTTTTTATGAAATGTTCGTTCTTGTTCTTCTACAATCTTTGCTCTAGTATGATCCCGGACTAGCTTATTCATCTAAATAACCTTTAATAATGACAAAAACTGACTAAACGCTATAAGTCTTAACACTTAACAATAATTCGCTACTGAAGTAAAATATCCCAATGATGTTACTGAATTGTAAAATTCTCAATAAAGTGTTAACTTGTTGAAGCCAATAAAATTATTAAGTGTTAGTGAAGCTTAGCCCAAATGAACTAAAACATGATGAAAACTTGATGACTAAACTCCTTATGAATATTAATAAAGATGAACATAACTCTTGATGCATATAAATTCCGATGAACTTAACTCCTAATGAAAGTAAATTTTGAAGAGTCATAATCTTTAATGAATCAAAATCTTGATGAATCAAAATCCTGATCTACAGTGGTAGTAAGCCTTCTGTACTTAGCTTGATTCCCTCGAGTAAAGTATTAAGTGTCTAGCTGCCCCTCTTGATTCATACTTTGAGTATTAGAGTTTGAATAAAGACTTCAAGATAACTAATTTGCTCTTGAATCATCAATCATTGCCTTTTCTTGCATTCTCCTGTAGCAAGAAATTCTTTTTAAAGTGAAGATTTCATGATTCAAGATGTGATTCTCAACTATCTTGCAATCATAGAAATGACTGCACATTGTACGTTTCCTAACACCGGATAATAAAATCTTTATTTCTATGGTGTGCTTCTCACTAGTCTTAGATTCCTATGAAAATAGTTTTCGAAACTTTGATCTTTAATGTGATTTACATTTGTCTTAGATGCTTATGATAATAACTTTTAGAATTTCATCCTTAACGTGATCTGTACTTGACGTGTACTTTTAAATTTTAGAATTTTCATCCTTAACGCGATTCACATTTGTCTTGGATTCCTATGATAATAATTTTTGGACTTGCGATCTCTTGTGATGATAGCTTTTCTAAATTTTCATCCTTGATTTATTCATATTCGTCTTATATTCTTGTGATATAGTTTTTGGATCTTCAATTTCCTATGATGAGAATTTCTTGACCTTTTATTCTCAATGCGATTCACATTCATCTTGATTCTTATGAAAACAGTTTTCGAATTTTAGTTTTCTACAACGATAATTTTTGGACCTTCTATCCTCGACATGATTCATATTCATACATGATTTTCAAAAAAGAGATTTCAGATTTTTCATCCTTGACACAATTCACCTTTTTCTCAAATTCTCATGATAATGATGTTCAAAATTTTTGTACTTTGTGAATACAATTTTCCTAAATTTCAAAAATCACTCTTAAGAGTTTTCATTCATAAAATCTTCATAGCCAAAAGGTAATGGGTAAATCTACTCATTACTATCTTTACAAGCAATTACAAACATCCCTCTTTCAAATGATTACCATTGATCGCAATGACTAGCTAAATCACTGCATGGAATCCCCTAAGTGAATAACCCAATAACATGAAAAAGTACTTAAAATTTCCACTGTCATTAGTCTTTATCTTAGTTTTGGACCTTGGATTAGTCTGCTCAAGCATTTAGCAGATAAGAAGGGAGTTATTGATACAACTCAATTGGGTCCACATATGTTAAAGGCAAAGCATGCTCTTTTGCCTTCCATGCCTTGCATAATATCTAAATTCCATCCATAATCTTCATGTCATCAACTATATCTTTTGGTCTCAAGATGTGACCATTCACATAGTTACCTCTCCAATGAGTGTGTACTAGCCTAATAATGACTCCTATGAACTCTATTGTGCACATGTGCTTGTAGTCACACCTTCTTATCTGAAAGCATGATCCCTGTTGTGCTCTCACTACACGAACTTTTAACTCACATAAGTATTCCCACATGCCACTATAAATACTAACTTATTGGACTTCAATATCCGAAACTTAAAATTTTTTGACAATGTATACAACTCAAGTGCACATTTTAAATCCTTCTTATTGAGGAAGAATTTACCACTATTAAGAGCGTATGCTAGATCAACTGTTTCTAGGGCAACTATTTCCTTAATGTTATAATTTTATGCTCCTAAGATAGGATAACGTATTTCAACATCATTCAAACTATCCTCAACCCCATCGTTCAAAACATCATTGACCAAATGATCCAATGACCTACTATGGTCGAGATTAGAAGTCCTCACATGATTCGACTCATTCCTAATCTTTGCATTAGTATTAAGCCACACTCTTTCATCGTTTTTCCTAGTATTAGTTACCTCCACCTTATCACAAAATCTTTCAAATTCTACATCATGAGCATTTATGTCATTCATATTGTAATCATCAAAAATATATATATAAACCTACCTCATTGCTACCACCTTAGAAATTGAATTGATCAACCATCTTAGGTAGTACATCTTCCTCCTCATTACTAACACGATGGGATATAGGTTGACCAGCCCTTTTGGCACTATATCTGCATCCTCATCAATGTATCCTTTAACACCACATGCATGTTCATGTGCATTTGTATCTTGTACTATATTTTTTTGGTACAAGTTAACAAATGGCCCTTATAAAAATTGTTGTATGGTTAACTAATAAAAATTTTGACATTATTATCATTCGTCAGCTTCGTTAATAGCTTTTCTTCATTTAATTTTAATAAAGGTGTCCAACTTAATTTCATAGTTGAAACAATTAGCATTTAAAAATAATTTTTCTTACTCTATTAACTTCTTGTAAGTGCAGCTCCTTAGGATCGACACTCATTTAATTTGAACAATAATGCCAAAATATATGTAATTAGAGCCATCTTCATCCTATTTTCCATTGAATGACACTAATGCTCAAATATCATTAGTCATACTCACTAACATGGTAGTAGCCTTTAAAATCACTCTACATGCATTATGCTATTACTACTATGTTAAATCACCTTGTCAACATGACAGAAAACTATTACCACATACTAAATAACCATAGCTCGTAAAAATTTGTCATTAATATTTTTCACATCATGATAACCACATGTCCTAATAAGTCATTACTAATTACAATATTGTCAAACAAGTCACAATTGGCAACTATGATAATTACAAAGCAAACAATAGCTTGTTTGTGAAAAATTACTACCATCAAATACAAATCACTATCAGTACATATTAAATAATTGCCATCCAATATAACCAACCTAACATGCACAAAATCAACATGGATATATATAATACATTTTAAAAGTTGTTGCATATTCATATACACTATATCCTCTTAAAAAAAATAAGTACCCAGTGTTGGTTCAACGTAGAACTCAAACATGAAGTATCACGAGAAAAATGAACCAGCAAAAAAAAAAAAATCTACCCAAGAACACACACATTACCACAAAATCATCTTTAAACAAACTTAGAAATTATATTCATGAAATAGGTCTTAGTTGAATGTCCAACCTCATGGACACATGAACCATGTATGTACGTCTTTGATAGAAATTTCAAGAAATCTATCTAACCTCATCACCAGTTCTTTAGTGGGTTAATCATTTTCTCCATTAAATATCACCACTCATAAACCATGCACGTATCTTCCACAATGTAAAAATCCACCACTCAATGCATGCAAACCACCTTCAACAATATTAAGATCTAACTAATTTGTAAAAAAAAAAAAAATCCAAAACAGAAGGTGGTAGAATGAATTTGTTTTCACTTAGTGTTGATAAGCACATAAAAAAAAAAGGTATGGTTTTAGGTGTCAGCATAGTACACTAAATTGCATTGTGTTGCCAAAAAAAAATGTGTGTTTTATTCTGCATGTCAGTAAGAGTAAAAACATTAGCTCAACCAAAAATAAAGACAATATAGTCTTTATAATAAAAGAAAGATAAATATTCTAAAAAACCTTTAAATATACTCCAAGTTACAATTTAAATCCTATTATTCAAAAAATGATATAATCAACCTTGATCTTTCATTAGTTATTGAAAGAAACCTTAAAATGTGACGACGTCAAAAAAAATATAAAGTGAGGAGCATTAATGGCTTTTTACTTCATTTCGGTGCATTTGGTTTTTTCTCTCCACAAATCTTTCCCTTTCTCTCTCTAGGAAAACCCACAATTCATTGCTTGAAAACCCAAAAATTTATTGTCAAAAACCCATGGATGTTACTAGCTTTTCTCTCTCCTTCCATCTCCCAACTTTATCTTTGCCTTAAAATTTTTATTTTTCTTTCTTTACTTTCTCATCCATCAAACACCTAATTAACCTAAATATCTACTTGTAAGTTGATGATTTCTCTCTCTCCCTCCATCTTTATCAAATCAACTGTAAATATAATCATTATTGACTTCGCTTTATTTTCCATTAACTTGCTACATGAAAAAATATGTTGCTTAGCATCATTGGAGTTATTTTTTCATAGCAAGACGAAATAAAAGAACAAGAATAATAAAGAATAAAAAAATAATTAAATCTCAATATTATTTTTGATTAAAATTTAATTACCATTAACAAAAAAAAATATTTCGTTAAAAAATGATTCGTATCAAACTCAAATATAAAAATTTAAAGTCTGTTTCAACAATTGAGATTTGATTCGACATTAAAAAAAATACTTCAAAAAAAATTTGCACTTTAATTGTTTTATGCAAGCTGGTTTCCAACAGTAACAAAAAGCAGTGGCTCATTAAAACAACATAATTCTCACTGTGGAACCCTCACATGAACTACCAAGTTACAGGCCAACCTTGATATAACTTCTACAACATGAGTTTGTGGTTGCACAAATATACAATAGCCACAGGGAAATGAATTCTGACACACAAAAGAAGAAAAAGAAAAATAAAACTTGAAACTCATGAATGGCCAAAACAATGCCGTATAGAAAAAATTCGTAATCGTGATCGTGATCCTGGTGGAGTGACGGCTGACTTGGCTTCAGGCTCAGTTTTTTTGCCAGGAAAATGCTTATAGAAAGCTTTCACTGCCCCAGTTACCCCATCCTCATTTTCCATTGCCCTTGCCATCTCAAGGGCACGATCTTTCACCTGCAAGGTGATAACAACATGAAGTTTACTATTTTGTTTTGGCATCCTATAAGGTCAGGACAAACTCAATGGAATTGATTATAAATAAATTTAATAACTGACCTTTATGTTTTCTATCATAAGGAAAAAAAAAAAAACTGACCTTTAGGTTTGGGAACAAGTTTAGGACTCCAGATATATCCATAAGGCACATCAAAAGGAGAACTGTAGGATCCACTTAAATAAGTGACAGGTCTCAACTTAAGTGTTTCTTCCTCAGCTCATTTATCATGTCCCGTATCCCAAGCCATATTAATGCATCAACAATTTGATATGAAAACTACAATAGAAATTATGCAAATATGAGTCAGTCTAGATACAAAGACCAATGATATGATTAATAAAGTTGTAAGTTGAACTCACTCTGTAGCCCATCGATTGCTTAACAGGAGACAAAGGATGGGGAAACTCACTAGTAGGCCTGAGAAAAATGAAACAAATATCTCCATGAGATTCAATTTGATCTGCCTGGTTTTCATTAAAATATGAAAGTTCGATTAGTCCATATGAACCAACATATCAAGTGATTGGAGGGATGAACACACATGATTAGCTGCGTAAGCGGTTTCAACATGTACATTCATAACTAAAACTAAAACAAAAACAAGAAAAAAAAAAAGGCCTTTGATCACCAATTCCCATAGAACCACAATATCCAGATTCAACAACACTTACGTCCACGGCATTGTGAAGAATATGTGAAGAGGTACTTTTAGCTTCTCTGCAACATGTGTATGCCCTGAGTGCATATTATCACATATTAGTTGTGCAAAAATCAAAATGAAAAAGAGAAAATATACATCATACAATATTCAATTTCAGCTTTGGCAATAGAATTTTGATGACATAAACAGAGTATTAATATGGACATAAGACTACGATCAGACCATCATCTCAATGTGCTTTTGAGTATGTAATTAACGTCAAGCACTCATCAAATATTAAAGTATGGCATGCTTTCGATAGCTACAAGATCAACTACATCTAACTAATTCTCCAACATCTCATGCCCACTAATCATCTCATGTAAGTTAACAAGACCAATTTGCTTAACCAACTCCTTGAAAAGTTTCAACTTCAAGGCTGACCTTCCACAACACAAAAAGTTTACAATTGTGCTTTATACAGGATTCCATTTCTTGTTTAAAAATGTAAGATCAATTTCTATTCAAGTTCAATACCATCAAATCTTTCACTGCCAACTCTATTCATATAAGATGTCCATTTTTCATATTCTTCTTTAAAATGATTGCGAGCAAGGTTAAGCAAGAAATTCTTCAATCAAAATCAAAACCTAAGCCCAATGAACAAAATCCACAGCACTAAAATCAAATCCATGTAGTATTTGATCAGAAAGTAAAAAATCCATACTTCCTGATGATTCAGAGATGCCACTCAGAGATGCCACTCTGTTTCTTGGGAGCACACACACAACAATATCAAAAGCTCAATTCCAGCATATAAAGTCTACAAGTATTCAATTCTACTAAATTCGAAAGTCATACTATTTTCTTGTACTTGTTTCATTTTAAAAGAAGCTTTCTTCCCAATCATTTTCTTTTCTCACAATCACAGGCTTCGTTTCTCTAAAAGGTGAACCAAGTAGACATAGCATCATACATGCAACAACAACAACACCAACAACCAAACAAAAAGAAAAAAACTTTTACCACCTAGACTTGGCTTCTTCTCCCAAAAGTGACACAATAAAGCATTCTTTTTTATGCACATAAAGGTGAAGTTTGCCATAATTTGCAGACTAGAACTACAAGACAAGCACTAAGCAACATTGGCTACCAAAGATGAACAGTATTGACCTATAGATTTCAATTTGATGTAAGATGATGCTTTCCAGGTATCTGGTCCTGTCCATTCAGTCCTTTCTTAAACTCCCATAGATCTCTAAACCCATGTTTTTCAGGTTTCAAATAGATGTCATATTTTCATCTAGCTGAGCAACAGACATAACCTGAAACCTAACGTTATCTTTGGATGTTCTCCATTAGAATAAAATTTCCAAATCGTCTGCCAAACAAACATGGGTTCAACCACCAAAATATATATATATATATATATATATATGAGATCTATACGCTTATCAGCAAAAAAGCCCATTATATTTGTTGATCACAAGTAAGTTCAGCAGTTGTAAAACCAATTTATCCTTGAAAAACAACATGAAGCAGGATGGAGGTAGGCAACAAAACTAACCATAAGCTGGAGGATTAGCAATTATTGCATCTACACTGAAGGAAACATTAGAAATAGGATCGGGATCACTGCATGCTGGAAGCAAAGAGAATATGATTTCCTTTATCTGATTCCTTTGAATAGGTATTTCGGAAGGTCCTGATGGCAGGAAACCTTTATTTTTGACCATATCTGTAATAAAAGAATATGCAGTAACTAGTACACAATGGATGATATAAATTTCAACACCCAACTAGGGAAAGAATAAGTAAACATCCACCTATGCATGTGTCGATCACTCTAGAGCAAACACCCTATTCGCAATGAATTTAAAACAAGAACCAGACACTTACAGCCAGAAAGAACTTTTGGATCTCCACCTAAAGGGAAAAATTCCAAACCAGCAGTCAAGACAAAATCCTTGAAATTTCTGTGAGTCGCTAATCTAACTCTATGGCCATCTTCCTGAAGAAAGAAAGAAAAAGAAAATCAACTTCAGTCAATGCATGGATGATAAGAATATTTCATTGAAAAGCAAAATGAGTGAGTTCAACGATGTATAAGCACCTTCAAACTGACAAACAACTAATAGGACAAATGATTCAAGGGCCCTACAGACAACGGCCACAAACTATAATGAACCATGAAAACTATTACATCAAATATAAATATGCTGGCATCACAGCTTGCGTTAAACCTTAGCATCAAATATGCTGACAGCACAGCCTTAAAATATAAACAAATATCAAGAAGCAGAGAGGAGTCTTACATCACCTTGAAATTACAATCAGAAAAATCTAAGGATAAAATAATCATTGCCCCTGCAGTCATAGCAAAAATAGAGAAAGAAACTAAACAATTTAGCAAGGACTAGATGCATAGATCGAGTAAAATTCTGCCCAATTAATCATCGTGAAATAATTTTCTTCTCTCAACCATAAAAGACAGATGAAGGAAGTTATCACCAGCATGCAGCCAGCTTAATGATCAGGAAGTGAGGAATAGAAACATGGTCAATACTGCATGAAAACACATGAAACAGATCATGGAAGCACTTCATTAACATTTCTGTCATAAATGAAAGATGAATTTAACCTGTAAACGTTTTCCAATGGCAACAAACGGTTGTACGTCTCCTCGTGTTCCAACAATAAGCATGACTATTTGTAGTGGAGGTGGAGGCATATCCTGTGCTTTTGTCATATCAGTAGGTCCTTCATCAGTACCTCCATTATAAACAACTCCAGTTCCAAAATCAAGGCTCTCTGGCTTAATATCTCCAGGAACATCAAACTGTACAGTTCCATCATCTTTTACCATGGCAAGCTCATTCAACAATTTTTGCTGCAGAATTCTTTCAAGAGTGAATCCTCAAAAATCCCCAAAAGTACAGAAAGATAAAAGTGCTAAACCATGAACTAACCATAATTTTTTTTCAAATTAGGATACTATATAAACAGGAAAGTAGAAAAATATATAACAAACTTAAATTTGACAAAAATAAAGATGGTGATCAAGTTTCAAATCAATTATATTAAGGATATGATACCAGCACTGACAATAACAGTGAAGTAGAAGATGCCATCTAGAATATGGTATCAGCCATCAGCTTAGCAGATGCATTTACCAAAAATTCTCTACAAAAACACCACAACTTCGCACATTGATTACACCAAGCAAAGCATCAGAAAATGATTTCCACCTCACCATACAAGAAGAATGCAGCAAAATGAGAATTTCTTGGGTGCTTAGTCTATCAAAAACACCATATACTAGTGGCTCAATGTACTTGATCATAGAAAAATAAGAGAAAATAAAAGAAATATTTTTCGTAGCTAAGATGGAGTATTATCAACTACCAACTTGATATATCCATTTCATGTTTCAAACTCATTAAAAGAGTCAGCTGAGCTGCTAAGACAAAAATAGCAAACTAAACTGATGAATAAGTTAGCAACATTCAAGTACCAAGACTGGCAAGGATAAGGATGATCAAGACCCAATGCTAAGTTGATGTATCATAAAATTAAAATATCAAATCTTAAACTAGTATATTTTTTTATAAGAAAAGATAATAACTTATCCGTCTGAATATATATATATATATATATATATATATATATAAGGGATATATATAAGGAAAGATAGTGTATTTATAGTACTAACATCAGCTGCCAACAGAAAACTGTTTACATGAATAACATAAGATGAGCCAAACTAAATGTTATCTTTGGAAAAAAAAAAAATGCATAAATGATGCTAACTACCCAGCAGAACTACCAGTTTTACCTCACATTCAATACTTGGCTTATGCTATCAACTGGGGCTCAATGGATTTTAAGAAGAAACAAACATAAGCAGCAAAAAATATTATCATGGACGAAAATCAGATACATCTTGTTTTCTTTTTATTTTAATACCATGATGGCCATTTTACAAACATAAAGTAGACCAAAAACCCAAGGATTGATCAAAAAGTCACAATAAGATAGCCGAGTGAGCAGGGTGTGATAACCATAAACCTTTAGTTGGAGGCAAATAATCAAGGGAGTCACAGTGTTGGACAGAAAATGCATCACCAGAATAAACGCAATAGGAAAACAACAGATCCAATGATATGAAAGGTCTTGCAACTCCTTTAGAAAAGCCCCCTCTATTCCTCTACTAGTACATGGTAGTTCTCTATAGCGTTTCAACAGGTAAAATTTAAAAGTTGGATAGTGAAGTTTACATGTGATAAATATCATACACAAGATGCAAGTAATTAGAACGTTATAATAAAACCAAAAAATGTCACAACAGTTATTCAAAAAGGTAAAACTATCAAACCTTTTTTTTGAGAGGTACTTTTGCATCCAAAAGTTTTGCTGCATATTCGGTTAGTTTATTATTTTGTCCAAATTTCCTAGCTTTTGAAGACCGAGTGGAACTTTTCTCTGATTTTTACTAGCAGTAGATGCTGCACCAGGTCTTGCCAAACTCCTGTCAGTAATCCCTGCGAGAGCAAGTTTAGCGAGATGTAGTAGTACTAGCAGTAACATTAAGAAAAATAACAAAAATAGCAGAACTGCAACAATAGGAACAATGATAACAATAACAAATAGTTACTCGGAGAAGAAAACTAAACATCGATGCACTAAATAATTCATGGACTAGAAAATCATTTTAAGGATAAAAGTGCATTGATGAATTTTTAAATGCAACTCCACTAAATAAAACCAATGTAAGCTTCAAATTTCTTTTAATGAATTGCATTGCACACTACATTAAAAAAAATAAAAAGAAATAACAACCTTACAAGTATTTCTTTCATAAAAATGACAGGAATTCTAGAAGCTATTTAATATAGTATCACGTTTTCCTGACCCCTCATATCTATTATAGGAAGGGTGAGAATAGAGTCCTTCTAGTTCTGGTAAACCCACTGACTAAAGCAACACAAGCCTTAAGCCTCAACCAATCAGTAAGAGTTAAAATAGTTCCATGGTTTCATATCTCAAAAAATTTCATAGGGGGAAGAAAATATTATTAAATCAACAACAAAATGAAACAAAGAAGGAGCAAGAGAACTTTCAGAAGATATGTATATATTCTTCCAACCTGAGTAAGTTTAAAAATTTAAATCCTATAACTTTCTCCCCATCAGAACACCAAATTAAGCAACAGAAACTGGCTGAATTTATATAAATGGAAAATTGTTGATATGAGGGAGAAACACACTGTTCGAAGCAGTTAAGATAAATGGCCAAAGTTCAGAAGAAGATCAAAAAATAAACTCCACAATTATAAAATCTTCTCTCTTTTCAAGTTTAATCATCTTTCTTCTTTGTTCCCATTTTATTTATAACCTCTGCCAGACACAGAAGCAGGTGGGGGGAATCCACATCTCAAAATAAATCTCTTTCTTTTGTCCTTCCCTCAACTTCAATGTCTAGGAACAGAAACTCAGTATGTGTCAGAGAATGTACTTCCAGCGCCATAATATCATGCCAATCCAAAGAAGTCAACCTTTTACTTTTCACTTAATAAAAGGGCATAAGTGAAGAAACCTATTAGAAACAAACATGATATGATCTTTTGCAAAAAGAAAGAGAAATTTTCATTAACAGGTCCATTTCCTTCAGGACAATTTATCGACGCTTTTGCACATTAATCCCCTTTTTTCTGATGCAACTTTGTCAGGACATTGTCTAAACCAAAAAAGAATGCATGTAAAAATAAGCTTGAAAACCAAACAAAAACGAAGTGAAGGCATCAAACCAGAAGAGTTACATCCATAGCCAGATTTGTCAATAGTTTCAACTTTTCAACCTGAAAATTGATGGGTCATCACTAAAAATACCTGAAGAAATGGTGAGAGGAAACACAATTTCAATGGCTGTCACAAATTGAGCAACAGAAGAAAAAAAAAGAATAGATTAGAAAAATCAACTTTGTTAGCCATAAATTCTTCAATTTCCCATCATTGACTTCTCACAGAGAAACTACTGCAAGGATACTACTTAGGCTCCAATCACTGCAAATAACGGGGAATAGTATGGAAACAAAATAGGAGCTGCGTTTGTGGCTGATACAATAATCAAACCAGCGCAAAAATTTGAAAGATATTCTTTTGGCCAGAATCTAGTCAGTTCGACTGACTGCATTTGGAAATCAAATAAGTTCCTGCAACTAAGAGCTGTCCTCCCTGGACAGAAGTATTTTTCCTTTAGATTAATGCAAGATAAATAAGGGAGCCGGAATTGAAAATTCTAGATTTGACAAGAAAGAGAGAAGAAAAATAAAAGTTTTACAATGTAAAAGAAATTTGTTGTGGGCATCACCACCAACCACTTGTAATGAGTTAGCATACATCCAGCCGTGCTTGAAGCAAAGTTGATGGATATCTCATGCAAAGACTAACTCTGATACCCACCTTTATCAAGAAGTCTTCCTTTATAAGGCTTAAGGTTCGATTCTCGCAGTTGCTTTTATAAATAACAATGTTGCTTACCTAGTATATTCTTCTGGAGTATTTCACTCCACTGCACTTAGGTTCCCAAGGATGCCATTGATCAAGAGGGCATAAAAAGAAAACAGAGCAGAACAGAACTGCAGGGAACAAAAGAGTAAGTTTTTAGGTTCCTAAGGATGTATGCTAACTTTTTGCATGAGATCCATGCTGCTTCCTATTAATGTCCCCCTAAGTTTTGGGATTGAACAATCTTCCTCGCTTCCTGTATTACCAACAGCAACACTTCTTTAATGGTTTGCAATAGGTTATTTTCCAGCAAGGTATAGTCCTATGGTTTTCATAACTTTAAGATTACCTATGAATGCCCAAAATCACACATCTTGATACAAATAGCTCTACTACCATGCAGCAAGGTATTTTCCAGCTTAAGATCTTTATCGCTAATCTGTCCTAACAAATAATTCTTTAAGTGACATGGATTACAAGAGAAAGACAAACAAAATAAATTAAAGAGAAAGGCTAAATAAACAAAAGAATGATGGTTGAAGTTCAAACCATTGAACGACAATAACTCACTCGACGTATTAATTGCTAACAAAAAAATCGTACCTGTATAAACTGCATAGAATAAAAGAATAAGTTTTCATGTTCCGTAAAAGACATGGTTATAAGAGAAATTTGACTACATAAATAAATTAGTGAATATGGCGTGCTCACCTCTTTACATTACCTCATCCTCGCTAAATCTACTCGCACAACATATCCTCTCGAGTAGTTTCCCCCCCCTGCAGCATACTCCATGATGATGCCTAGATGAATATGAGTTAGTAGCACCCACAAAAAAGATCGTTCCACGTAGAAGAAAATGAAGCTAAATTATTAGAGGGCTAAGTTGTCTAGCTAAATCACATGAAAGAACAAAACACTTAGTCAATGAAGATCCTAATCCAACATAGAAAATAAAGGCTGTTTCAAAAGGGTGAGCAGCAATTCCTCCGAGCTACACAAATAACTAACCTCAAGTCCAAAACCAACTACTACTAGAAATAGTATATTATCATTGCAGCTAGTGCTAAATTATTTCTAGTGCTACTGCAAGAATACCACCACTGCTGCTGCTACACCTAGAATACGTTCACTACGAGACTACTCCAACGGCTACATTACTGCTCTTGCTGCACTGCTACTTCTGTTGCTACTACTACTACTACTTCCGGATTATGGCTACTCCCACACTATGGTTACCACTACAGCTAGTGCTAAACTATTTCTAGTGCTACTGCAAGAATACCACCATGGTTGGTTCTACATCTAGAACACGTCAACTACGAGACTGCTCCAACATCTAAATTATTGCTATTGATAGTTTACTACTTCTGCTGCCGCTCTCGCTACTATTGCTTCCAAATTATGCTACTGCTAAACTACATTTAGTTCCATTGTTAGATTAGTGCTACTCCTAAATTATTGCTATTGCTACTATTTCAATGCTGCTACCACTAGATTTCAACATGGTTAGTGCAACTATAATTGCTAGATTCGTGCGATTGCTACTGCTTTGTTGGATTAGTGCGACTGCAACTGCCAGAGAGCTACTTCTCTGCTAGATACTACCACTGCTAGATTATTACTGCCGGTAGATCACTGCAACTGCCAGTGTATTGCTACAGCTACTGCCACTACTCCTCCTAGATCACTGCTACTGCTAAGCAACGAAATAACATACGATAATGATGCATAGAAAAATTTTAGCGATAAAAGTGTCATTTTCCAAATTAATAAATATGAAAAAGAGATGGTAGAATCCGCCCCTGGCAATAAGTGGATAGGCCCTCATGTACCAAACCATATGTGCATCCACCAGAACGAACAATCGGTTGTTCCGCCGTTGGTCCTTCTTCACCATTACCTGCAGAATCTTTGCAAAATCGTGCTCAAAACAAGTATTAGTCTCAGAGTTGCTATAAAGTAAACATTAGGAGACAAAAAGAATTTAGGAGTTCCTAACTTATCATGGCTAAAAATCATCTAAACAAAACGAAAGCATGTCTAAAAAAACCGACGAAAAAATAAATAATCGAATCAATAAAATTTAAAACAAGAAAAATCAGAAAAGCTGAAAAAAATCCTGTACCAATGCAGGTTTAACAATAAAAGGATACGCTTGCATGTAAGAATGCATAGGTGCAGCTACCGAAGAAGCAACCGGCTGTTGTTTGGACTGTGCAATCTGTTCAACTGCCAAGAAATTGGTCTTTATCCATCACTGCCCTCAAAATCTTTGCAAAATCAAATGTCGACATAAGCATTTCTCTGTCACTTGCTACAACGTATCTATCTGTCAATTGGTAAGAAAAGGATTACTCGAGGAATTCCTTACTCTTCTTCTAGCATGAACAATGAACACAAAGTGCAGTCAAGATCTGCATCCAAGTCATCGAGATCCATGCTGCTTCCTGTTAATGTCCCCCTAAGTTTTGGGATTGAGCAGTCTTCCTCGCTTCCTGTATTACCGACAGCAACACTTCTTTAATGGTTTGCAATGGGTTATTTTCCAGCAAGGTATAGTCCTATGGCTTTCATAACTTTAAGATTACCTTTGAATGCCCAAAATCACACATCTTGATACAAGGAGCTCTACTACCATGCAGCAAGGTATTTTCCAGCTTAAGATCTTTATCGCTAATCTGCCCTAACAAATAATTCTTTAAGTGACATGGATTACAAGAGAAAGACAAACAAAATAAATTAAAGAGAAAGGCTAAATAAACAAAAACAATGATGGTTGAAGTTCAAACCATTGAACGACAATAACTCACTCGCCGTATTAATTGCTAACAAAAAAATCGTACCTGTAGAAACTGCAGCGAACAAAAGAGTAACTTTTCATGTTCCGTAAAAGACATGGCTATAAGAGAAATTTGACTATATAAATAAATTAGTGAATATGGCGTGCTCACCTCTTTACATTACCTCATCCTCGCTAAATCTACTCGCACAACATATCCTCTCGAGCAGTTTCCCCCACACAGCATACTCCATGATGATGCCTAGATGAATATGAGTTAGTAGCACCCACAAAAAAGATCGTTCCACGTAGAAGAAAATGAAGCTAAATTATTAGAGGGCTAAGTTGTCTAGCTAAATCACATGAAAGAACAAAACACTTAGTCAATAAAGATCCTAATCCAACATAGAAAATAAAGGCTGTTTCAAAAGGGTGAGCAGCAATTCCTCCGAGCTACACAAATAACTAACCTCAACTCCGAAACCAACTACTACTAGATTAGTATATTATCATTGCAGCTAGTGCTAAATTATTTCTAGTG
Source organism: Moringa oleifera (assembly GCA_021397835.1). Lineage (NCBI taxonomy): Eukaryota > Viridiplantae > Streptophyta > Magnoliopsida > Brassicales > Moringaceae > Moringa > Moringa oleifera. The sequence goes on from JAJFZO010000094.1 coordinate 769,710, forward strand.
CTACTGCAAGAATACCACCACTGCTGCTGCTACACCTAGAATACGTTCACTACGAGACTACTCCGACGGCTACATTACTGCTCTTGCTGCATTGCTACTTCTGTTGCTACTGCTACTACTACTTCCGGATTATGGCTACTCCCACACTATGGTTACCACTACGGCTAGTGCTAAACTATTTCTAGTGCTACTGCAAGAATACCACCATGGTTGGTTCTACCTCTAGAACACGTCAACTACGAGACTGCTCCAACATCTAAATTATTGCTATTGATAGTTTACTACTTCTGCTGCTGCTCTTGCTACTATTGCTTCCAAATTATGCTTCTGCTAAACTACATTTAGTTCCATTGTTAGATTAGTGCTACTCCTAAATTATTGCCATTTCTACTATTTCAATGCTGCTACCACTAGATTTCAACATGGTTAGTGCAACTATAATTGCTAGATTCGTGCGACTGCTACTGCTTTGTTGGATTAGTGCGACTACAACTGCCAGGTTCGTGCCAGAGCTACTTCTCTGCTAGATACTACCACTGCTAGATTATTACTGCCGGTAGATCACTGCAACTGCCAGTGTATTGCTACAGCTACTGCCACTACTCCTCCTAGATCACTGCTACTGCTAAGCAACGAAATAACATACGATAATGATGCATAGAAAAATTTTAGCGATAAAAGTGTCATTTTCCAAATTAATAAATATGAAAAAGAGATGGTAGAATCCTCCCCTGGCAATAAGTGGATAGGCCCTCATGTACCAAACCATATGTGCATCCACCAGAAGAACAATCGGTTGTTCCGCCGTTGGTCCTTCTTCACCATTACCTGCAGAATCTTTGCAAAATCGTGCTCAAAACAAGCATTAGTCTCAGAGTTGCTATAAAGCAAACATTAGGAGACAAAAAGAATTTAGGAGTTCCTAACTTATCATGGCTAAAAATCATCTAAACAAAACGAAAGCATGTCTAAAAAAACCGACCAAAAAATAAATAATCGAATCAATAAAATTTAAAACAAGAAAAATCAGAAAAGCTGAAAAAAAAATCCTGTACCAATGGAGATTTAATAATAAAAGGATACGCTTGCATGTAAGAATGCATAGGTGCAGCTACCGAAGAAGCAACCGGCTGTTGTTTGGACTGTGCAATCTGTTCAACTGCCAAGAATTGGTCTTTATCCATCACTGCCCTCAAAATCTTTGCAAAATCAAATGTCGACATAAGCATTTCTCTGTCACTTGCTACAACGTATCTATCTGTCAATTGGTAAGAAAAGGATTACTCGAGGAATTCCTTACTCTTCTTCTAGCATGAACAATGAACACAAAGTGCAGTTTGTACCTCACGAGTCAAGATCTGCATCCAAGTCATCGAGATCCATGCTGCTTCCTGTTAATGTCCCCCTAAGTTTTGGGATTGAGCAGTCTTCCTCGCTTCCTGTATTACCGACAGCAACACTTCTTTAATGGTTTGCAATGGGTTATTTTCCAGCAAGGTATAGTCCTATGGCTTTCATAACTTTAAAATTACCTTTGAATGCCCAAAATCACACATCTTGACACAAGGAGCTCTACTACCATGCAGCAAGGTATTTTCCAGCTTAAGATCTTTATCGCTAATCTGCCCTAACAAATAATTCTTTAAGTGACATGGATTACAAGAGAAAGACAAACAAAATAAATTAAAGAGAAAGGCTAAATAAACAAAAACAATGATGGTTGAAGTTCAAACCATTGAACGACAATAACTCACTCGCCGTATTAATTGCTAACAAAAAAATCGTACCTGTAGAAACTGCAACGAACAAAAGAGTAACTTTTCATGTTCCGTAAAAGACATGGCTATAAGAGAAATTTGACTATATAAATAAATTAGTGGATATGGCGTGCTCACCTCTTTACATTACCTCATCCTCGCTAAATCTACTCGCACAATATATCCTCTCGAGCAGTTTCCCCCACGCAGCATACTCCATGATGATGCCTAGATGAATATGAGTTAGTAGCACCCACAAAAAAGATCGTTCCACGTAGAAGAAAATGAAGCTAAATTATTAGAGGGCTAAGTTGTCTAGCTAAATCACATGAAAGAACAAAACACTTAGTCAATAAAGATCCTAATCCAACATAGAAAATAAAGGCTGTTTCAAAAGGGTGAGCAGCAATTCCTCCGAGCTACACAAATAACTAACCTCAACTCCGAAACCAACTACTACTAGATTAGTATATTATCATTGCAGCTAGTGCTAAATTATTTCTAGTGCTACTGCAAGAATACCACCACTGCTGCTGCTACACCTAGAATACGTTCACTACGAGACTACTCCGACGGCTACATTACTGCTCTTGCTGCATTGCTACTTCTGTTGCTACTGCTACTACTACTTCCGGATTATGGCTACTCCCACACTATGGTTACCACTACGGCTAGTGCTAAACTATTTCTAGTGCTACTGCAAGAATACCACCATGGTTGGTTCTACCTCTAGAACACGTCAACTACGAGACTGCTCCAACATCTAAATTATTGCTATTGATAGTTTACTACTTCTGCTGCTGCTCTTGCTACTATTGCTTCCAAATTATGCTTCTGCTAAACTACATTTAGTTCCATTGTTAGATTAGTGCTACTCCTAAATTATTGCCATTTCTACTATTTCAATGCTGCTACCACTAGATTTCAACATGGTTAGTGCAACTATAATTGCTAGATTCGTGCGACTGCTACTGCTTTGTTGGATTAGTGCGACTACAACTGCCAGGTTCGTGCCAGAGCTACTTCTCTGCTAGATACTACCACTGCTAGATTATTACTGCCGGTAGATCACTGCAACTGCCAGTGTATTGCTACAGCTACTGCCACTACTCCTCCTAGATCACTGCTACTGCTAAGCAACGAAATAACATACGATAATGATGCATAGAAAAATTTTAGCGATAAAAGTGTCATTTTCCAAATTAATAAATATGAAAAAGAGATGGTAGAATCCTCCCCTGGCAATAAGTGGATAGGCCCTCATGTACCAAACCATATGTGCATCCACCAGAAGAACAATCGGTTGTTCCGCCGTTGGTCCTTCTTCACCATTACCTGCAGAATCTTTGCAAAATCGTGCTCAAAACAAGCATTAGTCTCAGAGTTGCTATAAAGCAAACATTAGGAGACAAAAAGAATTTAGGAGTTCCTAACTTATCATGGCTAAAAATCATCTAAACAAAACGAAAGCATGTCTAAAAAAACCGACCAAAAAATAAATAATCGAATCAATAAAATTTAAAACAAGAAAAATCAGAAAAGCTGAAAAAAAATCCTGTACCAATGGAGGTTTAACAATAAAAGGATACGCTTGCATGTAAGAATGCATAGGTGCAGCTACCGAAGAAGCAACCGGCTGTTGTTTGGACTGTGCAATCTGTTCAACTGCCAAGAATTGGTCTTTATCCATCACTGCCCTCAAAATCTTTGCAAAATCAAATGTCGACATAAGCATTTCTCTGTCACTTGCTACAACGTATCTATCTGTCAATTGGTAAGAAAAGGATTACTCGAGGAATTCCTTACTCTTCTTCTAGCATGAACAATGAACACAAAGTGCAGTTTGTACCTCACGAGTCAAGATCTGCATCCAAGTCATCGAGATCCATGCTGCTTCCTGTTAATGTCCCCCTAAGTTTTGGGATTGAGCAGTCTTCCTCGCTTCCTGTATTACCGACAGCAACACTTCTTTAATGGTTTGCAATGGGTTATTTTCCAGCAAGGTATAGTCCTATGGCTTTCATAACTTTAAAATTACCTTTGAATGCCCAAAATCACACATCTTGACACAAGGAGCTCTACTACCATGCAGCAAGGTATTTTCCAGCTTAAGATCTTTATCGCTAATCTGCCCTAACAAATAATTCTTTAAGTGACATGGATTACAAGAGAAAGACAAACAAAATAAATTAAAGAGAAAGGCTAAATAAACAAAAACAATGATGGTTGAAGTTCAAACCATTGAACGACAATAACTCACTCGCCGTATTAATTGCTAACAAAAAAATCGTACCTGTAGAAACTGCAACGAACAAAAGAGTAACTTTTCATGTTCCGTAAAAGACATGGCTATAAGAGAAATTTGACTATATAAATAAATTAGTGGATATGGCGTGCTCACCTCTTTACATTACCTCATCCTCGCTAAATCTACTCGCACAATATATCCTCTCGAGCAGTTTCCCCCACGCAGCATACTCCATGATGATGCCTAGATGAATATGAGTTAGTAGCACCCACAAAAAAGATCGTTCCACGTAGAAGAAAATGAAGCTAAATTATTAGAGGGCTAAGTTGTCTAGCTAAATCACATGAAAGAACAAAACACTTAGTCAATAAAGATCCTAATCCAACATAGAAAATAACGGCTGTTTCAATAGGGTGAGCAGCAATTCCTCCGAGCTACACAAATAACTAACCTCATGTCCGAAACCAACTACTACTAGATTAGTATATTATCATTGCAGCTAGTGCTAAATTATTTCTAGTGCTACTGCAAGAATACCACCACTGCTGCTGCTACACCTAGAATACGTTCACTACGAGACTACTCCGACGGCTACATTACTGCTCTTGCTGCATTGCTACTTCTGTTGCTACTGCTACTACTACTTCCGGATTATGGCTACTCCCACACTATGGTTACCACTACAGCTAGTGCTAAACTATTTCTAGTGCTACTGCAAGAATACCACCATGGTTGGTTCTACCTCTAGAACACGTCAACTACGAGACTGCTCCAACATCTAAATTATTGCTATTGATAGTTTACTACTTCTGCTGCTGCTCTTGCTACTATTGCTTCCAAATTATGCTACTGCTAAACTACATTTAGTTCCATTGTTAGATTAGTGCTACTCCTAAATTATTGCTATTGCTACTATTTCAATGCTGCTACCACTAGATTTCAACATGGTTAGTGCAACTATAATTGCTAGATTCGTGCGACTGCTACTGCTTTGTTGGATTAGTGCGACTACAACTGCCAGGTTCGTGCCAGAGCTACTTCTCTGCTAGATACTACCACTGCTAGATTATTACTGCCGGTAGATCACTGCAACTGCCAGTGTATTGCTACAGCTACTGCCACTACTCCTCCTAGATCACTGCTACTGCTAAGCAACGAAATAACATACGATAATGATGCATAGAAAAATTTTAGCGATCAAAGTGTCATTTTCCAAATTAATAAATATGAAAAAGAGATGGTAGAATCCTCCCCTGGCAATAAGTGGATAGGCCCTCATGTACCAAACCATATGTGCATCCACCAGAAGAACAATCGGTTGTTCCGCCGTTGGTCCTTCTTCACCATTACCTGCAGAATCTTTGCAAAATCGTGCTCAAAACAAGCATTAGTCTCAGAGTTGCTATAAAGCAAACATTAGGAGACAAAAAGAATTTAGGAGTTCCTAACTTATCATGGCTAAAAATCATCTAAACAAAACGAAAGCATGTCTAAAAAACCGACCAAAAAATAAATAATCGAATCAATAAAATTTAAAACAAGAAAAATCAGAAAAGCTGAAAAAAAAATCCTGTACCAATGGAGATTTAATAATAAAAGGATACGCTTGCATGTAAGAATGCATAGGTGCAGCTACCGAAGAAGCAACCGGCTGTTGTTTGGACTGTGCAATCTGTTCAACTGCAACTGCCAAGAATTGGTCTTTATCCATCACTGCCCTCAAAATCTTTGCAAAATCAAATGTCGACATAAGCATTTCTCTGTCACTTGCTACAACGTATCTATCTGTCAATTGGTAAGAAAAGGATTACTCGAGGAATTCCTTACTCTTCTTCTAGCATGAACAATGAACACAAAGTGCAGTTTGTACCTCACGAGTCAAGATCTGCATCCAAGTCATCGAGATCCATGCTGCTTCCTGTTAATGTCCCCCTAAGTTTTGGGATTGAGCAGTCTTCCTCGCTTCCTGTATTACCGACAGCAACACTTCTTTAATGGTTTGCAATGGGTTATTTTCCAGCAAGGTATAGTCCTATGGCTTTCATAACTTTAAAATTACCTTTGAATGCCCAAAATCACACATCTTGACACAAGGAGCTCTACTACCATGCAGCAAGGTATTTTCCAGCTTAAGATCTTTATCGCTAATCTGCCCTAACAAATAATTCTTTAAGTGACATGGATTACAAGAGAAAGACAAACAAAATAAATTAAAGAGAAAGGCTAAATAAACAAAAACAATGATGGTTGAAGTTCAAACCATTGAACGACAATAACTCACTCGCCGTATTAATTGCTAACAAAAAAATCGTACCTGTAGAAACTGCAACGAACAAAAGAGTAACTTTTCATGTTCCGTAAAAGACATGGCTATAAGAGAAATTTGACTATATAAATAAATTAGTGGATATGGCGTGCTCACCTCTTTACATTACCTCATCCTCGCTAAATCTACTCGCACAATATATCCTCTCGAGCAGTTTCCCCCACGCAGCATACTCCATGATGATGCCTAGATGAATATGAGTTAGTAGCACCCACAAAAAAGATCGTTCCACGTAGAAGAAAATGAAGCTAAATTATTAGAGGGCTAAGTTGTCTAGCTAAATCACATGAAAGAACAAAACACTTAGTCAATAAAGATCCTAATCCAACATAGAAAATAAAGGCTGTTTCAAAAGGGTGAGCAGCAATTCCTCCGAGCTACACAAATAACTAACCTCAACTCCGAAACCAACTACTACTAGATTAGTATATTATCATTGCAGCTAGTGCTAAATTATTTCTAGTGCTACTGCAAGAATACCACCACTGCTGCTGCTACACCTAGAATACGTTCACTACGAGACTACTCCGACGGCTACATTACTGCTCTTGCTGCATTGCTACTTCTGTTGCTACTGCTACTACTACTTCCGGATTATGGCTACTCCCACACTATGGTTACCACTACGGCTAGTGCTAAACTATTTCTAGTGCTACTGCAAGAATACCACCATGGTTGGTTCTACCTCTAGAACACGTCAACTACGAGACTGCTCCAACATCTAAATTATTGCTATTGATAGTTTACTACTTCTGCTGCTGCTCTTGCTACTATTGCTTCCAAATTATGCTTCTGCTAAACTACATTTAGTTCCATTGTTAGATTAGTGCTACTCCTAAATTATTGCCATTTCTACTATTTCAATGCTGCTACCACTAGATTTCAACATGGTTAGTGCAACTATAATTGCTAGATTCGTGCGACTGCTACTGCTTTGTTGGATTAGTGCGACTACAACTGCCAGGTTCGTGCCAGAGCTACTTCTCTGCTAGATACTACCACTGCTAGATTATTACTGCCGGTAGATCACTGCAACTGCCAGTGTATTGCTACAGCTACTGCCACTACTCCTCCTAGATCACTGCTACTGCTAAGCAACGAAATAACATACGATAATGATGCATAGAAAAATTTTAGCGATAAAAGTGTCATTTTCCAAATTAATAAATATGAAAAAGAGATGGTAGAATCCTCCCCTGGCAATAAGTGGATAGGCCCTCATGTACCAAACCATATGTGCATCCACCAGAAGAACAATCGGTTGTTCCGCCGTTGGTCCTTCTTCACCATTACCTGCAGAATCTTTGCAAAATCGTGCTCAAAACAAGCATTAGTCTCAGAGTTGCTATAAAGTAAACATTAGGAGACAAAAAGAATTTAGGAGTTCCTAACTTATCATGCCTAAAAATCATCTAAACAAAACGAAAGCATGTCTAAAAAAACCGACCAAAAAATAAATAATCGAATCAATAAAATTTAAAACAAGAAAAATCAGAAAAGCTGAAAAAAAAATCCTGTACCAATGGAGATTTAATAATAAAAGGATACGCTTGCATGTAAGAATGCATAGGTGCAGCTACCGAAGAAGCAACCGGCTGTTGTTTGGACTGTGCAATCTGTTCAACTGCCAAGAATTGGTCTTTATCCATCACTGCCCTCAAAATCTTTGCAAAATCAAATGTCGACATAAGCATTTCTCTGTCACTTGCTACAACGTATCTATCTGTCAATTGGTAAGAAAAGGATTACTCGAGGAATTCCTTACTCTTCTTCTAGCATGAACAATGAACACAAAGTGCAGTTTGTACCTCACGAGTCAAGATCTGCATCCAAGTCATCGAGATCCATGCTGCTTCCTGTTAATGTCCCCCTAAGTTTTGGGATTGAGCAGTCTTCCTCGCTTCCTGTATTACCGACAGCAACACTTCTTTAATGGTTTGCAATGGGTTATTTTCCAGCAAGGTATAGTCCTATGGCTTTCATAACTTTAAAATTACCTTTGAATGCCCAAAATCACACATCTTGACACAAGGAGCTCTACTACCATGCAGCAAGGTATTTTCCAGCTTAAGATCTTTATCGCTAATCTGCCCTAACAAATAATTCTTTAAGTGACATGGATTACAAGAGAAAGACAAACAAAATAAATTAAAGAGAAAGGCTAAATAAACAAAAACAATGATGGTTGAAGTTCAAACCATTGAACGACAATAACTCACTCGCCGTATTAATTGCTAACAAAAAAATCGTACCTGTAGAAACTGCAACGAACAAAAGAGTAACTTTTCATGTTCCGTAAAAGACATGGCTATAAGAGAAATTTGACTATATAAATAAATTAGTGGATATGGCGTGCTCACCTCTTTACATTACCTCATCCTCGCTAAATCTACTCGCACAATATATCCTCTCGAGCAGTTTCCCCCACGCAGCATACTCCATGATGATGCCTAGATGAATATGAGTTAGTAGCACCCACAAAAAAGATCGTTCCACGTAGAAGAAAATGAAGCTAAATTATTAGAGGGCTAAGTTGTCTAGCTAAATCACATGAAAGAACAAAACACTTAGTCAATAAAGATCCTAATCCAACATAGAAAATAAAGGCTGTTTCAAAAGGGTGAGCAGCAATTCCTCCGAGCTACACAAATAACTAACCTCAACTCCGAAACCAACTACTACTAGATTAGTATATTATCATTGCAGCTGGTGCTAAATTATTTCTAGTGCTACTGCAAGAATACCACCACTGCTGCTGCTACACCTAGAATACGTTCACTACGAGACTACTCCGATGGCTACATTACTGCTCTTGCTGCATTGCTACTTCTGTTGCTACTGCTACTACTACTTCCGGATTATGGCTACTCCTAGGCTTTTGTACCACTATAGCTAGTGCAAACTATTTCTAGTGCTATTGCAAGAATACCACCGCGGTTGGTGCTACATCTAGAATACATCAATTACGAGACTGCTTCAATATCTAAATTATTGCTACTGATAGATTACTACCTCTGTTGCTCCTACTATTACTGTTCCTAGATTATGCTACTGCTATACTACATATAGTGCTATTGTTAGATTAGTGCTACTCCTAAATTATTGCTATTATTACTATTTAACTACTACTACCACTAGATTTCAGCAAGATTAGTGCAACTACAATTGCTAGATTCGTGGGAGTGCTACTGCTTTGTTGGATTAGTGCGACTACAACTGCTAGGTTCGTGCCAGCGCTTCTACTCTGTTACATACTACCACCGCTAAATTAATGCCACAGCCAGTGTGTTGCTACAGCTACTACCATTACTCCTTCTTGATCATTGCTACTGCTAAGTAACGGAAGAACAAATGATAACGATGCATAGAAAAATATTAGCGATAAAAGTGTCATTTTTCAAGATAATAAATATGTACAAAGGATGGTAGAATCCTCCCTTAGCAATAAATGGATCAGCCCTAATGTACCAAACAATATATGCATCCACCAGAAGAACAATCAGTTGTTCCGCCGTTGGTCCTTCTTCACCATTACCTGCAGAATCTTTGCAAAATCGTGCTCAAAACAAGCATTAGTCTCAGAGTTGCTATAAAGTAAACCTTAAGAGACAAAAAGAATTTAGGAGTTCCTAACTTATCATGGCTAAAAATCATCTAAACAAAATGAAAGCATGTCTAAAAAAATCGACAAAAAAATAAATAATCGAATCAATAAAATTTAAAATAAGAAAAATCAGAAAAGTTGAAAAAAATCAGAAAAGATATCATAAAAAGAGTCATAGAAACATATTTCAAATTTGAAAAATGATAAACAATTACTTACCGCATTTTCCTTGTGAGGGTCATTTTTTATCATTTTTAAATACATAGAAAAGAGTTGCTATAATTTCATTCATCCCCTGAACATATCAGATGCCTGGATTTAACTTTGCAAATACAATCAATATGCTCCTCAGAGCCTCTTAAAACATGAGAGGCACACATTAGTCAACCATATCATTCAAGTATGATTCAATATTCAAAATAAAAGCAAAAAAGCAAACCTAATTAGATTTTGTAAATGAGGATTCCCCAGAGAAAAGTGGTCTTGAATGAGTGCACTTTACATCTCGATCAATTTGTTCCATGATCTTTGTGCCCTAGAGAATCCCAAAATTGAAGTTAGAAATCTCACAACAATGGCTCATACTTCCCTCCTAATACCATTATAATACAGAGCCAACAGGACAAAACTTTCTCTAGTGATAATAACCAGTAACATCATTAAACCTCCTTGGTAATGCCTAAAACAGTAATAAAACTGCAGCTTCATCAAAATAACTATACAAAGTGTGCAAGACCCAAGCAACCTCTATGCTTGTGATTAACAGCTTGGTTCAAACCCAAGCCTTAATTCTAATCAATATGGAGACATACATTGTCTGCAGAAAACAAAAATGATTATCAATGGACAAAGTGAGATAAGGGAAGAATATGAAGGACAAACCTTCTTTTGGATTGCAGGAAACACAATGTCTCTATTACCATAGACACAGAGCTTCTTTGAACTCTACAAATGGGGAACCAAGCAGTAGATAATAATAAGGACAGGTGATCTTCATACTATAAAATTTTAACAGGAATCAAGACATGTAACAAAATATGGCTTTTAAGGGAATGTACTAAGTAGAAATTCTATTTTCTATATGGTAGTTGTATTCACCTAGACCATATGGTTTTTATGGAGAAAGAAGTCCGACTTGCTGTTTTGTCCCATGAGAAACTAACAGGAAACCCATATTCAGCTACACTACTAAGTATCCAACAATAACATCTGTCTTTGTGTTCATAAATGCAGCTTTCTAAGTTTTCTTCTCTATGAGAAGGAAGAACAAATTAGGATCAACTGAGATATGGAGAAAAGTTACCTGAATGACCTAGGCAGGAAGGCACAGTTGAAACTCCATGGCCAGCTGAATCTTCACATGGCTTTGTGTTTTACAAGGTACACTGTCATGTCATTAAATGGTAGATAACAAGACTATGCAACTTAAGAACACAAAGAATCTTTCTTTTCTTCAATAAATTTACCTTAACAGAAGTGCAAAGCATATAATCCACTTTTGTTACTTTCATGGAGCACAAAAGCATGTGTGAATTTTGAAGGAGTGCATGCCTCAAAAGAAATTGAGTTCGGTGTGCCCATGTAAGTGTGGCAATAGTTCTTCAACTTCAATCTTAGAACTTGAACAACTCATGCTTTTTCTTAATTTGGATACAGTTTATAGATTCCATTTCTACCAAAAAAAGTTGTAAACAGGCCTATGATATGAGAACCTTGATTCCCCCACAAACATAAGTTAGTTGATTTAGGCCTTTTCCATACCATAGTATATGACCACCCTGAGATGGAAAGGGCACAATCAGACACTAAGTATACCAGAATTGAACAGATAATATCGTCCATGTTATTTCACATGCTAACAATCATGTAATACAATGTTAATATGATTTCATTGTAAGAGATATTTCACAGGAGAATGGAAGATTACCATGCAAGCGTTCTTTGCTTCACCTTTGGATGTCTATCATTACCTGCATATCTGTCTGAATTATTTGAATACTTATAGGTGGGAGGAAAATATATATTCCTTTCATTCCATCCCTTAAACACACACCACCTTTCCTCTGCTCTACCTATGGCTGTAACTAAAAACCTTCAAAAACCATGGAGTTTTAGATTAAACATGTTTAAAAACAGATTGAAAAGAGATTCTAAAACTTCAGAGAGAACATCACAAAAAAATAAACATGCCTAGTCATTCTCTAACAATACTCTCCAATTGCACATTTCAACAAGACCCTCTACAGAATGGGTAATCCATCGTTCATCTCCCTCCTTAGGATCTTCCTTGGACTGCTCAGAAAACCTTTGACAAAGAAAGAAACAAGTAACTACTTTACTGGACTGCTCAGAAAACCTTTGACACATAATTGGCAGCATATTGATTTCCATGCTAACATATGAGGTTCAACAACAGTGAACTTTATAAATATAGTTGAAGTTTTCGTAAAAAGAAAAATAGGGAAGGTTATAAATGTTGTGGTCAGCCAGTCTTCAACTATCTGTAACCAAGCTAAAAGAGGATAGAGACCATGTGCTTCTCAATTCTTTGTATCTGAACCACAGAAAATGCAATCATTAGATCCTTTAAAAAATTATTAGCCACTACCATTTCAACTACCAATAGGAGAAAATACTATCGTTAATGATAGTAAACAACCTAGCTACTATCTGTTCAAGAAAATCAGGGAAAGCTACTTAGAATGTATTTCCAGTTCATCTCCATAGCACAGCATGGGTTTATCGCAAAATGTTTTTCGCTAGGCAACAATTTAAAGAACAATCACAAAAATACTATTGGAGAAGACATTGGATTTAGACTGTGCGAACCCGAAGTCCTGCAATAAGCCAAGTAGTGCCTAAGCTTTTTAAAGGGGAAGAGTTGCACACCAGGAGAGCCACATGACAACACACTTGTACAAAAATGGAGCAAACAATGGTTTGCAGCAAAGCCAATTGGCATCATCAGAAAAGCTTCCAACAAAATTATTCCTCTAGGAAATTCTACCCTGAAAAGTCCTAGGTGTGCAGTTCCTACAAACTAATACTAAAAGAAGTAAAAGATGACATGAAATAGTAAGCAGCAATGCCACACAGCTAGCAAAACGTAACACAAAGCTTTAAAAGATAAGGCTTCCAAAACCAGTCACCATGCAACAAGTGCAACCCAGCAGAAACAGAAAGAAGCTCAAATTAAAGAATTCAGAGTCCCGTAAATTAATGGAAATTAAGTACTATATAGCACTTAGATTTAAAATAAAGCCATTCTCTATAGCACTTAAATTTTAAATAAAGCCATTCTTTATTTTTCTAAATCTTCAAGAGGAATTGAAGCATTATAATCACCATCATCAGTCCCCACTACTGGAAAACAGACCACATGATCTAGTATAACTAACCAAGACTTGGTTGTATCTTGAAACAAGAAACATGCAGAGATCAAATGACTGCAGATTTGGTGTAAAGACATGCTAATTGAAATTGAACCCTGGAAAACCCCCGAGAAGATGCGATGGCCATTTTTTCTTACATCATCATAATTCCACTCTCCAACTCTGGGAAATTAAAACGTACCTTGTTTCCAAGAGAATCCATCAAGCCTCTGCCAACACAAAACACTTTCATGTTGCATACGTTGTCCATGAGGTCGCTCTTCACCCACTTAGGCGGGCTCAATGCTGGATATTTACCACTGGTCCTTCCATGAGGAAAAGGCAGCTCTTAGGGTTCAGAGATAGCACTTCAAATAGTGAGTACTTGAGTATTCTAGAATATATATACCACGTACTTGTAAATCCTTTGCTCTTTTTCCTCTTCCACCATGTCACTCTACCGAAGAGATGAAGGTAAGAGAAAACCAATTCCAAAGCTACTGGTAGTCCCAAGGGGACGACATCCTCCTATAATAGTTAGCAGTACGGAACAAGCGCTGAGTTGAAGAGGAAAGAAGTCCCACAAAGAGATGATAAGTGAGGGGAAAAGCGAATTTATAATCGACCTTTTTTCGGCTAATCTCGATGAAAAAGAACCTGGATGCGATCAGAGCCCTACCCCGCTCCCGAGCTTTTTGAGGGGCTTTGGACTAGACTAACTACAGCTACATCCATACCGTAAGTAATATCCCAAGCAGTTTGATGAACCCCTTTCGTCCAGCCAAGAGACAATGCTTGCAGAAGAGATCCATGAAAATTCCGTTATAACTATGTGCCATGCCCTGATTTTCGCGCAGTCCAGTGGCTTGATATCTTTCGCTGTTTTTTCTGTTTTTTCTTCGAATATGAAGATTTTCATTTGATCTGTTTTATCAAGAAATGGGGGGAAGTTTTCAGAGAGGGGAGAAAGAAAGAAGCAGAGGAAGTTTTGAAAGAGGGGAAAAAAGAGAAGGACAGGAAGAAGGAGAGGAATGCCAAATGCGTGACTCTCACTGCTTAAATACTCTCCCAACGGTCACATTGTAGAAACATGCATTAAGCATGTATGATTTTCTAATTCAAATAAAAATAAAAAATAATTAATTGATTCAATTGTTATTTTTAAAATTAAAATCAATTTTGATTTTAAAAATAAAAATATTTAAAAAATCTAAAATATAAAAAACTTAAAAATTAAAAAATTTTAAAAAATAAAAAATTTCACAAAAAATTTGAAAATTAAAAACACAATTGAAAATCACAAAGCTACATATATATTTTAAAATAATATTGATCATTATAGTTTAATAATTAATTGGTGTTAAATAATTTTCAAATTTCTTGTTAAATTTTTTATATTTAAATAATTTTTAGGTTTTAATTTTCAATTTAATTTTTATAAATAATCTCTAAATTTTAAATGATTTAAAAAATAAAAATTTCACAAAACAAAATTGAAAATTATTTAATATAGATTAATTATTAAATTATAATAATCAATATTATTTTTAAATATATTTGTAGCTTTGTCGTTTTCATTTGTGTTTTCAATTTTCAAATTTTTATGAAATTTTTTATTTTAAATTAATTTTTAAGTTTTAAATTTTCTATATTTCAAATAAATTAAAATTTAACATTTCTATATTTTGAAATCAAAATTTATTTTAATATTTAAATATAGTAACAAAATCAAATAATAAATTATTATTTTTAAAATAAAAAATATATATAATTTTAATATCTACTTTATGTTATTAATCAAATTATTATATTTAAAAAGTGATAAATTAAATCTTAATTTATCAATTTTGATCAAATTAAATCATATCAAAAATTTTAATAACTAATGATATGAGGTTTGTTTAATAATATAGATTAAATATTAAAGTTTTTTATAATTTTTACTAACTTTTTTATAATATCTATTATGTTAAATTATTATATTTGCATGAGTCTCAATGTTATATTATAAAAATAAATTACATATATATATATATTTCATTTAATTCTATTATGCAAGTGAAATGATTAATATATATATATATATGCTTTTATATTATGTCTATGTATGAAAAATTATGCTTTCAAATTTTTATCGTTTTAGTGAAAGAGTAAATCTCACATCTACTATAAATTTATTAAACATAGATAATATAATTTTTCAATAATAATAATATTTATTAAATTTTTATTTATTATTTTATCATGATAAATTATTTAAAAATTCATGACTCAATAAATAATTTACGAATTTTAAATTTAAAAACTAATTAAAATAAACTCAATGATAAAAACCTTAAACTTGATTAAAATATAATACAAATCTAATTATATATATATATATATATATGCTTTCATATTATGTGTGTGTGAGAGAGATTATGCTTTTAAATTTTTATTATTTTAGTGAAAAAAAATCTCACATGGATAATATGATTTTTTAATAATAATAATAATATTTATTATTTTATCATGATAAATTATTTAAAAACTAATTAGAATAAACTGAATGATAAGAATCTTAAACCTGACTAAAATACAATATAAATTTAATTATATCATAATGTCATAAAATATTTTTCAAAATAAATAAAATTTTTAACTCATTAAAATTGTACACATTTTTAATAAATTAAATCATATGGTGTGTTTTAATAATAATTAATTATAAAATAAATAATATTTTACATAATTTTGATACAAAGTTTTTACATACAATTTCGAACATCAAGACATCAATATTAAATATAAAGCATATTTCACATTTTATACAATTTTTATACAATTGCAATATATATATATATATATATATATATTATGTTTTAAAATTAAGTTAACCTTTCATTGTATTTTGCATTAGTAAATGTATTTTTATTATTTTTATTTCAAGATAATAATATCATTTCATTAATTGAAATAGATTTGAACGACCAAAATTAATTAAATGAAAAATAAATACTTATATAAAAGCTAAAATTAAAAATTTTTATTAAAAATATAAATACTAATATAAAAGCAAGTATAATATAGAAAAGCAAATATGCATCTGACATTAAAAATTATATAACTTTAATAATTATCTTGAAGATATGAGATTTAAAAAGTATGCAGTAAAATTGACATGATAAGTTTACAGATTTTGATGTTTAAGTTAGATAATTGTTATTAGATATAGTTAATAATTGAAATAACATATAGTTATCTTTTTATAAAAATTAAAAATTTGATTTCTCTTTATTAAATGTTATCATCTCATTTAAAGAAAGATCATATAATGATAAACATTAAAAAGATAGCAAAAAAATCAACCTAGATATATTATTTTATACTATTCACAGTAGAATCTTAAAAATAGTCACAATGTTTTATATTACCACATTTGATAGATACGTTATCACATTCTACTACTATGTCTTTAAGGGTTTCTTTCATCAATAGTGTGTGTGCAAATACATAATCTGACACAACAATTGATAGTATAACTAATTTTGTTTCTAACCAGACCAAAATACTAGTGATGATCTTAAAAATGATATGTTTCATTTGTATCATTGTTGTCAATTACACCAATTCACTTTAAAATATTAGTAATGATCAGTTATAAGAAACATCTTAATAATGCAATAAAACCTACATTTGTGAGCATGGCGAGACTTATCCAATCAAGGGAGGTTAAGCATGGCAAGGAAGTGGAGGCTGCAACCCAAAAAAAAAAAAGGGAGAGAATAAGAATGAAAAGGGCTGTGTAAGTGCCATAGGGGATGAGTGGTCAGACTACAGACAAGCTTTTTCTAACATAGTTCGAACCACCTAAATGATTTAAAGAACAAATAGGGAGATTAATCTTTGAACACTGTATCTTTCCACCAAATTAATCTTTTAATACAGTATGCACAAGACACATGCATGCTTACACAAATTGCAGTCCAAATATAATCCACCAATTTCTTTTTTCATCTCAATCTCAATAAAGAGGACCAAAGTAAAACATTTAACTAAATTGTAAAGTAGACATTATCACGAGACCATAAACTAGAAATTGATACTTAAACAGTTTTGGGTGTATTTATGAAAGTTATAGCCTCCCAAAATCTAACAGGGTAAAAAGGTCGTGCAGACTCATTCAGTGACAACATCAGATGAATCAGCTACTGATCAATAGCTAAGAACTAAACTACTCCAATGAATCAACTCTCAGACATTACTAGCAACACCTTTTATTCTCTTGAGAAATAAAAATGAAGCTTAAATATCAAAGATCAGACAAGCTCTAAGAAATTAGCTCTGATATAAATCGAGCACTCCTATACCAGAAGTAAGGATCCTCTCTCTAGCTGTAAAAATGAAACCAAAGGGTGATCTTTAAATCTTCTCCTGTCTAAGCTGCACCTTGCTAAATGATAACACAGATGTTAAAATCTCAAAGTGGTTTCAAAGGATTCATGCTCATCAGACGCTGCAATAACAAGTCTCAAAGTTAACAGGCAGCTTGTTCGTTACAGGTGAGGGACAAAAAAGCTTCACATCCATGGCAAAAAACAAAGGCTGAGCAAACAAAGGTAAGGAGAGCTAATACATCAGAAATTCATACCAGCACCTGGAAAAATGGTTGTCAGAGATATCAGAGCATTTAGTTGGGAAACAAAAAGAACAGCAAATTAGTCTGCCGGTCAGAAGGAAGAAAAAAGTGCTGCTTAATTGTTGAAAGAACAATAAAATGTGTGGAGAACTTAGATCAAAGTAACTTTCTTGGAAACATGAATTATCAAAGAACAGATATATGCTAATAAATGGAATTAAATGAATATATCCATTGATATGGGATAACAGGTCAGAGCTAGCTGTGAACTCAAGAACCTTATGATGTTCAATACTAATAATCAGTTCCTTTCTCAAGACAAATCCTTGAAAAGAAGAAAACAATTTTATTTTTTAAAAAAATGAAGATAAAACTGCAGTTATATAGAGAATAATGCATATAGTCAAAGTTACATCACAAAGGGAATGTGAAATGGAAATAAATTTAGAATCTATATTTATATGATACATGGAGATACTAAAATAGAAAGAAGAGCATAATTCATCCTATTCAACAGTGACAATCCACATGGATAATACAAAAACCATAAAAGAAAAGCAAGAATATACCTAAAATGGAAATAAATTACAAGGTGATTCGTCAGCCAGCATAAGGGTCACTCTTCATGACAAGAATGACACCTAGGCGCACAACAAAACTAAGGGATGCAAGTGGATCAATCCTTGCTCTTGAGTCGCTCGAGACGCTGATTCAGCTGCTCGATCTTGATGACCAGAGCGGTGATGGAGTAAAGCAACCAGTAGAAGAGGAGGGCAGCGGCGATCAAGAGCGCGTTCCTCTGCGACTTCATGATAGACTTCTGATGTCGGAGGTATTCGGCAGGGGTGCAGGAGTCACCGTCGTAGTTGGGACGGGTCTCGTACTTCCAGTAGATATCCATCAACAGGAAGAGGCAAAAGGGCACCACGGACAAGAAGGGCTTCAGGAGGTTACGAGTGACCGCGATGAGCCCCTTCCACAGCCCGTCAAGCCCCGGCAACGTCAGCAACAACACCATGATCGCCTCTGCGCCAGCAGCGTACCCCAAAACCACCCATTCCAGAGCCATTTTTCGGTTTTTCCCTCTCTTTTCTTGCTTAGATCTGCTTTTGGGTTCTTTTCTTAGGGGGTAGGCGTTTGGGTCTACAGTGAGGACCGGAGCGGCGATTTGAGCGTTTAATAAAAGGAAAAGGGGCCGGGGAGGTGTGTTTAGAGAAACGATTTGGTCCCACGTGGTAACGGTGTTGACGGTGTGATTGCGTGTCAGAGACGAACCATTGGTAGTCGGTGGGTGAACCCGTCCTCAGTCTATGATCTGGCTTCTTGGGTTGAGTTTTTTTTTTTTTTTTGAAAGAAAATTTTTTCAAACAATTAGCATGAATTTTAAATTTTTTATTATATATAAAATAATAAAAAATATATTTTTAAGTTAAACTTTTAAATACCTGCATATGAATATGCATATGCTAGGGTAAAATATGGATAAACAATTTGAAACCTACCTTCATCCCACCTTTATTGCATCTTGCATCCCCAATCAAACAAAGAGTATGGATGCATGCATGGTCTCTCTCTTGAGTAACTTGAAACATTACTAACCATATTTAGTCCTTACATGCTCGACCTTAATACTTTTAGAAGTTGGATAAGCACTGAAGGAATGAAAACCAATAGTGATGAGCTTTGAAGAAGATGAAAATCTACGAAAAAAAATGTCAATGATCGATCAAAGTACTATCAATGATCAAGTCAATATATATTTTGGTAGAATAATGGTGCATTAGAAAACTGCATTTTGAGTTTACTTAGGATTTTACTTTTAAAGTAATGCATGATTGTTTTTGTTAATCTTGGTCGATCAATGACGTGAACTCCAAGAGCTTATGTCAAAGTGACTTGGTGGTTTGACACTTTATATTTGATCAATTAGTTTTGAATCTAGTTTATATGTGTCAAAGTACATTTATCTTATAGGCTCTTAATGCATGGTTGTTTTTGTAAAGAAGGCTTTAGATGTCTTAGCACCAGCTTAATATGTCCATATCTTATCATCTTCAAACTAATGGTCAAAGTGAGATTGTGAATATATGCTTAATTAGAGACTTGTTTGAGGTGCATGGTGCATGAGAAGCTAAGGAATTAGGCCAAATGGATACCATTGGCCAAATAGCAGTATAATACCACCCTTCATAGCTCCACTCTAACCATTCCTTATGAAATTGTACATTACCAACCTGCTCTTATGCACGTATACCCCATTTGTTAGGAAATTTCAATGTGGATATTGTTGATAGAAGTTTATTGGCTCAAGAAAACTCTATCAAGTTATTACAGTTTCATCTACAAAGGCCTAATATTCGTATGAAACAACCAGTTGATAAGAAAAAAAAAGTGATAAAGAGTTTGCTACAAGGGAAATGGTGTATGTCAAATTGCAACCTTACAAACAACAACATATAGCTATCAGAACTTGCCTTAAACTTTCTATTAGATTCTTTAGCCCATACAAGATCCTTAAAAGGATTGGCAAGATTGATTACAAATTGGCATTACTTGTAAGGCGTAAGGTGCATAACGTATTGTTTCACAATTCAAAAGGCATATTGGTCAGGCCTTAATATAGTTTGATTTACTAAAATGAATAAGGATAAGCTTATTGTTAAAGAATCAATCAAGGTATTGGATCAAAAATGATCCGAAAAAAGAATCATGCTTACACTCAAGTCCTGATGCAACGACCCAATCCTTTTCTAGAAGGCGCTACCTTAGGAGAGCTTCGATGATCTGCAGAACAGGTTTCCTAAGTTCGATCGATCATGAGGACAAGGATCCTTTCAAGAAAGGAGTATTGATGTGTGCCTTTGGAGAGAACATAGGAAATAAAGAATGAAATTAAAGACATGTCCTATGCATCGTTTTATTAAAGTCCAAATTTCATTTTAAATGTTATTTTCTTAATTAACTTTTATTATTTCTTTCAAAAGTTTGTTAATTGAATGGGAGAAAAGAAAGATCAATTAGTTAGGAAATAGTTTAATATATTTTAGATTGTTGAGCTCGTGTGAATAAAAAAAATGTTGCATAATGATTGAAATCAACAAGAATGCAAACAAACTTTCTCTCTCTCTCAAATATCTATAATGTGCTTTCTTTTTTAGTGCCATTTTCTTATTCATATAAGAGTGTACGAGAAATTGATCTTAAACTACTGAGCATTCATCACTTTGAGAGCTAAAATATCGTATTTTGAGGTATATTAACATTTTACTTCATATTTAATATGATTGCACATTTTGTTACTCCTAACTTTTTTGTTAATTTATTGTATTCATATTTACCAATATGCCGATTTGTTTATGTACAGGTTCTTTATATCAAAGAAAAGCTAGTAAGATTTTGTGGATGGTTTAGCAAAGTGGAATATTGAAATCAAGATTTTACTATTACAATAAATAATTATTCTTCTAATGATGATATGATTTCAAATATGTAAAGAAAAATTGTTAAGAGATCTTTTATATGATGAAGAGATTTTACATATGAGATGTGTGCATATTTTAACACTTATTGTAAAAGATGAGTTATTTGTTATTGATGATGGTCTTTTGATAATTAGAGATAATGTAGCATTTTGGTCATCCACTGAATGAAAAAGCTTGAAGAAAAGATCAACTTATTAAAAGTTTTATATGCTAAAAAGTCATCTTTGGATTGTAAAACCCATTGGAACTCCACATTTTTTATACTTCAAATATTGATTGCATTTAAGGATATCTTTCGTAGGCCAAAAATTAGAGAAAAACATTACTCTAATGTACTTTCTGAGTATGGTCGGATTATGACTTCAAAAATTCTTGAAAAATTTGAACTTTTTTATACTACTACTTTATTATTTTCAAGAAAAAAGTATCCAACTGCAAATCTTTTCTTTATTTCCATTTGTCAACTATGAAAAATCTTTGACAAATTGAATGAATTATGATAATGAGATTATCAAAGAAATATCTAAAAAAGTGTTTGACAAGTTTGAGAGATATTGGAGTGTTATACATGTAATTTTGATTACAGCTGTTATTTGAATCCTAAATACCAATTGAAAGTAGTGAAGTATAATTTTTTATGATATATGATGATATTGCACGTAATGAAGTTGATCAAGTCAAATAAACTTTGTATCAATTTGTAAGTCTTTTAATTTTATTATCAAAAGGTGAAGTTTCTCAAAAGAATAATTTGCATAATTTAGTTGCATTTCTTAGTTTTTTTTTTTACTAATAGTATTTATATGAAAAGCAAATTAGATTATCATATTGATGAGCTAATTATACCTTGGAGTCAAGAGTTTGGCTTTCTTAACTAGTAAAAAACAAATGAGACAGAGTATTTAACACTGCAACTAGTTACTAGAAATTTTTAACCGTTACCAATGTCACTATTGTGGCATCTGAATATGATTCAATATTGGTGAAAGAATTATTAGTATTTATTGTAATAGGTTATACTTTAATGTCATCATTGTTACATGGGATAGGATTAGGACTAGATAACTTTTTATTTAAATCCTATGTTAGTGTATTAATAGAATTTAAATATGTTGATTTCATCATTTCTTTTATAATGGGATAATTTTATTTCCTTGAATTAGTGGGATAAAACTATCCCATTAAGTAGAGCATACATGTGTAGTTTATATCATTTAATATCACCAAATAAATAAATTTATTTGAGATTAATATAAATATATTTTTCAAAAAATAACCAAATAATTTAATGAATTATTTAATTAATTATAATGCAATCCAAGTTTATAATAAACCTTACATTATATTAATTTTACTCTCTTTTTAAATTATTTTAAATAAAAAAATTATGTTAGACTAATCTAACTTTTTAAGGATCTTAACATTATTAATTAAATATTTACAATTAATTTATGTTGATTGTTGATATTTATAAGCTTTATTTTATAGTCATGACTTTTTTAAGTTAACAAAGTAAAATATAATCAAAAACTTAAAAATTTAAATAATAATTATTTTTATCAATTAATTATGATATAATTTTATAATAATTATTTAATTATATTTTTAATATCAAGAAATTTCTAAATAAATCAAGATTAATTTAAACTTTATATATGTTGTGTTACATCAGACATTAATATAATCCAAATCTAATTCAATCTATTCTAATTTTAGCCTATCCCATCAAAATAATCGAATCCTATCTCATATGTCAAATGCACCTTAAAAGCATTAATGTGGTTTTACAGATAAATGTTAAATGTAATAATAAATTTTATTAATGTTTTAATTATTTTAAATTAAGTTTTATCAAATATTTATATTTATATTTTTTAAATATTTTTTACGGATTTGTTTCACTGTAGATTCTACTTGTTTATGTGCAAAGAAGAAAATGTTGACCAATGTATCTTTCAAGAAATTTGATACTAAGATGTTTTGATGCGTTGAACTTAATTTGGATTTGATTATTACTAAATTATGTTTTTTATTAATAAAAAATTTTATGATTTTATTTTATTAATATAAAATTATTTGATTATGCTAATTTATTGCCAAGTTTTATGAGTACAATTATATAAATATTATATATATATATATATAATAAACAAAATTTGAAAGAACTTAAGTACTATGTAAATAATTACAAATGAATTTGAGATAAATTTGAATATTAAAATTAATTTTTAAAATAAATGCAAATAAATATATTTTAATTAAGTTTGGATTCAAAAATTTTTAAATAAATAAATATCATCGTCATCCTTAATCATTGTAATTACAGAAAACCCAAATAAGCTAAAAACAACCATTCTCATGTAATCAGCTTGAACTCCTATTTGCCATTGACTCCAATTCCTAGCTCAGCAACAAAAGCCTGGTCATCTGGCCTTTCAAACTCCTTGGCGAGCATTGTACTCATATGATCGAGGGTAAATTGCTGCACTGAAGCATAAAAGTGGTGCAATCATAACATATACATAATCCATAGTCAATAGTATCAAGACATATCATACCCAAGTAATCAACTAAGAAGCAACCTGAACTCCCCCAACTAGAAATTGGGAGGGATAATCTCTGCTTCAATCCAACAGAAAATTTTAACTCTACAATCAAATAAGCATTGAAGAGACAATGAAAAACCTGAAAAATTTAACTCTATTATACCTGAATTGAACCCACTTCTCTTCTCTTTTGATTCAGTCAGTGCAAATATATATGTATATACACACACACACATATATATATATATATGCACACACAGGAAGAGTCATATGTACAACAGGGTTGACATGAAGAGAGATTTCATTTTGAAGGACTTCCATGTTTGTTCCACCATTAACAAGACCTCTTAGAAGCAAGCCCATTGGAAAGGATGCAAATCCTACCATTTGGTAAACCCTATTTCATAGCTTGTTTTCTTGTCTCATCTCTTTAGGCTTTGACCAGATGGATCTTCGGATGTACTTTCTCCTTATGGGTTTCATGGTTTTTCTGATCTGCTTAGTCTCAGCCTTTCTCTTCATCTTTTCTAATTTCCTTTTACTCCCTTCAATGTCAGCTTGAATTACTCTTTCTCTCTTTTCGTCTGATAACAAAGCCAGTCGGGAAAATTTCTTTGGCCTCACAAATCCAAGCCTCTCTGTTATGGTCTTGAAGGTAGGAACAAGGCCACGTCTCATGAAACATCCATTAATTAACTGCATAGAGTTTGATTCAGGAAGAGTTGGAGCATCTTTCAACTCCAAGTCCAAGCAGAATGGGGAGTCCTTCAACCACATCCTAAGGGAATGAGCCTTAGCTAAAAGGAGTCCACTTCTTGTTTTACAAGGAAGAAAGGGAGATCCCATCTCCCAAAGGTATACCTTCAATGTGCTATTAAGGGATACCATGTTGTATTCTGCTGTACCTGTTATCAGCACCACTGATTTTGGAGATTCTGGATAGCCCTGCAACGATGCATCCTGCCACATCAAAAAGCATTTATCCATCAGATGCATTAAAAGAAAAAAATAAATAAATAAACGAAAAGAAAGGGTTCTTGACAATATACCAAGTTCATTGAAATTTCCAATTTCAGTTTTTTGTTTTTCACTCATTGGTAAATTAAGTATAATTTTTGGGTTGAGTTTGGCCAACTAAATGGTTCAAGGGCGTGTCCAGAAATTCTTCCATGATTCAGGGTCTTGTACAGAATGGACAGTACCCATTACATGTTCATCGTGTACCCAATTCAATTGAAATGCACACAATAAACAAAAATCAAGGGTGAAGTTTACTTTTACTCTCAACTTCCAAGGACATGGGTGAGCCCCTAAATGGTTCAAATCAATGAAAATCTAAATTAATCCAATTTGAATCCAATCTAACACTCTTATATCTCAGTTTGAATGGTAATCAAAATTATAAAATTGTTTTGAAGCCACATAATCAATGACTTACTCAAATCCAAATATAGACATGCAATGCATGAGTTCAAATTTGAATCATGCAATCCCATTGATTTAATTTTACAAATCATAATAAAATCTCATAAACTTGATTAAGGAAAATTTCAACCCACAACAAATTGAATGTTGGACATGCCAGGTCTGGATTTGCTGTCACCCTAAACATCTGAACAAGGAAATACATGCAGATCTATTTCCCGTATACTGTGAACAGTAATAACTAATGCCAAAATAATAGAGGTCACTTAGAAAGAGTTGGACAATCATGTGGAAAAGATATTGAAGGTTTCATCATATCTTGGAGGTTCTTATGCTCGGGGACCTTTTTGCTGGAAAAAATCATGAACTTGGGTGCAGTCTTCAAAATAAATAAATAATAAAAAAATTTAAAGTTTTGGAAGTGACAATTCATCATGAAAAATTGTAATGCATAAGAGTAAAACAAAGTTCTTCAAGCTTAAGGCATGAATTTCATGCCAGTGAGAATTTTGAATTTTTTCTAAATCTTGGATGTAAACATAACAACTACAATGATGAAGTATAAACTTCACAATTACTAACAAAAGTGAACTAAGAAAATTATAAGGACAATAAACTAATAGATTGCAATTAATTGCAAAAGAATAATATATTCAGAGGCAGTTATTATTATTAGCTGCAAATTTACAAGATAACCTTAGAATTAGTAAAAGAATAGAAAGTAAAACAAAGAAAGAGAAAGAGAGATTACCTGCATGTGGTCAAGCCATAATGTAAGACCAACAAGAGCTGCACCACCAGACAACTTTCTAAAATCAGCTCCCCAGTCCTTGTCAGCCACCCTGCATCAGATGGATTACAGGCTATAAGCAAATTAACAAATGTTATGTTATTATATTAAGTATTAGCATCAGATGCTGTGTTTCAACCCGGGAAAAAAGGGAGAATAAAGAGATGGAAATGGAATGGTAAAGAAAAAGAAAAGTTACATTTGGAATCAACTTTTCTCTATGTCCTAATACATTGTCTTCTCTTTTCTCTAATTTTTCCTCGGACTTACAAATAAAAGAAAGAAAAATGTTTATCATGTTCCTTCTTTAGCACTCAATTTTCTTTTTCTTTTTTTTGTTTCATTTTATTCTGCTTGCCTATGTATCAACTTTTCCAGAATCCATGAAGTGTAGATAGAACACAGAGAAGGATAACAAACACCAGAGACTTGCAGATTTTCAGGAAGACAGCTTTCAGCATGTCATACTGTTAGTTGCTTCCACGATAAATACTTCTTGGCACAACTAAGTATTTCATTAAAGAACAAATAACACAGAGAAATAAATGAAATCTAAATTTTTTTTTTGGGGGGGGGGGGGGGTAATCTTGACGATATTCACACAAGTTAGAAAATTTTAGGTCTTATGTTAAAATTAAGATTTAAGAATTAGCTTTTGGTTCCTCTTTGGAGAATGTGTAAGTCCATTATTAATAGAGATTTGAGACA
Source organism: Moringa oleifera (assembly GCA_021397835.1). NCBI lineage: Eukaryota > Viridiplantae > Streptophyta > Magnoliopsida > Brassicales > Moringaceae > Moringa > Moringa oleifera. Next base: position 796,585 of record JAJFZO010000094.1, read on the forward strand.
GTCATTGATGATTTACATCTTGTTGTATGAACTTCAGAACTAAGAATTCTAAGAATTCATTGGGATTTAAGATCTCCAGTCTTTGTTTTCTTTTTATTTATTTGTTTTGACACCCAAATACATCGACTATTAAGAGTTAGAATCTCTATCAAATCCATATAATCTTCCTTATTTAGAAAAGAATATTCATACCACCTTAATTTTTTATAGTGCAGTTCCCCGTCTCCAAGAACATCCAAAGGTATTTCCACACCCTCAAAAACCCTCTTCTTAATTTCCCTCCACACTAACCTAAAAATAGCAGATGGGACCCAGGTTTTCTCCTTCTCCTCCTTGCAGATTCAAAGCCCTGACCATGCCTTCTTCCAAATGATCCCGAAAATGCCCAAGACTGGCCAAGTAAAGAGTGAAGTTTGCACCAAAGCACTCCTCAATCATATACCTTGTGCTTGTCACTTTTCCCACAGTATGACAGGTGAAACACTAATCCTAGAATCTGATAACACTTATTGTATTGAAGCAGTTAGAAAGGATCACAATCGCACACACACATTCAAGATAACATGCACACAAGACAAAATATTTACATGGTTTGGCCTATTGTGTCTAGGTCCATGAAGGAGACAGATCTTCAGCATATGAAAATAAAGAAATTCCTGATTACAACTATCAATTTTCACACCACTCACTAATGACTTAAGTGAACAATAAAGTGACTCTTTTGTCTCTTCTCTTCTCTCACTGTTACAACTTCCAAATCTCGTTGCAAGCACACATATATAATATTGTTGAAACAAGCATGAGTCATTAGCCCACAATAGTCCTTTTCAAAGTCCAACTCAAAAGAATACAAGACATGTCACAATAGATAGCAAGAATGTCTAAAAGCAGGGATGAATTAGCAAAGCCGGCAAAATTTTCATTTTTGTTGAGTTTTATTGTGACTTGCTTTGACATGTATCTATTACAAAGTTTCTGTTAATTCATTATTAATGTAGATTTAAAAGGATCTATATAAGTCTTCAACGTATGCCTCAAACGATTGCAAATTTTGATGTTTCACCATTTCAAAGGTCAAAGTTAGGTTTTCCCCAAGTGATTTTTGGAAAATAAGAAATAACCAAAGGATAGTATTTCTATTATCATATGATATAGCAAGGATAAAATATGTTATTTCTTGCTTGTATGATTAGAGATATTCAGTAATTAAGGATATTCTAGGGTTTTAAATTTTTAAGTGTGGATTAAAATTAGAGATGGAGTTTCCAATTTAAAGGTGTGTTTGAAATCTATAAAAGAGCACCTCTAATAGAGATTTGAAAAAAAAAAATTATTATAAAGGATTTACAACTAATGAATTATGTAAGTTTGTGAATTTGACACATCATTGAGGTTTGAGTTCTTGGTTTCGTGTTCTTCTTTCCCTGATTTTTGGACTTGTTTTTCCCGATTCATTATCCAACTTATTTGTCCTACATCATATCATAACTGAAAAGGACAGGATAAGGTTGCATTGGCTAACCTGCACATTGAATTGGGGCAGTTTCTGAGACATGTAGACAAAGCAAGCTTTCACACTTTCCATGGGTTTTCAAGAGATGGTTTAATTTTCAGATATATGTAGAAACAAAAGCCCTTGCTATTAAAATGTTTGATTTTTGTTGTTGTTATGGTTTAGATAATAGAAAAGAAACACGGGCCAAAATACTTTTTCTCTTTCTTGTTACCTTGTTCTTGAAATAAAAAGTAAAAAAAGTAAAAAAAAAAAAAAATAGCAACAGTATATTCACAAAGAAGTACCTGATAGGAAGATCACATCCAGCATCGCGAAGTGCACTTAAGAGGATCATGGCTTCACTTGGGTGCTCAGATAAACTTGCAGCCCTAATAAAGCATGTCCATATCTTGTGGTCTGGTTCCAGCCCCTCTTTCTTCATCTCAAATAACTTTTGAATTCCAACATTATAATCTCCCTTCCTAAGATAAGCATCAATAACTGAACTATATAGTAGAGTAGTGAGCTGTATATCTGTTTCTTTCAAGTTACTCAGAACTTTTTCAGCCTCTTGAGGCTGTCCAGAGCTGCTATAAGAGACTATGAGCAAATGCATTGTGGCAACAGTCGGTTCTACTCCTGTCTCCTTCATAATGCTCAACAGTTTCTCAGCTTTAGAGTAGTATCCTGAATTTCTATATAATTTCATCATTGTATGATAGAAAGAGCGATCCAGTTTACACCCTTTGGACAGCAGGCCCTCAAACAGTTCCTCAGCTTGTTTGATAAGCTGCTGCTTACCCAATGCTGAAATCAAGCTTTTGTAAGTGTCCAATTTTGCATCCAAACCCAGCTTTCTCATTTCATTCATCAGTAATAGTCCTTCTTCTGGTCTACGATCTCTACAGTACATTACAATTAAAGTATTGTAAGTGCTTTCATCTGGCTTCAGCCCAGCTTCTTGAATCCTCTGGTATACTTGAGCTGTCCCTTTGAAATCCTCGATTCTCGTATATAACTTAAGCATAGAATTCCATACTGAAAGATCAGGCCTGAATCCTGCTTCTTCCATCTCAGAAACCAAGACTTCAACATCCCTTACCCGGTTTCCCTTACATAACAACTCGATCATCATCCTGTAAAGATGCATAGTAGGAAAGTAACCAGCAGCCTTCATCCCACTGTAAATCTTTTTCACCTCAAAAATGTTTCCAGCTCGTACAAAGGCATCAAGCATCAAAAGAATAGAGCTTTTGCTTATCTTAAAACCCATATCTTGCAACTCCTGGATCACAACATAAAGCTCATTCAACCTTCCATCAACTATCAAAGCTTGCAAGAGAGCATTTACAGAATCCACAGTTGGGGTTGGACCATCTTTCATCATGGTGTTAAAAGCAGCCCTAGCTTGCTCATAGCAACCACTATTAGCATAAGCTTGTAACAAAGCATTCCAGACCCTAAGATCCACAGTTCTGCATCTTTGTTTAAGAATTCTTACTAAAACTTCTGCATTCTGCCATAGCTTCAATTTTTTATATGCCTCAATAATATCAACATACATTGAGGAATTGGTGAAAAGGATGCCTTTCAGTTCAGCCTGATTAACCACATGATGTGCTGTCTCTGGGAATCCCAGTTTACAAAATATTGTCACCATACTTTCATAGAGATATTCAGAAGGTTCAACACCATACAGTCTCATGTCAGAGAAAAGCTGAGAAGCTTCGGCAAGGAGTTCATCCTCCTTACAGCACTGGATCAGTGACTCATACATAGCACAACTTCTACCACTGAACCAACCAAGTTCCTGCGTCTTACTGTATTCCTCCAAAGCAGCCTCTAATTGATGAGCCTTGCAATGGACAATAATCAAAGCTTCAGTTATTAGTTGATTAGATCCTGCATCACATGCTTTCAAAAGTTTGAGCAATTCACATGCGTCTGAATGCCTGCCAGATGAACTACATGAACTCAAAATAGATAACAAAGTCTCACGGTCCACTTCATCACCATTGTTGATTGCTGATTTCAAGAGTTTAGCAGCATGGTCAAAGCATTCTCCTTTGGCAAGAATAGAAGAAATCATTTGTGGGTTCATGGAAGATAGTTCCCTCATATCTCTAACCACCCTTTCAATCTCCTCCACTTTGTTTCCCCTCTTAAGCACTCGAAGCAAGGCCCCATAGAGGGTATGATCAGGTGCATAACCATCACGAACCATCTCCTGATACATCAGCATTGCCTTGTTTATCTCATTAAATCTAAGAAAGACATCCAACATAACAGAGTATGCCAAATGATCAGGTCTAATCCCAGACCTTAGCATGCAGTCAAACGTCTCTTCAGCCTCCACTCGGCTCCCCGACTTAGCATACCCACAAATCAAAGCACTATAAGTTCGCAAAGTTGGTTTAACTCCTGCATCCAACATCTCTGACATTATATTAGCAGCTTCTGTTATCATATTTGCCTTCCCAAGGGAATCAATCAATACAGTATAAGTAACCACATCAGGATTTTGGCCCGACAGTTTCATGTCCCTGTAAAGCTGCAATGCTAGATTATGTTGGCCCTGCTTCCCATACATGTGAATCATAGTATTGTATGTCATCTCATTTTTACCAAACCCCATTTTCACCATTTCCTCACAAATTTGTTTGGCCTTCTCCACATTTCCTTCTCTTGCAAATGCATACAACAAAGAATTGTACGTCACTGCATCTGGTAAATACCCTTTTGACTCCAACTCCTTGAAAAGCTGGTCAGCTTTGTTTGCCAATCCGCATCTCCCAAAAACTGAAATCATGGCATTATAAGTCCACAGATCAGGTTGGCAATCATGTTCCTCCATATCATGGTGAACCTTAATTGCCTCCTCCAAATTTGATTCTCGTGAACAAGCACTGATAAGAGTGTTATAGGTTATTATATCAGGTCTAAGACCCGACCTCCTTACCTCATTCAAAAGTTTGATACCCAAGTTAGGCACCATAGTGTCCTTTTTCAGCCTAGCATTTATCAAAGTATTGAAACTGACAAGGTCTGGCTCACACCCTCTCTCATGCATTAAATCAAGCATCTTTTCTACCTCATTGAACCTACCCTTACGCGCATACACACCCATCATGGCATTGTACACTTGCACAGTATTACCAACCATGGGCTCAGCTCGCATAAAGATTTCCACAGCCAAGGCCTCCTGGTTGGCCCTTCCCAGAACGGCCAGTATGGTGGCCAGCATCCGGGCGTTGGGAGAATACCAGTGCCGCAAATTCAACCACTCGTAGACCTCCAAGGCCCTTTGCCAGCTTTCTTGACCAACCCATTTCACCACAAAGCAGAAATCAGTCGGCGTCATTTGTACCACCCGATCATCCAACACATCGGCCACAAACTGGCCTTGTTCCAGTTCTAAAATTCGCTCAGACAAGAACTTCACCCTCTGTCTCCAATCTTTGGCCCTCTTGAGGGCCAATTTGTTCATTTTCTTAATCCTAGTCTTTTTAAGGCCTCCCAAGGACTCGGATTCTTCATCATCCACCTCCACAGAATCCACATTCTGGGCAGAGTTTGGCATTTCTGCAGGAAAGCCAGATTCCTCGACCGCACAGACCAATGAAGGAGATGCAGCAGTGAACTGGGCTTGAGGTGAAGAGTGAGCTTCTGAAAGTTTTACGTGGGGCCACCTCACAGACGGTAACGCTCTACTGTAGCTAAATTTCTGGATACTACCGTTTCTGTTAGTATCAGTATTCACTTTTTCATCACCATCATGTTCACTGGTAGTGGATATGATAGACGTAGAAGACGGAGAGTGATGCAAAGTAAGGGAATCGGAAATGGAGTTTTTGCAAACCTTTGGGCTTGAAGATGCAAAGACTAACACACCAGTGCAAGCAGCCATGCTGCCACCAATCTGCCAGTTGGGATTTTAGATTTGCCGAGCTTCAATTTCTCCCTTAATTGCCAAAAAGAAAATATCTATGACACGTTCAAGACCAACAGCCAGGCTTCATCGCCAGGGAGATGGGCGCGCTGGTGAGCCGACAAAAACCAAAATAAGGACAAATCAATTTCACCTATTTTGTAATTTAATTATTTATTTACTCTATAGCATATGAAAATTTATCATTAAACTATTAAAATATTAATTAATTTTAATATAATTAATATGAGAAATTATAAAATTTATAAAATCACAGGCTACTTTCAAAATTATGTTTAAGATAAAAAGCTATTTAAAAACTGAGATTTACCTTATTTCTTCCAAATAAATTACTACTTTTAAAACATTTATAAAAATCTTTATTAATCGACTTGCATTAATATTATTTTTTCTTTAAAATAATTAAATAAAATTAATATGAATTGAAATTTTGTTTAAAATATTGTTTTTTAAAAAAATAAAAGGAAAAACATTCTCCCCTTTAATTTTCTCTCTTTTGACTTTCCGACCAACTTAAATTAAAATATAATAATAACAAAAGTAAAAGTTATATCAAAATTTAATATTTATTCAATATTATTAAATAAATTTTAATATTTCAAAAAATCATAAAATGAATCATAATTTATTAATTTGATGTAAATTATTTTTAATCAAATACAAAATTTAAAAATATTATTATTATTAAAATTTTCAAAAATTACTCATATAAATTTTACACTTCATTTTGAATTTATCCCTCAAATTTGAATAATTTTTTAGTTAGTAATTATTTTTTAAAATTTATTTTAAAATTGTGATAATATAAAAATTTTAAAATATTTTATAAATTTTTAAAAAATTTTAAATCAAAATACTTTATACAATATCTCTCATTAAATATTTTAAATTTTTAAATAATAATTGATTTATTTTAATTAATAGATCAAGTTTTAATTTATAATTTTTTAACATCGAAAATTATATTATAACGTGAGATAAATATCAAAATTTTTATATAATATTTACTATAATAATAAAAAAAAATCATAACCATAAGAATCAAAATAACCTAAAATGAATTATACCATTTGATAATTTTTTCTTTTACTTAAAGTTTTCTCTCTCTTCATGAAGTATGAAAACCAAAAAACATTGTCTTTTATGTGTTCATTTTTGTCCTATTTCCTTTTTTTTTTTTTTTCAATTTCTCCTTCTTGGCTTCACACTTTCACATTTAATGCTTAATTTTCTTCCATTAATGATTTTCTATTTACCCAAAAGTTAAATTTTTTTGTGAGATTATTTAAAAGTATATCTAAACAATTGATGTTTTATATTAATTTTGTAATTAAGATTTATTAAAAAAATTCATCGAGTAAAGGTTTATATTTTAAATTTTTTTCACTGTGGAATTTCTATCTAAAAATTCTATTGAGCATCAATGCATTAAATCGTGATTATGTCTTTGTGACTTTATACAATGTTTCAAAGAAAGAAAGAAATAAATTTTTTTGTTCCGTTTAACTCAATAAAGAAGAAAAAAAATATGATCTTGTTTCGATATGTCTTTTAATCATCATATTTAATAAAATATATAAAAAAATAGAAACAATGATAATTAATTATTACATGGTTATGATCATCATTTTATGTATTATAAATAATAATGATTAAAGTTAATGGAATTTGTTAGATGAATGTTTAATGTTGAAAAAAATACGAATATAAATTTTTAATATTTTATATAAGTCTCAATTTGAGAATTTGTACAAAATGTAAATCTATTATGTATAACTAACCTTTAGTACTATTTTCATTAAGGTAAATATCTTATAAAACTATGATGTTTGATTTGTATTACCTAATAAACATTCATATTTCAAAAGTAATATTATAGACTTTGAAATCACAAAAACGCATGATACGAACCTTGACGCTTAACGTTGTCAAAAATCAATGTTAATGTCAAGGGTATTTTTATTCATCCCATTATTTGTCTTGTTTAACTACGACAAAAAAAACTAGGTTTAAGAGAGAAAAATTGAAATTTGATGACTTAACTTTTTGTGAAATTGTTGTGTGAACTTTGATGGGAGAAAAAGATAACTTATATTTGTGAAGAAAATTGAGTGATTGAGCTTATGCCTCAATGGATGGTGGATCCTTAATTATAAGAATATGTGATAAAAGGGATGGTTGTGGGAAGAGAAGGAAATCGAAACAATGGCAGGACAATCAAAATGAGAGTGGTATCAAGATATATAAAAAAGAGAAAAGTAATGATAGTGGATATAAGAATAAGAAGTCACAAAACATGCTTAGAAATATTAATCTATCTCGTCGTTACTGATCAGAAACTCACATCTACTTTACTCAACATTCTTGTCCCTTATTTACTCTACGGAGTCGACTTAGTTAGAGTTTATAGTTTGAGAGAGCTTTCATAGGGAATTCATCTTTCTTGTACTTGTTATCTTTGTCTTTTGTTACTGCCTAATCTTTTTTGGATTAAACATGAGATCGAACCCTTCAAAAAGTCATCCAATCTCTTTTGAATTACTTGATTGCTAAGTTACTGATTCACAAGTTTCACAAATACTTGAAATTTGGCCATTAATGAATGCAAAGCAGAAATACTTAAGCTCTCATGAAAAGAACTCAGCCACCATTGTAAATTTCTTTGTCATTCTTAAAGCAAACATGGGTATAATAGAAATAGAAAGGAAAGAAGAAGAAGAAGGAGGAGGTAAAATTTGTAAACCTCATTTTGCCTTTTATTAAAAGTTAACTATCACTAACAACATTAATTTTTTGTTAATGAAAAGTTTATTTCGACAGATTTAGTAATTTCAAGATTTGTATCATTACTTTTGAAACATTATGAGGACTTGTTTGTACAAATGCCTAACATTAAGGTTTTATGAGACTTTTACTCTTTCTATTTTTATTTTTAAAAAAATTTCTTTTAGTTTTCTTTCTTTCATTCTCTTCCACTTTCTTTCCTTCTTTATTTAACCTTTAACTCTAATTTTGAGTTAGATCTAGTAAAACTAGAAACTCTTTAACTATTTGGTTCTTCAAGTTGGGTGTGATATATGTTTATTCTTTTAACCCTAATTTTGGGTTAGATTTAGTATAAAACTAGAAGTTCTCAACTATTTGGTTCGTTAAGTTAGGTGTGACATATGTTTATTTTTCTTTTAAAATCTTGACAGCTTTTTGTGTTGTAACTTGATACATTATATTGAACATTATGGTAGTGTTTTTGCTAGATAAAAGAAAATCCAAAATGAAAGTAACTGGTAACCTATGTAACTTTATTTTTATCGTTATGTTAAGATTTCTTGTATCATTTGAGATGCATTTTGAGAATTGTAAAATGTTCTTTCATTATTTTGGATTTAACAAATGTTTGTCAAGTATCATATATATGTAATATATTTAGTTGTGTATTATAGTTTTTTCTTCTTTATGTACCATTGTAATTTTACTATTGATGTTCTTATGTAATATTTGGTCATATTTTTGTGTAATTTTTCTCATATTTTAGTATAATTTTGTTAGTCATATATTCGTTATGTTTGTAAGTTAATTTGTTATTGTAATTTTTTTCTTATGTAATTTATCGACATTGTTTAATTTGCATAAAATTTGTCCATTCAATACGATGAATGTGTCAACTCAATATTAAATAAACTTACACATGTGTTTATTAGTTAGAATTAGTAGTTTTTCTAATTCTTAATGTTGTTAGTAAATTAAATTTTAAAATCGTATCTAGGGTTATTTATTGACGAGAAAAATAATCAAACAACATATCTTGGTTATCAAAGAAGTAAGAAGAAACAGGTTATTAGGTTGTACCAACAACCATAACAATTCAGTGAAGATTAAAAGATTTTTATCTTTGCATCAATGATCAATTCCTAAATCAAACATGAAATTATTCATTTGACTGGATACTTTATTATATTTATTTTATTTACTTTTAATTCTCCAACCCCTCTTTTTCTTTTATTTTATTTTACGAAAAAACAAATCTAACCAATTTCTGTGAAAATGACCTTACTCATCTATACTACAAGTTTAATTTTTTTGAGCAAAAATTTAACTTGTTGGTCTCGAGAACTAACAACTACATTCAATATTTGTACTTGTTTTTTCATCAATAACATGTTGTCCTTAATTAAAATAAAGTTCTTTAATTCAACCAGATTGAAAAACTATATATCAAGTTTATACTTTAAAAAATATAAAAAAAAATTTGTGTATCTTCTTTATTTCACTTCAAAAACTTTTTACTTAATTTTTGTTAAGTCTAGATTGACTTATTCTCATTAACACTTTTTATCTTAATAAATTTTTGACAGAGACATTTTTAATTTAGTTAACTCATTTCAATTTGGATTAACATATTTTATTCCAAAAACAAAAATATCTATCAAATGTTAATTAAATTTGCATCAACAAACTCACTATTTTAAGATGATATTTTTCAATCCAAAAAGTTTTTAAATTGATATGTTTATCATTTTAAGTAGGCACATATTATTCTAGAAACTCTCTATCTGATTTAATGAAGTTGGATGCACTCATCACTTTGGATAGTTACATAGTCCGATAAATTTTGAGCCACCATATTTATCATTTTGAGTCAACACATTCAACATTAGAAAAATTACATAAAATCAAGATAAAAATAATCAAATTTTAGATAAATTATACAAAGTCATATGATAATACTTGAATAAATCTTAAACCTCACTTACAAACCTACTGAAGGGACATAATGTAAGTTTTACAACATCCTAATCGTAGAAGGTCCCTTTAAAAGTGCAAGCTAGCCATAACCACAATGCCTTTGAATAGTCAAAATCGTGAAGTTATGATTAGAGGGAAAAATGCATTGCAAGGTCTTGGCATAAGATCTGTGCCATCAACTTTGAACATCATCAATAAAGCCATGCGTAGGGATTGATGAGCCTAAATTTAGGAAGGGAAGGGTTGATAATGCTTGGATAAATCCCATGTCAACTATAAACTCATCAAAAAGACACAAATATAAGTCTAGGTATATCCTTGCCTCACAAGGCATCATTTCAAAGTGAGAGTTAACTAGAACCATATTATTCCTCAAAACGACCCACCCTTGAGGCTATTGCCAAAACAAAAAATACTTTTTGTTGTTTCTTTGCAAGATCTCTATTGTCAACTTGGAGCATCATTAATGTTGTCATCTATGGGGACCAAGACACCCAATAGATGCTAATGATGCTTGAACAAATCTCATCAAAGGGATGCAATAAAAGTCTAGGTATATCTTACATTCGCAATGCGCCTTTTCTTGGATCATTTACTACAACGATATATGACCTCTAAAGGCATAATATAGCATGCATACAAACAAAGTGGATAATACCTCACTTGAATTTGGCACAAGGTCTTTAAGTATTATAAATACGCATTTATCAAAATCAATCTACCTAGATGTGAGGGACGTTAGGATAAATCTCCCATCAACTTCAAAAACACAAAAAAGATATAATATAAGTCTAGACACATCTTAATCTTGCAAGATGTTATTTAAAGTGAGAGTAAGCACCAACCATAATGCTACTTTAAAGGGACAAAATTGTGAGACTACAATCCAACCGTGAGACTACAATCTAACTATAAGACTACTCTAAAAGGATATAACCTTACATGATTTCAACAAAGGATCTATGCTGTTGATTTCGAATGTTATCAATGACGTCATTTGTAAGATCCAATATACTTAAATTTGGAGGCTTAATGATGCTCAAAATCTCAAATTTGCTACAATGATATGGAATATAAATTTAAGTACTTTCTAATATCGTAAAACATTTTTCCTTAGGTTATTAGCTACAACAAAACTATACAACTATGAAAAAAGCAGATACTATTTTGTATTGTTTTGGTAGAAGATCTCTGCCAACAACTTTGAGTATCAACAATACCATTATTTATGAGAAGTGATATGCTCAAACTTGGGAGACTAACAATGCCTAGATAGATCTCACATTGACTACAAACATGTCAAAGAGATATATTATCACAAGACACCTTTCCCTAGACCATTAGTTATAAGACAACGTGACCTCTGAAAAGATAAAAGTGTAAGATTATTTCCAAAATGGACAATTCTTTGTGTGGTTCTTATATAAGTCCCAATACAATTTTAAGCGTTATTAATGAAGCTGTCTATAAGGATTAATGTACCTAGACTTGGAAGGCTAATGACACCAAAATAAACCCCACATCGGCTACAAGTCTACCAAAATGATGCAATATGAGTTTAGATACATACTAACCTTGCAAAGTACTTTTTAAGAGTAAGAGCTAACTATGACCACAATGTTTTTCTGAAGGAAAAAAACATAAGGTATTATCCACTGCAGTCTCTATCAATTTTGAGCATTATGTTTATGTAAATTATATAGAGCTTATTTACATTATCCTAAACTTATTTAGATTACATGAGACCTACAAAAACACTTAGCAAATAGACTTGGACACAAACTCAATCTTTGCATACAAAAATCTATTAATAAAAGGAACTCAATATTGATATTAACTTCTTTGCGACCTTAAAATCACAGACAAAAAGAAATGAGCAAAAAGTATCAAAAAATGCAAATAAATCATTGAAATAAAATGCATGGTATACATTATATATATTTTCATATTCATAATTTACAAAAATAAATAAATAATTTTACATAGTTTCAAGCTTGTTCTAAGCACTCTACAAAATATCTAACAAATTTCAATGAACAATAAAAATTGGTGTAAAGGATATGAATAATAAAGAAAAGATAAACATACTCCCTCGTCAAGCCACACTAATTCCTTTCAAGGGTTTCAAAAAACAACTTTAAGCTAGAGTTTCAACTTAATTTTTTGATTGAAATACACATATAAAGTAAAATATTTGAAATAACATGTAATTATTCATGTGCTAAAATAAAAACTTGTGTGAAAATTATTCATTTCCTCATGGATGATTTCCTAAAAGCAGCATACTCCTACATTAGATCAATTGGATAGATCAATTTTATGCTTCATACTTACTTTTTCTTCATGCATTAAGGTCCATGTCTAAGATGCTAAGTTGCCAAAACCTTTCAGCAGGTCTTGGTAAGTTCCTAGTTAGGCCACTATAAAAGAAGGCAACTATTAATGAGTTCACTAGGAACCCACTACAACCATTGCAGCCTCCTTATGCAGTGGCTCAAAGGCTAAAGCAACAACTACCTTCTCACTATCTTATTGCTCAGAGTCCACCTTAGTCATATTTGCTACTCTAATGTTTAATTGAATAAACCATTATAAGAGCATTTGTAATTTATCTCGTAATGTGGAAAGTCAACATGTACAATGAATGGTATCTGTACTTGAAATCTTAAGCCCTATCAGTCAATGACTATTTGGACCAAGCTAACCAGCTCATGACGCTGGTAAAAAACCAAATCAATCAATGTCAAAATCTAACACTTTGTGGTTTTTAGCTAACCCTCCATAGACCTCATGCCCTCCCCCCCCCCCCCCAACTCACTGATCTCTAATGCTAATGCATCAACTCGAGCTAACACAGCATGATCACTGCTTTTCTTTTCGTCCCTTTACCCGCCCTTTTATCCTCCTTCTGTATCTCTCCTTTCCTTTCCTCCCTCTTCTCATCCTTTCTTGTTAACTATTCTTATACACCAATAATAACAAATGGATTAACTTGTCTTTACCTTGTTAACTATTCTTGTAAACCTCTTTGTTGGAGTAAATAGCTTCAATGTCTCTTTGTCCGGTGCCTCACGTTTATGCTCAGATAAAGGTAACATGAATATTACTTATCTCCATCAATATGCGATGTAGCATTCAAAAGTACCTAAAATCGCCATCATAAGACTTGATATCTGGCTCTACATAAAAAGGAAAAGCAATGCTTTGAACTCCTTGGTAATATAGAACCTTAACCTTAACTAAAGATTATGTGAGGCAACATTATTCATCGAATCATGTTACTAAGTTCACCAAATTAGATTATTTAACTAAAAACATTTTACCTACACAATAAGAATAACTTATTGTGCTTATAAAATATTCTTCATTGAATCAACTTGGAGCATTTTAAAAATTAACCATTGCAACATGCAAAGAAAAGAGTGAGATTACACTCAATATGACTTCTAGATATTGAAACACCGTAAATGCATTATAAAAACACTAATTTTAGGTGTTATTCATACAAAGATCTCAAAATAAAAGCACCCAAACAAAAATATTACTTATTCAAGCGATTAAAGGAATTATAAATATTTCTTCAAAAGTTTGGATCAATAAACTTTTTAACTTTTTTTATGTATGTTCTCATTATGGTGAAAGCTTTTGTGTTCCAATGAATTCAAGCTGCTACAAATTTATAAACAAAAAAACATAAAGAAATGAAAAGATAATATGATGTTCAAATTGCAAGTGAATGCCTTCAAATCCATGTCATTCTTTGTAATTCTTTAAATACCGATAATGACATGTTTGCTCAAAAATAAAAAAATAAAAAATAAAAATAAAAACTCAAATCTAATAATACAAAATATTATTGTAAAAGAAGTTGAAAAAGGCTAAAAAAATCCCCATAATTAGATATTCCTCCCGCGCTAGCACTTTGTAGCGCATGTACATAACAACACCTCAATTACATTTCTTCATCTCTCCCCTTGTTCATAACTTTTCCAATCAAATTGTAACTCACACCTATTAGTGTACTGAACCCAAAATCTATTGAAGACAAAAAGAGAAAAAGGAAAAAAAAAAAAAAGAAACAGATAATTTATTGACAACCGATTTCATGTTTCCTTCTACTAGAAAAGAATTAATATCAAAAATACACTTAGCACTTAAATTCAAATATCGATACACAAGGGTTATAACATATTCACAGCAGCTATTTGCAAGCTAGGATTACTATGGAGCCAAAAGGGGAGCAACCAAACAGATACATTTCCTATTATGAACAAAAAGTTGAGGTCCTCTCTCAATCTGATCAGTAAACATTTTACAATTTGGCATATCTGATGTTCGGCAACCCCTATATGTGCTTTTAGATACAAGAAACAGAACTAAAATTTAAAGATTCTTCAGTATTACAAGGAATGAGCAAAATCTCTCCTAACTTCTGTTCCCTCTTTTATATGCTATGCTGACACCATATGGAGTAAAGTTTAGATTTATCATGTTATTTCTCCTCAAACTCAACATCAATAATTTCAGATTCAGACTTTGAATAAGTTCCTCGACCAGCTTTGTTAAAGAAATCTCCTTCTGGCTGCCACACAATGTTTCCACAGCTTGTACAACGAATTATTTGGTTCTTGTAACCAACAAACTGCCTCTTACAAGCTGGACATGAACCCTAAACGAAAGCACATAGGGAACAAACCGACAAATGTAAGTGATATAATTAAGATCAATAAAAGCAATGCATATGAAATCAGTAAATATCAGGGTTGAACAGGTATACATATTCAATTTGTACCAAATAACAGATATCTCAGGATCCCAAATATATTGAATTCTCAAGACTATATCATATCAGATCTCCATCAAATGCTAGGCTCACCTAAGTGTTTATAGACACTAATGAAAACAAAAGGAAATTAAAGCTCGGAAGAAAAGAAAAATAAAGCTTAATGGAACATGAAATTAAAGCTCAATGATAAAGTCTTAATTTTCTTCCTAAACTTTAAACCTTGCTTAACTTCCAAACACTAAAATATATGAGAATTACTTAGCCATCCTTCATAATATCAAAATTTAAATAGTATCATATTTATACATACATTCTGAAGGGATAAGAATCTTCCCTCCATGAATGGTATTACTAATCAAGGCCACAAGTATCATACCAAGGCAATGGGGTATAATGAATATGGCTCATTCATGTTTAGGTTGTGCATCACTGAGGAAAGGCTACATATTCGTCTTTTACACCCTCATGGGGGCCCATTACAGTTGATGCCACCTCCTAATTTTGTACCAGTCGCCATTCTGCCTTGTCAAGTGACTTGGAGATGGAGAAGAAATAAAGACTGAAATTCAAGGTTCCTATTTTCACAAGAAATTCTAAATTTAAATATGTAATTATCTTAACTTTTGTCCTATTAGCGATATATAAGTAATTATACGATGTTGGAATCCTGAGATAGATTAAACTTTAGGAAGAGAATCAACACAATCAGTAAAAGTATTGGTTTCCTTCATATCAGTTTCCTTTTTCTCAAGTCTGGAGTTGTATTTTCTTACTTATATTAGGGTCTGGTGCCTATAAATACTTAGCTCCATAGTGTTTTGAATCAGTCTTGCTATGAAATAATTTGATAATTCAGATCAGTCGAGATGGAGATCTATGTTGTTACTTGTTTGAGCCTGAGACCCTTGTCCATGTTTTTCTATTTTTTATTCTTCCCTAAACCCATACTTGTCCTTGTATCCCACATGACTAAGCCAAAGAGTCATTAACCACACTCTACTAAGCTTTTCCCTCTCCCTTGTCTTAAGTTTACCTTGTGGATCCCCAACCAAGTATAAAAGAGAAGAATGGCTTGTCCCCCTGTTTGTAAGCCATGGAGAACCCCAATCTCATTAATTTGACCACCACAGCCATATTTGTATCCTACTTTGCTTTGCCTACCTCATTATTCTTCTTAACCACTGAAAAAACCAATCCACTAAATCACTGCTGCTTATCCAAACTGATATAAGTTGCCTGCCCTAAAGACTCCTCACCTCTCTTCCTGCCTGAAGACATTAAAACAATTCAACACATCCACCTGCTAAATAATTCTACACTAGGGCAGCCTTGGATTCCCAACTTAGGCCAAAATTAGTAAGTATGAAAGCCCAGAAGGACAAAATGGACTATTTTGGTGGGAAATAACATAGGATAGCTGGGCATAAGAAGAAATTAGGAACTTCGGGAAGAACAAAGAACAAGAAAACTAAACAAGGCCTCTTGCCACATACGATGGGGATCTAGCGTTTCAATTATTTGAATTCTCAAATTATACTATAACAAGTCTGTCTCTAGCACTATGGCAACCTGACAATTTTTAGGCACCAACAGTACCAAGAAAAGCAAATTGAAGTCCTACCTAAAAGAAGCAAATAACAAATAGAAAGGATACAACATTTTTCTAATTTTTTTTTTTAAAAGAAGGGTAATTCATATTTTTCTACGCATGAAATCTACCCCAAAAATAGTTTTTCATATAATCTTTAAGTGGTCCTCCATGGGAAAGACTATCAGTTTCAACAATCCAAACTTCTAGATATAAAATTTTAAAAATCTTTGAAGATCTCCACAGCAATAATATTTGCTGATCCCATTGGAACGTTGTGCGAAGAATGGGAATAAAAGAAAAATGCTATGAACAATGTCAAGCCAACATCTAATTGGTCAGCACCTTCAAGCACACAAGAAATCATACAGGGTAGGGAAGGTGATTAAGAGAAATCTCCAGCCAAGTTGACAGCCACAGATAACAAATGCAGCAATTTTAGGTTGCAACAATTTTCAGAAGATTGGAAATCAACTTTTAGGTTACATGATATTTAAATATTTCTGTGTTTTAACTACAAAAATTTTAGGTTGATTTCATAAATCAACTTTTATTTTAGCCACAAATAACTCATGAAACAATGAAAAGAATATTGGAAATCAACTTTCTACCAAACAACATGTGCAAGAATTTTCAGTCCGTATTCTAGGTATAATTAATTTAACATGGACTGTAATCATCAAGTGTAGTTAAAAGACAGAACTATATAAATAACATGACAGGACAAAATTGTAAGTATCAAGCACCAATCTTACACTGTCGCATAAAATTGTTGACCTGATAAATGAAGATACTCATGATCTACCGGAAATGCAGATGCATGTCATTGATAGATGATAGGAACTGCTACCATTTACATGAACCAGTCTCCCAATTATGGACAACTTCCTACCACACTAAGAATTGTTGAAAAGACATATGAAAGACAGTTACATAAAATTTTACAAAGTTATCTCATGCCCATTACTTCTATTCTATATTACATTCACAGCAGCACTCACAGTAATAATAAAATATGAAAAGATTGAGCATGTCAGAAAGTGGAAATACTAAACATGTATGACATAGCAGAAGATTACAGATCACAGATCCAATATAATACAACTAAAATTACAGGTAAAGCTACAACCAGGTATACCTTAATGACAAGTTTATTGGCAACAGTCCCAATGAGAAGCGGTCCAGCAAATGGAAGTATCCATGTAGCAAATATCAAGAATCGGAACAGCCATCCAGATAAAGCAAACCAGAGGAAGAAAATTGTCTACAGAGAAACAAAGAAGAAATACATAAATGATGAGATCAATGAACCAAAGGCGAAGACCAAAATCAATTCAACACAAACTAAAGGCATCCAATACTATATGCCAAGAACTTCATAAAACTATTCCCACTGTTTTTCTTCTCCAGAAACATGCATGAAAACAATTTAATCATAAGAAGAGAACAAGTCTATTGCTTTAGTTATATCAAGATACCTTGAAAGTTAATCCAGATAAAAATAAACAAATATATGACAACTTAGAAGCAAACAACTTCTTATTCATAAATGAACTATTTTTCCAATGATGAATATTACAAACTGGAACCCATACAAACAGGACGGACTAGAAAAACCTAAGCGCATGGCTTTATGACAGGGTTAAGATCAGGAGACAGATACATCTTAGTCTTTGAATGAGTGGCAATAAGGAAAAGAGTTTGTGGAAAGACTTAGAATGATTTGGCAAACCTTTAGAAGTGGAAGAGTATAACTTCAGAAAAACTCTGACAGTGATAAACAATGAAGAAAAGTGTAGATTTAAAGAAGTAAAGTAGGCAGAATGCCATGAGAAAGAAACAGAACATGCATAACACCCCAATAACAAATAAGCCATAGTAATTCCACTACCAAATCCTCTTCCTATCTCAAATCATGATATTTATATAGACTAAATTTCCTTGTGCAAGGATTTTGAATTTAGAATAGGAAACCATTAATTAATCATCCAAGTAAACACACTCCAAGAAAATAAACCTTATTATTATTAGAAGCTTGTAGAAAATAATAGAGTAGATAAAATGATCAAAAAGCCCACAATGCCCTTATGTTGCAGAAAGTTACAGAATTTAATGATTTGCAATTGCTTACAGAAAAGTTTTTATATTTACAGTTCAAAAACCTAACATAACGAGGCTTGATGAACTTTAATTGCATGAAATGCATCTTGGCAATAAGAGAACTACTGAAACTAAATCTGTTTCTCATTGTGCGGCCCGCAATAACCACTAAACACCTAGTGCAGTTGCTCCTCCTAGTGACAACTCTAGTGAGTTCCATTCTAGTGGTTATTTCATTTCGACATTGTTGTCATGAGAATTTGATCATAACACTGCTTGTTATCCTTAACAGCAATCTAGCAATCCACTATAAAGTGAGACTCAAGTTGTTGAAGTCTTAAAAACATCCCTTAAAAGGAAATGATCATGTCAATGTTGTGGCGGGTGTTGATTTTACAGTGAAGAACAACAATCTTATAGCTGAACCAAATGAGTTTGTTGATCATATTTTCCTTCCCAATGATGCTCACATCTTTAAGTTCATCTTGTTTCAGATCAACACGTTCCAGTTGCATGTTCGAGACTGAACTGAAGTTACGTCAAGTAATGTAAATCATAAAATTGTTGCTAATGTGCATCTTAGAGATGAAAGAGTTTAATGTAGGTGATTACATCATGGCTTGCATTCCCTGAATATTATGAGCCTTTATGTGCTTTTAAAAAAATTCCATGCCTAAGCTATTGACCATCATCTATAATTCAAAGAACAAACCTAACTCGCATATACTTAGTTTGTCAAATGAATATTAGTCTTAGTCCAATATGGAGATTTATCACCGTTACGCATTCTCGGATAGATAATAACCTCTCTAAACTCAAGTTCTCTTTAACCAAAGGACAAGAAAACACCAAGATATGATAGTTACGATTTGCTTTTATAGATTCAATTTTACAACTTAGGCTCGAATGGGTTTTTTTTTTTTTTTTAATTTAGAGATTTGGAATTAATATCTTGCCTCACTTGGTTCTAAGTGCCATGACAAGGGCACCCTTTTTTAGGGTTTGCAACTTGGTTGCAGTTGGAACTAAAATGCAAAACTTTGAATTTATTTCGTTTCCCACATACCCAGCCTCTTCTTTCTTTTTTTGCTTCTCCATCCAGTCTCTTCCTTTTGTTTTTTTTTTATTCTACCTCCATTTTTTCTCCGATTTCTCTCTTCATTTCTTCTTTCCTCCATATTTCTTGTGTCTCTCCCTTAACTGTCTCTCCCCACCATTCTCTTTGTTTCATTGTACTACCCATCGGGCCAAAAAAAAAGGTGATCCAATGTTATGAAAGAGATCCAGGCACAGAATAACAAAAATAAAAAACAAAAACAAAAACATAATATTGGACCAAATGGATAAAAGTAACTCAATAGTTACATTCACAATGAAGCAAAGTAAAATCTGACCACATTAAAAGTTCACTGATCAACAGTTTCCCAGTGTCAATTCTATAAATTTATTATATAAAAGAAAAAAAGGAAACAGTTTTGTTTACAGAGGCATAAGGGGTACCCCCTTTTACAAGTGGCCAGTTTCATATAAACGCTCCAAAATTATAATATTTTTCTTCAAATTTATTTTCCTGGTTAGAAAAAATGGTTCACATTATTCACATCTAAAGTGAAAAAGAATATGAGGTGATCAAACTCATCCAACACACAAAATAATGATATACTTCTGAGAAAGCTAATGGATAACAACTTAATTATAGATTGTTATAGAAGTTTTTGTCTTTCCCTGAATACTCTATATCACCAGACAAATAGGGCTAAGGATAGTTATGGTTATAAGAACTTAACCACTTCATCTTACACACAAAGCATTCAAATCATGCAGCAAATACTCACAGCCAAACTTCTTCCCAATGGTGTATCCAAGAAATCACTGAGCTGCTTCCTGTACTGCAATACAAAGACAGGAAACCAAACATTATTAGTGATTGCAATGCCTTTAAGGAAACATGAGTGGTAAACCTAGAATTAAGAGAACATGAAAATTCCAGATTTTTTTCTTCTCTTGTACCTTTTGGGTTAACGCAAATCAGAATACACAAGTCAGACAAGAAACTAAAAGAAACACACCGACACATGCACATAACTATATGAGATTGAGTAATTGTAAGAACGAACATCAGCAACATAAATTTCACAGTTAGTTTGTTTAAGTTTCAAAGGCAAGGATGACTTCCAAATGTCTATCAGGAACTGAGATTCTTCGTGCAGCAAAATAACTCAAGGTAGACACTATTTAACATAATGGCTTTAACAAAGTCACTCTCGTCAGTAGAAATACCAGGTGTTCTCAAGTCCAGACTCTCATATACAGTGTGAACCCAAAAGTGTCTGAAGACCTGGTTCCTAATTCCTTATCACAAGCATCAATATCAGTTCATATTTACTTATATCCAAGTTATCCGATGTGGTCCCACCATTCCATGGACAGCATGCCCTACGATGAAACAGAGAAGAAAAGGGATCAGGATTTCTAGGAGTGATGATAGTATGTTGTTTCTGGTACTTAGACCTACTTGCTTATGCAAACATAATTTTTTAGTCATCAAAGACAAAATATAAGAAAAAGAAAATATCTCACCAAAGCTGTCTAACTCTTGAGTAAAGGAAGAGATAAACTGGTTTTCAATCCAAATGACTTATAGAGGCAGAGATTTCCTCACCTCATGTACTTAAAAGCCATTTGTTGTTCTCACTAACTTCCAAAGGATTTATACTACCACCAAGTTACCTCGCAAGGCTTCAAGCATCAACACCCACTTGAACGTAATGCAAGAGGAGGATTGACAGACTAACAACAAAGGCAATCTGCGCATCCATCTTCATCATTGGCATATCAAGCAAATAATTTTTGGAATAGACACTCACCAAGCAGAAAAGAGGGAGGGGGGGAAGACAAAGTGACATAAAAGCAAGAATATACACGTGTTTCTACATACAAACAACGGGTGTTGAAGAGGAACCAACTAAGAGGAGGATCACCAGACTGCTGACAACTGATAACCACCAGCAGACGGGTGAGGGAGCAGAGCGTCACCAGAGAGTAGGCTCATTAATAAGGATTCACGGTGTTCAGTGGGAAATAAGCCCTTATGTCTATTATTTGGGTGAAATCTTATCGATTAAAGAAATAAATACCATGATAATTTATCATCATCCTTATATCAAGTTGGTTTAATTGGTATTTATTTCCTTGATGAAAAGTCAGTCATCAGGTTACACTGGTTTGATCTGTTCTCAAAAGAACAGTTCTATCGAGTTACTAATTCTTTTCATCATATCCGGTCTCTTGTTTGGACCAGACAAACCTGGACTTTTCTTCGCGCAAGACCGGCCAGTCCAGTCCTTTTTTTTTTTTTTTTTTATAACCAAGGTATCCACACTGGGAAATCCAATGGGGGATCCATCCTCCTTGAGTCCTAAAATTAACAACCAAAAGAATCCTAGCAGCCCTGAGAAGCTCCGAATGCGGGACCTAACCTACAAGTCGACACTGGCTTACTAAGTGGATGGTTCAGCCTAGTTCAATTTTTAGAATTATATTTGGGAGTAAGCAACTACATCTATGGAGCTTTAACCTATTTTTCTTGCTAACTTTCAGGCCATCACCTCTGTCCTGTCCCTGATTCTTTGCTTCTAGAGATTGTTGGTACTTCACTTTCAAAGAACTGCTTCTTCTCTTTATGGTTCCTTTTTCCCCTCTTGAAATGATGTCTTTCCTTATGTGATAAACATGCAACACAGTCGACCAGAATTCACCTCTCCTTGCAAGCTCACCAATATGTAACATTTTTCCATCACCATTATCCAAATGAAGGCAAAAGTTTTAGGTGCTGCCTAAACCTCCCCATCAAACTTCAATAGAATACTATAATTTACTCCCACAGAAAAGGCTCTACTCAAACTTTGTACTACATTTCAAAGTCCACACCATACTCACCCGTGTCCTCAATCCAGTCTCCATATAACATATCCACCAAAAAGAGACTGCCACCTCTGATCTCAACACTGGTTGGCTCTCACAGACATCCCAAGGCAAGCTGTACTCTCTCTTGTTTGTTCCCTGCTGCAGTTCCAACCCTGCTCAGAGCCATACATTTCCTTTAGGCAGGAAAAGGAACCAACACCTGACCAACCAAACAAAGTGGCCAAGCAAAAAAAGCATGTGGCTTTTCAATTTCTGGAATTACTCTTGCCCAGGCAGGAGTCAACACCAGACCAACCCAAGACAAAGCCCAAACGAATATATATATATAAAATAATGCTTTTCAATTTCTGGAATTACGAAACAAAACCAACAAAACGGAACCAAATGCAACAACCATCTAAATGATGCGAATTATTGGAAATAGTACTAACAGCAACCATATAGCTTAGGCAACAGAAAGGTTGTCATTCATTTTCCTTTCTCCTTCCATCATGCAAAGCAAACCAAGCCTAAGAACTCAAAATTCCACTAAATAGAACCTATTAAAAAAAAAAAAAAAGAAGAAGTGAAAACCTCAAGAAATAGAGATAGAGAAAAGCCACAATGAGTATCTATGCCATTGAAAAAGAAATGACAGAGTGAGAGAGACGAACCCTAGGCCAGTTCCTACTAAAATCCGTAGAAAAAGTCCGCCAGCGAAGCCCGATTTCAAACTCCCGATCAATCTCGCGGGCGCGGTCGGCAGCTGATCGAGCCATGGAGCCAAGGCGGCCGGACACGGAGTAGCGGCGGTCAATTCGCTCAGCGGTCTTCTTGGCCTCGAAAAGGAACTGCTCGAAGCCGTCGTTGGCTGTACGCCAAGCATCCTTCCAGGCCTCCCCGGAGGCCATGCGCCTAGCAAAGCTGTTCATGTCGCTGCGCCGGAAGGCCCGGATGGTCAAGGCCCGCCGCAGATTTCTGTGCTGGCCCGTATACAGGAGGTTCGTTGGCGGCTGAGGTTGCCATGGTAGCGTTGTGGCCATGAGGACCAGGGATTAAAGGGGAACGAGACTGTGCCGTTTTCCCAGAAATGAGAAATGTAAAAGAAAGGGAGCGCAATCAGTTGTGGCGTGCGGTCTTCGTGCTCAATGATAATGGACGTAGAACCTTACATCACCAGCTATTGAAGTACTACTTTAAAGAGGAAAATAATTCAAATAAAAAATAAATTAAATATCATTTAAAATTTTAATATTTATATTTATTTTTAAATAAAACTTAAATTTTAAAATATATTTAAATAAATTTTAATATTTTAATTTTATTTTAATTAAACTTTTTGTCTAAACCAATTAAATAACATTTGTAAAAAATTACATTTTCTAAAGGCTAAAAAAACTTACATCACCAGAATATATAAAGCTAAAGAAAAACGCTAAAATGTTATCGATATTTTCTCAATTTTAATAACTTAAATTTTATTTTTTCTCTCTCAATTCTCATTGACTATCAAAATTTGAAGATTTTAATTATCGAAATTACAACAAAAGGTATGTTATTTTACTGCTTTACACTATATTTACACATGAGTTGTCTTTTTTCAGTATTTGATGTTATCGGAAAGCAAGGGTATTAAGTTTGAAAAGCATAAGTATGTTAAACTTTTGTAGTGGTCCTGAAGTTACCAATGTTTTTGGTAGCATGAATTGTTGTTGTCTAGTTATTAATTATGCATGATTAATCTGAAATCATCGCAGAACACAAAGTTATTAGGGTTTGAAAATGATATTTTGAAGTATATTCATAGTTAGTTATCATCAAATTAGGGATTTCCTTTTCCAGGCTAATTTAAGTTTTTTAATAATTTCGTATGATCAAAATAATTGCATCAGTTACTTTAAGAATACATTATTGTGTTTGATTCAATTGAGGTACTTTGATATTTCATAATGGATACTAAGTGAGTAATCGCAATAAGGAGTGGGTGACTTTTATAATATGTTAGACCACATATACATCTTATTATAATTTATATACTTACTATGTGTTTAAAATGTAGATTGTATACATAAAATACTTTCATCTAGGTGTTCTTCAAGTTGGCATGCATTATCAACTATACATTATTTTATTGTCTAAGGTGTCTATATGTTTGATTTGTCTTTAAAACTCTGCAATAGTTTTATTTTACTTCACATGTCACTTGCATTATGGTGGATACTTTATTGACAATATTAGTAAGAGTTACAATTCAGATGAAGTGGTTGTATTTGATTATATTCATAGCGATAGGTTATCACTGGTAGAATTAGAAGAAAATGTTAAAAGAGATTGGGGCCATTGGTAAAGGTAAATTCTTTTATGTTATGCTTGGACTTACAATGTTACGCGGTCTTAGAGAGTTAAGTACTGATGTTGAACTTGTGGATATGTTAAATGTAATGTATAGAGCCACTAGAGACATTCATATATATGTTTTTTATGTAGAAGATGATTTGGCTAATGTAGTTGTTAATAATGATTATATGCATAATGAGGATCATCATGTTAAAATAAAAGTTAAAAATCTAAATACTAATATAGATATGAATAAAGATGAGACCAATTTGGTGGATAATGATTATGAGGTTGACATGAAGGAAGATGTTATGCATAGTGCGAATCCTAAAGTGTCTATGCATGACATGGAGTGAATTGGTTTTACTAGGATCAATAAGCTTAGGTTTGATGTTGATTACTCAGATAAACTTAATATAACACCTGGATCCAATGAAGGTGGTGAAGTCTAAAGTAAATGTGAGTTTAATGTTAACATTAACATGGCCAACTCAATATTCAAGGTTGGCATGATATTTAAGTCACTTGATAAGGTTGAGGAGGTAGTTAGTCAGTATGAGATTAAAGGAGGTTATAATCTAAAATTTTACAAAAGTGAGGCTAATAAACTAGGAGTGATATGTAGAAATAGGTGTAGGTGGACTTTGTTGGTCTCCTATTTAGGAAAAACACATTCATTTGCTATGAAGACATACCATCAGAGACTTACTTGTAACATATCATTTCACAATAAATTGGTCACTATTAGGTTCATTGCAGATAAATATATAGATTTATTTAAAAGGGAATTGAAGGCTAAGATAAGTTCTTTGATGGAGGCGGTGAAGGTATATTTAGTTTGTGATGTTTTAAGAGGTGTTTGCATTAGAGATAAGAAAATTGCTATGTTTAAGATATATGGAAGTGAAGTACATCAATATCGAAGGCTTAGAAACTACTGTGAAGAAGTGAGAACATAGAATATAGGGAGTTCATTAATTTTAAGTGTGGATAAATTAACTCTTACATCAAACCTTATTTTTTAAAGGGTTTATATTTGTTTGGATGGTTGTAAGAGGGTTTTTTTGGATGGATGTAGACTTATTAACAGTGTGGGTGCATGTGATTTAAAAGGAAGGACACACAGACAGTTAAGGGCTGTAGTTGGAATTGATGCAAATAACAACATATATCCTATTACATATATAGTAGTTAATGTTGAGACTAAAGACAGTTAGATATGGTTTATTTAGCTACTATTAGCAGATATTGGATCTGTTAGGACTCACAGGTGGATATTCATATTTGACAAACAGAAAGTATGTGTTTATTTATTTTTATTTTTTGCAACTATGTGCAAATGTGCAACTCACCAATAAAGGTATGTCTTTAATTGCTTTATGTTGTTTCATAAATTATAAAAATTACTGTTATGCATGTGCTCTAGCAAGTGAGTTAAATTTAATTCAATTGGCCATATAAATCTGGAGTGACTAATTTGCCAACTAAGTATTCTGTAATATCATTTCAAGCTTAACATATGTATATTATATGTATAGACATATATATATATATATATATAACTTTTTCTTTTTCACACTTAATAACTTTTTTTGTTTATGCAGGGACTTGTAGCTGCCTTTAAAGAAATTGTCCCAGAAGCAAATATTCGCTTTTATGTTAGAATTTGTATAGTAATTTTCAAAAACAATTCAAAAGTAAGCTTATAAAAGACTTAATGTAATCTGTTGCAAGGGCCAGAACATCTATTAAGTTTAATACAATTATGTATAGACTTAAAACTTTAGATATGAGGGCTTATGAGTGGTTATTTAAAATATTAACCAAGTATTGGTCTAGGTAGGCATTCTCAGGCAGACCTAAGTGCGATATGCTCTTAAACAATCTGTCTAAGATGTTTAATACATGTGTTATGAAGGCTAGGCATAAGTTATTTTACAATTGTTAGAGAAAATAAGAAATTACTTGATGGAAAGGATCTATGTTATTAATGATCGAATGTAGAACTTTGAAGGTTTATTGTATCCAAGAATATTAAGTTTTCTAAAGAAGGTCAAGATCAAGTTTAGAGTATGGGTCTTGTTTAGTTTGGAAGAGCAAATACCAAGTCAGATCTTGAGAAGAACAATATGTAGTTGATTTAGCTACACAAAGTTATAGCTATAATAAGTGAAATCTTACTAGTATCCCATGCACACATGTAGTTAGTGTAATTTATTATTAAAAAGAAAGACTAGAGGATTATGTTGATTCTTACTACCATAAAACCACATATCTTCAATGTTACTCTCACTTAACCAATCCATGTAATGGCCCAAATTTATGGCCACAACCTCAATTAGACCCTATCCAACACCTGCTATTACAAGGCCACCAGGAAGACCTACAAAACAAAAAAGAAGGTACATTGATAAAGCTACTATAAAATATCCAAAAAGAATTATTATGTCACATGCAGTCGACGCAAAAAGACTGGACATAATGCTTGTTTATGCAAAGGTCAAGTCAAATAGGTATGTTTAATTAATAATCATTATAAAATTGTTATTTATTTATTAGTTACAAAATAAATGTATTTTTTATTACATAAAAAAGGGCAAGGTAATGGGAGTGGAACTAAAGCAATATTCATAAGGTTTAGGGTACTAATTGTAACACCTTAATAGATAATTATTATATCCAATTGAATTACACTTATTAATATAGATAGATTAACTTATATATGCTCTTATAAAGTGGTAGCTAATTAAATATAGGCGATCAACATTCCATAGCAATAAATGACTCAACCTTAGTTCATGAAAGTAGTAGTGTATGAGTTCGTTTACATTTTAGTTGCTTTAGTCATATCATTTTGTATATGAAATATTAATATTGCTTCACTTTTTTCAAAGTCAGTAGTTATCAAGTGATACATCATCATCGACTGGAAGAAGGATCACTGTTAGGTGGTATAATAACTTTATATCTGTAAATATAAAAACCGCTCAAGGTATGTTAAATTCAAACTTCATATCTTCTTTTGGCTTACTTGTGTTGTTTTTAACACTTTTCATATGGTGTTTTAACTACCCAAACACATATGCCATCCACCCAACCATACAAGACAATCACACAACTACCTATATTAGCCACTCAGTCACCTAAAGTAATACCCAAACCATTTAACTCACCAAGGATTCGACAGCCACCAAATGCAACTTATAAAGTCCAAACAACATCTAAAACAACATCAGCTTCTCTATATTTCAAGGGACTATCCCCATCCCTAGTAGCAATAGTGCATCCACCATCATTTAGGATAACATCACCATTATCCAAGATAATATCATGTAAAACAAGGATAGCTGCACCAAGAACCGACAAGACTTGAAGATGATTGTTTGGAATGCAATTATGAAAGAAATGACAATTAGTGTGTGTACTTTAAAAATTTGAAACAATTGACAGTAGTTCGCTATGCAATTGCGTTGAGTATTTTCATCAATATGTTAGAACTTCATAATTAAAGTAATATTTTTTATATTTATGATTGGTGCATGTAATTTTGTATTAAAATATTTTTTGTTGGATATTTTCAGGAATGTTATGATAGATTATTTAATGAATGCAAAAAATGTTATTCATTTGTATTAAGTGATTTTTTTTTAAGGTTAAAGATTGATACTTTTATTCTAGTAACAATATTATTGTTGAATATATTTTGAGTTTACCTAATATTCAAATACAAATAACCATTTTAATCAAAAAACATTAATCAAGATTCAATCAAAATACATTCAATGAAAAATAAATAAAAACATTTTAACCAAGAATCATTCAAGATTCAACTAAAGTTCATTCAATCAAGAATAAACCAAAACACATCCAAACAATATTGGTAACAAATATATATATATATATATATAATTTAATACTTAAACTATTGATAACAAAGTGAATTGCATCCAATTATAGTTAACATAATAACATTATGTTAATTGACTACATTGTCATATACATCATATGGTATCAACCTATAACATAAACCTGCAACATCAACTTATAATATCAATCTGCCATATTATTTTGCTATATCTTGTTCCAATGTAATACAAAATTAATGTGATTGTTGTCACAATATATGAGATTATAACAAGCCTCCGATAAAAAATGAGTTAATCCTATAACTTCTGGACTTGAGTTAACAATTTTAGAATAAGTTATATCTCTCGATTACACATAGGACCATCAAACCAAACAAGATAGCCACAGTAACCATGTTTCTGCATCGAGACAATATAGTGTAAAATTATTAGTAAAAAATCTATCAATAAACAAAATCATATGCAAATTCAAAATGTTGTCTGATTGAACCCATATGGTGAACAAAAAACTTAAAAATGTAAAGTATTTATTTTTATAGACCCATTTAAATCAAAGATTATATAGAATCTTATCATGGAAAACAAAACCTATTTGTGCTTGAAAATTAACATCCTATACATACAATTATAGAAAAAAAACAATGAAGTTGGTAAATTAAGCTCATGATCAAACTGCTCGTTAATTAAACTTAATGAAAATTTGGAGTCTTTATTTCCAAATACTTATTAATCAAAGATTGAATACATAATCATACTCATGTGTGTATGAAAATCAACAATCTATGTATACAATCGTGCAAAGAGCAATGCAAACAATAAATTAAGCTAATCACCAACTACCCATTGATCAAAATCTAAAGTATTTATTTTCAAATGCCCCTTAATTACAGATTAGATGCACTCTTATCATGAAAAACTAAATTTATATTAAAATACAATCATAATACAGTGATCATACCTATGAACTCATGAAGAAAATTAATGAAAAATATAAGTTAAGCTCGGATTATGTATTATATTCTTCCCACAACCCCAAAATCTTCTTCTTAGGTTTCTTGTAGTCCATGAGGTAAGTAATTTTGCTATAACACCGTAATGACATAAGGAAACATAATACGATGAACCTTCACTCTCCATTGACAAATTGAGCTTTAATCTGTGTATATATCACTCTCAAGCTTTCGATATCACCGACACTCAATTCTTCAACAAGAAAATCATGATCAATTTACAACTTCGTTTTTTTTCTCTTATCCTTCTTTTCATTCTTTTCGAATAATAGTTAACTATGTTTTCTCTATTGAAGGGAATGGAAGGCATTTACTAAGTTAACGAACGATGATACCCTTATAGAAAAGATTAATTTAAACAACATTTGATATTAAGGTTTAATTTAAACAAAATTAAAACGTTGAGATTTGTTTTGATACATTTTGAAACTCAGATTTTGTTTGAAGGGAGCATAAATATTAAGGTTTTAAATGATGTTTACCTTAAAAAAATATAATCAATAAAAATATATTTTTAAAATAAAAAATAAAAAATCCATGGCTTACAAATCATTAATTTTTTTTATCATTAAAAACCATTTATTACAATAAAAATATGTTGAAGCTTATTTGAAGTGAGTTAATTATGAGCTTAGTTATGTTTGATACATTTTCCACTTGGTTTATTTAGATGCATTTCCACTGATGATGGCTAAGCATATGAAGGTCTTGCCAAAATCTTTTCAAAGCATTCAAAAATATTTGGTAGCATTGATTTTCATCCGAAAGCTCATTTCTAGTTGCATTAAGACATGTAATTTGCCCTAAAATCTTCATCTATGGTGTTTCCATTCAGTTGTGATTTGAATTGAATGGTAACAAAGTTTTCCAAACCAGAGTAAGGAGAGTGATTTTGGTTTGTATACAGGCTAGGGTTGGGAGGAAAAATCTCTTGTGATCAGTTTTTTTTTTTTTTAAAGGCCTACTTTGATATATGACAGAAAATAAAAATAGAGAGAGAATTTTAAATAAAGGTATCATATATTGCTTTCTTAAAATGATTTAAAGGTTCATATAGAAATACAAGTATACCTCTTTTTTCATAAGTTCCAAAAAAAAAAAAAAAGCCTTAGATTTTAGGGATCAAAGACTCCTACTTATAATAACCATATATATTAGGAAATTTCCTAAGAAAATGATGAACATCACTACATTAAATATTAAAAACAAATTTTCACAATAACTCTAACTCTAATTGCATAGTTAACATGAAAATACGGTTGAACAAATGCAATTGGTATAATCTACAACTTATAATTACAACAATGTGAATATCAGGTTATCTTTTTTAAATAAAAATGTCATATTATTCTTTTTGATAAAACTATTAAATAATTTTTAATCTTTTAAACCTGGTTGAAAAACATTTAAAAAACAATACTTTATATATTTTTTAACTTTTTTTTTCAATCAAAACTCACTTCAACATTTAAAGTGAAACTATAAATTATTATATATTAATTAACTAGATAACATAACTAAAATAATTTGATAAAATAAATAATATAATATAATTCAAATGACATAATATATAATTAATAAAATAATATAACATAATCACCATGATAATTATATTTAATTAAAAAACCATGACTCAAATGATATTATATTTTTTTTAATAATTTTTTAAAAAATTTTTATCTCTCAATGTAAAAAAAATAATAAAAAATTTAAAATAATGATTCTGATTATTTTTATAAGAAAAAGAAAAATTCTATACCAATAAAAGGAATTTGCTCCATTTATCAAATTAGTTGATGGAGAAGTCATAGCAGTAGTAACCATGATAACAAAATAACCAAATATCTCATACTAAGATTGAGGTAAACATAATCCATGCGAAAACATAACAAGTGATCATACAACTCCACACAACATATATTATCAGCCGTTGGTATGACAACATTACACACGTGCTATGGTGCTGCACTTATTCTTGCTACATAACATGTATAGAGACCCAAGCCACTAGTTTTAACAACATACAGCAGCTTGGCTACAGCAGTTAATGGTGCACCGGCTTCTCCAAGTCCTCAAGACTAGTGGGTCGGAACCACGCCTGTTCCTCCAACACCGATCCGTCTCCACCTTTGGCAACGTGTTCGTCACTGGCAGATGTGTTGTGCTCAGCTGCAGGTCCAAACACCCCAGTTTTGGGGTGCGGAGCCCAGTACTTGTCAGATTGTGGCTGGATCACATCATCAGGTACCACAGATGGGCGGACCTGATCATCCGGGTTCTTGTCATAAACTGATGAGTGGGCACCCCTCCTGCACATGATTATTTTCAGTCATCAGTCTACGACTAGTAATAAGTATATTATACAGCACATCAATTTGAGTATAGAAGAAATTTCAATGAGTTAGAGTCGCTCGTTTGACATCCCAAGAGCAAAAGGCAAAAGACTCATCACCCATAATGGCACCTTACCATAGCCTCTTTGTCCAGCCGAGGACATTGGAGTTCCATCTATCTCTTTAATCACAGAACATACCCTCGAGCCAATTACAGGTTCACAAAGAACCTTAACAAAGTTTTGAACTAAATATAATTTTCAAGAGTTAAAATGAAAACAACTGGGGCTGGAGTTGAATCCAAAATGCATTTTAGAGTCAATACAGCAGAAAGTATGCAGGAAAAATACTGCACATCAGTGATATCTTAGAACAGCATGTGTTAATGCTTAGACAGTTCTTTAAAAACAAACTGAATCTGGTTTTCAGGTGAACAAAAATACACAAGAAACACTTATGGCATGGATCGAATTGCTAAGCAATTAAAGACATGAGTTACATAAGCAACTGAAAAAAGTGTTAAAACTAACATAATGATATAAAACATAAATATGAGTCAGTTTTAACAACAATGTCAAGAGTTCTGCAAAATGTAAAATTTTTACTTGTTTTACTTATTAGAGATGCTAAGTCTAAAAATCAAGATCCAACTATGTTTTCTCACTCAAACTGAAAACATTAAAGTGATTTACCCAATCTTTAAATTAAAAGTTAAGCAAGGTATTCAACTTTACTTTCAAGTATTTCAGTGAGAAAAAAACACAGGAGTAAAACTAGAGAGAAAAAGAGAGAAAATGGAAAAGCTAAATCTTAAAGGAAACTAAAGTTATTAAGGGAAGAATTTCCTACCAACTAACAATCTTAAAGAAGAATTAAAAAAATTAGTTTTTTATTCTCTTCTGTCCATGTGTTCTTATTCGTCTCCATCCAACCAAGTTTAAGATGCTTTTTAGCACTTGAAATGACATGCAACTACAATTATAAATATTCCATGGCACCAACGAAGGGTAGATGTAAACCATGCTGCATTGCCAATGTTTAGGTCCGCATCAGTTAAGGATACTGTAACTTCAAACCAAGAATGGTTGATGAGAACACGACAATAATAACTGCTGCAAAACCAAAGTTTTTCCACCATTGAATTTTACATTGATTTAACATATCAAGCATGCTTGCCATGATTAAATTAAAACACAACTTATGGTCCATGCAAAAGCATGGCAATACTTACTGGGTCAATTGAAACCATTAAACCCAAAGCAATCGGGAACAAGATATATGAGGAATAAAATACAGAAACGCATCAATCTTCAAGATTAGAAAAATCTTTATAAATCACGATTCTTTTCATTTCCCAAAATGAATACGGGCAGAAGTATAGATCAAATCTAATCAAAAAATGACCAACAAGGTGCAATAAACATGCTTGAGTGACCTCCACTAAGTTGCATTCAATCACAGTCACCATCATGATTAATTGGACGAAATAAATCAAAAATAAATAAATAAATTAATTAATTAAAATTATATTGTAAAGCTAATAATATATCTATATATTATTTTAACATTTTGAAACTTAATTAAGATCTGAGAGGTTTCTTGATCTTTAACATTGATAAGAAAAAATTTTCTATTTTCACTTGTTATTCTACTTCTGTGTGACTCAGAGAAAAGGGATAAAAAAGTTTCAACATAGAAAACAAGAATCAAACAATTTTGCTACCCATCCCACCGAGGGGTACCTTGGATATTTCGCCGTCACGAAAAGGTAAAGGACAAAAGGACAATGCGGTCATTTACAGTGCGACAAGATCAAATATAAAATGTTTTTTTATTATATTCCTCTGTTTTAATTGTTGGAAATTACAAGCCTGGATCACCTCATTGAGGGGCAAATGTTTGCCATTGTCCTTATCTATACTCACCTGTCCTTATGTACAGCCACCGGCGAGAAGGGCAGGAGCTTTTCTACAAAATTATCCATAAAGAAATTATTTTTGAATGCCTCAAAGTGTTAGATCTTTTTTTCTTTTTTTTTTTAAACAAGAGATAAATAAATATAAAAACAAAAGTCCAAGTACTGAGGTAAAAACAAATAGTTCCTCAGAATGGTAAACAAGAAAACTTTCTTCCTTTTTACGATAAAACGTGAGAACTGCCCTGGTATAATCAGAAGCAAAAGATTCACTAACAGCAGTTTTATTAGCCATCAAAACTCCTGGTGCTATTTACCCACAGAGTAGCACAAACAAAAACCATTATTTTCCAAACCCTCAATAACGTCGTGAAATTTCAAACAAAAGGGGGAAAAAAAGTCAAATAGGATACTTATGAATTTGACCAGAATTTCAACTAATAGTCACTCGTATTATAAGCAACAACTAGCCCAAAAAAGAAGAAGAAAAGACTATGGAGTTAAGCCCTGGCGAAAAATTAAGCACATGACTACCCATTAAGCACTTGAACTTCAAGTAAATTGACATTGTTTCAACGATCAAAGCATTCAAGGCATAATTAAAACAGCTCTCAAGGATTTTATTTTATTTTTCAGAAAATAAGGAAACAAAATCAAGCCAAGCGAAGAAAGATTTTCCCGGAAAACTCAACTGTTGACCGAGAATAATACTCCAAAAGAAGAAATAGGAGGTGAGTATCTGATAGCAGTTAAGAAATAAGAGTGACACCTGATGGTCAAAGAAGAGGCAGAAGGAGTGGAGAAGTGAATCGGATCGCGCGAGTTGGCGGTCCAGATCTGATTGAAGACTCGCTTCCCCAAGTTGCCGATCCCGTGAGCACTCTTCGAATTGGTGGCCATACAAGAGAGCTTCCTTTTCTGCAGAAAGAGAGAGAGAGAAACCAAGCAACAGAGAGAGAAATAGTGGCTCCGTTTAGTGGTACAACACTTGGATAATCGTTATATAGACGAAAGGAGGGGAGAGAGAGAGAGAGAAATGCTTCTGCTGCTTACCCGCGTAAAGATCCCATGGCCTTTGTCCCCACCTGCCACCGTACGTAAATTGGTACCAAACGCCACCGTCAAATGTCAAAGTCCTTCTTTCAGAAACGGCGTTCATACTGCTATTGCACACCAGATTGATAGTAGGGAACGTTCACGATGGCGTTTCTTTTCAGTTTTGTTTTTTTCCATCGGGACATTCAGTTAATCAAGCGGGTTGGACAGAATATTCTTGTAGGTCCGCATTTTATCCCGTAGTGATTGACGGCGTTAGTCGTTGGGTTGAGATGCTTTTGTGCGCATGATCTTAAGTTAAATTGTCCGTTTTGCCCTCTTCTGGGGAGTTCTTCCTTAGGTGGTAGCTGCAACAGGGGGACCGGTAAGTAGAATGGTGCGCCAAAAGAGCCGAGTGTCGAATAATAAATAGTTACGGGAAGACTACAGAGGGGAGGCTTCATCCTACAAATATTACTGTTTTTTAATTTTTAATTGATGGAACATAGATTTATATGTATTTGAATTTAAAAAATAATTTTTATTAAATTAAATTAATATTTAATTTTAATAAAAAATTAGGAAATTTTTTTATATAATTTATAATAAAAATAAAAATTTTAATTATTATTTTTTAAATTATCAGTCATCATCATTCAAATGAACAGAAGAAGATGCCAAGGAAATGCTTAATTAATGCATGAAGATGTGAGTTGTGATGTCAACATAAAGATGTTCAATATTAAAGTCAAAGAATGTAGCACAGGTAAAGTGAGCTAAATCAGTGATTTGGCCTTTATGAATAGTTAGGGTTGGTTATTTTAGAGTCAGGGGCAGTCTGGCCTTGTCAGTGGGCTCCTCCGACTTCTTGGATGTGTTCATGGAGCTTTTAAAGAGATTCTTGTCATTACATCCCTTTAATCCTTTCAATGCTAACCCTTATCTAATCTTTATTCGTCCCTTCCCTTCAAAGACATAAACTAGCTGGGGACACAATTATCCTATCTCTTATTAAAACAATATTAAGATATTTTTTAAAAAAATTGAATGAAATTTATTTTTAATTTAATTTTAATATATTAATTAAATTTTATTATATATTCAATATTTTAATTTGTTTTAAATTAAAATTTAATTTATTAATAATAATAAATTAGAAAATATTTTATTATAAAATACTTTAAAAATATCTCAAATAAATTATATGCTATATTATGTATTTGGTCCTTAAGTTTAAATAATTTTTAACTTCTAAATTATTTTTTTATGAATTTTTAAATTTTTAATTATGTAATTTTTTGAAAATATTATTTTTGGTGCTCCATAAGATTCTCTATTTTTGTGATAGTACCTTAAATATTATTTTACATCACTAAAAATTTTTAAATCAAAATTTATTGTAAAATTTTTTTAATTTAAATATTTTTAATTTTTAATTTTTTAAAAATTTAAATTTGATTAAATATTTTGTACTTACTTATAATGAAATTATAAGTAATGATAATTAGGGTTGTATAATGCTAATTAAGCTTAATTCTTTCATGATGTATCTCTTGTGACAACTTTCGAAGTCGAACCATCTAACGGACCTATAAACTTAAGTTATAGTATTGAGTCTCTTAATTTTCTATATGATTGATTTTTCATTTTTATTTTTATGATCTTATGCTATTGGTAAATTAACTTAATCAATTGTTGGTTGTTAATCTAATTAACTTCAGCACAATATATAGTTGAGTTGGTGCATAATCAATTTTTTCTCCTTTTCAAACTTAAATCTAATTTAAATGAATTTTTGGACTTGCAAAGGGCAAAAAAATGCACATTATAAAAATGAAAATATGAAAACTAAATTAATACTTTCAGGTAAACTTGTAAAATATATAGATGTGCGACACAACTCTTAAGAGGTGTAAAGTTTTTTACATTTAATGAAATGCCCAAAATTACTTGTGATGGGAAAGAAAGATGGAGAATTAGAAGTAATTATAAATGTTAACAATATTAAAGTTTAATGATCATATTACTTGTTAATAAATAAATAAAGCAATATTAAAGTTCTTATTAAACTGGAACGAACACAAACTTAAACAAATATCTGACCGCAAAAGCTGATCAACATTTTATATAAAAAATATATGAAAATAACGTAAATAATTATTTTTGAAAAATAGTTATATCATTTAACTATTTTTTAAAAAACAATGATTTTAACTCAAGTAATGACAAAGAACAAAAAAATCCATTTAATTTACTTTTATTATTTTCTATTCATAAATCAATGATTTTTTAAATTTATTTTTATCATTGAGATACATGATAGTTTAATCTAAAATCTAATTTATATTTTATTGTTTTGACATAAAAATTATTACATAATTTTATTTCTATACAAACAATCTTTGTATTTTATTCGATATCCTTACAAATTAAGGCCAGTCAATCTTAACTATACCTTAATCTTCAACTACTTAAAATGAACTAATTATGTCATGTCGTTTTTATGATTCTATTTTTTTTTTTTAAAGATGATATCTCCATTGTTTTTAAGGATTAATTTTATTTATTTATTTTTTAAAATATTTATTGCAAACCTTTGCAAATATCTTTATCTTGTCATTTGACCATCTTAACTTTCAGTTTATGGTTTTTAATGTATTCGTTTTTTAACTAAGCTTTTGTTATCAATGGGTCTGTTTTTTTCTCTCTTAGAATATATATATTTTTTTTGAAAAAGATTTTGTTCATTCATTATGGGTAGTTCAACTAAAGTAAAAGAACTATTTGAAATATGAATAAAAGTTATAAAAAATTATTAAAATTATATTAATTAAGTATAAGTGTTATTAAGTTAACTGAGTTGTGACTTATCGAATGTTAATTATGTTGAAAATAAGTTTAAAAGACTCAACAAAAGTTTTTAATATTAAGATTCATGTTGAAGTCATGATATACAACTCAATGTCTATTTTTTTAAGAGTAGTTACAACAAGTTGTTGCCTTAGTCTCTACAAATTTTTTTGTCATTAATTTGTTTATGATCCATCATCAATATTTTTCTTGGAACTTTTTGTGGAGTTTTTATTATATATATATATATATGTATATATATATATATATATAAGTAAGTTAGTTTGATCAATCAAATTGATAAATCTTTTTTTTCAGCTAAAAAAACAACAATTAGTGTTAAGATCCTCTACTTAAAGGGAGCCATGTTGCAAGCCCAGAGTGAATTGAGTGTAAATGTTTCAAGAAAAATCTATTTCTAACTCATATTATTAAAGTTGAATGTGAATGTTTCAAACTAAATATGATTCTTTTCTAACTTATTTTTTCAATTAAAAAACATGGCCTCTATTAGGTTTTAGGTTAAGAAATTATGCGAAAATAAGTAAAAAACTTTTCACTCGAATTCTAAAACTCATAATCATATTAAAACCAAATATTGGAGTTTAAATCAAAACCTTAGAGTTTAAGTCGTACCTTGTGAATAAGAAATCGAATTCGAGGGTAGATTATGGGAGGTTCAACATGCCAGACATCATGCCTTTACTAGTATCCACATATATGAATTGGGCTACGTGCCTAAATGTGCTTGTGTAAAAATAGATGCACTTTCTTTTTCTTTTTCTCTTTTACATGAGGTTAGGGTTTTTGTACGACTATTAATGACGCATGCGTCTACTGTATTTTATATTTTTTTATATAAGAATAAAAAAAGAAAAACATAATTTGATTTGTGTTTGAATAGATTAAGGTCCAATCCAAAATGGGTCCTCTTAATTTTAAATATTATCCAGCTCATTTTAGTGTGCGGCCCTGTAAGTTTACTTAATATTACCAATAGGTTCAAAACATCATTTTTGACTCATAAGTTATAAGCAGCCTCTAACAAGACATTATAATTATCTAAGTTAAAGTGAAGTTTAGTTTCTCAACATAATTTTTAATCATAACCCATATAAGAATACTTCATATTATTGGTTCTTGGGAACTTCACAGAGGTTTTATCTTCACTATTCATAAATAGAAATTGCATGTTATGGGTAGTGACGATGGCCATTTAATTGCCAACTTAGGATCTTTAGGAAGCAATTGTAAAGGAGCTTAAAATCCTACCATTACTTGAAAATCCTATAAATATAGTAAATTAAGAATTATTAAGAAAGAATCTAAAAAAAGTTAAAGGCTAAAACTTGCCTTTACTTAGATGTGTTCGAAAATCTATTTCTCAAGATCTTGAATTTGCAAACAACTTTTCAAATTTAAAAGAATCTTAAGTTTTAATTTCGAGGCAATAAAAGAACAAAAACCATGAGTCTTGAATCTTAGGAGAGAATTTAAGTTCATAGGATGATCGATACTGCCAATGAGCGCACAAACAAGCTATTGGAAGCTATTAACAAGCTTAAACTTCTTAGTTAAGATATGCTTGACAACATAATAGATGAGAAATTTCTAATGACTTTACTGAAAAAGTTTGAAGTTAAGATTTATGCATTATAAGGAAATCAAAGACCTTATAAAGATCAATTCACAAAACTTTTTGATATTATGGAAGCTCATGAGCAAAAAACACATATAAGAGAATATCCATTTTGGAATGCGTCATGCCAGCCAAATTATAGACTTATGATATTGGCAAAAGCCAAAAGAAAAAGCGGAAGAGGAACGAAGGCAACTTAAGTATTGATGCTAGCGACAATGGAACTCTTGGAGTAAATAGTAATGATGTGGGTTGTAATGAAACAAACAACAACATAACAGTTGATCATCCTCCCTATTAACATTGTAGCAAAACCAATCACTTTATTTCTAGTGCTGAGTATATCTGAAGCAAAGTATAATAAATTCAACCAAATAGGTCATATGAATAGAATTTGTAAAAATGAAAGGAAACAACATGTGAATGAAGCACAAGTAGTGAACCAAGAGGAAGAGGAACAATTGTTTGTGGTTTCTTACTACGTAAACAATAGCAAAAATGAAACTTGACTAGTCGCTTCGGTTGTACAATTCACATGGTCAATAATGTTGAGCTTTTCAAAGAGCTTAACAAAATATTACTTTTAAGGTAAGAGTTTGAAATATGGATTATATATTTGTGAAGGGTAAAAATTATGTTGTAACTAAAACTCTTTCTGAAGTTAAATTGGTTGCTAGCGTGCTATATTTTTCAAGAATTGATCAAGATTTGTCAAATATTAGTTGATTACTTGAGGAAGGTTTTAAAGAGTATTTTTAGAACGGGGCATGTGTGATTAAAACTGCCAAAAAATTGAAAGCATTTTCTGTTAATATGAAGGAAAAAGGTTTCTCACTTGATCTGATGGGGAAAAAAAAAAAGCAGCATACCATGCTTCTGTGAGAACCATTAATTTTTGACATGGAATGTTGGTGCATTGTCAACATTATGCAGTCCCTTTAATGCAAAAAAGTGAACTGGTTATGGCTTGGATCCTTTGGAGGAAAGCATCTCAAGCTGCGAAACTTCTTGATTCGGAAAACAAATTAATCATTTTCTCATCAAACTTTGTTGTCTTTCCATTTACCATGATTAAGCTTTCTACTGCTTCTCTGGCATTTTTATAAAATTTCCCCACTACTATCATTGCGGCAACACCTAATTGTTGGCAAAAATTTCGCCATCACCTGGCTTCAATAACCTCTGTAATTGGCATTAGATATGAAGATAATATATCAAATCCTGTTTCCTTTAAACTTGCTCTTTTAATGATCAAATCATGGGAACAATCTTAAGATTCAATAGAAACAAATTTGTGAAATTGAAACTCTTTGAAATGAATTCTTCCTTCCTCTTTTTCATTGACATTTTATCCACAATGTTCCACGATGCGAATTACCACCTATGAACATCTACAACCAATGCATAAACACTACCTCTACAAACAAATAAAATGCTCTCTAATGATGCTTTTAGAAAGAAAAAATCAATCCAATAGAGAAAGTCAATTTCTATTTATTGATTGGCAATAACTCAAGTAGGTTCACAGTTAGTTGCAAACTTGAGGATGTTGAAAATCATTTTTGGGTATTCAAAACTTTCGGAGGAAGTTGTTTGTTCTCATGAAGATGGCAAAACTTAATGAGAATTTTTCTTTTAAATGAAGAAACTAATTGTTTGATAGGGGTACAATAAAATTATGTTTTCATCAAACTTCTTATTCATAAGGTTCAAAGTATTAATGAGAAATTTTCAAACTCTCTTAAAGAAATCACAAAGTCAATGTTCTAACTCTAACCGTATATGAATGGTTCAATAGATGAAGACAAAAAACACAAGAAAGGAGTAACGCAGAGGATATTTACTTGTGTATGGTCCAAACATACTAGGAAGCATCGGTAGATCAAAATAAAACACGTGTAAATTCCTTCTCGGTGGAGGCCAAAGTTATATGAGTGAAATGCAGGACAGAAAATCACTTTCTACTTCAATATCTTCTGAGTTCACATTCGTTCAAAATAAAAATACAGCAGTAAAGAGGATTTATGGATGCACTTTCCATGACGAAAAAAATATGCAGATGCAAACAAGTATTGAAGAGACTAATTGTTTGTTGTTATTGCCACAAGGAACCCCAAATTAAAAAGCAGCTCTTTTATTGCATTAACAACAGCTTGGGGGCTGAGAGTTGCATCAACTTTAAGTATCCCTTCAGAGTCATCTATCTCAATCAAGTCCAGTTGAGATTGCAAAAGTGTAGAAGGCATGAAATGCTTCCCTTCTGCAGTTCTTTTATCCAACCTAGCAGCAATCACTTCAGATGGAGCACTCAGGAAAACAAACTTCACACTGTCAGCATAGCTTTCAGGTAGATAGTTGGGGTCAGCAGATCTCAGAATTTCCCTGTACTGCTTTCTCAAAGAAGAACACCCAAGTATCACAATTTTCCCACTAATTAAGCTCCCTCTTAAAGCATCCCGTAGCATTTCCAGCCACGGAATTCGGTCTTCATCTGAAAGAGGAATCCCTCGGTGCATCTTTTCTGTAGGACAAACAGATAATAAATAGTTTCGAAAAGGTAAGTATTACATTTTCTAAACACAAGAAAATAAAACTTTTTTAACTTGACATGAATTATTCATGCCTGATGACTACATGTGAATAATATGTTTACCTTTGTTTGATTGTGGATGGAAATCATCAGCATCAAGAAAATCACAATTCAAAGCTTTGGCCAGCATCTCACCTATTGTCCTACAGAAGCACAGAGTAGAAACCATGATTTTACCAAGGAGATCAACACATAAAGTGGAACCGAAAAAAATCACACGCAGCTAGGAACTAGAAGTGGAAAACATATTTTGATTACAATAAAAAGAAAAATAGAGGTACAGAAATGAAATGTGAAATTACTGGAGAAGTGGGTGAGTTTTTCTCATAAATATGGTTAGGCTCAACTGGTTCGATAGATCTACTGCAACAGCAGAAATGGCTGAGGGCCCAATAAAAGTTTACCGAGAAAGCAGTTCTATCAATATATTCAATAGATAGACATGAAGAAAACAATATGATCTACACAATATT
Organism: Moringa oleifera; assembly: GCA_021397835.1. NCBI lineage: Eukaryota > Viridiplantae > Streptophyta > Magnoliopsida > Brassicales > Moringaceae > Moringa > Moringa oleifera. The sequence goes on from JAJFZO010000094.1 coordinate 839,200, forward strand.
AAACTCAAATCCATTTCAAATACCAATTACCAAGGTCGGCAATCAATGTCATGCTAAAACAACAAATGATCACCAACCATCGAAAACACAGGATAGATGAGAGTAAGCAAGTTTAGTGGATAATAAGGAAAGTAGCAATGAATCTCGAGCCAAGATCAAGGAAACATGATGGTTTGAGTTCAAAGGCTTGTGGTTTCCTAGCTCCACTAAAGATCTCAAAAGAGGATTAAAACTTACGATTTTCCTGCACCACTGACACCCATAATGACCAGAGCTTGTCCTGAGACAGAAAAAAGAACAAAAGTAATATCAATTATCATGGTGTTGATAATCAGAATATACAAATGAGAATGTGAATTGATTAGAAAATGAAAATTTTGATTCACAGGTGAGTTGACTGTTGAACTTTGATTTCAGCATCAACATGTACTTAGGGGTAAGAAAAAGAATTACCTTTAAGATTGGAAGGCATCACTAGTTGAAGGATGAGCTAAACCAATGAAACCTCAGTTCATCAAAGTAGCTGCTCCAATTGTGAAAACTGAGAACAAATACCCCCTTTACTCTGAGAAAGATTTTCCCACACAATGCACCTACATGAACAAAATTACCAAAATAGTTGTATGCATCTTTAGAGGGTTACTTATACTACCTAGAACGAAAATGGGATTTCCTCACACAATACATAGAGTTTAACAAACAGTGAAAAAGTTATATCTTGACATGAGATATATTGATGAACTGGACCACTTCTGGGTTTTGCATGAACATAAAGAAAACTTTTCCAAACTTAAAAGCAGAGGGACTTTTGAGGGAGAGCAGAATCATTGAATGAGTCATTGTGACAGCACACATGAATCCATCAGAAGCGTTAGAACTACCACTGCTTCATGAAAGTCGGGAAGAATGCAGAAAACTGACTGTCAGCCAATATGACTTAAATTTAAGGTTGTAAAACTTGTAAAAGGCCAATATATTCTGCAAATTCAAGGAGATGCTTAATATGAGAGATTCTATAGTAATACATGTCAGAACAATATAAAAGAAAAAATTCACAGTTCATAGATTTGTCTTAATTCAATCCTTAAGTAAAATTCCAACTATTATATAATTTGGAAACGTAACATCGTTTCTTTTATTTTTAAGAAATTATATTAAATGTTGCATATCATGAAAGATATTTCAAAGGATAGATTTACCATCATTCAAAGACATAACTAAACAGTAACAGTAGATTAAGACGACAAAAAACTGACAGATTGTTGGAACCTTAATTCTAAGGATGTGGGTTTAGATGTGGTGACCCTTGCCCCATGCCCAGATCCTGAGACACCATTGTGAGTGGAGCACGCTGAATGAGGGAGATGCATATGCTGACTTAAGATGCAAAGGCAGGAGACATAATTAAAAATAAGTCACCCTTCTCAAAGTGATGAGCAGCACCAATGAATTGAAGTTGTCGTGAAGCCAAGGAAATGGCTCACATACAACCCCATTAGTCCGCTCAAGGGGAGATTGATAGAGACAATACAAGCAAGCACTAACCCTGGGTGGTGTAAAATGCCTAGTAACGGAGGTACAAGGCAGAACATGATGGCACAACTTGGCATGGATGGCAAGTCCAGTAAGCAAGGAACACCCTACAACTAAGGACTTGATCATTCTATAAAGGAATAATAAAGAGGCGACTACAAAAAGAAATAGATGCTTATGTATGACTTAGTCAGAGTTCTAGCCTGAGAGGGCCTTGATCTAGTCTTCATAAGAGTCCCAAGAGGAAGCTACTTCTTCAAGCTCATCAAGGAGAATCCTAGTGGGAGAGAACTTTGACTTAGTTTTTGAAAAAGAGATTTATCTCAAAGTGATGATCCTCGTGATCAAAGATGATCGGTCCAAGAGGGTGTCCTAATGGTTGTGGGAAGAAAGATGGTTTTCAAAGTAGGACTCCTTCATGGAGCATTATAAATAAATAGCCCCAAGTTCAGTTGTAATTATAGAGTAGAAGTGCAACTCAACTGTGAGTGGGTGGGAGTAAAATAGCTTGTGAGTCTCAATGTGCTCTTGATGAGCCATATTGTAACAGTTTTCCTTTATACTTGAAAAAAGAGTTTTTGTCCACGCTTGTTTGCTTTCTTGCTTTCACAATCTTGTCCTTGTCCTGTATGTGAGAGTTATCGTGAGCTGCCCTTGAAAGCTGGCTAGGTGAGCACACTTAGCTTCATCGCATTGCTTGGTTGTGCAGATCCAACAACCAAAAGTGTGACAATCCTCAACTCGTTGGACAATATTTTTAAAAACAATAAAATTTCAAGAGATAAAAAATATACCCGTTGAAATGAAAATTGAATTAGTAAAGGAGAAAATTATCAATATATAAAAATCTGTAATCAGTTTCCAATAACTGTGACTCAGTTGAGAAAGTTAATTTAGAGACACTTTCAAACAGCATGTGATAATTCTTGACCATGATCCTAATAGAGAATCCAATATGATGACATGCCATGATTTATGATGAAAATCATATCAATAGTTTATTACCTGCTAAAGGTAATTTTCCTAGCAATAAGCCACAAATGAAGTGATTGATTATGCTGACAAGACCAATTTGGTAAGAAAACTGTGAACTGTAAGCATCCAATTAAAAATCCTACAAGTCTTAAGACAGGTAACATGTGATGAATTTCCTCCTCAGTATGCATCACCTTATCACATAGGAGCAGAACCTCAGCAACCAGAACCAATGCACTGGAAATAAAACTTTTCTACAAAACTGCACCTTTGTAAACTGCTTAGTGGCTAGGGAAAAAAAATTAAAAAAAAAAAAAAAGACTTTCACCATCTCATAAAGAGAACAATCAATCAAGGACCCAGGCTGATTTTCTCAAATTTTTGTAAAACAGAAAACAAGTAGCGGTTGAAACAAATGACCATTCGTCCTACACAAACAAAAGCTACAATTAAAACATGACCCCAACCCAACTAAAGGAGTCATGGAGATCAAATCATATACTAATACGAAAATACTTATCAATTTTTCCAATTAAAACAAGAACAATTTTCCACAAAAGAGGTGCCTAATCTCTAACAAATTTCTAATAACAGATAAAGCTTTTGTCTTGGCGGATACCTCTCACCACATGGTCATTCCTTCACCAGCATGCAGCTCTATTGGCCCAAAGAAGAGCTACTAAATACTAAAAGATTGCAGACCAGCCTCACAAAAGTAGTAAGGAGATGCTTAGAAAAAAAAAAAAGGTTCAGACCAGAAATATGATTTTGGTCTCATCAATTGCTGATGTAATGTATTGCAGGATTTTGTGTTCCATGGATTCAACCGACACAGTTGGACAAACATTTCAGTCTCTTCAAATGTAACCAAGAAAATCACAAATACCAAGTGCTACAGCTTACAGACCTACATACTCCATCAACACGTAATCAAAGAATAACCAAGGCCAGAAATTGCAAGGCCATGTAATAAGCAGGAAAGTGATAAAACAGCAAATCTGCAAATTTTATCTACCGCATAGTTGCACAGATACATGCATAAACGTAAAACAAACCTACAAAAGGCAATTGGGCCCTCCTAAAATAAGAACAAGTGAGCAATAACAAAAAGTAGTATTGACCACTATACTGTTGGTCAATCACGAACTTGGCCAAGAAAGATTTTGGTTCCCCACTAATCCCAAAGTCAAATCTGAGATGCTGAAAGAGATAATCAAAATGGAGATCATATAGATATTTGCCTTGGCTATACAAATAAATGATAACGAACTGAGGAATGAGGAATGAGGAATGAGGAATGAGGAATGAAGAATCAAGAATGAAGAATGAATGTGAGTACCTACACGAGAACTCCCATGCGGCTACGCTCAATTTAAAAGCTTGCCCAACATCTCTCCAGCTTTTTTAACCAATCAAATGACAGGGTGGAAAGCCCACTGGTTTAGTTTGACTTCTTCTGTTGTTTCCTTTCTTCTTTGCTTCTCTATTTATGTTTTTCTCTTATTTGATTCTGTGGTGCAGGCTGCAGAGCAGCCAAAAGATTTTCTTTCATTTGATTTTCTCAGCTTACCTAATATGGCCGTGGTCATTTTGTTGGGTTTTGACAGTGAGGCTTGGCACTGAGCTTTTTGGTGGTTTTAGTGGTTGAGTTAATTGAGGTTTTAATAATTAACATATGAACACTTGATCTGAAAAACTAATGTATCTGACCAAAAAAGGTTCCATTTTTTGCTAAACTAAAAACTCATTTTATGCCCCTAAGTTTTTGATTAAATGTCCTTGAAATCAGAAGCAACTAGAACTCTGCCTCTAAGGCCATAATCAACTCCGAACAAAGTGATCATCTCATTATCTCCTTGCCCATTGTTTGGTCCTCATCATGTTTTTATTACATCCTTGAGATCTTTTCATGAAGCAAGATCTCAAATATGATGGTCACTTAAGAATTCTTGATTATCTTATTTGTATGCGAATGTTGGAAATAAAACTGAAAGAAAGAAAGAAAGTGGTGAACAAACATCATGTTGTTGACACAAGACATCAAATGTAGATGAAAAATCTCAAAAAACAGTGATTAAAAATAGGCTAAAATAGATTTTAGCCCAAACATCAAATGATAACAACCTAATCTCACACAGAATGATATATCTTTTACACTACATAGCCAAAACATTGGTAGACAGACATCTGTTTCTGTGCCCTTGCAAGTTTTTATTTTTCTGGTTATTTGTAATTTTATAAATCATAAAACACAAATAACTGAAGAATACTATACTTCAAAAAATATGACAAATCCTTTAGAATGATAACATCAATAAGTTCACACGCTTTCTAGCCATTTTAGAAATGCAATAGAATCACCACAAACATGCAGAACCAAAATACAAATTACCCACAACATCACAGACATTTGACTCACATTTCCACTACAAACTACTGGCAAATATCATTCCACCAAGTTCTCTTTAAAGATAACCTGCAATAACTTCAAGGTCTAGTTTCAAACATCAGTCTACATATCAAAACCAAATAATAGGACAACAAAAATATAAGATGTCTGTTCAACTTTCTCAAGCAGCAACATCAAGTGACTCAAAAGTTCTGTAATTCTTCATTATATATAATATCACCAAGCCTTTCACAGAAAACCACTTTACATGAATTAATAACAAGAAGCAGGCTATGGGCTCTCTGTATTTATTTAAGTATCTCAGAAAGGTTTACAAGAATTCAAAAGTTTCCTATTATACCTCGAACATCACTGTATCATTTTAACTTACTGCTGACTCATAAGGATTTGAAGATACACGACCTCACTGGGCAGAATAAAATGTACAAACATCCATCTGAAACCTAAACTAACTACTTTTGTCTATGTTGTAATTTTGATTACCCTGAGTTCAGCCTAAAACCCCTGATAACTTAGAAATCCATATCCAGACAATATGTTGTGTGATGGTGTTCAAATAGCCCCATCATCATGAACATGCCTACTGCATATAGTTTCTTTCCTGCTTACCTGCTCCATCTAATTATTCAGAAAAGACAACAGAATTCTCACCCTGCCAATGCTGCCAATGTATACAGGTTCGGGTGGGAATGTCTTTTGTCAGAAAAAAGGAAATTAGCAATGTTGTTGCATTGCCAGTATCAGTGTTTCCACATATCAATGTACATGTAATCTATGATTCATCTCTCCCTGCATCGCTACTTAAAAGAACCACTTTACCAGCTGCTTTTGATGGTGGCCTATTGATCTTCTCAAGTAATCTACTGTATACTAATTTGACAGGTATGCAAGCAACAGTTGGGGGCCCAGATGACTCTGGTTTCATCTCCATTTGGCAATTACTGCCATGGTGGATTGGTTTCATCCGGTGGTTCTGTTCAATACCAATAGATGCAAGAGTTCTTGTTTTTTGGTTACTTGACAAACTTGCTTTCTTTGGCAGCTTTCTTTGGAACTTCCTGTCAGCGGGAGGCCTTGGAATGTGAGGAAGGCTCTTCCTAACCATGCTTGCCTTATAACCAAAACTGCCTACACTTAATTTCTTAAATGAAGGTTTTCTTTCTTGAAATATAAAAGAATGATCTTCAGCAGCTTCATCATCTTCAAAGGTTGATGACAAATGAGGTCGTGGAACACGAGAATTGGCCCTCCTGGCAGTCCTACGTGCTGATGGAAGTGCTGGATTTCCATCATGGTGAGCTGTGTCCTCACCAAAGTAATCACTTGCAGAAAGAAGATTGTCAGATGAACCATCAGCTATTGGTTCAATTTGGATGGGGTGCCCTATTATTGCCTTACCATTTAACTTGCTCATGAGAGAGACAATGGGAACCGGTTCCTTTTGATAGCTCGCTTGGACTTTCACATCCACATCTATCAACATGGATCTTGTCCTTGCAGCCAAAGGACGACGACCAACAAACATTGGATCCCAGTGCCTTTTCATAGCAGTATAATCCTCCCAACCATCCTCCCAATCAATCATAGAACCATAACTATTTCTACTTCTTGAGGCAGTCCTTGATGTACGTAAACATCCTCCACCGCCCAATCCAACCATTTGGATCCCATAGTTCTTTTCACTAAAATCAGCCTCATTAATACCATCACTTACACCATCATTGCCACCAAAACTCCATAGCCTTTGGTTGAGACCAGTTCCCTTTCCTTCATTATATGTTCCACTTACGGATCCATTGAAAGTTTTTCCATCAGCATTATCCACTGATCTTCTTGTAAGATTGCGAACATTTCTTTTCCCTTTTAGCTGCCATTTGGACACTGCTTCATTATTAGAAACAGGATCATGACGATAAAGGTGAGATATGTCACCAGAAAGTGAAGATTCATCATGCTCCTCACTGCTCATACTTTCATCTTCCACTGCCGCATGTCTTCCCAAAGCGTTCAGGTCAGCTTCAGTGGGACCACTAGCACCTGAAATCACACACAAAAAAAAAAAAAAGATGCTACTCAGAAGAAATTTGGAATGATTACACCAGGCCAGAAGAATCAACTTAATTGAAGGAACATTAGCTCCAATAAAGAACAATGGGAAACAGAAGAAAGCTGCCGGTCCATCCAAAAAGAAGGGCCCAACACCACAAATCATGATGGCAGGGTAGCCCAACCAGTAGTGTGCTACTCACAACAGAACCTCCAATACTATTTACATAATAAACCAAGTGGAACGAAACTTCATATGTACATTACAGTTTAACAGTGAAGAAAAATGACCAAAATAAAAAAAAACACAGTTCCATTCATACTGACAGTATGCACTTCTTCACAGAATACAAGGAAGGTACTCCAAGAGAAGGGGGGGGGGGGGAGAGAGAAACACAAAACACAGAGACTCTTGCCTTTATTCCTCACCTAACACACACCTAAAGATCAAATTCAAAAGTAACAACTGGCCAAAAGGGAAGCGTTAAACCAGAAAAAAAGGCAACTCCACCCAGTGACATTGAAGTATCTCTGCATAATCAACACAAGAAACTACTTCTCACTCTCATGTTCAAGTAAATAACTGAAGGTCAGACATCCAAATCTCATGAAGATCCATATGCCAATCTTCAAGAAATCCTAGGAAACCAAGGAAACCCTCAGTATCTTGGTTCACATAATCTATTTATTCTCTTCCTTCCTCTTCCTCTGTTCTTCTCTTCCCCATCTCAGATGCATCTTCTTCTCACCTCTTTGTTCACCTTTCTCTCCCTATTTTCTTTATTTCTTTGTTAAACTCTCTCTCCCAACCTCTGACTTTTTGCTCTGTATCAGCAAACCTCTTGAAATCCTCGAGGATCAAGGTTGATAAAAAGACGATTAAACCTAATTTTTATATCAAAATCCATTTTATATGAGCCACTTTAATACAAGACCAAGTCATTTGAAAACTTGATCTTATTTGTTGAGGCAAAGATTATGAACATCTAGTGAGTAACATACACCCATATACAACTAAAGATTCATGAAGCTCACCACATTGCATTAGAGGCATAGGCTTAGCACTAGTTCATGTCAGGCAGTCCCTCATCCACAAGCTATGATTTGCAGGACAAGGAGATACTATGGTGTGTATGCATGTGCTTTGGTAGTTAACACTACTTTGGACCCAAAGCTCTTTTTTTTTTTTATGAATGATATATAGGCAATGAAAGGAGCTCCTTTTTTTGAGCATGGGACAATGAAAGGAGCTCTTTAAATGTTAAAATGGAAAAACAAAGACTAATGAAAAGATTGCATAACAAGACTGGTACAGAATACTTTCATCCCGAACACCACCAACAGACCCTGGTTCAGGCATCATAAACCTTCTCTACCATGTCTACAGATGAGCTGAAGGAATTATGTATGGGGTCAATGACTCTTAAGGCAGTTAAGGTAAAATAACATGAAGAGCCATTCATATTCTTCTATCCATTTCATTAAAGACAGCACTAATACAACAGCCGCAAACTAGGGAGAAGATGCAAAGACAGCAGGCTGAATGGTTGACCTCTTACTGATTAAGTGAATGGAGCTTATTTGGTTGCAAGGATTTTCCAATAAAGAAGCCAGGCTCATTATACCACTTTAAGATCCCAAAGAAGTTCACAGTTTTCCTTAATGCCAATCATAAAATTCACTTCTTAGCAAGTTCCATAGCACATCTCAGGACAGAGATACAGATTATGTTGTCTTACTGCCCTATAATATAGTAGTTTTCTTTCTCTTGATTTTCAAGAGTGGTGCAATTTTCTTCAAGAAATTGTTTGTGACTTCACTTTATTGCCTCATAGCTTATATAGATGACATGTACTCTCATTAGTTATTAAGTATTAAATGTCCACATTTTACTTCATCTCTTCTATCAAAGTATGTGGAGTTGAGATTTAAAACTAATATTTATAGCCCACAGCCTCCTGACTCTTCTTCTGAGTCCTAGCAGAAATTTTTCTCATGAAACTATCTAGTATAAAATACAGCTCAGGTTTGATGGGATAATCATACAATCAGTTTTCTTTTCATGCAATAGTACTTATGTTTCCAAACCAAACAACTATCAGGAGTCTTAATTATTTTTCCTAGAACAAATCATGAATTATCATCAAAGATCCAGATCGGGGAACACTTGAAACAACGATAGTAAAAATGTAATATGAATGATGAACTAACACAAACAAGTAGGTATATTAGTTGATTTGAAAGTAGGAACAGTACCATGGGCTAATCCTAAAACTTTCCAAAACATATAAAAGAATATAATTATGAGATCAGTAAACGCTTAACCTGTGAGTGCAACCATTTCTTCGTCCATATCAACCTCAGTCTCAGACGAATCAGAGTCAGACTCGGAAGAGTCAGACTCAGAAGAACCAGATTCAACATCTTCCACGAACTCAGCATTCTCTTCAGTTATAGGAGGATGAGGATGACAGTCACCAGTATCAAATTGGGAAGACAATATCTCCATCTGGCTATTAGGGATTTCTTTATCATCCAAATCATTATTAGAGTCGGGTGGCACGTGCCCAGATCGGCTTCTCTTTGCCCGTAGAATACCTCCCGTCTGTTCCTCTCCTGAAACAGAAGAAGAAACACAACCACTGTCAGGTTGCAGAGAATAGACTTCTAATTGTGCAGCATTCTGCAATAGTTGAACAAGAGAATGGCTTTCTATCATGTCTCTTAGCCAAGCATTGCCAATCATGTGACCTTCATTTTACGCAAAGAAGTTTTACCATTTGCATGACTAGCTCTTCCCATGCTAAGATCACCACTCGAAGAAGCTTGAGAGTTACTGTCAGCTAAAGGCTTTGTTGAGCCATCAGAAGTACCAGAAGACATAAGCTTACGTTTTGAAGGGGCAGTTCTAAGCCCAAAGTCCTGCAAGCCTCTCATCCGCGGTACAACTTCAGAATGATCATCCTCGCAGCTAGGTCGACCACCTCCTTGTGCTTTTGGTGAATATAGAGAACTGCCAATATTATCATCTTTGCCAGACATATCTTGTCTGTTCAAAATTTGATTTGATCGGGAATTCTCAGGTTTTCCATTATTCATATCCAATTCCCCAGAAAAAGCAACTAACTCCTTTGACAAAGCAGTTGATTTACTTCTTTCAAGTTCAGGAGCTAATTTGCCTTGTTTTCTCAAAAGTTCCTTCTCAAGTTCAAGTGCATGAAGAATAGCATCTTCACGACGAGCATATTTTTCTCTTTTCTTTATTGGCATCCCTTGGGAGGATTCGGCCCTCTCAATACAATCATCAAATTCACCACATCGAAATGCCTTCACCCGCTTGGATTTTTCTAGATTATACCAATCCCTGGGAAGAATACCAGGTTATATTCAACCACTGAAAACAAAAGTGATCTAGAAACATGTGTACACACACACAGAGACAGAGATAGATTATATATAGAGAGAGAGAGAGGAAACGACAATATATTAGCAAGAGATACTGTCCTTTAAATTCTCTCAAATTTGAACAAGATGAAAATATAAACTTCATGTAGTTACAGATGTTAAAAAGATTTAACATATAAGGTCATGAAAACACTTGAGCAAGTGGTCGTATTTACAGAATAGAATGAATAATGAGGCAGGAGCCACCTCTAACCCAATACTAGTCTATCATGTAGAACAAACTGATATGAGAATAAGAAATAGAAGGCAATACATAAACAGTAGTGTTAATTTTATCAGAAATTTTCACATTGATTGCTGCAACTAAGGCAATGATAAGATGCCTCGCCTTCCTGATAATTTAAAAAAAAAAAAAAAGTAAGACATCTTGCCTTGGCAAAACAACCAAATGAATAAATAAATAAACAACTAGAGACTGTGAAGCAAAACCCAAAACATTAATTTCAAAATAAAAGAGAAATCTTAATCATCAATTTCAGAAGTTATAAGCCTCTGACAGTCACTTTTGAAGCATCAATCAAGTTAAGATAAAGCTAAAGAGAACAGCTTCAGAGAAGCACGCTTTCAAACTCTTGGGTCAATAGGCAAAGCAGATAAGAAGAAGACAACTCTGCCATATCTCCAACAATAACCAAAAAGGAAAAAGAAAACTTCTGAACCTGTGTAGGGAAGAATAAAAGGCCAAGAAACCTAATGCATGATAAATTAATTTTGTACAACAAGCCTATGATCCTAAATAAGATACACTTCCTGCAGGGATGACAATATGCACATACATATGCTTATCGCATGAGACATATCAAACAGATAGCCTACACCACTTATCACGTAAATTATTACAGCAGAGAAGTAATCATGAAAGCTCTAGCTTGATGAAGATATTGAAAAACTTGAAACAAAATCAAGGATGAGAGAAGGAAAAAGAACTGCTTGCAACACGATTATGCACAATTGAATTCTAATACCCCTTTTAAAAAGTACCTAAAGAACATCAGCATCAGTCATAGGTTCATCTGACAACTTGGATGAAGAGATTTTGGCTTTACTAATTGAACACTGCTAAGTACTAAACCCACATAAACAAGGAATGGTCACCCAAAGAACATCCAACAATGCTCTAGATAGATCAAGCTACCAACACAGACCTTGTTCAATGAACAAAAATTTATTGCATATGCATGGAAATCTATCCTGATCCAGAACACTTCAGAATTGGCCAGAATTTCTCTCAAACTCAGACCCAGACAACATTTTCCACCAGGCCCTCTTCTGCAACTTCTTGAAGATGCTGATGAGGAACCACATACATAAATGAATTTCTCCCACATGGAAGCAAAGTTTCAAAACCTAGTCAAAAGCCAAAACTCCTGTGAAAATTACAAGTCCAAAAATTTGTGGCCATTTACCAAGTAACCAATCTAACTCAATTCCTATGAGACATCACCAAATATCTTCTTATGAGCTCTTTAAAACCATGACAAGTTAGACATCTACAACCATCACACGAAGCAAAGGCAACAATGGCAAGAGAAAATAAAAGGGCTGCCAGATAAGACAACTAACATACATAAAGAGGTCAAATAATTTACTGACAGGATGAGTTATGGCTGATTTTCTTTTTGGTGATGCGTACTTCAATCTATCATTCAATAGAACCTCTATTCATCAGACCTCTTCAACAGAGCAAGATCAAAAGAAGATGTTGGGAGCACCAATATAATAAATACATCTTAGCTCAATAATTAAAACTTCATGAGATATTCTATGAAGTACTACCAACGTTTGTGTGAGTCCATGTCAGTATGTGTGTGAATGAGACTTTGTGTGCGTGTGTGTGTGTGACTGCGAGAGAGAAAAGCAGAGAGAGGTCAAAAAAGGGCAGAAGATTACTCATTAACCCAACAAAAGGTTACAAGATGCTAGACCAACTACAATGTTTCCCCTATCAACACAAAGCAAGGCTAGAAGGTGCTAGAGGAAGAGAACGAGAGAGACCAAACATTAAGGATTAGAAAACGGCTACAAACTACCCCCTAAAGCAGCAAATGCAGCTACTACATACAGGTGTCAGCTAATGTATATTTAATATAAACTCTTCAATGTCGATATAAACCCAATCCACTGGTAAACATCATTAAAAAACATAATAACATTGATTTTATTAAATAACATAAATTTACATAAGGCATGCATGATAAGGGTATTGCTGGGTTATAGAAGTTTACTTTCTTCTATATCAAAATGAGGGATCACGTATAACAAGTTTCTAGGTATTGCTATCAACAACCTACCAAAATGGCTAACAAATACAAGGCTGAAAAAAAAAAAAAAAAAACAACATAGATGATAGGGCGGCAATCTACAAAACTTGTCATCATCCCAATCAACTAGACATCTCAGATGAATTAATCTGTATGTCATTTTCCATAATTAATTTAAAATTATTTTCCCACATCTCTCTCTCTCTCTCTCTCTCTCTCTCACACACACACACACACACACACATCATGGGAATTTATTTCCATCAGATTTTCTTTATGGACCTCAATCTATGTTTTCGGGGACATAAAGAAAAGGACACATGCAACTTCGCGTAAAAGGAGTGAACAAAATGTCAATAAAAGGTTATTCGTTATACTCCATTCTAAATGACCACCTACAAAGCATGGTTGATATCCATTGGTTGAGATAATTAAGGGAGCTAGTACTTTTTTTTTTTGTTTGGTTTTTTTTTGGGGGGGGGGGGGGGGGGGGGGTGTTTGGGGGTTGACGGGGTGGGATGATTTGGAGGGATTGGAACAAAAAAATCCTCTGAGAACCTGGAAAAGCCTTCTCTACAGTTAGATGACAAATCATTATAGACATTGATTCTATGGTTCCTGAGGCAATTTTTTAAAACGTGGAGGAATTTCTGATTTTCCAGAGTTCCAATCATACAATTAGCCATAGCAATAATGTTGCATCGCTTGGCGCTATTGTAAATAAATTCTCATTTTTTAAAAAAGGAAGAAGAAAAAAAGAAAAACACTACCCAAAAATCATCATTACAAGACCATTGCACAAGAAATATGCAGCTAACAAGCAATTTAACGTTTAGCAACAAATGACAAGCAATACAAAAACGTTCAAATTAAATTCTCCATTGAATTCAATCTTAAACAATAAACTTGAATAACAGAAATTCAAATGAGAGACTTACACACTAGCATCTTCCCTGCCCAGAAGCTTCACTGGAGTTCCTGATCGTGGCGATGTGAGATGTGAGGCAGCAAGTTCTTCCGGCCCAAGAATCTTCCCTGGCCACCACGAGCCATTCCTCCTCCTCACCCACACGATCGACCCCACACTACAATCAACCGCCCCTGAACCTGAACTCCCCATCTATTTCGCCCTCTCTATCACTAAAAAATCTGTAACTCTAAAAGATTCTCTTCAACACTCTATTTTATCTTTATAGAAGCAATAACCCGAAGATATCAGCCATCTCGGCCGAAGTCCCTACTTTCTCTCTCTAGAAATCTTTCTCTTATATCTCTAGAGTCAAATTATCTGTCTAGTTGGGAGCGCACGCGCGTGACTGTGCGTGTATGGGGTTCAGCCTCCGGCGAAGAAGAGAGAGAACCAGAGGATCCGAATGCGGAAGGAAGTGGAGGATCCGAGCGAAAAAAATCGGGTAAGGGCTAGGGTTTCCATTCAGATTTGGGGAATTTTCATCTCTAGGGTTTCCGCACAGATTGGTTTAGTTTTCTTCTCTCATCTAGAAGTTTCTCTGGTGATTTTCTTCTTCCTTTTTTCTTTCATCTAAAGGCGAATAATAAATCTTTCGTCTAGGGTTGTTGTTCTGGATTAACTGGGACAAATTGGACCAGACCAGTAGATGGCAGTGGTGGCGAGTAGCGTGGCTCACTGATTTACACGCGGAGACTCGCACGAGTTATTCTGTGTTCCACGGAACGCGTGCTGCACATGTCTAATGGCCCTAATCAGCCAACCTTATGAGTCATTTCGGGTCGGGTTAGAGCCTACGTCTCGCAGCTGTCGGACTCTGCTTCCAATCCATCTGTTGATTTATAACCACCATGCAGCTATTTTTCCACTGACTGACTATATCTTAAAATGAAATGTTAAATTAAAAGATGAAATATAAATATAAAATTATCAATAATAAATGAACTCTTTATGAATTTAAATAAAATAAATATTATAAAAATGAAATTTATGTAAAAAAAATTAAAAGTTATGTAAAATCCTAATGTTTACATTATATTACTAATCAAGCTTTCATATTTAAAAAGTGATAAACTAAATATTAATCTATCAATTTAATTCAAATAAGATCTTAACTTAGATAATTATAAAAAATTAAAAATATTTTTATTATTAAAATATTTTTAAAATAATTTAAATAAATTATTCACTCTATTTTTGGGTTTATTCTTTAAATTTAAATAATTTTTGATGAAAAATCTATTATTTATGAAATTTTTAAACATTAGACAGTACAAATTTAAACATATATATTTAGTATTTAAAAATTTTTTAATTTTTTTATGAAAATTGCTTTCAATTTTTTTATATTTATAAAAAATTTTAAATTAAAATTTATTTTATAAGATTTTTAATTTAAATATTTTTAAATTTTAAATTTTTTAATAATATTTAATTTAATTCAAATTGTAAATCAAAGTTTGATTTGCCGCATTTTAAATATTAGAGTTTAATTGATAATTTATAGTAAATATAAAGATTTTATGAGACCTTTATCTAAAAATTATTTTTTAAAATATCATTACATAATTTTTATTTTTTATGTAATCATTTTTTTAATTATATTGGATAATATTTGTTGTTTGTAGTATATAATAATATACAAACTAACAACTTGAAATAATATTTAAATTATTTTAACCAAGTAATCAAATAAATAACAAACTGAATAAATTTATAGTAACTTACAACATGTAGCATTGTACTTGTGCTAGATGGAAATTAGAGTTTAACTCTATGTCTTTAAGACAAAATCACCTCTCAATTGGTGCTATTAGATTGATAGTGAATATATCCTAAAATACAATGATATATTCTTGACGATGATCACTAAAGTCAAGAATCTAAAACAATTATCATTTGAAGAATTTATGGAATCACTTTATAACCTATGAGATAAGGATAAAAGACGAGGAAAAAGGGAATATGAAAAACCTATGAGAAATATAACTTTAATTAAATAATTAATAATTTTAATTTTAATTTCAACTCAAAATATTTAAAAACTATTATCAAATCATATTTATAATTATTTTGATTATAATTGAAAAAAATTACTAATCATAATTACTTTCTAATTTAGATGTTAGAGATTAAGACTGAGTTCCTCGGTTTGAACCCAATCATATCTAAATCTTAATTTAGTAATGACATGATTTCTCAAATGTTAGTTTATAATTTTAAACTAACATACTAATTTTGGATTTCTTAATTTGATTAGTTTTTTTAAGTGTGGCTGTTAATGAGCATTAAATTTCATGGGAACTTTTACATGCATGAATTTTATTAAATTCTCTCTTATCTAAGGAGCAATATAAGATATTGATGCCTTCAGCATTTAAGGGAATATTCTTTTTGTTATCCTCATTTTATTCACTTTCTTCTTTTCTAATATTATCTTCATCTATGATTTTGGTAGAATATGCTATCCATTTTTTACTATTTTCTAAAAGTCAAAGTCAATTGATTTAGAATAATTTTTTATTTTAGCCTTCCAATAGCTTATAGTAAGTACCATCAAAGTATGAAGGTCTAAATGTAGAGAGCCTTTCTACTATATTTGATCCTATGGATATCATATGTGATCTTAAATGTTAAACACTTAAGTTTAACTAAATTTGAACATCTTGCTTTAGTACCACTTCTTGGATCAAGTGCCCACCATAACATCGAAAGCTATAACTGATAGTATAAGTATAACCTTATTTCATCAAGCTTTGAATCCAACATTATGGTTTAAGGTGACTTATCTGATTGACTTTTATCATAGTCAACAATCCGCCCTAGCAGCTAGCGAAAACAACATGCTTTCCCACGGGCTTGAACTCATGATCTGGCTCGGGTACCACTTGTTGCCTTTAAAATAATTTCAGAAGAGCACTTGGTTATGTCTTCAACCAAAGTTTATATATCAAGTCTATCCCAAGCCTGATATCCTAACTTTCACTAATAAAACTAATTAAGGAATACAAAAAGGACAATATCTCTCATGAAGATTTTCAATGCTAAAAGATGGATTAAGATTGTTTTAAGAAAGATTAATGAGTAAGAGATGAATGTGAATAATGATTTTAAAGCTTAGTGAATAACAATTTATGTTTGAAAAGGTTATTTATACTAAAACTAAAAATAATGATCGTTACTCACTCATTTAAACTTTTTAAACCTTATAACCAGTAGTACTAGAAGTGATGTTACTTAACTGGTCATTATACAAAGATTTTGGAATATAGTATAAACGAGAGGTGGTGCCATTTGAGGTAAAGGCACTAAAGGCAATGTCACTCTTGTCTCATTCACCATACCCTTTCATATCTTTTTCACTTTTGTGTTAACTCATTTTCTTAGCCCTGAGTTTAGTTCATATTTAAAATATTCTTGAAAAGTTACGATTAATCAAAAAGCCATTTGAAAATTTGTTTTAAGCATTTTCTTGTCAAAAACATGATTGCCAGTTTAAGGCTTAATTAAAGAATGGGTACATGAAGTGCATCTTAGTAGATGCATGAGGTATATGTATATGTTTATCCATCTTATTTTTAAGGTATACTAAGACATTTTATGTAATAAGAGATTTCTAAATCTATTGCAAACCTAACATCTTTCATTTTCACTTGATTCCATGATCTTGGTCCTTATGATTTTGATTCCCTTGAAAGCTACACAATTTGTAATCTAATTATTTCATGAATAATTAATGTTATCATTAAAATTACACCATTCAACACTTAATGGTATCATGAAGTGAACAAAAATATTCTCAATTTTAAAAAATCTTTTAACAAACTTTAATTGATTAATTTGTACCAAATTGAAATCTACTCACAAATAACATCAACATTTGACATGAATAAGAGAGTATTTTTGTCAATTTAATTTTCTTCTCTTCAATTTTAATAATAAAACATGTTTATGTCAATTTTCTAAAGAGAAAAATAAAGAGGAATTTGAATATTGATGAGGTAGATTATGCTAAAATAAGAATTTAGAAGGGAATCAAAACTCAAAGAGTAAAATAGGTTGAAATCGAAGCTCAATTTATGGAAGACAACATCAATCAACACCAAAATCAAGTGATGAAGAGATACTTCAAATATGAGGTTAGGTTATGTTATTTTAAAGTGCAAATGTGAATTTTATAAAGATAAAAATTTAAAGGATGCTAGGCCTACATCAAATATGAGTTTAAGTTCATAAAACTTTTAAAGTATTTTTTTTTCTTAAGCTTGATGTTAATGTTTATTGTACTTAGAAACCCAATAATTTTATATTAAAATTGGTGTCATAAAGTCATCATTTGATTAAATATTTGTTGTTTTAGTTTATAGTAATATATTATTTATGCAGTTTATATAAATGCTTTGCAAAATTACTATGCATAATGTAATTGATAGTTGTAATAAAGTAATGTATATGTTCGGCTTCATATGTGTATTTTGAATTAATACTTAATGTTTTTAGTAAGCTTAGTGTTGATATGTCTAGATTGAATTTATGTATTTAGCACATCATAGGGAGCATATGTTACTTTTAATCAACTAATATTATCAATGAGTGAGATTTGCGATTCTTCTTTATTGAAAATATTATTTCATATATCTTCATTGAAGGATTATTTTTTAATCATCATCCACTTGATATTTTTTATTACAAAAGCTTGTCTAATTTGTGATCAAAGAATGCAAATTTACAAATACTAATAGGCAAAGCGAAAGTTGCAAGATTGAATAATATATCAAAGACTTGTTATTAGTTCTTAGATTGTAACTAGAATTGTCTTGATTATATATTTAATTGGTGCAAGAAAAATAAAAGGCTAGGACAAAGATGTGAATTATACTATTTTAAATTGTTGTTAGCTTTTGTAGCTCGTATTTTAAACTACAAATATAATAGTTAATTTATTTTGTTAGTTTGTTGCACTTGTGATTATGTAATTTTGCACCTTGATATTTAATAAGTTGGATTACTTTGATATATACTATTTTGTTAAGTTATTGCATGACAACAATGTCATGCAAGTGCATCGATGTAATGCAATTATACAATAGTATTTATGTAGAATTCACGGTTGGCCTTGCACCCTTAATTTGGGGAAACTTTGAGGATCTTTATCTCTTTTAACATTTTTTTTATTTATTTTGGGTCAAAATTATCTCGAAAAGAATATATACAAGAGATCTAAAAGAAATAAAGAATGAAAATCAAATAGTTAACCAATGAGAATATTTCTTCGATTTGATTTTTCTTTTTTCTTTCTTAAAAAACCAGAGAGTAAATTGGGAGTGATTTGCACAAAAACCCATTTAAGCAAATGGAATAGATTTATCTTTCACTTTTTCTGCTTATGAAATCCCACTCAAATTATTCATTCTAGTGTGGCAACCTAAGAGGGGGTGAATTATGTAATTCAAATTTTTTTGGCTTATTTAGTAATAATATTCTATATCAATTAGCCATGGTTCAACTATCCTCCATTAACCATGCTTATGAAATCTTACGAGTACAATAACAATAAGTAAATTGTAATAATTATAAAGAGAGTAGAGAATATAGATTCAAATATAATCATTTTTAGATGGTTCGACTATCCTCACTTAGGTCCTCGCCTTCGAACCCATTCGAGGATTTTTCATTATTTGTTCAATCGAACACATACTTAATTATCTCTCACCAAAATTTTTTATATAAGGAGAATTCCCTCACCTTAAACTTAATCCCATTCTTTAAGATTGAAATAGTTGGTGTTTTTCACCAAAATTTCTTTAACAAGGTGATCCCATCATATTATGATAACCTTAATAATTATTTAAGAAAATAAAGTACGTACAAGAAGTAGACTCTCTTGAGAATAGAATAATACATTAAACATAAGAGATACTATAAAAGTAAGAAAATGTGAAAATGAGATTTAAGCGGCACTACCAGCCATGAAAGGGTACTACCTTTTAAGCAGCATTGTTGACCCCATGAGAGGTACTACCTCTAAACTTTCTATTTCCAGCAACATTACCACTTATTAAGAGGCACCGCAACTTATTCATGTTAAAATTTCAAAAAAACTTATGTCATGGCTAATTGAACGGCATCATCACTTATGCTACAACTTAGAATGTTCAAAAAGAGTAAATGAATGAGTGAGAAATATATTTATGGATTTAAGTATAAATAGCATTTTGAAACACAAAAGTTATTAATCCTTAAGATCCAAGATCACTATTTATATTCATCTTTTGTTCACTAATTTTTTGGTGTACATTCATCATCCATCTTTAAGCTATTTTTAAGTATCATTTTTCTTCATTATACACATCCATTACTGAGAAAAATTTTTATTCTTCTTGTAATTATTTGTATTTTTTGATAAGTATTGGGTATAAGGTGAAGGAAGTTACCTTGTTATAAATTTTAGTTATAATATAATAAAGTGGTTTCAATCATTAGAAACATCGATTTTGTAAGGTGAGGTTATTTACCTTATTGTATAAACCTTGATTGGGAAAAACCAAGTACCTTTATAAGGAAAAAAGTTAATGGAATCCTCAAGCGGTTGCTTAGAGGCTTGGACTAGTCAAGTCACGTAAAAACCTCGTATTTGTGTGTTCTTGCCTTACTCTCTTATTTTTAAGTATTGTTATTGAATTTAATATTATTTTAGTTTGCTTGAATAGAAAATATTTGTTATTATAATTGTATACTTATGTTTATTAGAGTAAAAATTAACTTAGTAATCTTGTTAAGTAAAAAATTTTAAATGTCAAATTTGGCCCACTTAAGTTACGTACCTAGGGCCAACAGTAAGACTATTTTAATCGCAATAAAAGTGAGGTGATTCATAGTCATTATCTTAACCATAAAATTTTGAAGAAGTTAATTTTATGTTATGCTCGAAAGTAAAAGTGTTATAACTAAAAAAAATTTTAAAAGAAAAAACAAACTATTTTTTAATGATACTTAATTGTACTTTAGATACAAGTCACCATAAACAAATAACTTTAATAATTGATGTGTAGATGTATTAAATAATGCAATAAAATTAAAAAATATATTTTATAGAATTCTTGAAACTAGATGACATATATAAATTAGAGGGTTTTAATGAGTTGCAAATTGTTTTAGGGTCTGTTAAGCTTAATATTGTTGATATGAGGGCAAGGTTATGATAATGGTTCTAATATTAAAGAAAAAACCAAGGCGGCGTATTAAAGAGATTTCTTGAGACAAATCCAAAAGTATTTTATATGCCATGTGCTTTTTTTTTTTCTTAATTTAACAATTGTAATATGGTGAATTTTTGTGTTAAAGATGTGACATAGAGTTATGCAATATATATATATATATATATATATGTGTGTGTGTGTGTGTGTGTGTGTGTGTGTGTGTGTGTATTCTTCATTTACTAGTTCTACAAATACACGAAAACTTTTATAAAATCATGTTTAGCAATTATCTTTGAATTATTATCAACAACAAGATGGAAAAATAATATCACAACTATAACGACTTAATGAAAATAAGAGAAGTTTTGCTTGAATTATCAAGAATTAGTGAACATACCAAAATAAAGAGTGAGGTTGAATTTTTAGCAACACATGCAGGGATGGCAATGGGTCGGATATTGGTCTATGTAGAAAATTTTGAGTCCCAACTTGATTAAAATATATAATCAAAACCATCCTAAAATCATTTATAATATCGATTTTAATACCCAAATCCACCTCAAATCCGTTTACAATCACCTATATACTATCTAAACTCACTCAAACTCATTTATTATATTTATGTATTTATAATTATTTCATGAGATTTAATATGATAAAAGGTATCCTACCCGATAGATATTCATTTAGCTAATTTAATGTAAATAAACTTTAAAATCAATGAACAAATATGAATGATAACAAAAAATCATATGATAAAAGGTATCCTACCCGATAGATATTCATTTAGCTAATTTAATGTAAATAAACTTTAAAATCAATGAACAAATATGAATGATAATAAAAAATCATATGATTTTTTACTAATTAGATAAAAAAAGTTAAAACTTAACAATAAAGTCTTGAAAATCTAAATTTGAATATCCGATATTGTTAAATCTAATTTAAAAATTCATTACTATCAAATTAAAAAATAAAAAACTCAACATATTAATATAATTACATAAACAAGTTTTAAGTAACACACACCTAAAAGTCTGAACCCGAACCTGATTAGGGTATTATAAACCTAATATTAGCCCTATAGTTTTACATAGTTGAAAATGAAAATAGTTTGATGATAACAAAAGATATTAAAATCTTATCATTTAAGTGAGCATTATAGTATTTAGCAAATGAAAGGATACAAAAAGTATATGATACATTGAAGTTCTTGTAATTAATTAAAACAAAAAGAGAATTGAAGATCAAGTAAGTAATTTATGAGCTCTAGAAGTTTTAAGAACTTATAATCATATGATTACTTGTAAATCATTTAGCTTACATGCTTAATAAACATTTTGCTAAATATATGAATAAGAAATATTTTCATCAAAAGGAATCATGTACTAGGATTACTTGTATATCTTTTAGCTTACATGCTCAATAGACATTTTAGTGAATGTATGAGTAGATAGTATTTTCATCAAAAGAAATCATGTACTTTAAAGAGTTTTTCTTAACATTTTATAATTCCTTAAACTTAGAGAAACGCGTTTTTTAAGCTTGAAAAGTTGGGACTCACATAACACATACAAAGGAGTAAATCTAATACCTATACCATCTTGCCAAAGGACGGTGTTATCATGTTAGATAGTAATTGGCATGGTACCACCATGAACAAGCCATGGTAACATTGTGCCATAAGTTCAGTAGAATGCTTATACAAGAAGCATGATAGCAACTTGCTAAGTAATGGCTAGCATGACATCATCGCATTGAGTTGCGGTACCACCGCGACAACATATTAAAATTTGTAAATTATGTGTCTAATGGCTCCATATCTCAAAAATACTTAAGAACGCACATTACCACCGCGTCGATAACACATGTGACTTAAAACCCTCTTTTTTGTGTTTAACAAATCTATTTTTTAAAAAAAGGTATAAAAAATTTAAAAAAAAAAACATCTTTTGTAACTTTTGTGCATTTTTTGAAAAGCTTAAGTATTCTTTTTTTTTTTTTTTACAGAAAGCTTTCCATTCTTACTCATCTTGAACTTCATATCTTCTATTAAACATAAAAGCTTGTGAGATTTAGAGTTTTGATTATCTAGCTGTCCACTCTTTGAGGGAGTTTTTTTTTCTTGTAATTACTTTAAAAAAAACATTTTCTTTAAGGTGTGGACGTGTCATGAAAGCTAAATTACATAAAATCTTGCATTTATTTTCTCTAACCCTTCTATTTATATTATGTACTTATATTTATGAATATATAACTATGGAGTTAGATCTTTACAAACAATATTAAAATCTAGCTATGTAACAAAAAATAAAAATAAAAATACCTAATTCACCTTTTTTTGTAGATTGCCTACTTAGGGATAACATCCGAAACCGCCCAAATTCTATCAGATACTACTTGAACCCATCTTACTAGGGTTTAATTGGATTAGGTACCTATATAAACCCAACTTATTGTCATCCATAAACCCATAAACTTAAAAATTGTGTTTTTACTAGGTAATGACTACATGGTATAGCATCTTTAAAGGGAAAAAAAAAAGTTAACTTGGTTAGCCAAAAATTATTATCCAAAAATATGTGAATTAATGCTGCAATAAAGATTTTAAAAGGGTTGATTCTTTATTTTGCAAAGGATAAGGAAAACAATTCACTTTTTCATAATATTTATGAAAGAGATTATCTAAAATGGATATTAATCATGTATTTCTTAAAGACATACAAACTCATAGGAAGAAACAATATGATAAAAATAATCATGAGAAAACTTCACAATCTGCTGAGAACTTTTTTAATATTAGTTATTTCCTTATTGCAATTGATATTTGCTATTTCATCCTTGAAAAGTAAATTTGAACAATTGGAAGCTTTTGAAGGTAATTTTAATCTTTTGTTTAATCTTATAAAGTTATTTTCAATAGATGAGAATAAATTGTATTATGTTGTGCCAATCTTAGAGCTGCTCTCACATATAATGACAAATCTAATGATGAATCTGATGATTTATTTTCTGAATTGCAAGTACTACAAATTTGTTTACCAAAAAAGATAAAATCAGCCATAAAAGTTTTTGAGTTAGTAAGATCTTCATCTTGTTTTTTAAATATTTCAATTGACTTTGCTAGTTATTACTGCACTATTCAAAATAATTTTTTTTTTAACTTAAACTAAGCAAAATCTTACTTGCACTCTTATAACATTTGCAAAAATTTTAAATAAGTTGACAATTTTATGCATTAAAAAGAAGATAATATAAAAACTTGATTTTGAAGATTTTATTAATGATTTTGCTTCTCAAAATGCTAAAAGATCAAAAAAGATTAGTAATTATTTGACACTTACATTTTTTCTTTGGTTTGTAGATGTTTGAGAGTCCAACTCCTTGAAGTGCAGTACTTAAAATTTGGTGGCCTTATTATAATATAGATGTATGTTATTTACATAACGTTTTACTTTAATTACATTATTTAGATAAAAATAATTATCTTATGCTTTCTAATAAGAAATTTTTTCTTCTTTGTTCCAAGCTTTGCTATTTCCTTTAGATTTTTGCACCAGATCCCAAAAAATCAAAACTGATCTTGATAGGATTTATAGGTATTCAAAACATATTTATATAATTATATGACATGCATCATGTACTAAGTTATTATCTGAAAATATTGTAATACAAGTTGTTTGACTAAATTCAATACTTTCCACCAAGTTGACTAAATTAGTGAGAATTTCAATATAATTTACATGTTCAAAATATTTTGAACTCAACAAACAAACAAACATTGTAATATACTTCTAACAAATATACACTAACCAAATAATTGTGATCATGTGTCATACTCATTCCGAGAATATATATATCAGCTCATTATTATATCTCATTATACTATATTTTACTAAACTCAACTCTGAAAGAAAAAAAAAATTGATTGCTCATTGAATTGAATTCCAAAACAACCTTAATTTTTGGAAAATTCGCACTTCTTAATACCAATTGCCTTAATCCTCATTCCGTGACATATTATTGATTTAACCTTTATCTCATACTCATTCCAAAAATATATGTATCAACTCATTATCATATCTCATTGTACTATATTTTATTAAACTCAACTCCAAAAGTAAAAATAAAAAATAAAAAAATAAAAAAAAATTAATTGCTCATTGAATTGAATTCCAAA
The DNA here is from genome assembly GCA_021397835.1 of Moringa oleifera. Classification (NCBI taxonomy): domain Eukaryota; kingdom Viridiplantae; phylum Streptophyta; class Magnoliopsida; order Brassicales; family Moringaceae; genus Moringa; species Moringa oleifera. The sequence continues at coordinate 864,236 of JAJFZO010000094.1, forward strand.
ACAACCTTAATGTTTAGACAATTCGCACTCCTTAATACCAATTGTCTTAATCCTCACTCCATAACATATTATTGATTTAACCTTTATCTTATGGGAGCTATGTTAGGAGACAGTGGTTTTATGCTAGATATTGTTGTTTTACAAGGTGTTGGTGTCGTTATGTTAGGAGCTGATGTTATTATGTTAAGATTATTGTTACTTTTTAGATGCTATCAACACTCTTGTTGTAGGGATTGTTGTTGTTCTTGTAAGGATAATTGGTGCTTTTATAAGGTTTGTTATTGTTCAAGATTTGATTTACTCTTATTAGGGCTGCTATTTTAATAAGGATTCATACTACTTTTATAAGGCTATTATTGCCTTTGTTGTAGGTTTGTAGCTTAGTTGCTACTCGATCGTCTATATGACGTCTAGGTTGGTTTAGGTTGCTACTAGTACTTAGTTAGATTGATAAAATTAACTCGACTTTAATTGCAAGTGCTCTTTAGTAGACCTAACCACGGTTCGGGTTCGGTTCGGTTTCGGTTTCGAACAGTCGGTTCAAGGTTCAAGGTTAGGATGAACTGGAACCTGAACCGTTAGGTTGTGGTTCCGATTAAAGTTCGATTCAAAAGCGGTTCAGGTTTTGGTTCAGATTTCGATTCATAAGCGACTCAAGTTCAGGTGCGATTTCGGTTCATAGGCGGTTCAGGTTCAGTTCAGGTTCGGTTTAAGTTTCGGTTCAGTTCACATTTGGTTCAAGGATGGTTCAAAATAGGTTCAGGTTTTGGTTCGGTTCAAATTTGGTTCAAAATAGGTTCAAATTTTAGTTCATACACACTTGAACCAAATTAAGTAGCTAATTCATAAAGATACCTAATCTAATGAAGATATATTTTTATAAAATAAAAATATGTAATTTAATAAAATTAAATTAAATAGCTAATTAAAAAATAAATAATTTAAATTGGACTTGCATTTAATTTTTACCAGAATTAAGTTGCCTACGTATCCTCTTATGTTAGAGGAATCAAAGTCCACATAGTTCTCTTACCTTTTGAAAATTAGAATGTTCACTAATCAGTGCCTGTGCCTTCGGTAGTATGTTCATTTTCCAACAAATCATAATTTAATTCTTGATCTATTTCTTGTTGTCGAAATTGTGCTTTTGTCTCATCATCAAGACAAACTTGGGCTTGAATTGAATTTGGACTCATACATGAGCGCCTTTGATCTAATACATTTTCACCAGTACTAAACTTTTGTTCCACAGCAACAGTAGAAACTGGTGTTGCAAGAATTTGCTTGGTTATAGTAGCCAAAATTGAAAAATATCTTTCATGTTCTTTCTACCATTGCAGAATATTGAAATCATTATCTTCATCAACAAACTCAAAAGAAGTTGTTAAATAATTCTCAAGCTCAGAATTTGAGCTTGATGAAGATGAACCTCGTAATTTTTTTGTTTTTTGAAACAATAAGTGATACCCCTTGCCAACTTTTGATGATGAAATTTGAGATGAATTATTAATTTCTATAACATTAATATTATCAAATTAACCATGAAGTCTATGATATTTATTATATATTGAATAAAATAAATTTTTAATATTTGCAATCATAACTATAATATCTACATCTATTTGTAAACAATTGTAATAACAAGTTAAATATTCACTCAAATGAACTGATTTGCAACGTGGATCAAATACTAGCCCAAGCAAATATATAATTGGAATATTAAAATAATACTCTAACCATTTATCTTTCATAACTTGAATGCAATTAAGTAATTGTTCATCTTTTTCATATTCCTCGAATTGAGCAACAATATTAGTAGCTTTGATAATAAATAAATTAGTAGTAGGATAATATATACCCAATAAAGAATTAGTAGCATCATTAAAAACTTTTAATAGTTAGAAAATTTTTGTACACATATTCCATTATTGAGGATGAAGAATAATAGTAATAACATTATATCGCATAAAATCACATAGTAATTTTTTATATGCATCACTTTTATAAAGTAATTTATATGTAGAATTCCAACGAGTGGGAATATCACGCGAAAATTTTATGGGATGCATAGCACAACTAAAACAAAATTTAGCACATGCTTTCATTGCTTTTGGATGTTTCCATAAATAATGCAATGCTTCTCTAATAGGTAAGATAGCATAATTAAGTAAGTTTAATCCATTTTGAACACATAAATTTAAAATATGACAAGCACATCTTTGATGAAAAAATTAACCACCAAAGTAAGGATTACATAAAGTTATTAACTAAGGAATAGCTGCAGTATTATTAGAAGCATTATCAAAACCAATTGCAAAAATTTTATTATCAATTTTATACTCTTCAAAAATATTTTTAAGCATTAAATATATATTATCAGCGGTATAAGCCTCATCAAAAATTCTAAATGCAAGAATTTATTTTTGTATTGTCCAATCATTATCCATGTAATGACAAGTTAAACCCATGTAAGAATGTGTTTACCAATGATCACTCCATATATCGACACATACAGAAACACGACCTTGATAGTTTTTAAAATATTTGACTAAATCTTTTTTTTTATAAAGATCAAAAAGCGTACATGTGAGAGTAGATCTAGGAACACGACATGCAGCAGGATTTATACTTTTTGACAATAATTAATAAAACTAGCTTTTTCACCAAAACTGAAAGATAAATGCTCAACAGCAACCATCCGTGCTAATTCTTCTCTATTATTTATATCTGTATCATTAAATAATTGGTTATTAGAAGTATCATACCTTGCTATTTATTACTAACCATATGATTTTGATTTTGCTGCTTTTGTAGGATGTTTGCTATCAATATGCCTTTGATATGTGTCGTATCCTCCAGATTTTGACAATTTAAATTCTTTTGAGCAATAATTACAAACAACTACCTTTGTTACATCCGATTTATCAACCTTTTTCATATGAATTTCGAACAAATCAGATTTTCTTCGTTTTTCTTGAATTTCTTCAATATTTTCATCAGAAATTTGAATATCAAGATGAGGAGGAATTGAAACAGATTGACTTTCAAAATTTGGTTCATAAATTCTAAAAGGAGGATTGGGGTTTGTTTCTTCAACAAAATATTGATGTTGAAGAAATTCATGATAAGCATCAGTATCGAGATGCATATTTTTATTGAGTATAACACCTTTATTTTTAGAAAAGATAGATTGTTTTGAAGAACTACCGTTTGTTATTAAAAAAATAATTGATAAAAAATAATAATGATAAAAAATAATAATGATAAAAAAGAATTTAAATATAAAAACTAAAAAATATATAATAATTAAGAAAGTGAATAAGATAAATAAATGAATTAACGATAGAGAATTAAAATAATTAAAAACAAATAATTACATGAATTAAGAAAAATTAAAAGAATTAAAATAAGAAAAATGTAAGTAAGAATAGAAATAAATGAAATAATCAAATAATTGAATGAGAATTATAAGTGAGAATTGTGTGAAAAAAATAAAAGAAAGTCGAGTATTTATAAATGAAAATTAATAAAAAAATAATTCAAAAATAAATTCAAATTCAAATTCAGATTCAGATTCAAATTTGAATTCAAATTCAAATTCAAATTCAAATTTTTTTTCAATTTTCAATAAGTAAAAAGGATTCTCTTTCTCTCAAGGAAGTCTAACCTAATAGTAGAGTAGTGTAAGAGAAAGAGATTCTTTCTCTTACACTACTCTCTTTCTCTTTGATAAATAAGATTGAGATGACCGTCATCTCAAACTTACTAGTGTAAGAGAAAGAATCTCTCTTTCTCTTACACTAGTGTAATTATATAAAAGAATTTTTTTAGTGTAAGAGAATGGTCACCTCACTCTTACATTAGTGTAAGAGAAAGAGTACAATTTTGTAAGAAAGAAAATCTCTTTCTCTTAGTTACATGATTGTATTAGAAAGTTCGTCTTGTTAAAGCATTTTGGAGACAATTATGATTTTGAGATTTACATTTTCGCAGCTTTCATGGAACGATTTTTTCTTACAAAAGTGACAAGGAAATGTGAAGAATGGTATTTTGATGATATTGACAATTTCTTTCTACTTGGCATTTTGAGGAATGTTTTGATTACTACACTATTTCTGAAAAGTTTTCTATCGCTGCTCTAAGATAAAAAAAGAAAGACAAGCACTTCAAGGAAGAAAAAAAAACAGAGAAAAAAAGAAAGAGATTTTCTTGTAAAAAAAGTTGGTGGCCTTGAAAAACGGGAAAAAGTCTGGGGGTGATCCCAACGTCAGTCTCTCTTTCTTTCTTTCTCTCTCTCACCCTTTGAAGAAAGAAAGACAAAATAATGAAAAAACTCAAAATTCAAGGTGCTCTGTTGAAGCCCCTCTTGGTTATGATCTACTTCTATTACTCTTACACTAGTGTAATTATGTAAAAAAAAATTTAAAATTTAATATTTAATATTTTAATTATAAATTTTTAATAAAATTAAAAACAAAAATAATCATATTTTTATTGAAATAGATATTTTAAAATAAAAATTGTTTTTAAAATTTTTAAAATTAATTTTTAATAATTTTTAAAATTAAAAATTTTTAATATTTTAAAAATTAATTTAATTAGAAACCGAACTGGAACCGTCCGTTTCGGTTTCGATTCAAATTTTACATGAACTACAATCAAAATATTTTTAAAATGATTTCGGTTACGGTTCAAAACCGAAACTGGTATTATCAGTTTCGGTTCGGTTCAAAATATAACGGTTACAGTTCGATTCATCGGTTTGAACCGAACCGTGGTCACATCTACTCTTTAGGTTATGGCATGTGCAAGTGCCTTTAATACTTTATTGGTCTCATTACCATTAGTGTAAACGTCTTTTAAGTCGTAAAACCTTGGTTGTTAGGTAAGTTTTGGGTTATACATTTGGAGTGATGGATACAGGTGGCATTCTTATTGTAACTAACAAAAATATAATTATTTATTTACAATAAACACATAAACTTATAATTCAAATTTACATTAAAACTAACTTTACTATCTAATCTTAATGTTGGAATGATGGTTCAGTACATGCTAGAATTACAAGGTTGTTATAACACCTAATGATGAACCCTCTAGAAATTGGTGATGATGTTTGATTTGAATCAAAATTATAATACTAGACTATGTGAATCCAAGAATTATAAATTAAGCACTTACATTATTGTTAAGTTGATATCAAAATGGTGGACCTATTGCCATAAATAATCTCCACCAGACTAAAGTTTTACTACTTTTGACACTTGGAAGCTTTAAGTAAAGACAATATGTTATGTAAAGTTTACAAAATACACTTTTTGGGTTAGCAATAAAATGGGTATCCCAAATCTCATAAAGACATTTTGGTTGGTAATTTGTCATTTGCTTCTCTATTTTATTTTTTTTTCTACATTTGTTGTAAAGATATCAACCAAAGTCAATGTTGACTATACTGATGGTAACATAAATTATTGAATTTTCATTTTCACTTGGTCACTACATGAATGCATGTTATGGTCAATATGCTTGCATCTGCTGCACAAAATTACTATAGTCTTCCTAAATAATTTGTATACTAGCTTCATTAATTTCCTTCTTAATTTATTTTCTTGAGCCCCAAGATGAATTTTAAGTTTGCAAAACAAATTTGGATCATTACAAAAATTTATCGAATTAGGATACCACCTCATATACTTATCATTATAATAGCATGAATCAACATAATCTTTAGAATATTTTTTTTTTTTGTATAATAAATGAAAATACAATGCCAGTGTTCTGTGAATTTTCACTTGGAGTGGTTGCAATTGAGATTATCTAAGTCAACTGCATATTGCTTATTAGAGGATCTTATTTGATATTAATCCCTCAAGTCATATAAGCACCCACAACCTACATCTTATTAGTTTTGCTAATAAATTTTGAATTTTAAAAATAATAATATTTTGTGAATTTTTTATCAAGGCAATTTCTTATCTCTTCTCACAATTGCTATATTAACATGTCTCTAGTATGAACGATAAACATATTAAAATTCTCAAATATATTGCATTATTTAACTAAATAATTATGTAATAATGATGTATTAATTTTTTAATGTAAAGCAAAATAAATGTTTCTTTTAAAGTTCAAAAATGTAATGACAATCATGAGTTTTGCATTTTATATATAAAGTTCTTACATTATGGTTTTGAGCAATGGAAGTATAATGTATAAATTTTGTGTTCTTTAATAATACGTTACAAACTCAATGTCATCAACAGCTAATAGAATGATCCATACATATTTAGGAGTTAATATATTATAATTTCAAGATAGCATTTTTGTTTTTTTGTTTTTTGAATTTTAGTATGCAACAATATAAGAAAAAGAAACATGCCTCTTTATTAACATATAATTTTTTTATTTACAAATAATTATTTTTTAATAAATGAATACTTGTTTTTTTTTTTTAGTTTTTCATGCAATTTTACTTATTAATTGTACAATTTACATGTTAATTTTTTTTTTCTAAACAAAGGGGGAAAAAGGGAGGTTGATGAGGGAATGATTAATTGAATCAATGCAAAGGAATTGGAGATTAAAATTAGGAAATAAGATGGTAATAAATTTGATTTCTCTTATCTGGCAAATGCTCCAAATTCAAATTTCAAATCTCCGCTCCAACGGTCAAATGTTCTAGGGCTTTCTCAACGTCTTTCTCTTCGCAAGTACACATATATATATCCTCCTATGTTCTTCCCTCTTCTCAGCAGCAACAATCTGTTGTGCAGCAGCCAACCCACCTCTCAGTACGAGAAACACCTCGTTTTTTCCTTCGATCCAAACCAGTATTGGTTTCTATCTCTCTCTTTTCTTTAGAGATGGATTTTCACAGTCTATCCAGGAAGGAGCTGCAAGCTCTCTGCAAGCAGAACAAGATTCCTGCTAACATGACCAATGTTGCGATGGCTGATGCCCTCCAAGCTCTTCCCACTGTAAGTTTCGTTTCTGATTCTTTTCATATCCATTTTTCCTTGCTGCTATTTTCTGTTCGGTAGCTGAGAAATCTTTCGGAATCAAATCGATCTTGGAATCTAATAACATTTGCTGTCTTACCTAGCGTGGGATGTATTCAGATCTTAACATTTCTCTATTTTCATGTACATTTTATTTATGCTTTTGAAAATTTTAGCTATCCCATGGTCGATTATTTTAAAATCGACGAAGAATGAGAAGAAAATTCGGTAAACTAATGACTTTGATTGCTAAAGAGATCTTAGATTTTGAAATCTTGGATATCCGAATAAGTTTGGATGCGAATAAGCCCATTATATGCTCTCAAGATTTCGAATTTGAGGATTCATTTGATCGATTCCTGAATGCGAATAAACCAATTTGACGCTTCTCCCCATATTTCTTGGTTCTCTTGTTAGCAGCTCTGCAGACGCAAAATCAAATGGAATCTTTAACAACGATTTCTTTCAATTTTTATTTTCTGTTAAATAAAACATGTTCTTGTTCTGGCAACCAATGCATCAGGTTGAAGGACTCCATGATTTCATGAACAAGTTGCAATCAGATCCTTCCCAATCCCCAGGGAAGCCTGCAACTGGATCACCAGATGCTCCTCGTACTGCGGCTGGAACTTCAACTCGAAGAAAACCCACCAAAGAAGAACCACATAGCTCGCAAACAATGAACCGTAGTCGCCGCACAACAAAAAGGGCAATCACCGAGGAAGTGGAGCAAGAGAACAAACGTGACAATGTCCTAGATACTCCAGCAATGCCTACTAGCCGAAGGAGGGCTCCAGCAGCTTCATCAAGAAGAAAGCAAGCAGAAATCCAGGAGGAATCAGTGCAGCGGGCTTACAGCACAAGGCGGTCAGTGAGGTTGTTAGAGAAGAGCATGGCTGAGTTGACTTTGAAGAAGAAGGGAGCAATGGAGCCTATTAAGATGGATGAACTTGACAAATTAATGGCTACGAAGGAAGAGAAGAAGGATGCGTCTGGTACGTGTTGTTCACTGCAAATAATAGATTGATTTGCAGCTCTTGTTACACTATGTTTGTTTGCTTAGGAAATGACAGGAAGCTGAGAGTTTTAAAACTTTTAAAGTATTCACTAGTATTATCTTTTACTTGTATTAAAAATTTATTTATTTATCATTATTTGCAATTTTCTAATGTCGGAGGAAACAATGAGAACTCAAATTGATCATCTACAAAATTTTAATGATTTTCCCTGTCTGAAAGTCCTGACTTTGGTTGCTATATGATGCAGAAGCTGATTTGCAGACATTTTCAAAAGAGCATTCAGAGCAAACAAGAGATTCCAAGCTTCTCCCAGGGACAAATTTAAGTGAATCCTTGAAGAATGAAAAGGATTTCGAAAATGATATTCAAGAGATCAAAATATCGGATAATCTGGGTGATCTTCCAGTCTTAGAAGCACAAGAGGAAACGCATGATGAGAAGACAAACGAAACTGATGTTATTTTGGGTATGCTTTCATCATCATCTTTGTACCATCATTTAGTTTTTATCTTTTTGTTGTGGTTTTCCGTGTTTTGTATTTTCCAGCAATCTGAATGCTTTATCAATGGCTGCAGGATCTAATGATGTTGCCACCACAGAACACTCATCTAAACATGATTGTTTGAATGAAGAACCAATGAATGAGGAAGATGGGAAGGCCAACGGAAGTACAGTATCAGGTGATATTTCTTCGGAGGCCCCAGATCATGTCCCAGCAGATCCATCAATTCTGACTTCCTTTGTGAATCCAGCTGAGGCAGCAATGGAGGATGATCCAATTGTTACATGTGAGTCAGATGAGCAGGTTTTAGATGAGGCTGAAGAAAACCAAGATGGACAGGAACCAGTTGTCCCCGAGTCTGATATTGGTCTGGATCAGTTTGTTGCGGAGTCCAACTCCATTCATGAGGATGAAAATTTTCACAGTGACTTGGGTTCTGAAAAGTCCATGATTTCTCCAGTTCCATCTTCAGAAGAAAGCAACAATTTAATTGACTCTTTTGGAGAGAAGGAGAGGCAGGATACTGAAGCATTGGTTGATGCTGATGATTCTGATTCAGCATCCAAAGATGGCCTTGCGCAAATGGAAAACAGTGACAAATCTGAGAAGCAAACAAGCACTTTACCTTTAATTTGTGAGAACAAAAGTGACTTGGGTTCTGAAAAGTCCATGATTTCTCCAGTTCCATCTTCAGAAGAAAGCAACAATTTAATTGACACTTTTGGAGAGAAGGAGAGGCAGGATACTGAAGCATTGGTTGATGCTGATGATTCTGATTCAGCATCCAAAGATGGCCTTGCGCAAATGGAAAACAGTGACAAATCTGAGAAGCAAACAAGCCCTTTACCTTTAATTTGTGAGAACAAAAGTGAGGGTGACAACGCGTTGGCCAAGATGCAAGACAATGCTGATGCTAAATTTTTGGTTGACCACATTGTATTGGCCAAGATGCAAGACAATGCTGATGCTAAATCTTTGGTTGACCACATTGTAATGCCTGCGGAAGAGTTTCCAGTGGCAACCAAGGGTTCATCTCCATTGTTGGACAAGACTCTCACTTCCCCAAAGCGAACAAGTCCTGCTCCTCTGGTTTCCGGTGGGGAAGCTAATAGTGGACTCCCAGTCTCATCATTTGCAGCAGACTCACTTTCAGGCCAGTTTCCCCGACCAACTCTGCCTACACCAAAATCTTCAAGCAAGAAAGAAAAAACAATTCAGAAGCTGAGCTATGTTGCCGACAACAAGGAAAACTTTGACCTCAGTGAAAGGATTGGAGAGCCTAAGAACGATCAAGTGAAGAAGAAAAAGAAGAACACCATTGATGAAGATAGCTTAAAAGACATCAGTCTGAGACAACTAACCAGGATGGTGAAAGAACTACAGATTACTAACAACAAAAAGAACAGTGAAGATAAAGGTACAACTAAGGTAAGGCCCATATTTCTTGGTTTTTCACAAAGTATGTTAAAGTTCTTGTCTAGTAACACCCATTTTTGTTAATTGATGAGCAGCTGCAGGTGGGAAACAGCAGACTTGCCTTGCAGAAACTGTCAGAGAATCACCTGCCTTCTGCTCAACCAGAGAAGGGAAACTGAAATATTTGTGCCTTGAAGAGTTTTAGATGAGAGTCCAGAAATAACCTGTTTCTCTTTTTGTGAGTGGAGACCAAACCTTTGGTTTGCCTCCTTTTCTGGCTCAAGTATCAGATTTTTTGAGCTCAGCCAGAAGACCAAAAAAACAAAAAAAGAACTTGAAATGATTCATGGTTTTAATGTTACCACACAGTATTGCTGATATATATCATGTCTTCATTGATTTTGTTCCCATGCTTCTGCTGTGACACTTTTTTTATTACAATATTTGTGGACATTGCAGAAAAAGAATTTTCTCTTAATCATAATTTTGTGAAGCTTAATTATGATTCAACTTACATTGCAGAACTAAATCCACAGAAATATATGGACAATGACACTGCAAAGAAAGAGAAAATGTTATTAAGAAATAGAGATGATTGATTGGATACAGAAGCTGAAGGCCTGCTGTTGGATAACATGATTCAAATTATGATCAAGCTGTATAAGTGTCTGATTGAGCTTTCAAATCCCTGACAATTTGAAAATCAAGGCACAAATTTACATTTTTTTAAGATAAGAAAAACTCAGAAAGTATAGTTCTCTTCCTTTTTATTATTTTCCTCCTCTTCAAAAGGTATTAGATTATCTATCTCAAATGTTAAAAGAGAGAGAAAAGAAGGAAAAGCACACAACTTATAGTTTTTGTTGTATCACAAGTAATTAGTTTAAAACCTGCACAAGGCAGCTGAATAATTTAATATTATATTTTAAATTAAATATTTATGTTTATATATTATATAAAAATATCATATATATTGTAATATTAAAAATCGATTTTTTATATACCATTACATATTATCATGTCATTTTATATAGAAAAACATTTCTGAAAAGACAAAGTCATATTTTTTAATAAGAATATTAATTATTGCCTCACATTATCTAGTTTGTAACTTAATTGATGCTATAATATTTTAATTTAAAACAAATATATATTTTTATATAAATTAATCAGAAAATATCATTCAAAATAAATATGCTCTAAAACTAATAAAATGCCGTCTTTACAACTCATTTATCAGAGTAAGAATAAAATAAATAAAATTGAATGAATAAAAAATAATATATCAAAAATCATTTTTTCATATATGCTACAACAAAAAAAAATAAAAAATTGGGCAAAATATATATATATATATATATGAAAAATACTGGTGTACTCAACAATAAGTTTTTTTTTTTTTACCACAGGAATATTTAAAAATCAAGAATAATAGAATCTTATATATGTTAATGATATCTAAATTGGATATTAACATTGTAGTATTCTTGTTTGTTCATAATTTTTTATTTTTTTTGGGGTGAAATTTGGAGAGAGAGGGAGTCATACAATAGAGAAACAATGAAGAAATTAGGATTTCAGAGCAGAGATTGTTAAATCAGTCAACATTTCGTTGGGAAAAAATTTGAGACTTTTGAATTTAAAAGATTTGAATAAAATATTAAAAATAATTTAAGCTTTTAGGAGGTAAAATTTAAAGAGAAAGAATAGAAATATAAGAAAAAATTAAAGTTCAAATTAAGGTACACGAACGGAAATTCCTATTTTATCCTTAAAAATCTTCAAATTAAAGCGAACAACGTTAGCATTAAGGGGAAGGAGGCACTGGTGCAATTGGATTCGGTTTAGAGTTGTCTAACCTATACAGGAACTTACGTTAATTGATTTTAAGAAAAAAAAATTAGACCAAAACCAAAGAGAACAAATTGAGAGGCTTGAATCCAATTGAAGTTTTTTTTAATAACAAATATGTTTATAGCTTAATCATAGAGAGTACAATCAATGGGTTAGAGTAGATGGATTTTCTTCCAAACTAGAGCCAAAAAGGCCCTGTTTCGGTACTCGGACCAAGAAACAGCCTTTTCGAAACAAAGAGTGTCGAATTAGGTAAGAAGTAGGAGGACATGAAGGAAATATCCCTGGACGCAAAGACCATCATCCGTAGATGCACCATCACAACCTTTTGGTTGCAAAGTCAACAATGAGATTAATGCCGGATCTTAAGGATCCCGTAGCTAAGGAAACTCCATGATGTTGGAAACTTTCAAAAGGTGAAAACGAGGATGAGATGGTGGCAGACCCCACTAAGGTAGTAAACGCGAAACTTCTGAGTCCTCCAATGCTTGCTTCCTATAATCATGTTAACATGCAAGGCAATAAGGCCGGACCAGGAGTCTCAAACTAATATACTCCTAATCTCTCCACTTAGACACTCATAAAGCTTCTGTAGTATGGCCAGAAGACTTAGACTCAATTAGCACAGTCCTGAAATTAAATGGAAAAGGTCCGCTAAATCCAGGAACAAGCAATCTTAAGATATGCAGTAATTTCCACATAATTGAAAAAGGACCAGTTCAACAGAGGATATTCTTAGTGAGGAAAGCCCTCTACCACCAAAGAGAACCTGCACAACTATAAATGGTGAACCAACCACACTACTTTCTCCCAATCGGTTGCGCTCAAGCAATTAACCAAATGGCTCCTAACAATGCCTTCGGGTCAGATGGATTCAATGGTGGCTTCTATCAAAGGTATTGGGCATGCGTTGGTGCAAAAATGTTATCACTATAGCCCTGAAATTTCTCAATGAAGGAACGTCATTAACATTAATAACGTCATTTTCACTCCATTTGCCTATGCAATGTTCTATACAGGATCCTAGCCAAGGTTCTTACTAGCCGACTAAAAAGACATCTTCCTTTTCTATCATAGGTGAGAACTAGACAGTTTTCATTAGAGGAAGGATGATTTTCCACCATGCCTAATTGCTTACAAAACTATTCACTCAATGAAAACAAAAAAGGAAAGATGGAAAGGGTCATCTGGCTATGAAACTAGACATGAGTAAAGCCTATGACAGATTGGAAAAAGATTTCCTAGAAACAACTACAAAATAAAAAAAAAAGCTACTCGGAGAGGTGGGCTACCTCCATTATGGCTGGTGTCACATCTATTTCATACGTAGTGCTAGTTAACCAACGATAATATGGATCAATACACCCACCAGAGGAATTAAGCAAGGAAACACACTCTTGCCATACCTGTTCCTCATATGCATAGAAGTCCTATCAGTTTTAATCAATAATGCTGTTCAGGAAAGCAATCTTCCGAGAGTAACGATTACCCATAAGGATCCTAAGGTGACACATCTCCTTTTTAATGATGATAGTTTTCTATTCCTTAGAGCAACAAAGGATGAAGGCACCACCATTTTGAATTTGCTTCATACATTCAAACAACCATTGGCCAGAAAATCAATGCGAAGAAATTGAGTCTCTTCTTCAGTTTGAATGTAAGTGAAAAGCAAAGAGCCAGCGTGAAAAACATTCTGGGCATTGAAAAAACTATTATAATGGCCAGTACCTTGGATTTCCACTACTTGTCGGCCATAACAAAAGGATCGAGATGGCTAGACTCAAATTTTGTATCAAAGCTAGACTCTCAACCTAGAAAGGCAAGTTGTTAGCCGATAGAGGAACCGTCATCAAAGAAGTAGCTCGGCTATCCTGAATTATATAATGAGCTGCTTTATGCTTCTTGAGCTATTTCTCCAAGAAATCAACCTGCTGCTAGCAAGGTTTTGGTAGGTTGAGACTGGAACTACAAAGAATATACATTGGAAATGTTGAGACTATATATGCCAATCAAAGCTGGGCCGTGGCATGGTATTCAAAGATATGGAGGCTTTCGCTCTCTGTGATGCAATTTGATCGGTTTATATCCCTATTTAGCATACCAAACTATTGATGTAATTCAATGATTTTGATGACATAATTCAACTTAAATAATATAAATTATACTAAATTGTATGATAAAATACGGTGTTGTTTGGTGTTATTTGGTTTATCAATATGTATTCAAAATAAATATCAAGCAAACATTAATTAAAATCCAAACGTCAAGTATAATTAATTTAGAACTTTGAAGTTTAGTATCGCTTATATAAATAAATCAAAATATTAACTCGAAGTGTAAAATCAAAATTTATGCAAACCAATTAAAATGCCAACTTAAAGGTTTAAAATTTTTCAAGCTTAAACAAACTATAAATAATATCATATATTCATAACATAAAACTAATCGCAAAGTAAATAATACAATCCATCGTAGAACAAATTAGTGCAAAAGTAAACAACATAATCTTTAAAAAACAAAAGGTTAGGTTTTTATAAAATGCGGAGCTGTTTGGATTAAAATCATACTTTAAGAAAGAAAAACAAACTGCATTCATGCAGTTCATAATTTTCTAAACCACTTCAAATCATCCATTTAAAAAACTATTTGTTTTGATTTGGTGTGATTTATTTTGATCGGTTTTCAGTGTTCTAGAATTTTTTTTCAACACCTTTACCCCTTTAAAAACAATGGTGGAGACTTATTCAGGGTGGCAGCTCCCTTTGTTATTGACTATTCAAAGCCAAGTACATTCCCGCTAGTCGCCTCTGTACAAAGGAGAAAAAAGCCAATGGATCCTATGTTGGAATAGTTTGTTGGGAGGTAGGCGAATGATCAATCAAGATTCAAGTTAAAAGGTGGGTGACGACAAAGGAATTGATATTTGGACAAACAGATGGCTCCTGAGAGGTCCACGCTATCTTTCGATAAAACATTCCGGCGTGAAGCCAACTCCAATGAAAGTCAGTATCCTTATTAAACTTAGATGCTGACAATGGTCGAGTCCCAAAAGACAGTGAAACGATTTTAGCCATTCCCTTCAAGTAGATCTCCCATGTTAGATTAGCTTATATGGAATCACAGCATAAATGGTGCATATTCAGTCAAGTCAGGCTATTTTACAGCACAAAAACTAGTAGGCGAAAATACCTCTGATATCCATGAGAAAGATGGAAAGTGAGAGTGTGTGTGGAAGACAGACCTATGCAGACTTTTGCTTGGCCCATGCTCCATGATATCCTACCAACCTCGATGAAACTCAACCGAGTATACCTGTTGACGGTGAATCCCTGCTTTACATAATGTTTGAATGTACACTCAGTCAAAGAGTTTGGAATTTACTTCAATAGAATACTTGGGAGCCCTCTTAACCAATCTTGTCAAAGAGAAGACAACTAGGAGACCATCGTAGCTTACATAAAGAACTTAAAGAAAATAGACATCTTCTTCTCCATTTACTGGGGCTGTGGTTTAACAGAAATACAGTGTGACATGAGCAAGTTTGTGAACGACCAACCATAGCACTACTAATGGTGCAACGAATAATTGAGAGTTCTAGAAGACTGCAGTCTCATCAAACAGTCTTAATGATGAAAAAAATCTTAGTAATCCCAGAAGCTGAAATGATTAAACTTAATACGGTTGCATCCTACAATACACATAGCACCCACGCAAAATTTGGGGTGATAATCCAAGATGAAAGATGGATTTCTATTGGTTTGTGCTCTTATTACAGCGACAAGGGCTTCCTCTCTTATGCAATATCTATCAGGTACGATCTAAAAATAGCATCCCAACAGAATCGAAGGCAAATCATTATCAGAAAATGACTGCTCTACCAATATACAAGAAATCTTGCTGGCTAATCAATCCATGAGCAAATAGGAAGACGTGTGTTACGATAGGATGAACTTAGCATCATAATAATTTTATTGCACCTTTAGATGTACCCCAAGATGTGCTAATGTCTTTGTTCATATATTAGGCCATCCATATGTCCAAATGGGATATCAGAGGGTATGGTGAAACTCCACTGCCCTTAGTAATCCCAATACTGTCAGAGATTAACATAAGTAGTCCGATGCTTATAGAACAAAAATATTTTTAAAATATTGTAATCCTCAACAATGTTAGGGTTCATTGTCTGGAAGATTCCGTTTCAACATAATCACATCACATCACGGGCTAAACCGATCCTCCCTGAAAGACCAATCAAATATATACTCCATCTGTTTCTTAATTTATTTACTTGTTAGTACAAGACCTCCTTGTTTTTCTTTTTCTTTTTTCTTTTTTAATTGTTAGCCAAAAGGCTCAAGGATTTTCCAGGCAGCGATGGGCTAATGGAGACACAAGATGAAGATAGGCCTAGCAGTAAATATAACTGACAATATTTTCATTCCACAACCATTCAAGGTCAAATATGTAAAACCTGCACTGATAATCCCCTAGTTAGCTCCGGAAGACATTTTGGCTCTGGGCTGCTGTCTTCCATTGTTTCCACTATTGCTGGCAGATACTAAAACATGAAAAATTTCCCCAAAAAAAAGGATTTACAATGAATATAAATATATCGAAACTGGTTATTAAAGCAATGGATTCTACAAAATGTCAAAAGGGTGTCTGTCGACATGTCACTAACTCATTCTCTCCATACTCCTGATTACACCTGCTCCTGATCTTCGCCCATCACCATCACCGTGAAGGAAGCTCTGACGGTTGACCGCTCAAAGAAGGATTCGATGAATTGGACGGAAGGGACCCATTCTCCTGAGATGCTGCGCCACCCCACTTCAGCTCAACATCAGATGGCTCCACAACATGTACTGCCCCATCACTCATACCCACTGCTATCTGGTTTGGCTCCGAAGGATGAGCTGCTATCACCAAAGGACATGCATTGTTGCTGCTGCACAAGATTAAGATTCACAATTGAAATATTCAATCTCAGTCTGTGCAGAACAAGCAAAACATCAAAGGTCAGAGTTTCTTGAGTACCTGACAGCAAAGGAAGGCAGGTAAGCAGATGGTGCTATCCGACATCTAAGCCGCAAGCTATCCGCATCGAAAACTCCAACAGCACCATCGCAAAAACCAACATAAACTAGTAAACCGTCGCAAGAATATATTGCACTTGAAATAGGAGCTGCAAGGGTATCTTTTGGAGACCACTGCAAAGTACACATTCGTAAAACACCATCGCAAAATCATGGCATACCAATAAGAGGACTGATAATGATGAACTTAGAATCAACTTAAACTAAATATTTAACAACGTAGAAAACATTAATCTCAACAACTATCAGAAACTTAGCACTTGAGTGTTGGCTCAAGTTCAAAGGTTCAGGTAATATAGGACAGAAAGTGTTCGTGTAGGTCTCAAATTTCAAGCCAATTAGAGAAATCGAATCTATGAAAAGCTGTAGTGTACTCTCTATCCGCATCATCACACTCCCTTCATAGATGTCCCAAAGAGCATCTCATCATCGAAAATACAGAAAACCAAACTTAATCAAATTTCACAACCACGACTCAAAGATAAATTAGATGTGTACTCATTTCTACTTAGAATAGAGGTTAAAACCAAAAAAGGTCCGCTCAATTACTTTGCCCCTTAAAATCTGTGCTTTGTCAACATGACCTTTTTGGATTGCATTAGTACTATTCTTCATTAAACTGGGAAAAATAAATGTCAATTTTCCAAGTATCCTGAGACACATAACTAGTTCTTATAAAGAGGAATAGACCATGTGATGGAGCAAAATTTCACATCTTTTAAATTCTTGATGTCTCCCCCTGCGCTTCCATAAAAATCTGCCAAGTCCTCTGCGACTACCACCTAAGAAGTAGATTTGACTCTCCTTTGGCACAATTCACAAAACGCACAGATAACATAATGAAACTTTCACAAACAGCACAATTTTAATGGTAAATTTATTTAACTATATGTTAAATGATCTGACCAAATATATTTTGTCAGTATCCCCTAGTTACCAGTGTAAACTTCTCTTCTTTTTTTTTTTTCTTTTTTTTTTCCTTTTATCAGAAACAGATAGTTACCAGTGTAAACTTCAACCAGCAGATCATATGGCGAAATGAAAATCAGGTAGAGTAACACATCAAAACCATAAAAGTTGTGCTTGCCAAGGCCAGTATTTTGCAGATAACAAATCAAGGTATTTTCCATAATCAAATTATTTAGAAAGTAAGCAATGTTGAGATCTCATAACAGAGGCACATGGAACATAATATGCAACTCTTATCAAGACAAGTGAAAAGCATCCAACTTCCTCACAAGAATCCCAACCAAAAAAAAAAAAACCACAAGAATAAAGAGGAAATATAAGCAACTTTCTACTATTGAAGACCAACTCAACTGTTATTTAACAAGAAAAAGAAAAGAAAACGCACAAGGATCCATTAGAGAATATATGATTGAGCTAGGAAAAGTCCCTTACTACATTCTTTTATCAGCAGTTGCTTTTCAAGTTCAAGTTCTTGCGCCAGAAAGCCCATCATGGTAGCTAGGATTTATGTTTTGTCAACCTCTTTTACTCGCTTACCCAAAGAGAATTATGCGAGATACTAGAACATAAGAAAAGGATGCTAGAACTTACTGAGCGCAGACATTCAAGTTTGCTGTCATAAACAGCTATTTGGCTTTCATGAACGACCAACAGATGTGTTTGATCATTATGAAACTGGATTTTTGTTTCTCCAACCAATGGAGACTGACGCCCAGCTGGTGCTTGGATGAATCTTGATTTCTTTTTCTCCCATCCATCAATGCTCCAAACAAATAACTGCAAGTCAAATTAATTAATGGTAAATAGAGTATCATGCTTTGAAGTCATACATAGTTGCAATTTGCTTTGTGAAAGAATCATATGTCTCATGTCACATCCTCATGGACCTCCAGCACCTCAATTAGTCTCTTTCATTTAGTTTCATCATTGTCCAAAACTCTGATTTTTATCAAGTGTTCAGAACCCACAGTTGTTTCTTGCATAAGTTAAATACTGCTAAGGCTCGAGGTCACAGACAAGACCCGCCCGTTCACAGTCTTCCTCTAAAGAAATTTTGAACAGTCATTGACCATTGTGATTTTAGTGCAACCACTGCTGGCGCTCTGTTTCCTCAAAGGAGTATGTGGAACATTAAAGCACCTTGAGAGTTGCTTTCCATGTAGCACCATGGTGCTAGAGACAAAATTTTGATATGGATAATCTGATGAGGGGACAATTAATGTAATACACTGAGCCTGCACAAGTGAAATCACCAGCAGAAATGGCTCATACGTGATTGCAGTTTTGAGCTTTGAGATATTTCGTCAAATTTTCCAAGAGAGGCATATCCAAGATTTCACAATTATAACTATTAGGACCACAAATTAGGCAAGTTCTGGTGGTTCCAACCTAAGCCTTGGTCAACAAAACCTTCCTCACGTATTCTCAGCAGGGAGCACTTATTGTTTTCAACATGTGTGACCTTATATGACCTAATTTGGTAATGTCTCCTGCTGCTCTGATCCTATCAAAAAGGAGAACCGATCTACCAATAGAAACTTGCCCAGCCCAAAATCAGCAGAAGAACTTTGAACAAGAGCTAAACTATGCAACAACATACCGAAACAAACATTTATATAAACATGTCAAGGATGACAACAAAGAGCCACTCTAACCCATAAACATCACATTATCAAAAATGTAGATTTGTTAAGATGCTAACCTGTGCGTCAGCCCCAGATGACACCAAGACATTCAAAGTTTGAGAAAACGCAAGTCCTGTTATTCGGTTCTGGTGGCCCTTGAGTTTGGTTTTGACCTGCCATGGTAACAGCATAAGCAAGCTTCCGTAACCAGAAACCATTAACAAATCTTAAGACCATCAAACAAGGGTGCTTCAACAGTTCTCCAAGTTCTTACGGAAACTATAGTGTTATGCAATGGAGTCCAAACTGTCTTCAAACTGCTAATTCTGAAGAATTATAATAGTGTACAATGTAATAGAGAAGACAAGTACCTCATCAACTCTGACGTTGTATATCTGGATTGTAGAGTCTTCCATGCCAATGGCAATTATGTTATTATCTTGAGGATGAAACGCCAAAAATGTAGCTGCAGGAGGTGGGGACATAAATGTTGTCATGACCTGCAATATGTTCACCCTTTTCATTCAGTAAGGTTAAATCAGCACAAAAAATTAACAGCAGGGCAAAGAATAGGTGAACTATAGATTGACAAACAACGTAACTAAACTACAGACAAATCAGAAAAGAAAGCTGCATAACAACCTTAAATGTCATCATATTGAACAAAGACACCTTCCCACCAGATGCAGACATGACATAAGAATCATTTTTAGACAATGCAATGCATGCAGCAGACTCTTCTGCAGGTTTACTGTCGTTTATGTCATTCGTCATAGGAGTACCACTGGGAGGCTGCCACAACTGTGGCTGAACATATGCTGTAGCCTGAAAGATTAAGGCACAAAGCTAAAAGAAGTATCTCCCACAAAACAGAAGGTTAAAAATTACATATAAACAAACAGAAGACAAACCTTCCCCAACGGATTCCTTTCACTACGTTGCCATTTCCAAAGCTTGTGAACAGCATTGGAGGCAAGGGCTAGTAAAGCTAGGCCAGAATTGGTGTAGATAAGCCTCACAACCTGCAACCAGGACTAACATTCTCAACTCTGGCAATACTTGAAACTTTACAAAAACAAGCTTCCTTTTTTTTTTGGGGGGGGAGGGGGGGCACTTATAGTACATATATAGAGGATAATTTAGGTGATGTTTCTTTTTCCCCCCCTTGGATTGGAGATAATTTAGGTATTCACAAATAGTGCATACATCAAACAAATACATATACTACATAGATCAAGAGTATGAACCATCATAATGCATGTCTGTGTGCCTGAATGTGATAATAGCACAACTGATACAACGCCCTTATATTCCTTTATCTGAGACTCACTGATCATCTGATTGGTTATTACACTTCTTTTTTGGCATACAAATATCCTGGCTAGTTGTTATTGACAAATAGTTCTTATTAATTCTATCAGCTTTTCCCAGGACCTCTCTCTCTCTCTCTCCCCAAAGGTTAACACTGCATTATGTCTCTTCATAACAGCCAAATCCTGGAAACACAAAAGTTCTAGAAATGAACAGATTTAAGGGGAGAAAGAAAGAAAGTAGTTTTCACTATAAGTTCTCTGTAAAATTGGATACACTAAAAAATATGATATAAACTGTTGTTACCACTAACCGTCCAAAGCTCCCACTTCAACTGATCAATAGATGTAATACATGCCAAATCAATATCAGAAATGGTGGTACCAGAGTTACAAATTAATAGAATTTCCATGGCGCTAAACATAATCAAAATTCTCATAAAACAAAGAACACAATTTAAAACCAGTGTTGATACAAAACAGAAAAACTGCCATGAGCCAGGGTGTTTAACGACACAGCAGCCCATATCCCATGCAATTACATCAGTCCCATAAAGGTCATCAAGAAGAACCAAATCAGATATGGAAATTTGAAATTTGAACAGGAAAATAGAACATATTAAACCTAAAGGAGAAAAGAAAAAAGAACAAAAGAATCAGAGAAGCCTAGACATGGCAGTTCCCAATGCTTGCATAAGACACCATCTAGTTTCATGTGACAGCAGAAGAGGTATTCTAGTCTAACTAAATTATTTAGTATACATAACTAAGTACATGACTCTTATCAACCTTCAAGTACTAATAAACGACAATAATTGTTCCGAACACATCTGCGGAGCACGCTAGCACAAGCACACATAAAAAGCAACAGCTAACAAGCATTTGTCATTACTGAATTTCCTCCCACTGCATGCCTATCACATTACAAATTGATGAATACAATTGCTTTGCAGAAAGTTTGGCTAAAACCAACAGCTTCAACACTTGACAAAACATTTATTATTCCAGAGTCCCATTCCATTAAACAGTCCAATATACTTACGAAATGGTTTGTCAAATGTTACTCTAGCCTAATCCACTCAACATCTTTCGGGACGTGACCAGAGTTTAAAGAAGAAACAAAAGATCACGCATTTGAAGGAAGCAACGACGTTCTTGCAACAAGCAACAAGCCAATCACTTTGACCACCTACCTTGCCTGCTGTAACAGCATCGGGCAAACGCAGAGCTTTCAGATGAGATGGATCCATAATATCAGCAATCTTCCAGCCCTTAATCTTGTCTACATCATCAGAAATCCAAGGTTTAACATCAACAAGCCTGCTGCTGTCCATGGTCCCCTGCAATGACACCAATATAAACTTGAGAACCAGGCAGTATCACAGAATATATCGAACTGAACTGAAAACGCAAAACTCACAAGGGTGCTGATAGATACAGCAGGCGGGATTCTATCTGGGCGATCCAGAGGAGGAGCAATGGCAGCAGAAACATTTGCCACAGGGCCTAGAGCATTGACAATAAGTGGCTGCAGAAAAGATTGTGCAAAGAAATTGACATAAGAAACATGGCAAGCACACTATAAGATCATACAGATGTGGAAATTGCACGAGAATAGGATACAAAGAAAAACATAATAAAGCATCTTAAGTTATGGATGCTAAAGGTACCATGTAATTCGACATACAAATCAGTAAATCCTCCCTAGGGACAAATAGAAGAAGACACAACATAGAACTTTCAACCTCCGCATCAAATTAAAAGTGATACTGTTTAGACTGAAACGAATACGAACTTCCTGATATTATATTCTTTAAGGTTGATAAAGGTTTAAAATCCAATAGTTTTTTTTTAGCAGAAATCCAGCAGGTAATATCACATCCAAAGGCAAGACAAAAGCCACATGCCACAGCCATGTCCCATCTTCAGGACAGAACAGCCAGGCGGGCCATTTGTCTCAGCATCTAGTTACCCTCAAACAAGCAAGAGAATATAACACTGGATGGTAGCATCAAATACCGGTACTTCCAGCAAGTATGTCTATAAAGCTATGTTACAGCCTACATAATACTCAATTCGTCAAAGAGTAAGGGCATGATCATGATATTAGGAATGCATTCACATTTCAAATATTGGAAAACTAACCTAGCATACCAAAGTCTATCATCTGCCATTACTTATAAGAACATACCCTATCCCTATTTTGCTAGAAAATGAATCCAAGATCCTTGAGAAACAGCGTGCCACAGAATTAAAGATGAAACTCGTAATTTCCTATTTTTTGGTGTATGATTATTCTGGACTTGTAATCAATTATCTAGATTTTACTTTTCTTGCTAATCAAGTAAAATAATATCTTAAGGTTTTAGGCCTATAAAAAATTGATTTGATTTCACTTCCTTATGTTTGGTACATGCATAAAGGACCACCTACTTAGAGTTTGGGATCACACTTCATTTGGACAATAGAAATACAAATATCAAATCTCTGTACCCCTCTCTCCACTCATTTCTCCTTCCTCTTCCTCTTGCTGTTTACTTCTCTGTCTCTCCCTTATCTTCCTCTTTCCTTCCTAGTTCCACTTTTTTTCTACTAATGTCTCCTATTCTCTACTCTTTCCCTTTTGTACTACATCAATTGACATCAAAAGGAAGCTCAATTCACCATTTTCATTAAAAATAAAAAAGAAAAAGAAAATCTCATTTGCATATGGCTAACACACGCTTCCACAAGGAACGATATTTTCTATCAGCATGGACAACATGTGTCGCCCCAGAACATGAGGCCCTTACCCAGTACTAAGTCATGTTTAAATTATAAAGACACTTCACTATGCTCAGGTTGTTTCTTTCGAAAAACTAATGATATCTCTTCACATATATTATCCATTCAGGCATGTCCAAGTAGCATTAAAGTTGGAACTACCTTGGAGTTGATGGGCTCAGATGGGCCTCGACCTTTATCAATAGCCCTGCTTTCTAACATCCTTATCAACCGCAAGCCATCACTGTTAGCTAAAATTTTGATACCATTGTCATTTGTTGTGACTGCCAAAAGTGATCCTTCCTTGTTGAATCTCAATCTAGGACTGGCCTGAAAAATGTAACTCTCAATGAACAATGATGACTTATCGATATTCTATTTAAAGCACCAGTATCAATTTTATAAAAATGAAACACTTACAGGCAACCCTCCATCTGCATCAACAGCTGTCAACATGTTGGTACTGTCCATATCCCAAAACTTAATCTGGAATTCATCACCAGCAGCTAGGAAGCGGTTCCTTGTTGTATCAAACTGGACAACACCTAAAGAACGCTTTCTGAAACCAGAATATGTTCGTTTAATGGCTCCTTCACTCTCATTCCACTCAACTAAATGAGATTCACCTTCTTTACTTGTTCCACATGAGAAAAGCCTGCAAGAGACAATGCAACATATCTAATCAAGACCACCCACTTCTCAAATTAAGGTACATATTCACTTCTGAAAAATGGTACAGAAGGATAGAACATCTCCAAAAATGGCATAGAAGGACAGAACATCTCCAGTATACAATAAAGTACAACCACCCTGGGAAAAATAAATACGAACTCCCCCAAAAAGTTCAGACCTAGTACTGAAAGCTAACATCACTGGGTAAAATAGGCTTTACCTGGTTCCATCTGCACTATAAGCCATCATGGTGCACCAAAGCCCCGGTGCATCATAGTCTACTCTAGATCCCAAGCAATCGTATAACCAAGCCTTAATCTTGCCATCAATAGCAGTAGAAAAAATAAACTGCACAACATTGAGTTTGAATAATATGAGATCTGAAAATTATGGTGGTCACCCAGTTTCTTCCAAGAACTTGTTATACTGCTAAGGATACTGCACTATCATCACAAAAGAAAAACCGTGCTACATTAAGTTTTAAAAACCCAGGAATTAACTTAAAACGGAAACTCACCTGAATACTTTCCTTGTAATGAGGACAGACCGAATATACAGGAGCTTCATGGCCCTCAAAGGTGTACTGTCTGCGTCCAGCAACAGCATCCCATACCTTTCCCCAAAAAAATTTGCAACGAGGATAGTCAATGCTTGCTTTACATATAAAAGCAGATCAAGCAAAAACAATGAATACCTTAATCATCTTATCATCACCACATGTGACAATGCACAGTTGCTTGTTGGGATAAGCAAATGCAATATCATTAACACCACCAACATGCGCATCAATCTAAAAGGCGACAAAAAGTCAGTAACATGCATCTTTGCCATTTCAAAGGAAGACTGTAATGTCCAGGGTGACGCACTTACCTCCAAATGCTGCCTTAATTCTCCATTTGGATTGTAAGTATATATCTGAACAATATGTTTTGAAAAAGCAATGCCTGGCAAGCAAAATTAGTTTATCAACAATGTCATTAACATAAGTGAATACAAACATGAAATTACATTTGACCATAAGCAACATATTGATCCATGCATACCAAGCATTAGTCCATCTGGCCCCCAAACGCACCGATTCACTGATATTGCGGCATCATTCAACAGTGCAGTCTAATAACAAATCGAGAAAAATAGAATCAGTTTCTAATCCAAATTCCTGAGAAACTTACTACCCTAATTAGACAGGGAGATCAACTCATCAAGTTGTAAAGAAGACTATTAGCCAAACGCTTGGAGTTCACACCAAGATCTTGTTTTTTTTCCCAACGACAGGAGGGAGTTTAGGGTGTCATAAATTTCAGGTAGATTGCAGACAACTGTGCAACCCAAGGAGAACTTCAAGAAAAGAAAGGACCAATGATAAAGTTAACTTGTGAATAGCTGGTAGGAATTATAAATCTTTGATAAGCACTACCTGCAGAGGCATTGATGCAACTGAGATATCCCAAACCTTGAAAGGTTTATGCGCCAACCTTTCCCGGGATCCTACTTCCCAAATGCTGATGTCACCGACATTTGTGCCCACTGCAAACAAATAAACAGCGTTAAATGAAGGTTGTCCACTTCTGAATCTACCT
Organism: Moringa oleifera; assembly: GCA_021397835.1. Classification (NCBI taxonomy): domain Eukaryota; kingdom Viridiplantae; phylum Streptophyta; class Magnoliopsida; order Brassicales; family Moringaceae; genus Moringa; species Moringa oleifera. Next base: position 890,040 of record JAJFZO010000094.1, read on the forward strand.
CTTATCATGGCTGACAGTAGGAGAAATGCATATCAACCTAGAAGAATTGTTTGCTGCTGGGGATGAAAATCCATGCTCATGACATTAGATCCTTGATTTAGCGTCCGTACAACTGTTTTTGGAAGGTCATCTTGTGAATAGACGTTTGGAGTATGTGCTACACCAGAAAAGGACACCTACATACACCACAAGTGAACATTTACACTTCCACACACACACACACACAGATCCAAATAATAGCAGCCAACTAACAAGCAGCAACACTATTTGGATACCAAACTTATAAACTTGGCAACAGAAACAGGAAAAAAAGAACTGTCTTATCCATTCACACCTCATCAGATTGCCCAGTGCGAATACGCTTCATCAAGTTCTCTGAGTCAGCTGATTGATAATCCATTCCTGTCATACTGGATGGGGTCCTTGGGTGTTTCAAAAATGCCGCTGTATACAACATAGAGAAGAAAAAGACCAAGTCTTTTCATCAGGCATGCCCAGTTAGCTGACACCCAAATGCACTACAAATACATAAATTACAAACATCCGAACCAGCACTAGAAGGTTGAACAAGACCAGGCGGGCCTGCTGCCACAGCAGGGTGAGGTAAGGAAGGGTTATTGCTAGACATCCACCCAGCAATAGCACCAGGTGACGGAGAAACAACTGGCTGAAATGGCTGCACGGCACAAATTATTGCAACTATTGTGTGAGGATACTGCAGGTTTTATCCAGCAATAACTATATGCAAAATACTTACACCATGTGCACCAATAGGAGGAAAAGCTCCAGCCTTAGGAATTGGTCCCACGAGAGGACTGTTAGTAGGAGGAGGAGGACGAGCTCCATTAGTCGTCGGAGTGCAAGAATGATCTGTGAAGAGTGTTTTAATATCAGGGTTTGGACGAGGATTCTTGCAGAGCTGGTGCTGCCAATTTAAACTGAAAAAATAAAATAGACAATGAGAAGCTATAGAAAAACAATTTTGATCAATAGCAACTATTAGATGCAAATCTATATAATAGATATAAAGGGCAAACCTGCAGGAGTTGTATTCTGAAGCATTTTTGCCAATATAAAGTTTATTTTAGTACAAGAAACTCCAACGGAACATTACAGTAGAAAACAACTAATTGAAAGAAAATGCTTCAATAACCTCTGGTTTATTAAGGTCCGTAGTCTAGAACTTTTAAAGGCTGGGAATGTAAGCTTGTCACGAAAGAGCGGATTTGCTTCAATCAGCTTTTTAAGTTCTACCAGCATTATATTTCGAGCCGATTTTGTGTCTCCATACTTGGAAAGCTGCTCATTTTGCCTGATGAGACAGTGCAACCAGCAACATTTAGCTAAAAACAAATCACATAGAAGACTATAACAGCTACTACAAGGCATGAGTAGCAACCTAAAATTATCAAGAGTAAGCAACTGGGTGATCTCTTTGAAAAGCTCCTCATTAAAAGATGAAAAAACCTTAAGATCCTTAACAAGAATCTCCACAGCCTTCGCTCGGTCCTGCCTGATAGCAAGAAATAGAAGATTAGCATATGTTACACTTTCCAACAAACAAAACTTTTGCCCCAATGCTACATAAGACAACAGGTGAATGTCTACATCAAGGTACAAACATAAATATAGGACAACTCCATCTATCATAAGGAAGGAATTTGATTTCCATCAGTCATCGAGATGGCATTATGTCTCCACATACAAGACCTTGAAAGAACAAATGAGATGCAAACAGCAGGATGCTTAAAAACGCACCTATCAAGTGCTTCCAAATACTTCTGCTTCCTTATTTCAAAGAATATCTTCATTGAATACCGGTTGTCCTCAACTTTGGTGAAGCCACACAAGTAACGTTCAACTTCATCCCACTCACCAGCCAGGACTTGATCCTCGAAATATTTCATATTGAAGAAAAATCCAGACTCTTGTTCCAACCTAAAATTTCAGCAAACCCATTATAAACACATACAGAAAAACAAAGTAATAGGAATCCTACAACTTTGGCATCTCAAGCTCCATTTGATAGCTGAGAAAAAGCTGCATTAATTTGAAGCCATCATGAAAGAATATTTCTTACTTTAAAAAGCTAAAAAACAAATGCAATTTCAGCTTCCAAAAGCAAGAAAAGGTACTTCAAAATGCAAACCAGAAAGTGCCCAATTCCTTCAATTGAGATAATCATAAGCATCAATTGGACTAAAGCCCTATCTAACAATCTGGCACAGTGTAAGTGGGCTTTACATCATATAAGCATAGGCTTAAAAAGTCTGTGTTTCCCTTTTCCTTAAGTTTTCTCAGCTACCAAACAGAATCTCAAGATGAAAACAACATCAAAGAAGGAAAATGAACTTACTTATGCACGGTCTCCTTGAACTTTTCCTCGTCCAAAAACTGTAAGATCAAAAACACCAATTCCCTACTCAAGGAAGACATCGTCCCGGGCAATCCTAACCGTTCCAGTGCAAAGATCCAATATCAAACAAAGAACAAAATCCAGAGCCTCAATCCAGGTCGAAAATTTTCTGCAAAATGATCAATTGCAATATACCCATAAATTATCTCTTTGCTCCTGATCTCATATTATATGTTATTACATAAAAGTATCCATTTCACAGAACTAACTTACAGAGAAATTGTCAAAGTAGTCCAGCCTAATCAGTAATGAAAACTATTCCACGAGGTTAGTACAAAACCAAATTTGCAAAACGTACAACCAGCGCAAAGAATCGCAAAATACTCAACAAACACAACACCCAAAAGAGCTCCTTTCAAGCAACCCGTGTTCGGTAAACCCCAATTTCAGTTTCTTCTGTAAAGATCCAGCAAAGTCAAGGTCAATCTATGCAGCAAAATGCGAGGCACCAAAACAAGTAGTAGAGCTTCATTTCTCTAAGATATATATCAAGAAAAATTAGAAATTATCCCCTGTTCATCTATGCAAGCAGAGAGAGAGAGAGAGAGAAGTACAGGCCTTACAGGTGACCATGAAAGAACAGCAGCAACATGAACCGGTCCTAGGGTTAGGGTTTTTCCGTTTGAGTTATCCTCTGTTTCTTCTTCCTTTTGCAGCCCTATCTGTGTGTATTTGTATGTCTCTCTCGCTCTCTCTCTCTCTCTCTGTGAAACAGCAACAACTCCCACTCTCTCTCGCTCTCTCTCTCTCTAAAAAAACAAAAGAATAACTTTGGTTTCTCTTTCCCCCTTATATCTTTATACTTTTTCTCTCTCTAGCAGTGCGACAAAGCTTGTGCTGTTTCGTGCGTCTGCTGGGCTGAGACTTTTCTCTTGCTTCGCTCACTATCATGTACATGAACTTTCTCTCTCCAAACATTATCAGCCTCTGTGTTTGCGTATTATAAATACAGTAATACAGTTTCTCTCTCTACCACTTTGTTACTCTACATGCCTCACATCTTACATAATGCCATTGCTACTTCCAGCGAACCCTAGAGAAATCATTTGCTGTACCTGTCTCCTTCATTTCCTCCATCAATTTATCTTTTAATGCCCCTTTTCCATCTTTTTAGCTTTCGTTCCCTTTTTTTTTTTTTACTTTAATATTTCCATTTAAATTTAAATCTTTGAAAATTACAAATTAAAAATCTACACTTTAAGGGACAAATCTAAACTTAAATTTCCTATTTATTTTTCAATATTTAAAAACAAAGGAAAAATATGTTTAGATGGAAAAAAAAAAGAAAAGTATTTAGCATCAAAAGTAAGAATTTTTAGTATTTTAAATATTTAAATTTGGCTGTATTATTATTTTATCAGATAATGACATCATTCATAAACAATGTCAGGAACTTTCAAAATACCAGCACTTTTAATAATTTAATAAACATTAAATTATTTATTATACAAAAATACGGAAGACACTTTGTTTTGCGTTTTTATTTATTTTCTCGAAATTTTATTCTATTTTTCAGAGTTACTGAAACGAATGGACCCACAATGACAGAGACATAAGTATGTGTTTTCACTCTGTTTGGGTGTGGGCCCTACCAGAAGCTATTTAAAAGGACATGGTTAGCATGAGGTCGCCCTCACGGTAGTAGAACTACTCGCCTGGGATGGATGCCTTTTTATTCTTTTTTTATTTTTTATATTTTTGCCCTTTTTGTGTGTAATGCAAACACGAGAGAGAGAGTCATAGGAAAAAGCGCCCTCATTTGGTCGGCAGTCAGTTCAGTACCATTTTTTGAAGTTCCTGTTTTGCCCCGAAATTCAATCGTCTAATATTAATTTATTTTTCTAAATTGTTTCTGTTTAATGGAAACAAGTACGGATTGAAAGGAACAGATTAATACAATGATTTCATCATTAAACTAAGACATAATTGACTAAAGAGATTAAGATTCATTTAATGGGAATCAAGAACGTTGGCTTGGCTAATCAAAGATGTTACTATCTATCAAATACTAATTACTTTAATTTATATATTTATAATACACTTATAAACATAAAAATAACATTTTCTAAATTTAAAAAAATGAAAATTAATTTATTTAACTTCAAAAAAGACTATATTATCCTCTACAAATTTACTTTTTTCCTTTTCTTTTCTTTCTCTGGAATTTCCCTTTTATCTTATTCTCCTACAAATCTATAGCAAAGATAGAATCCAAAGGAAATAATAGCATAGATTCTTATGATTTTGGAGAACAAGATTGGTAATTAATATAGCCCTTTAACACACACATACATTAGTGTCATTATTAAGACCATGATTCTTAGATCTTTAATAGGGTGCACCAAATTCTTCCACTTCCATCCTTTTATTTAATACTTTTTACATAAATCTTTGGACCAAAATGCAAGGTCACTATTATTACTTAATATTAATTATGCCCTACTTGCCCCAAAAAGAAACAACGGACATTAACTTATACATCCACTAAGTACCCGTATATAAAAGTATATATTATATGGTCCGGCATACTATATATTAATTATTGATAAACATGCTGAAAAACGTTTAATTGGGATAAGAATTACCCGTCAATTATATGAGTGTGGAATCATATTTAAATGCTTAATTATTTATTCGGATCGAGAAAATGTGATGGACATTAAAATAATTGGTATGATTTTCAAAAACTTTGTGGCTCCCAACAACTAAATTATATTAAAAAAAAAAAAGTGTAGTTGGAATCTAAGGTGGTCAAATAATTATTTTAATGTTTTTGCTTATTAATGAAGAATCCAAATTGTGATTATAATATATGGCATACGCATTAAACTAAGGGTACCACACATAGTATAGTGACTTTTGTACAAGTGTGTAGTGATCATGACCAATTTGTTGTATTAGATTTGTAAAGACTACTACATTTAATTAGGATAGTGCTATTTTATATCGTGTCATTAAATAACAAATAAGATAATAATTTTTATATCATTATATACAGATATCATATAAAAAAAATATTAAAAATCAAAATAAATAATATTTATTATAAAATATAAATCAAAATAATATTATATTTGAAAATAATTATATTATTTACACAAATAAAATAATAATAAATTAAAATAAAAAAGTTACATACACATTATTCATCTCCCCTACTTCAATTAATCATAATTCTAATGTGTTTTTTTAATGTGGTTTGACCATCTTGGAGAATTGCAAATCTTTTGTTTTACATTTCCGAGATTCTTAGAATCTGTAATGAACTTTTAGTTTATAATTTACACCGTTTAAATGTTTTTTTATAAGATTAATTGTTTTAATAATAGTGTCAATACACAAGGTCATATATTAGCATTTAAATATATATGAAAAATATCAATACTTATTTTTAAAAATTAAATAATGTTATTAAGCAAATTAGAATTTAGTGTTTAAATATTTTTAAATAAAAATTAAAAATCTTACAAAAACTTGAAAAAAAAAAAAAGAGTGACATACATCATGCAACGGGTACATGGATGTCATTTTTATGTCTAAAATTAGTGCAAGGTATGAACAAATGGGGGGGGGGGGGGGGGGGGGGGGGGGAAGGAGGGAAACGTGGAGGAGGGCATTATGGTCATATCAAGATAAAGGTCTGATTCCCATTTCGCCACGTCACCCTACCTCGTACGCATTTACTCAACCACTTATTTTTCCATTAATAGGGACTAAAACAAACATTATTAATTAAATAATTTCTAATATTTTAAAAAGCACCAACTATTTTTAACAATAATCTATGCCATCAACCTGTCATTTCTGCTGCTCCCACCGTGTAGTGCGCGGTAGCTGTCGAGTCGATAGGTACTTGCTCTTATCACGTTTGATACGTAGATCTCCTTTTCTGACAAGGTTGTCTTTTGTGCCTGTTTTCTAATGGGAGTTTCTTGCTTGTGATGCACTCACACCAATGCCTCAGTATCCTTAACTATATAAAATATGGGAGACTTGAATAAAAAATTAACATCAAAATCTTGTTAAAAATAACATGTTATGAAAGCCAAGTGTTAAAATAATCAAAATCATTAATGCAAATATTTTTATCTTTTTTAAATCTTCAAGTAAAATTATCTTCTTAAAGATAAAGATGATTACAAGTTTATCATTAATTTTAAATAATAAATAAATAAATTACCCGTCACCCTGACAAAGATCAAAACCTTAAACAATGAATGAATTGTTTGCAAAATAGGCTTTGAATAAATTTACAGTAAATTTTACTTAAATATTCAACAAAACCTTCAAAAGGTCTCCAACCTCGAGTTAAGGTAACTATTACACCATTTATTTTAGGATAAAAAATCATATAAAATCTTAAAATTTATTTTTATTTTTAAACAATCAATTTAAATGAAATTAAATTTTATAAAAAATTTAAAAATAAAATATTCAAATTGATAATTTTTTATAATAAATTTTGAGTTGAAATTTTTTATGAAGGTAAAAAAATATTCAAAATACTATTATAAAAATAAAATTTTTTAGTACTAAATATTTTTTAAGAAAATCATCGAAATAACTAATGAGTCAAAAATTATCAAATATAAATTTTAAATATTTTAATAATAAAAATATCTTTAATTTTTTATAATTATTTTGATCAATAATTAATTTAATTACGTAATATATATTTTGAGAACTTTTTAAAAGTTAAGATTTGTTTTAAAAAAGAGAGTAAATGTCGTGGTTTTATGACATTTATCCTTTATTTTATTTGACAATACCCATAATAATTATGTCATATATAAAAGTATTTACGAATTATTATTTGAATTTTGCGTATATAAATTAATAATTAGCAAGAAAAATGAGATTTTTTTAATAATCTTTTTGACGAATTTATGATTAATTAGATAATAGTATTAGAAGCTTAAAGGAAGAGACAGAGGTGACTGTGGTAGATGCCCAAAGAGGTTAGGATAACATTTAGTTCCATTCTCAAGATTAGTAGTGTGGCTTGTGACCATAAGCAATTAAATTTGAAATCGCTAGGCAAATAACAGATACAAATGTTTTTAATTTTTACTCTTCCAAGGATATATATTGGATGCTAAGATGCCAAATGCCATAATTGTGATCATCCATTTTCTCCCTCTTGTTCAATTTGCCAATAATATTTTTATAAGCTAAAGTGCTAATATTATAATATAAATCACAATCAGCATTAGTATAATTTTAAAATATTTTTTTTATAATTATATTGTGGTTTGCTATTAACATAAGACGTGTATTTACATTCTAAACAATTTTTGCATTTGACTTTGATTGTATGATTAGATCAATAACCCAAAAAACGCCAAGGATAAAATATAATTGCATTCTACTAATACTTAATTTTATTTATTACATTTACCTAAGTAAATAATAACTTGAAATGAACATTTTTTTTATTTTTTTATTTTTTAATGTTTGGTGTACTTCTAACCCTAACAAAATCATGCTATTTGAAAGTTTTAGAATAAAAAATAGTAATATGGATATTTTTACTAATTGAAGATATTCAAGACTATCCCTCATCACCCCCCCCCCCCCCCAAAAAAAAAAAAAAATTATTCCATTGAATTATTTGCTACTTTAAAAGAAAACAGTGAAACTAAAATATGATTTTCAACTTAAAAACAAATAGTAATAAAAAATAAAAAATCTGATTAATTAAAAACTTCAAATTCTTAATTAAATATATACTAAAGTTAGTAAATTTTCTAGGTGCAATATTGAAATTAATAGAAAATAATGTGTTATTAACTAACCATAATTGGTTTTTTTTAACAATTTATTTTAACTATTTAAGATTAGCTGAATATCACTTTAATAGACAATAGATAAAGTGAATGAAGTTAGAATTTCTTTTTATAAGATGATATTAATTGATTAAAAAATTTCGTAAGAGTGCATAAAAAAAGAATTAAAACAGATGATTTAGACAATTTTTTTATTTTTTAATATATATCAAACTAAAATTTGATAATTTTTTTCAAAAAAATTTAGTTCTATAATATGAACACACATATTAATAAATTATACTAATTTAATATTTATTAATGGAAAATTAAAAATAATAGATCATGCCATTAATTTTTTAACGAATATATTATTTATATTAATAAAATTATAATATAAGATTTTTTTAAAAATTTTAATGAGTCAATTGAATTGATCCTATAATATAATATGAATGTTTAATGTTTCAAAAGATAGCCCATTTTAATTTATGCAACTGGTCCAGCTGAATTGATTAGTTTTCTAAACAACCAAATGGGTAAATGTCTCACAAAATAAATTAAACTAAAATTTATTAAGTCAAACCGCAAATAAATGATTGGAAGTCATAACTGCTTCTTGATTTCTCTATATTCTAAACTTCAAACCTTAAAAACTTTAAACCTTAAGAACTTTAAACTCTAAAAGCTTTAAAAATCTTAAATCTTAAATCCTAGGCCACTAAAAAATTCATAATAACACACATTTGGTCTGCATCCAATGCATACTCATAGTTTGAACAAGTATAATCCTGCTATTAAGAGAAAAGAGTAACTTTTTCACTCTTATCTTGTTTTGTACCTTCACTAACTCTATTGCTGTAAATCTGTAATGTGAAAAGGAAAAGAAAAAGGAAACAAGGGTTGCTTTTTAAAAAAATAAATAAATAAAGAAAATTAACTTAAATAGAATTGGTCCTAAACAAATCAGTAATTGTATTTTTGGGTTCCACTAGTTTTTAACTTTATTTAGTAGCTCTATTTTCATCAATATGACATCAACTATTGTGTTGTTCCGCAGACAATATGCATTGACTTTTTGATGAATATTTGAATGAAATTAGAGATCAAAGCATTAAAAAGAAAAAAAAGCCCGCATTGAAAAAGTTATTGGGGCTGAGTTTAATAATATAAAAGCGTAGAAATTTATCAAATTTTAATAAAGTCTTCACCAAAGTTTTTATACTTCAATGCATTGAAATCCAACCAAAAGACCTTTAACAAACTGCTGCCATGCGGGCTGACTATAACTTTCAGAGACAGAATTATTACATTTCTTACTAATACCTCCAACAAAATTTTCCAACTATTTGATCAAAATACTGAGCCATCTAATCTTGTTTGCTTTTTCATTGTATAATTTGCATGCCTTGACAAACCCATAATGTAGGATTGTAAATCTAAAATATCAGACTTTTGCTTTTGCTCAGTTCTCAGCAACAAGCATAAAGGTTTTTCTGGTAAGATACCAACAGCTACAAATCTTAAAATTTCAATGAAGAAAAATAAAAGAAAAATGATAGCTTTAAAGGGTTTTCTATAATCACTTTGAAGGTGATTAATCAACAAAAGTCAATAGATTAATGATTCTTATTTTTTGAAAAAAAAAATGTGCTTGTCCAATTCTTATTGAGACAAATCATACTACAAGACTAAGGAAAATGTCAATGAAATGAATATAACTTAGGTATCATCACCTCCCAGTGCATTCTTACAAAATAACCACACAAGGGCCATAGGGAACACTTCAAACTATTTAAGTAAATCAGCAAATGGAATAGTTCTTAACTATGACTAGAGAAGTACTCTCTTCACTTCGCTACAAACAGTTATGTAGACAGGCATGCACATTAACAAGGTACAATATTTTATCTTTAACTTCACTTTCTTTGCTGAATTAGCAGCCAGTGTGTTTTTGTACACAAATATATACCTTGCAGTATGCACTACACAGCAAACTTTCTGCTGTCCTCAGTCTCACCTAATTCTCATTTCCTTCCTAGTTCTGGCCTGGAAGGACTAACCAGAGAATTAACATCACCAATGTAGTGGAATAAAGCTCATGAGATCTGAAGTTCAAAAATCGACTTATTTTAACAGGGGTTCAAGCATCAGAAACTTTGCTGATGATAACCGAGGCATAATTTGCAATAGTTGATTCTGGGGACTGTCGAAGCCTTCCAATAACTGGGAATAAGTCTGATGAATGGAGGAAATGTCTGCAGGGTGCGTGTGAACACATCTTTGCCAAGGAAAAGAGAGCTATCTTAAGAGGTGACTCATTTACAGCATCTTTTCTACTAGGGTTCAGGGCTACCACTGAACAGTCGGCCACCAACTTTAGTAAAGCCTGCACCAAACAAGCCACTCAACGCTGCAATTCAGAATCTTAAGCTATATTATAGTGAAAAGTTTTCACATTTTTCAGACCTTAATAACACAAGATGCTGTAAACTTATAGGTCTTACTTTAACCGTTCAGTGTTTTTAATAGAAAGTTAAATGTAAGTGTTAACTCAAGCATAAGAGCCCTTGAAAAAGTAAAAGACTGATTCTAAGGCCAGCACCTTCATGTAAATCAATGTCTGTCAAACCTGTGAGAACTGAAAATTTCAAAACATTTAAGCTTTTTGCTTAGTTTTCTGTAGCCTTTTAATCCTTTATTTCATTTTTCTCTGAATCATGCCAAAGTTTCTTAAAAATCAGAATACTCAGTATTTTCACAAACCTGCATAGCTCCTTTAGAGACAATGTCTTCACAGAGCTTGTTGGAGTTACGAACAAGATTACTCAGTGCACCTGCAGCATTTGCTTTTGTCTTGTCTTCCTCAGCCGAGAGCAGGACCTTTGCCAATTGTGGTATAGATCTTCTGAGTTCTTCATACAACATGTCATTATGGTAGGCAGCATTACCAATCTGGAAAGAGTGATAGATAAATAAGGGAGAGAAAAAAATGAGTTTAACAAAAATCATCTATTCTGGAGTTCCAACCAAAAATAAAATAAAGCCACATCAATAAAAGAACAGATCTTACAGCAAAACATGCAAATTTCTGTGTACGTTTGTCCGAATCAGCACATCGATCAATGAGAAGACTGATGATATGATGTTTGGCCTACAATGTCATACCAAATGTAAGAAAAGTTACAAATCCAAACTGGCAGATTATTTTGTCATGCGTGAGTGTGTGTTTCAACTCAAACAAAGGACATGGCTTCAACAAACTAGAAAATCAGTCCTAAAATGTTAACAAATCATCAGAGAAAAGTCCCAAATTTAGCTTGCAGGGTTCATCAGTACTTACTAGAGAACCATAAAAGTAAGAGCTATGCCGGCACATGTTGCCAAGAGCACTGCAAGCTTTTGCACGCACATTTGGATCCTCATGGACGAGAAACTCCCTAAGAGACTCTAAAAGAGAAGCCCCATTGATAAATTCATAGAAACCCTGCATGCCACATAATCCAAAAGTAATTAGACAAGCCAAGACCCCATTAAGAAGATGAATAAGCAGAACCTATATTAGATACTATTTGGATTTCATTTATGATCTTATAAAGAACAATAAGAATGAATTCTATCCAAAGAACTTGTTCAGTTGATGAGTAATTTTGAACCTATTGTTGGATAAATTGCACTGGAGGGTCCAAATCATAGCTTTTCAATTTAAACCCCAGTATTTCAATTTTCAGTAATGTATTCCATAGGTTACTATTATCATTGTAGGTACGAATAGATTCCACAAGCTGAGTGACAACATTACTACAGATTGAAAGACTGGTGACCAAATTGTTTGAATCAAAAGTATAAGATTGGATTAGAGTCGCCAATCCCAAAGGATAGGATAAAAGTGAAATTGGACTAGCTAATGTAGTACTAATTTTTCGATTCCCACAGAAGATCTAGTAAGAATGTGAATAAAAGTGTGATTAGCTATCAAAGGCCACACTAACTCTACCACATAAAAGTTTTGTTTGAGTTTGAAACAATTTTTAAACAATTATAAGTTGTGCGTGTAATTTTTATAGTTGGTTAATATAGAAAATAGGTCACCTTTTACCCCTTACACTAAAACCCCGATTTAACTCACATGCTATTATTAGGTTCAATCCGATTTAACTCACATGTTATTATTAGGTTCAATTAAGTCACTGTATTATACTATGCTATTACTATATTACCATTTCACAGTTCTTTTATAAGTCATGTTTTTACATTCCATATCATACACAAAGGAGAATGTTGAACTATTACTGGCATTTAAGTCCAAAAGACAATCCCCAGTTCTTGACATTAACTAGTCATGGCTCCTTGATCAGATTACATAATAACTATACCCCAGATTAACCAATTCTAGTGCTAGGCAATGGAATGGGGATTAAAGTGGGATTAACTAATCTCACCTCACTAACCAAACAACACAACTAAACAATTGCTAAGCATTTAAGTACAATATATTAAAACTGAAAAACCTTAATGTGAAATTAACTTTTCTTCTCCTAAGTGACTAAGGTTTTAGCAAAGAACATGAAGAATAGCTGCATTTAATGCATCAGGTAAACAGTTTTTCGTAAAAGAGACAAAAGTGAAACAATTAAGCACATCAAAGGTTGAAGTTATTTACCTTACTCTCTATGCTTTGAGCAATTTCTCTGCCTGGCTGGTTAAACTCTTAAATTAACACAAGCACCATAGTGGTTCCACCTTATTTCCTCATTTGTCAAGCTAATGATATTGATATTACTTAACATATTTATTATTACTGAAATTAACATTAAAACTTTCAAATTCTCGATCATATGGTTTCAAGTTAGGCAAATTAACAGTCCAGCTGAACTGCCTGAGGACCTCTGTTAAGGCATCCAGGTCGTTCCATATATAGAAAATGCTGCTTAATCCTCTCTTTCCATTTTTACTTTTTGGAGAGGAGGATACCTTCTTTAGTAAAGAATGGCGAGAGAGACAGTATGATTTCTAAAACTCTTAGAAAAATAATCTAACCTTATCCATCCGTGCTAGATCAGAGATTATCATCAGAACATCAAGTGTGACCTCTCTTGGACTTGAACAGTCAAGTAACCTTCTCATCCGATTTGGGTCCAACAAGCCTTTGCCCACAAGTTGTATTGCAAGAGGTCGATGTCCTACCATTTTGGCGATAAAGGCAACAGACTTTCCCAGATCTTTTAACTCCAGATGTTCCAAGCAACGAAGAAGAATACCAGGCACTCCCACCTGAAATTTCAGAAACAGTTTGATTAGAAATAATGGTTTAACGTCCCAAGTTAAAGCATCATAGCCAAAGGTAAAAGACCAAAAAGTTGTTCTGGCAAAATGCGTCTCTCAATTACAATCCCTTTTTTCCTGACCAATTGCGGCCCCCCGGCCCCCCCCCCCAACAAAAAAAAAAAGATAGCCTCTTAAAGATGACTAATGAGTTACTCATTCCTGTGAGGGCCATAGTTTAGGAGCATCTTCCCTAACTTACAAGTCACCTAGTCACATGTCAACTGAGCGCCACAATGGGATAATTAAACACTTGTATTTGATTCACAAAGCACAACAATACTTTCTACTAAGAAATAAAACACAGAAGGCCTAACCTCCAGAAGGATTTTAATATATTTTCCCATGTCTTCCTCAATTGCTTTCATCATATCCTTGTCTTCCATGTACACTCTCCCACCAGGAGAACCCATGTTGAGAATGAACCCACTGTTAACAGAAGCAGTAGCAGATGGCAGACCTGGAGCATTCTGTAAAGCAATGAAAGGAAATGCTAAGAGATCAATTGCTGCAGTGATTATGTCTCTGACTCCCTCCTTCCCTCCACCAGGCCCACCCCAGCACCTTACAAGCTTGAGATGAACATCAGATATTAAATTTGAGATGAGCTTCATTTGTTCACTTCTGAGCAGAATCTGCCTAAATGTTAAAGCTCCACCAGAAAGACAGTGACATATTGATGATACCGTCCAAACAACCCCAACAGGTGATAACCCGATTTTATTATGTGTGCTGTCAATTCCTTGAGAAGACGCGTTGGAATGGTGGTTGGCTAACAAATCAATAAGAAGCAAAGGGATACCACTTGCAATCAATTGTTGTACAGCCAACGGTCCTCCCCACTTCAGTCTGGATTCTAACAGGCCAACACATCCATCCCTAAGACCATGCCAATAAGAGAGAAGATCATTTGCATCATTAGAACTGACATTATTTTCAATTCTTGATGAAATCTTAAGGTGATCACACAGAGTAGCAGTTCGAGGAATCAAAGGCACAGCAATTTCAGACACAGAGGACTCAACAGAAGCTCCACTTTCAAGAGATAGGATGGATGCAAGAGCCAGCGTAGCTGATGCACAATGGGGTTCAAGAGAAGTTTTAATTCTGTCATCTGAAGAAAAATGATGGGCAAGGACAGCAAGCCGAGAATGCTGCTTCTTCGGTGAAGTTGTGAGCATAAACAATGCAGAATTTCTCCCACCGAACTTCAGACATTGAGCAACTGTTGCCAGGAGAAGGCAGGAATGCATAACCAAAGCATATGGATTGCTTAGTTTCAACTTTGAGTTATTTGTTTCACCCGTCTGTGGATCTTTACTTGAAGAGGTCACACACAAAGATAGTATTGAAAATATCTCTGAAATGACAGTACCATCCCCTCCACCACTGACAACAGTAGTAACTGGTAGAGAACTGGGCAGGCCACAAAGTATACTTGGAACAGTCCCACCATGGAGGCAGCATCTTGACAAAAGCTGGAAAAAAAAAAAAGTTATGCAATATTTATATGAAGATTACTGGAAACACAGAGCATTCTGTGAACAAAGACACTCAGAAGCTACATGATTCTATAATTAATGAGCTTTCAACTATTTCACAGTAAGAAAACAGATCAGCGAATTAGGAAACAACACCTGAATACTGGCAGACAATGCACCCTCCAGACGTTGATGAAGGCAATGGCTAATAGCAAGCTGCACATGTTTCGATCGAAGAAATACTCTTGTCACAGCATCAACAATTTTTGCTGATTCTGCCCCAACCAGTGAATCTCGGTCATGGTCCCTCACATCAAGATGGACTAAAGAATGACTCCACAAAGCATCTAATGGAAATAAATGGGCATTCTCTTTCATGAAAAGAATTTCTGAAGCATCTATGAGTGACCAGATTGCTCTACATGCTTCACAAGCGGCACGCAACATATTTGAAGAACCAGAACTGAGGCTTGAGCCAGAAGCTGCTAAACAGAGACATAAATGGTCAACTAACCGGGACACCTTAGAATGGTCCAAAGCCTGTTTTAGTACTTCATTCATCCCTGGGGGAGAAACAGAAGATGGATCTGAAGTAGGAGTATATGCCTTAAGACCCTGAGCCATCCTAGATAACATGATTGTAATGCATGCGCAGGATTCATATAGAACTCTTCCAGAGGTATCTTCATTGCACCCAACAACCTGCATATTGAAAAACATGAGAAAGCAGGTAGCATGTGCATATATTATTGCTAGAGATTCACAATACCATAAAAGAGCATGACCTGTGAGAAAATTTCAACTACAGCTACCCAGTGCCTGAAATATGAGCTTGCAATGCTGCTTCCATTATTTTCTACCAAGATTTTAACAATTGACAAGCTCTGCAAAGTAAGAAACCAACATAATCATTTATATATCAAATAGGAAAACAAAATAAGGTAAGTGAAAGGAAAAGAAATGTCTGATTTAGAAAAAGAAATAGAGAAACATCATCGTGAAAAGGAAGCATTATAGTCAGTCTGATGCAATATTTAGAATTTCACAAGTCACTGAAACCGACAATTCCCATAAATAGTGATAATAGAAGAAAAGATAGCAGTCAACCTAAATTTGGGCTACAAGTCAGGAAAAATGAAACTCACAAAGTATTTTGATAACAGCCACTACCCAACCACAACTACCGGACATGACACTGAGTAGAGTATAAACAACTGAAGCCTATAAATTTCCCAGAGAAAACTAGTGATATGTACCTTTGCTATAAGGTCACTGACTTCAGAGGATTTCAAGCTAACAACAATGCCAGCAAAATCAAGAAGATCACATATTATTTCATCAAGTAGTGCACTAGAATGCATAGCACCAGCTGCAACTAAGTTGGAAAGAATTCTCAGTGACTGGCCCGTGTTAAGAACATCTTGATCCCTGAATGTTTAAAACAGATATTAGATCTTGCAAATAAATATATATGCATCTTTATTTGGATTTCAAGAAAATATCTTATGCATTGAGATTCCCAAAAATGTTCATAAACATAGGCAGGCTCATAAATATATCTCATATATACCATGTTTTCTCAAGTTTCTTTTGAAACATTTGAGATAATCAGCTAATCATATCTTGAAACAGATTGATACTCCAGCAGACCCACAACAAATCAAACTCCTAATCCAATGTCTTGCTCAAGGCCCTTCAGCATGCCTTTCAACCTACAGTCAACTCTTCTCCTAGAAAGAGCATATAAGTAATAAAGAACCTAATTATGTGTGCAATTATGAACATGATACTTTCAAGTCATATTTACACGTCCTTCATATGAGATTGTTTAGTTCTTTTATTTTACAGCATTACAATGAAGAGTAATCTCTGCATGCCCTGCCAGATTGTATTCCATTTAATTCAATGCTCATCATATCTGGACTTTCCTCATAAAAGCTCTGCACCAATGCATCTCATAGATGACTTAAAAGACATTTTTCAAAAGGGGAAAAAAGGTACATTTTAGGATTTCACATTGAATTATCTGATGAAATGTGAAAAGTTATGATAGAAGACCCATTGAATATGAAAATTTTGAAAAGAGCCATCTATATGATAAATGAAATCTGTAATATTTAAATGTAATTCACAATCTCAGAAGTTCTATATACAAACGCGTTTTATTTATGCAAGTGAAAAAATATCTCCCTTTAAGGTTGTCATGGTGATTACATGAACTCTACAAGCAGGCAACAAAAACTTAAAATATTTTATACAATTATTTAGCAGTAAAAAGTAGAAACAAAAAAATATCTAAGTTGCTACCAAGTTGTCGAGGTTGTGTGCACAAAAAGGTTAATGATAATGACCATGGAAAAGAACTTCACCTACTAGGTTTCTGGGAGCCATTCAACCATCTTTTCAAGGGTAGCAAAACAAGAGCCAGAGCTTCATTGTCTTGACTGATAATTTGTGCGCCTTTAACTGTGCGGGAGTTACTCTCCAATCTGTCCAATGCCTGGCAACCTAATGATACATAATGGCATAACACATGAACATGTTTTACACATAAGACCATATTATGCATACTGCATTAGATAATAATAGACAGGTTTCCTTGTTGATGAAGCTAGGAAATATTAAAACAGATACAAAATTAATTTCAATTACAATGCATCAAATTCAATTTCGTCATTAAGTGGAGGAGAGTCCAGGGAACAGCTTCCTCGATAGACTAACTTCTATTGTCCCATCAAAAGGCTCTAAGTCTTTCTTGAAAGGTCTTAGCCTCTAGTTTACAGAAAATATAACTCAAGGAAACCCCAAAACTAACTGAGTTTTAGATCATAGAAACATAAAATAGCAAACAACGCTATGAAAACAACTGACCGACAAGGAAGTATAGCAAAGGAGATACAAAGAGCCATTTGTTCTTGTCTGATGAAACGTTAGAAAAATTAAAAACAGCACTAGTCCTAGCCCTTTAGTAACATAAACTTAGCCAACAACTATCACGGCTAAAGAAAAATTAGATGCCTATAAAAAACTGGGATGATTAAGCATGTTATATTGGGAAAAAAAAAGGCCATGGGGCCAGAACAACCGGTCAATATATGGAATTCAGTACAGAGAGAAGCATGAACTAAGAACTACAATCATCCATCTATTAGAAAGTTTATGATGTGTAAACATAGAAAACCAATAGCACAACTAGTTATGCAAAACCTCTCCTCTCCTTCGTCAAAATGACATAGTCCTGAAGCATCACATACTGAACTGGAAGACAATACTTTTATCAAATCAAAGCTTCATTTACCTGACTGTTTAACTTCACTAGGACTTGAAAATCCAGGGAAATCCTCATGAGGTAAAGATCCTAGGTCCGCATTGTAAGTATTTAATTGGGCATCAGTCTGGATGCTTGGAGCAACATTATTATCAAAAGCAGCAGGAGGATGGTTTTTACCTAAGAAAGATAAGTCAAATAGTCAAAAATAAAAGCCTAAACATATGAAACTTAGTGAAGCCTATATTTTCAGGACTAGGACCAGTCAAACCACTCAGTGTTTGAATAATGTTTCCTTCACCCCTCCCTGCTGCATCACATCCCTTTGTTGCAACAGTTGTAGCACACATCTCCTGGAATGGTTTGGCAAATTTAAAGGTTTCCATCATTTAATTGTAAGAAAAGCTTTAACAGGCATCTTTTTGTATTAAAAGAGAAAGAACCAAGTTGTCTTCATAGAACGGTATCTTAATACCATATAGAGCACAAGAAAAGGCTTAAGATGACATCTAGTTTTTGACATAACTAAATCAAATCAAATCAAATATATTTGACATAAATTACCCTGACTTCCAGATCATCAGAGGTCTCTTTAATAAATGGATGTTCAAGAAGATCAGGCCAACTTAATCGATGTTGTGGTACCTGCGCCCATGATAATGAAAACCAAATTAAATTTGGTGTTGAACTAAAAGTTTACCTAAACATCGGAGGGAGATCCATGTGATAATACAGAAACCTTATTCAGCAACCCCTTGAGGAAGCTCTTGAAATTTGGACTCATGTCATCAGGATATTTAACTGGATCCTGAAAATTATATAGGAAAATACTTTACTTTCAGAGCACCATAATTAAGAATCTCAACAAGTATAACTCAATTTCAGAAAATGTACCTTAACAATATGCCTAATAAGAGCATATACTGAATTTGTATAGAATGGGGGTTGGCCAACAAATAGTTCATACCTGTTGTGTCCACCAGAAGATAACCAAACTATTTTCAGTTCAAGATGAACAATACAAAGAAAAATAAGGTAGAGAAAATAATTAAATCGATAATAAGATACTTTTCCATTAAGAAAAAAAATTCTCTTTTTCTACCTCTAAAATATATTTGTTCCTTACCAAAAAAGTGGAATCTGGAATTTTCAAGCAATAATAATTGAGCAATTCTTCATGAGATAAAATACTTGTGGAAACTAATATATATATAAAAAAAAAGATTTTGTTTAAATGACTTCCACATTCTACTAGGTTTAAAAAGACCCCCAGCTTGGGGATCACGAAATTCATTGGTACTGGACTGTGATTGGATGTCACCCTATGAATGTCAAAGGGTTAAAAGCATAACTTCCAACATTAACACTACATATCTTGCCATAAGGGCCCATCTTGATCCTGCAAAAGACAACAAGCAATCTTGCATCATGCAATCATCACTACCAAGTAGTCCAATGCACCATTTTGATTACACTATTCCTATTCAGCAGCTTTTCTACTTTTAAACAAATCATTACCCAAAGCTGAAAACAACTTTAGGAAAAAAGTCAATAACATAACATTCCATTGCACGAACAAAAGATTAACCTAGATAACTTAAACTAAGTTACAATATGAAAGACCATCTGAAACAAAATGAAAATGAGGTGAGCAACTTTCTTCTTTTTTTTCCTCGTTCTTTTTTATAACCGAGAATGCACCCTAGATCTACTATTGGACCGCCCTTGCATAGTCAATCAAGGAAGTGATGTCTTGGTCCCTGAGACATACTCTACTCCAAACATAATTTTGATCCCCAACAACTGCATCCAAGGTGTCTGCAGCTTTGGTTCACCTTGGTTTCCCCCTTCACAACTGAGAAAACTCCATAGGGGCTCAGCCAAAAAAAAACAAAAACAATTGATTACCGGCAAGTAAACCAAAGTAAAGCTAACAAAGTCTTTCACTTCAGAATAAGGAAACTTTCACCTACAATATAACTCCAAGTGACCATAAATCGGCAGTGTGGTTATAGGGCTGTTCCCGTACCAATTCTGGGGCCATGTACAAAGGAGTGCCTGGAAAACATTTTACAAATGCAGCCTTAAATGGGCATAGAAGCAGAGAAATTTCATTTGATATTTTCTAGAGCACTTTGTGAAGAGTTTCAAATCAGAAAACAAAAATAAACAAACCTTTTATGGATCGCAGAACTACAGTGTTTGTGGACATAGCGCGTGCAAACCCAAAATCACAAAGCTGAGATGAACAAAGCAACAAAGTAACAATACGATTAATAAAAAATGAAATTAACTCCATAAATTTATAATTCACTGAACATGTGATCGTAACTACCCTTCCTTATCAGAATGCCAAATATACAGGCAAAACAACAAGAGATAAAATTGAGAACAACTAATGGATGCAGAAAATGCTATATTTAACCACCTTACTGCATTTTCTACACCAAACATGTCCTGCCAAGATGTATTCCGATGCGATTAAAGGTGGTAGAAGAGGAAAGGAGAGGAGAGCAGAAGAAGTGAAAGAGGCACTCCAACAGGAGACAAACATTATCAATAGAACATCTCTATATGTGTGTTCTTCCCAAACTCATGCATAAACAAAGAGTTTATCCCCATCCTTACATTAATTTGTTTTACCCAAAAATCTCAATGACCAACTTGTAGCTAACATGATGAGATATGGAACACATTGGACACCCCAAAAAGGATTTCTTTTCATGGAGTGTTCATTAAACTAAATTCAAATGAGATGTATCTTAGTTAGAACAATAGCGGGACCTGACATTTTATATAGTTAATGCCAGTACAAGAAAACTACAATAACAAGTTAGTGAAGATATGTGGGTGTTTAATCAATAAACTTCTGTTTTCATACAAAGTTCATACAACATTGCTAAGTTTCATTTTCTAAACCAGAAAAATAGTATAAGGTATAAGGATGAGCAAAAATACCAATTAAACAATGAGTTGAATGGATAGGTTTTGATTTTTGATGCATTGGTCCTTGAAGTTTGTAGTAATAGAATTGGAGTAGCATAGCTAGTTAAAAGAAAACTAAAAGTAAAATGGTGATCATCTACCGCTTCCACCAATTTAGTAGATTCTTTTGTTCGAGAAATTCAATCAAAAATTTCCCTTGGCCCAATCTTGATATTCTCTTTGGACATATTTCACTTAAGCTTAGAAGTTGAGGTACCGACAAGTTACACACAAAACAACAGAAAGTAAAAAAAGAAATAACATGAAATTACCATTTTACATTCTTAAATCTTCTATTGAAATCAAATTTGCAGGTGTATTATCCAATCCTCCATACATTGATACACATGAGATCTCCTTGAAAAATGAGTTGTTTACTTGTTACATATAAGAACTGGGTTCAAATTTCAAATGTAATGATCCACATACCAAAATACTTAATGTGCATGATTTTCTCCTTTGTAGGATAACAATCAAACTCAACTTAGTGCAAACTAGGGCGACAAACACAAGACATAGAAGGATAATTACTTGATGTAGAAGCTAAGGTGCCATAAGCACACTAAAGAGTCAAGCAGATCTAAGATATTTGTAGGGATATTAGACTCATATAAACTGTTTAGATTTTTTCTTAGTTTTTGTATTCTTAACATAATCATTTTGAAAAAATACATAATATAAAAAAATTAAGTTCTATTTATTTCGCACATGAATAATTAGTTGTTAACTTCAAAATTTTGTTTTTTACACCTCTCATTATAAATGGCAATACATTTTTAGTTACACATACTTTCCACTGTTAATATGTTCATGTTATTTATAGTTAATCTGTAAATGGTTTTTGAACATGAAAAAGATATCTAAAAGATGTTTGTTTCTTTAAACAATTATCAAATTGAGTAACTAAACGTATTTGAGTTTCAGATAACTGAGCTTTTGCTGTCAACAATGGAAAACTACTTTCTAAAGCTCAAAACAAAGCCTCCTTTAACTTCCAAAGCTATAAAAATTAGGATCTAAGTCATGCTTCAAAACTATTGTTTGTTCGTAAGTAATACCGATTATTTACAGAATACTTAGAATTTAACGCTTTACTTTGTAGGCCTAAAACTCTTCACCTATCAGTATTAACTTTGTTAATTAGTCACTGTACTCTGTACATCACATGCAAGTGTTTTGCGTCTGTGGTTTATTGTATTTTCCATTTGCAACTAACATACTAGTTCTATCCTACAATTTCTTCACATCCTTTATATGTGCCCTATTGTCTTGGTCATACTGGACACCTCAGCACAGATAAAATTCACAAAATTAAAAAAATGAACAACAACAAACAAACAAACCAACAAAAACAAAATGGACAAAGGAAGCAAAAAACAACTATCCAATAAACATTAAGCACATCAAATTAGAATTAATCATTGAACTTGTTCCAATGACAATAAGCTCAGCAAGACACTACTGTTTCACAAAAGGCCTGATATGATAGACTTCTTTCAATGTGCATAGGAACCCATTGGATCCCTATTAAGCTTTGGATATAGTATTTGTAAATCGGGACTATATTTTTGCATATTAAATCTAGGATATGCATTCTAAATCACATAGAATGGAATATACTAATTTCAATTCCAAGATTAACATCAAGTTTGATAAATTTGACTCCCACTCGAGCTTCAAAACCCATGTAAGTCTGTAAACATGTGATGTCCAAGATGTACCAGCTTCACCTCACAAAATTGTTCTTCTTAACATAAGATACTGGTCCAAGTTATAGAAAAATACAAGTCACTTATCATTAAGATTCCAAAGACAAGTAGTCTTCGCAAAATAATTTGCAAAAACAGAAAAAAAAAACGTATAATAAATCAAATAAAAGAAAAGAAAATGAGGCGTAATCCCTTGTTCTAAAGCCTAACATGAGTATTAACTATAACTATAAAGCACACTAATTGGAATAGTTGCCTTTCATTTTGGTCCCACAACATAAAAATAGTTCAATAGTAGCAACAATCTTTGATTATGCACACATAATGAAAAACAATTGAACACATAATCTAATCTAAGAAACCTACCTTGACAACAGATCCAGCACCAATGAGAATGTTTTGAGGCTTCATATCACGATGAATAATACGGTTGGAATGCAAGTAATGCAATGCTCTCACCTGGAAAATCAACAGAAGACAATACCATTGAGAGGAAGCACTTTGTATGAAATAGAACAACAAACAAGAAGATCGATACACAAAAAACTTCATTACAATTGAAAATTGTGACCAAAGCAATATCTTTGGAGAGGAATATACCAACTGCTTTGCAATTGCTTGAACTTGTTCCTCAGGCAGGCATTTGTCATCCTCAATGATCTCAAACAAATCACCCTGGAAAGTTGAAGTTACAACCAACTATTCATCTATATGATGGTGTCTACAACCAATTGTAAGTGTTTATGCATCTGTAATACTAGACAAATGAATACCTAGTGGGCATAAAAGTAGATAATGGAAAAGGAATAATTACATGAGCAAATTCCGTTACAACACAAAATTCTTGAGGGCTTTCAAAGGAATCAAGCATTTCAATGATGTTTTCATGCTTCAGCTTTCTCAGAATCTGCAGCAATCAAGAAGCTCAATCACCATATGCTGAAAACTATAAAACCATTACTTCTGAAGCATATAGCAGAAGTTTCAAACTCACTTAATTTTGTCATAACAAAGTGTAAAAATCAGGCAGAATGTAGGTGAATCTAATACATGCACGCCTTTTCCTCTAACAAATCAATAAAAAATAATGATGAAGACTCAATTAATAAATCTCCGGTGGTGAAAAAAAAAAAAAACTGTACAGGCTCCAATAATTAGGTTAAAACGTCACATAAAAGTGTGGACACATGCATAGGGAGTCTCTAGCAACTTGATAATTTCACAAGCATAAACTTCTCAAACAAAATGATATATTTATTTCCTTTGCCTTTGCCTTTTCACAAGATCAAATTGAGGTCCCCAATATATTGGTTTTGCACTACAAATTCTGTTTTTCTGACCACTAAGAATATCTATCAATCCAACGACTAGGTATGATTTTATTGGGCCAAACACCAATTTTTAAGCAAAAGCCGATCCTACTATTAGCTGTTACTGTTTCTACTAATCAATCATCAGGGTGTATATATATATATAGATGTATATGTGTTCATACATATGTAAGAGAAACACTGGAAGACAGCAGGAAAGGCCAGGCATGTCAGAAAAGTATATCAAAGAAAAAATTTGCAAGAAATCATTCTTCGAATGTGGAACAAATACAAAAATACTGCCCAAAGGAAGATTTCTATAACCATATAGTTCCCAGCTTAGCTATTAATTAGCCACCTATGAGATACATGTCAAACTCCCAGAGCAGGCAGACCTTGTCAAGTGATCTTAATGTAATTCGTGAAGAGAAAGTTACAGTGATAAACTAATTTAATTACCTCAATTTCCTGCCTTAAATTATGTATGTCCTTGTCACTTTTCCCATGCTTCATAATAAATTTCATTGCAACAGTCTGAAATCAAAAAGAAAAAAGTTGATGGAAAAGAAAATAAGAGAGCAGACAAAGACAAATAAACATTCTAGACTAATGGTTAAAGAACACAACATTTACCTGGCCCGTATGTTTCCGTCTTCCCTTGTATACTTTCCCAAAAGAGCCCTCACCTACAAGCTCAATCACATGATAATTCTCGAGCCCCATATTCTACAAATGTATTATTAGCAAAATAATTAGCATTTTTAAGATTGGTTGATGAACAAGAAAATACACAAATTTTGGGGAAGCTCAGTGGGTACAGGTCAAATTCAGACCCCTATTTTTTTAATTTGTGATTTTAGTTGCATCATCAAGCATATTTCAGCGGATTAAAATGAAAGTTTGAAGAACTAAAAGCTAAACAATTCGCTTAAAGTATTTTATTTATATAAATAAAGGTCTACTTCAAACCCATCTATTATGATCTAACTCCGTATCTGAGAGACATTCTAACCTCTAATATACAAAAATACTCTCTCTTAAGTCCATAGCTAGCCATCTCCACCAATTTCACTTCATATCTGATCAGTGCAGTAAACAAGGAAAACTGCCATAAAAGTCACTGAAAAATCGGAAAAAGGAGACCTATTAATTCCACCCCTCCAGGGAAAAGTTATTCAATACCTCCCCAACCCCTCATGCCCCCCCCCCCCCAACAACAAAACAAAAAAAAGAAAAAAAAAGAAAAGAAAGAAAGTGGACCAAAATGGTTCTGTTTTTAACTAAAACGCCTTTTTGGGAAAAATTGAATTTTAGCATGTGGAACTTCTCAAGGGTGCATTTCTGCCAAAACCCTACGTCTTAATAAACACTAAAAAGAAGATTGCACTGTTACTGAAAATGACAAAGCAAGGCGAAGAAATGGAGATAAAATTGGACAATGTAGTACTGTTGGGCTTCGAGGAAAAGATAATTCAATATCCAACTTAAATTACAAGTTAGATGAGGTACAGTATTCGTTTCATTTCAACAAACCAGAGCGGCACTATAACTTGAAATCCATTCTCGTATCCTTTATGCTCTCATCAATCAAACAGAGAAATGAGAAACAGAAAACATTAAGATTTGGGAGACAACAATAAGGAAACCTAAACCTGCGTTTAAAATCATTAAAAACCCAGGATCAGCACAAGGACCCGAGTCTAGATAGAAAGTTTAAAGAGAGAGTGTGTACCTCACTGATTGGAGGACCAGCAGAAAACGTAGTGAGAGAGTATGGAGTGGATGAGCAAAGAGTACCTAGAAGGAGAAAGATAATTTTGAAAAGAGAGAGAGAGAGAGAGAGAGGGATGGTTTTCCCGCTCACACAAATTGAAGCTTCAGGCCGGATGTTATTCCCTTCCATGCTTATTGCAAGGTCTGTTTGTTTAAATTTTATAAAAATATGTCTAAAATAAAATTAAATTAAATATAAAAAATCCAAACATTATTCAAATTTCAATTTAAATATCAACATTTTAATTTATTTCACTTTCAATTTTTATTATTAAAATTATTAAATAAATTTCATATTTTATTTTAAAATTAGTTTTTAATAATTTTTAATTTTTAAACTATTTTTAATAATGTAAAATTATAAAAATATTTTAATATCCAAAAATTTTTCAAAATTTTTCTATTTGAGTGAAAAATTTTAAGTTATAAATTTTTAATTTAAGTGCTTTATTTTTAAAATTTTTGATAGCATCTAAATTTAATTAGATTGAAATTTAAATGTAAAATTAAATCAATTAAAATTTTAATGTTTAAATTAAAACTAAGATAAACTTTAATTTTTTAATATTTATTTAAATATAAAAATTTTAAATTATATTTATTTTTTAATTTAAGCATAAATTAATTTAATTGTATTCATAATGTTTTAATTAAGTTTCATTTAAATCGTGGCTCAAATATGTCTTATATTACGTTATTTTTATAAAATTTTGATGATATAATTTTTTAAAAAAATACTTCAATTTTTAAAATTTGATATTTTTTATGATAGTAATTTAAATATTTTTTTACTTGTTTAAAAAGTTTCAAGTCAAAATACATCTTTAATTTATTATTTTAAAAAATTTAAATATTAAAAATATCATGATTTAAGGTTTTTTATATTTATTTTTAAATTATAATACTAGATAATATTTAGTGTTTTCATAAGATAAAATTATTTTATTAATGATTATTTAATAATATAAATTCTGAATTTATGTTTTTTTATATAAATTAAAAATAAAAAACATAAAAATAAGAATAAAAATTCTGTAAAAATTTGATGTTTATTTTATATTATCAATCAAACTTTCATATTTGAAAATTGATAAATTAGATCTTGATTTATTAATTTAAATTAAGTTGAATATTATTAAAAAATTAAAAATTGAACATATTCAAATTAAAGATCTCATATAATGAATTTTTTATTCAAAATTTTTCACAGATATAAAAAAATCCAAGCTATCATCATAAAAAGTTTCAAATTTTTTAAGTACTAAATATATATATATATATATATATATATTGAATTTATAATCTCAAATATTTAAAAAGTATATAAAAGATAGATCTTACATTGAAAAATATTTAAATTTGAAAGATGCCCTTAAAATGGAAAAAATATTTTATTCGAGTTATTTTAGCAACGAGAATAATATTAATTTTTTATAAAAATTTGAATTAAGATTCAATTTAGACTAAATTGATAGATCAATATTCAATTTATTATTTTTTTAATATAAAAATTTGATTGGTAGTATAGGGTAAACTTAAGATTAACTTAAGATAATCTTTACCCTGAAAATAACTATGTAATTAACTCAAAGAGTTGGTTTCCAAATTAAAAAAATATAAAAATTACTTAAATTTTTTTAAAAAACACTCTCATTTATTAGTCAACTTTTAAAAGTTGGGGTAAATATAAAAAAAATATTATACTTTTCATGTTTTCCAATCAAAACTTTATAATTTTGAAATATTTATTTGGTTCGAATTAATTTAATTTTTAATTTTTTAAATGAGCTATTTAAACTAAAAATATTCAATAAAATTTGAATTGAAAATTTTTACAAATGAAAAAAATTCAAAATATCATTACAAAAAAGTTTAATTTCTTAATACTTAAAATATGTTTATTAAAATTTTTACAATATTAAAATTTTAAAAAAAATTATAAAAAAGTAACTCATGAGTTAAAAATTTTACAAAATTAAGGAATGAACTCAAAATAGAATGTAAAATTGATCTGAATCAAGTTTGAATATCTCAACAATGAAAATATTTTTAATTTTTTATAGTTAATTGGAGTAAAAAGTCTAATTTAGACCCATAAGTTTATAAGTAAAATTAATCTAAATGAAATTACTTTGTCTTAAATGAAAAAAGTGCATAATTTTAAGTTTATTTATATTCACATAAAAGTTATTAAATAGTAACAATTTCGTACAAAGCAAACTAGGCGCTCTAACTTCTTCTAAATGTGGCATTTCCAAAAGGGTATTTTTTGTTTATTCATAAGTGTTTCTCAGTCAATAAAACCAAAAAGAATTTGGCAAAAATGATCTTAATTTTTTCTCTTTCTACATAAAAGTTAACTTTTGTTAACTTATATTTTAAAATCCATTTTGTTGCTATGAGAATTGAAATGCCCCATTGTCATAGAAACGCTCATGTCAAACATTCTCTCTCTTTCCATTTCTTACTTCTTGGCACTTTTTCCTTATGACGACCATAAGGTGGTGGAAAGAAAAAAGTTAAAAATCACATTTTCTTCTCTTCTTTTTTTCTCTCAATAATTTTTCATCCATAAGCTATACATTTGTGAAATTAATGGTACGCGTTGTTTGTAGCTACATCATCATTTAAAGCTAACAACAAAAGTACAAAAGAACCACTATTTATTTTTTTTTAAAAAAAATTAGGTGATAAAGTGTAACAGTTTTTACTCAATTTTGTAAGTGAGGCTTTGATTCTTGTTCAATGAAATTTATGGTAGCCTTTGTGTTATTTTAAAAAATCATTTCATTTGAAACTTTTAGGTAGATTTAAAAAAATGACTCTGACTTACGATCAATAGTAAATTGAGTTTCTTTTTTTTACAACATTTGTTACTTATTGTTGTAAATTTATTTAATCTTTTACATAATGGGTTATGTATGACCATTCGTATAATAGGTTCCATGTAACCTTCTACAATATGCTCAATATAAATTCCAGGCAACTTTTATACCATAAGTTTTGTGTACATTATAGGAAAATGCTAAAATATGATCCCTTGCTACTTACTAATGAATTAATAGGGCACTTATGAAGAAAGTGGCTTTTTTAGCTTAATGACAAAAGTTAGCTACAAATCGAATATCTGTCGCTAAGGATGATTTTTTGAAATCTTTTAATCATTTTAAATTTTTTAATAATTTGAAAAACTTAGCGATAAACAAGGTGATCAATCATTTTGTCATCGTCACTAGTAGACTTTGATGCTCGTCATAAGCCACCCTAAAATTGGGGCAGCATAGCCTCATTTCTTTTCTCATTTCTTTTACCTTTTTTTCTTTCTTTTCTAGTGACATTGCCTCTTTCCTTCCTTCTACTCCTTCTTCCACAACACCGTGAGCAGCACCGACCAACCTAATGTGCTTGTGCCTTGCCCTACCATCACATCCACGCCCGGCTACACCACCATGCCCAACCTCACCCTCAACCAACCTTAACCTCGTTACTAGTCCCAACGTAGTCTCACACCTAGTGCAGTTATGCCCATGATCGCCCAGTCTATGCCCACTATCACCCATCATAGGCTAGCCCTATGCCTAGGTATTATCACCCTTTGAACATGTAATTATAGAAAATCTTTGGTTATTTTTTATGTCAAATTTCAATTAGTTTTGTTAATACTATGTTTAATTTGATTAAAAAATATCATCGACATTATTAACTTAATGATTTTATGTTTAATTTGTTGTGTAATTAGATCACTAAAAGAAAAAATATATATAACTAGATGTTAATTAGATGTTACCTATTTAATTAGATACATTTATATGTCTTGTTTAAATTAATTTATATATATAGTTTGAGTTATTTTATATCTAAATGATCAAATTATTCAATCTATGATTGGAAGTGCAAATTTTGAGCACTATATATTGATATATTATTTATTATATTATATTTTCAGCATGTATTTCAAGGGATTTAATTTAATTTTTAAAGGAGACTTTACTAAATTTTAGGTAAAAATTTATTTGTCATACTAAATTAGTTATATTAACTATATCAACATAATTAAATGAAAAGGTGAAAAAGGCAAGATTACTTTATAAAGAAAGGTCATGGCATTTATAGTCCACAATTATCTCCATATTTGCAACCTTTAGATGAGAAAGAGGTCACAACTACATCACCTACACATGGTTTTGTTAGTTATCTTTAAGGCTCTTTAGGATTTGCTACTACGAATGTGTCTACCTCCTTGAGTTTGCAAAGTATAAGTAGATAACATTTTCATGTAGCTAATAATATATAAGTATTCATAATTGTTTTTAGTACTTATATCAGTATCTTATAAGTTTTCTTAATGTATTTGATTTGTTTATTATTTTTTTGATCGCATAGAGCTATCAAATAAATGTTACACAAAAATTTCTAGGATCTTTTAGGAGATGGTCGATTTAACTTGGTTAATGTGAAAGATATTTCTTTGAAAACCAAGAACTTCTACTTGGTGGAATTCAACGAACGATTATTTTTTTTAACAAATATTATACTTATCATTTATTTTTACAAAAATAATTTATATGGAATGAGACAGTCGATGCAGTGATGAGAGCCGCTTAGAAGCCTAAGGTCGTTAAGTGATATGTTGATCTAATGTAAGTAAAAGACAATAGACAAACCCAATTCATTCGAAAATACACATGGGAGCAAAGATAGCAAGAATGAAATCGGATGTAGCAGAAAGAAAAATGCAGGATAACCTTCAAAAA
Source organism: Moringa oleifera (assembly GCA_021397835.1). Lineage (NCBI taxonomy): Eukaryota > Viridiplantae > Streptophyta > Magnoliopsida > Brassicales > Moringaceae > Moringa > Moringa oleifera. The sequence goes on from JAJFZO010000094.1 coordinate 920,826, forward strand.
TTGACAGAGCAAAATAAGTGGATTTAGGTCAAATTCCTCTTAACATAGTGGATATTCATGTCTTTTACTTGATCATTTTTCACTCTTGGTATTCATAAATTTAATTTACTTACATAAACTTGAATGAAAATAGTCTACTATCTTATCAATATTTATTTATTATGTTTTTATTTGTATGGAAAGGAGTTGAATTAAAATCTAACTCCTATAGAGCTTTTAGATGAACTCAATTATAATTTTTATTTGATTCGGTTTAAGTAATGAATTACTTAATATATATTCTTTTCTTGTAAGATTGCATCGAAGAATTGGTTGCCTCTGCTTCCCAATTAAATGATGGATATTTTGAGACTCTTAAGGTAAACTACACTTAAGTCTATTATGAGACAGTAAGTGGAGAGAAAAAGTATTGAGTGTATGGGCTTGGCTCTTATACTCGATCATACTATTCGTGCGATAGCTTTAACAATGAATGATCTGTTGATGATGCAATCATACAAGATACATTGAAGGCTATGAAAGAATTGTTAAAGTAAGAGGGAATAAGACCATATGTAATTTGAGCAGAAGGAGGTCAAGATGAAGGATTGTATTTGTTAGATGGTGATATTATTTTTGAGAGGCCCACCTTCTGGCTCCTTTTCAGCCTCACTCGAGGGCTCTACTTAATGTCGAATTTGATTCTTAAAGTGACACACTTATTTTCTTTTATTTTAGTTAATTGAAATATTATAGTGTCATGTATTAACTATTCATATATATGTATAATTTCAATCAAATTTAATTTTAATTTTTTTATTCATTAAACATCATTGATTTATGGGTTATAATCAAATAATATATATATATATATAATTTTAAAATTAAATTAGCAATGGAAGTCTCTGTCATTAATCTTTCACAACCTAACGACAAATTATTAACACATATGCATCGCAATTTTAACACTGACATTAAGGCTATCAAGGATGCATCAAGCTTAAGCTTGCAAGGTTACACAGAGCTTGAGCTAATAAGATTACATAGATTTTATGTTGATAAGATTATATGGAGCCTTTATAGTCAAGGTTACATATAGTTTTAGTTTATAATGTTACATGAAGCCTAACATTAAAACGCCACATATTGCTTAAACTAACAATGTTACATGGCGTCTTAATTAACAAGATTCCATAGAGTCTTAACAAACAAAGTCACACAGAGTTTAATCTTATAGGGTTACACGAAGTTTAATCTTACAAGATTACATAAAATGGAAACAACAAACACAGAACCCACTAGAGATTTCACCAAAAAACAACAGTCAACTAATGATAGAAAAAAACAACAGTCAACTAATGATAGAAAAAAACAACATATGCAAAATTTGATGGCATTTTAACAACAATGTGCGACTGAACCTGAAAAAAGAAATGTTCATATGTAGAAACTTTCTTGCCTAGTTAAATATAATAGAAATATTTATTTTAAGATATGAAAAATAAAGACAAACTACGAAAATAACCACCACATCTCCCATTTTCAACCCATCAAACATTAAATCAAAAGCAAACCTAATGACAATAAACCCATTTTCATACACATACAATAAAAAAATTAACAAACAATGGCTAGTCAATATTATGACCTTCTCATACTTGTTTCGTAAGATATATGAAATGCTTGAGAAGAGACAATTCATTGACCTAACTGAAGAAATGAAAAGTGGGTGTAAAAAAAAAATGGTAAAATGTTAGATTCAAATTAGTGGCATAGTTATAAATATGTTTATCTTTTTATATCCGTCTTTGTTTTAAAATTTGTACAAAAAAAGTTAATATAAAAATTAAATTAATAAAATTAAACATTTTAAAGTAATTTTATTAAGGCTTTTTTTTCTTTATAAGACAATAGTCCAACCTAAGGTTCCTTATTTTCTTTTAAAAGAACACTAATTGGATGTTTTAATTTTTAATATTTTCTTAATAAAAATTTCTTATTAAAGTTGATAACACTTCAGATTCTTTTTAGTTGAAGATTCTACTGAATTTTCATATAAATTTAAGAACAACAAATATATATTTTTTAAATATTTAAATCTAAAAATTTTGATTATTCTTTTAAAATATTTTTTTCTCTTCTTTTTGTTGTAGACTCTTGAACTATATTTATTTTTTATTTTACCATCTAATCTGCAATTTGATTCAATGTAAACCTTGTTTGAAAATTTTAAAATTAAAAATATTTAAATTAAAAATTTTATACAATAAATCATGATTTAAAATTTTGTATAGTAACAAAGAAATATTAGTTTCAAATTTCTTTAATGTTAAAAATATTTTTCAAAAAGTTTTATATCATTAAAAATTTAAAAAAATTATAAAAATAAGCTTTTACGTTAAAAATTATTCAAATTTGGAGACTAAACTCGAAATAAAATGTAAAATTCATTTGATTTATTTTTTTGAGGTATTTTAATAATAAAAATATCATTAATTTTTTAAATTATTTAAATTAATATATAATTTAAATTAAATTAAAAAAATTAAATATACAATTAATCCAATTCATGCATAATAATTTAAATTCAAAAATAGCTTAATTTTAAATTTTTTTCTTATATTTACCCCTCAAAATATTTTTTTTCTTATATTCACTCTCTCTCTTTAATCACTTTCTCAAAATTGATTTAAGAGAGAGAGATAGAGACGTGAGAGTACTGTCCACATAAATGGCCAAAGTTGCAACACAGACCCGCGAGCTCCATTCCCAATTTGGTCATTCTTTTTCATCTTATCTTTCTCTTTGCAATTCAGGCCATCGATGAGGACCAAATCTAAACATACCAAAGATGACAGCATCTCCCTCTGGAATTGGAAAGGGAATATCAGCAACAACAGAAAGATTAAAGCAAAAGGATTTCCAGTGCCCGAATTCCTACGCGAAAATTGTCGGAAAGTGAAGGAGAACACAATGGGTCCAGGAGGCGGCGTCGGTGTTGGTTGCGGTGCCGGTGTAGGCTTTGGCCTGGTGGGAGGAATTGGGTACGGTGGCTGGCCTTGGAACCATTTGAAGCTGGTCTTTGGGGTTGGAGTGGGTTGTGGCGTTGGTTTTGGGTTCGGGTATGGGCAAGGGATTGGGTATGGCTCCGATTGGGATTCATTACGGTCGTGGGTGTCTAAGCAGACCTCAGACCCCAAAGGAACTGGTGCAACTTTGTACTGAGCCATGATTTTTGGGCTCTTCTTCTTTTTGTTTGTATAGTCTAAAAAGTCATTGATTTTGCCCAATAATACTATAATGCTTAATGGGTTTTAATAGGTATGCAAATATACATCTATCACTCACTTGTTCAAAGGCTTACCTCTTATATCTGAAATAAGGTAAAGTTATAAACTAATTAATAAGATATTTGATCTATCTTCTTTTATATTTGAAGGTTTCAATGGCTGTATAGATCTTTGGATAAAGATTTTTGTTTAATCTAATTTTTGCACCAAGATTTTTAATAAAAAACAATATTAACATAAAAATAAATAATTAATTAATTTTATTAAAATTATCAATCTGATAAATCTTTAGCAATTATCATTTACATTTTGTTTGTACAAATGCCAAACCCATGAAATACCTTGTTGCAGTTAATTACACTTAAATAATGTACAAATACATCTGTAACTTGTTTCGTACAACCAATTACACTTAAATAGTATACAAATAAGCACTTGTCTTCATAAAGAAATGATAAAATAAAAACTAAAGAATTAACAAAATAATAACATAAATAAATAAATTGAAGAATGATTATATTTTTCTACTAATAAATAAATTCGATTATAAAATAAAAGTAAGGCATCAAATTTCCCTAATATGTTAGCCTCATCATTTTAGATTTTGATTTGAAGTATAGCCTGAAAACTTTCAAAGTATTGAGTCTGATTAAATTTTTTTCTTTGAAATTTAAAGAGATAATTTTTTGAAAAAAATCTAGAAGCAACAATATAATTGTGTAATGCGATGATAAATATAAAAAAATGACTGAATCTATATATAAAAATTGATAAGGTAATATACTGATTTCAATTTTTTTTAGAAAATGATAGAAGAAATTTAATACTTAAATATATACTCTACAAACCAACTCTGGCATCAAAATCTAAACTGAATCATAGACATACATTCATTTTAATCTCACCAATAAAACACTAATTTAACTTGCAAAACATTCTCACAATTTTCTATGGAAAATATATGAAAATGTAAGCAAAACATAGAAAAGGCAAAAAATGAGAGGTGCTTCTAGCAGTCCTTCTATTTATAAAGTTTAAAGACAAACCGAAAAATGGAAAGAAAAGAAATTACTTAAATCTGAAATCTAATCACAAATTAATAGAAAAAGTAATTATGATTGAATATGTAATTCGAAAAAAATCAAGTCAATAACAAATTAATGAAACATATTGATTTGATTGAAAATTTATAATTGCATATGATCTTCATGATCTTGAGAGCTAGTTGCCTCATTTCTGTTCATATGGGTCTTTCATTGTTTTTCATATTATATTAAAACTATAACTAAATAAACCAAAGAGTAAATAGTTTTTCACTAAAATATTTAAAATAAAAATCATAGAAATATTTATTTAAAACTTAAATAATTTAATAATTATGTGATGATAAGCAGTATTAAATATACAATTTTACATATTTTATTGCAACCTAATTTATTTTTAATATCAACCTAAATACTTCAAACAAAAGTTGGTAAAAAAAAAAAAAACCAGAAAATACTACAAAATCGTTTCAGTCACATTTGAGTTGTGTGTATGCTCCAACTATAACCTTCTTACCATAAAGGATAATACATTAGCTTTGTAAAGTTCACGAGGAATACCTCAAACTCCATTAATTTCAAAAAAAAAAGTGGTTCTCTTGCAGCCGTCTATTTTTTTCATCTCAAAAAAGATAGCAAACAAATTGAAAAAACTATACACGAGGCAGTTTTTATGGGACAGCAGCAAAACTTTCATTTAGTGAGTTAAAAGTAATAACTTAACAGTTGGAAAGTGGGGGTCTAGTGTTACAATCTCTCCGACAATTCAATAAAATCCTACTGAAAAAATGATCATAAAGACACACGAGAAAGGGGGGTTTGGGAAAAAAAGTGGGGCTATTAAATGTGGTGAAAGAGTAAGGGGTAAATAACAAAAAACAAGTGGAAAACTTATGATTCAAGTGTTTAGAAAGCCATTGGTAAAGAATGAATAATTTTCAAAGAGAAGATTAGGCTGGGAATGGGAAGGTAGTGAGGTTTTGGCTAGATAGGTGGTATAAGGATAAAAGAACATTAATTAGTGTTTATATTATTAGCGATGGACGTGAAGCAATCTAGTAAGTGGTACTTAAAAGTGCAGGAATAGGAAGAATTAAGCTGCTGAATTTTTACAGATAAATATATGAAGCAAAGTTAAACCTAAACCTGTAAGGTAAAGTGAATCTAAAATTGAAGGATAAAGAATTTGATACTATAAAGAATTATGTTAGCCTGCTTGAGATAGCTGGTACCCATGGGAAAGAATCTGAAAGCTCGATGTCCCTGAATAAGATAGCCTTTTTCATGTGGGAAGCTGTTCACGAGAAGATTTTGACCATTGACAACTTAAAAAAGCATAATCCTGATCAATAGATACCTGTTTCTGGATTGCATTGATCTAGGAAAATCTGAAAAGACATCCATAATGTCTTGGATATATCCTGAGTCATGGAGTTAGTAAATAGTGAAATCTTAGCCCAATGTGAATTGAATAGGGAGAATAACAAAGAAGAGGTTGCTTTGAAAAATTTCATTAGGGATATTGTGAATGATTTGGAGGGAAAAGAACAATAGAACTTTCAAAAGAAAGGAGACACCATTAGAAATTATTAAAAACCAATTATTGTTTTTGTTGAAAATTTGAAAACACATATATCCTTTTTTTTAAAATAAAGATGTTTTGAACTTTATGAAGCTCTTTGTAACTAAGTCTTACCAATCATACATGTAAATAAGCTTCACCTCTTTGGTACCCCGAGTTATATATACTATTTTGTTCCTACTAAAAAAAGCAATTTTCAACACAAGTAGAACAAATACTGATCAAAGGATAGGACAAATAGCTACCCACAACATTTCACTGTTCTTACCACAAACCAACTTCACGGATTTTATCATTAAACCAAAAATCACATAGTTGAGCATATACCCTTTAAAAAAATCAACAAACAACACATATCAGATGATGAAACAAATGTAGAATGTTCCTTTTATAAGTAGCTGCTATGCAACTCTAGATGTGCTGACACCAAACTAAGAAAATCAAGGGAAGCTCTGCTCTTGCTTTTTTTTTAAAAAAAAAAAATAATAATAATAAAATAAATTTAAGACTTTAATTGGGCTCTCTAATACAAAAGATCATTTCTTATAACCAAAATCATCCCTCAAGCATACCATAAACCATGTAATAATCTTTGCAGCAACAACTCAATCAATTACTGATCAACGAAAGTTTAAAAATTATTTTTTCAATTCTCTCAATTAATAAAAAATGAGATCTCTAAACACGAGAATCTTCAACTAACATGTATTCACATAGATCTTACCATAGGGTTAACTCATTCGCAACTGAACTCTGAAAACCATTTCTGAAAAATTAAGAACACAAAACTAACTCCAGCTGAACATTTAAAAACCATGCTAAAACAATCAATTATCAAACGACAAAAATTCTTCTTATGCATGAATATCATTACCACCCCAAACCAAAATGCAGTATCCTTAATGTCTCAAAATATGTGCAATGTGAAGGGAAAGAGACTGTCTGGATGATAAACATGCCACATTCAAGTACAGCCTGACTATTATTATTATGTAAGGTTTGGAGCATTGGTTTTTCTTACCAACAAAAATTCATAACTTTATCATTATTCAGTTTGATTTTTGCTACTGTTTTTCTTTATATATATATAACACATCTAATTCAAATTGAAATCATCAATACTAATATCAATACAAATCGAATCACCCTACATAACCTTGAATTTAGACCTTTGAGGCAATAATTTGAAAATCCAGAGTTTAAATCCTTGGAGAACAGTTCAGTAGATTCAGATGTCCAAAATCACAAATAAAACAGGCCGAATGGAGGTGATGTTTTTTCATTTGGTTGGGCCAGTTTTGCCAAAGTTTCAGCACTATCAATCCAGCAGCACCTTGGCCAAAATTTTCCAAGGGAAACCTCCAGCTTTCTATTAAGTTATGCCATGCAAGGCATCGCAAAGAGCCCAAAATGACACGATAAATATGACAGGCAACCATGGCATCAATGCAGCATCGTATCTTTTCTTTTAAAGCAGTCAGCAATGTAAATAAAATGAGTATAAAGATACCTGACTCTTCACCAGTCAACCAGGATTCCCTAAGTATCAAGTCACCAATTGAGAACATTTCAGCATGCCAGCTAAAGACACATTAAACAAAAGAACATTTCCCGAGATAAACTCATCACTATTTTCACAGAATTAATATAGCACCAAAAAAAAAAGAGGGGGTGGGGGATTACATATTAAGAAACTCAATGGCCCTCATTACCTTGAGAAAATGCAGCATCCTGTCAGATCAATAAGTAGGAATATTGTTGTGACTGTCTGTCCAGAAACTAAAGTCACTCTAACTGCTGCTGAAGGTCTTTCTAAAACCTATTGATCAAATTCATAATGGGTCAACCATATTTTCCATGTCATAAAAATTTTCATTTACCGAGTTTCCTCTCAACACACATGTAGACTCAAACTGGTGGCAAACATTCACCAGAAAACTAAGAATTCCCCGATGGTGTTGAATTTGCTTCTGATCATCCAACTATTTCATCAATTGCTTCCATATCAAGAGTCATATCATCATTAACGTCTGCTTCCTCAACCTCTGTCATTATCTCATTTCTGTCACCTACCATGGGTTCAACCCCATTCGGTACTGAATTGGAGCACAGCTGTGGTTCTTCACTTGTGGTGTTTGGCTCATCAGGGTTCCACATCGTCGTTTGTGGATATGGATCAGGACAGACAGTCAGTATCGAAGTTACTGACAAGTTCTACAAGTAAGAACAATCCAATTTTAAGTGCTAACACATCAACAATTAAAAATAAACAAGCACCAAAAAAGATGAAGTTAGCATGAAATAAAATAAGAGATCATACAACAAAGGAAACCTGGTAATAATGCAATAGGCTATAGAACTTCCCTTTCAGGTTTGTTTCTCACACCTTCTTTTAGGAATTGCGTTTAGTTATTTTGGCGCTTTTTTTTTGTTTAGCAGAAACGCGTTAAAGTTGTCTCAGAGCATTAGACCAGGGATTACAACATTACCCTGGCACATTCAGATGTGCGATGCGATGACTCTGGAAGTAACAAATCTAGAGATATTAGGAAATTAGAATGTAATCAAAGCTTTTGTTGATGCTGAAACTGGAACAAACCTTATTAAACCGAGTGACATACCAATATCTGCTTCTTCGTGGGAAAAAAGAAAAAAAAAAGGCAATTTGTTTCTCCCTTGTCAAAATTTGTCAATGATTTATCTGATTATACATGCTACAAAGTTGCTTGAAATAGTGGTTAAATAGCGCAGTATTTGACTGGAGGGAAACAAAATGGAGCTCTGTAAAGAGGAGGTACTTACAGTGAAAATGCATCACTTCTTTTCATCTTAGTTCCATCCATATTAAGATGGTTTTGAAAAACTGGAAGGTAATCTACTTCCACTGAAGTGGAATGTGGGTACCATATACATGGTGTTGCCTGCTTCCTTTCAATCTAAGAATCAATTTATGACAATTTTTTTTCCCCTATGCAACAACTTTACATCTCTTAGCTCTAGATTAGAACCATACTCACACGGTCCAAGTTACACAACCAATCAAAGTGACCGACAAATAAAATCCGCAAAACATAAACATAGGAAAGCATGTCAAAGTTCTCTATTTGAGCATCATACCTTTTCTAGGGCCAGAGAAAGCTTTGAGAGATTAGGATAGATGCTTTGTGCAGCCAATAGTATCTGTTCAACATAAAGTTGGAACATATAATACATGGCAAAGCCAAATCTGAACATGGAAAAGCTATTAAGAAAAAGAACAATTATAAATAGTTAACAGTGATATACGTGTCAAACCTTGCAGGCAATTATCAACAAATTCTGAGAATAAAGGCGAAATGGAAGAATCAATAATGCTTTAGATATAGAGAAGATAGCAGGTCACATCTGTTACAAAACTAAATGAATGTTTAAACAATCCTCATACTTTGCTAACCTCAAAAACCAATGAGATAGACTCAGTACAGAAGAGCACTGCATTGCACCGGACTGGGGGAAGAAGATAGGGAGGGATGCAAGAGATGCTCCAATCTCACCGTCAAGAATTTATGTAATGAAAATTCAAATACAGAAGACATTATTGCATGACCATGGACACCATGTCTGTGCCAATATGGAGTCACTGTCCAATGAAATTTATTAAAGATAGATGATCACATATGACTTTATATCTTGGTAATCGTTTTTTTCTTTTTTCTTTTTTACTTTGACAACTGTCTTGCCAATGGCTTATTATTTGTTGTATAATTCCACCAGATATTTCTAAATCAGTCTACCATGCTCAATTAACAATATTTCTATAGCTAGATCTCCAGTAAGATAAGTTAATCATGCACATACTTTTTCGTAACACATTGGAAAATTATCAACTTGCTCTGATTTCCTCAATAACACTTGGCAAATGAAAGCATGAGAGAAATAGTTCACTTTGCTTTAACCATTTTAAGTACTTCTAAAACTATAATTCAATTTTTTGTTTTCTTCAGCATTATCGTTTAAAATTGAGTGTGCTCCATAACTGACAAAAGCAAACAAAATTTCAACATAATGATATATGTTGTTTTTCATGCCATGCTGAACGAAGGTTTAACAATACACAGGTAATGCAAAGATCTACATAGTTTTCGATGATGGCCAAAACAAGTTTATGGTAGACATACAAAACTAGCCACCATAAACCTACAAGTGCAAAAGTAATAAAAGAACAGCCCAAACTTCAGCACAAGTATAAACATGGAGAAAACGTACAAAACCATGATTGTATTGTCACGGGATAGTACAATACATGAAAACTTGAAACGCAAACTACTGTAGTCACCTCACCTCACAAATTCTCTGCAGGGTAAATGGAGGCCCTTCATCGAAACTAACAAGGTCTGTGAAGCAGGGGAAAGAAAACAGAATAAAACATGAAACAAAAGAAGAAAAAAAAAACGAAAAGAAAAGTTAGACTATAAACACATTCAGCAAACAACACATAAACAGAATTTTTTCTTCCCTGATAACACTAAGAAATCTAACCACAAGAGTGCCAACAGGGCACCAGCAAAAGTCGTAGCTATTTTATAAGACAAACTCCAACAAACCTATAAAACCTCTATGATCTTCAAAAAGAGGAAAAAATATGTGCACTGAACAAGAAGTTTAAATGACATTGCAACCTAATGCATGCCCAAAACAAAAGAACTGTCCTCACAATTAAAAGACTTTCTATATTCCCTTCACCTCAAGCTCTCCAACAATAGATCAGGCAGCTATAATAATTGCCTCTTCAAACTCCTTAAAGGGTATCACCAGCAGAGGTTGAACCTGTTTTACAAATGACCCGACTACCACCTAAAAGATACCCATGCCTGGAAGAGCCATTGCCTTGCCCACCAGCTCTCGCACACAAAAGAAAAAAAAAACAAAAAACAAAAAAACCAAACACCAAAAATAAAAGCGCAATAACAATAACAAGAAAAATCAAAACAAAATGTTTGATTTACTGTCTCAGCATCTTTCTTGCATAGAAAACATCCATCTGCAAATATTATTAATCCCTTTTTCAAATTTTATATAGTCAAAAACTAGCCCATAGAGCCTCCTAAATAGAAAACCTACCTTCGATGGAGCTCCCCAAGAAAGATCTAATCTATCCTCCATAATAAGATCTTTTCAAGAAACGTACTAACACTTTATGTTAAAAGTATCATCTGCCTGAAGACTCCACCTAACTTGTCCTCTGGAAATATGTTCTCTGCCACTATACAACTTCTCAAAGAAAATACCTACACCACTAGTTTCCAAATCTTGCATGTCATGAAAGAAAGGAATATCTTAAACCAACCATCACTTGTTCAAATGAACACGAATGCTAGATAAAGCACCCTTATCCTTCCTGTGCTTGATCACATCCAGCAATTGATCTGCTAAGGGTTAATACCTACATTAAAGATCACGTCAAAAGTGAATAGACTAGTCATTTTCTACCTGAAAACATGAAGAAAGAATTCACCAAGTGCTTATCTAATCCATTTCCAAGCCCCCAAACGATAAGGGTCTTCTCTATCTCTAGAAGTTAGGAATTGCAATCCAACTCAAACATAACTTCCACAACATTCCTCGAAGGTTATCCTTCTCCTCCATAAACATCTGCAAACATTTCTCAAGAATCACCTAATTAAAAAAGTGAGATATTAAACAGGCAAATCACCTCTTTCAAATTGTTGCTCCGAAACTCCCCACTTAATCAAATCATCACCTATATGTTAACAAAGAAACTTCACACCTTCCAACCTCTTAAGAATCTCCTTACCATAAAAGAGATATCAAGTACATTGGAAACATAGAAAATATGTTCCTTATGAGAGTTATCTTCCTCCCTTAGTAAGGTAGTTATTTACCAAATGGCCCATTTCTTTTCAAAATTTTCAACTACTAGGTCTCACATGCTACTGAGTCCAAACATTTCTTTTCAATGCATCCAAATAATTATTATTGCACATCAAACCACGTCCAGAACCTCAATTACAACACTCACCCAATGAAGCTAAACAGAGCCATAAGTTATGATGCGTTGCTATCTATGTTTTTCCTAGATATCACAGTACAAGGAAAGAGAGTCAAAATATCTTTTATTTGATAAATACAAGAATAAATAAAAATAGACCTTTCATCTTTTGTCAAAAAGTTTTAGAAGACACAAGATTTACCACATAACATTTTGGGGGCATTTGCGGTTCATCTTGGCCAAAGTCCAGCATTCTCAAATATCCTCAAATTCATAGACATTCCATTCATTAACTAATGTTGGTTATAGACAAGCAATAACAGTATAAGATTCAGGAAGTACCTCCATCCAACCGGTTCACTAGTTCCAGGTATGTTTCTCCAAGAGAAGCATTTTGCAGGTCTGTGGTCATCCTTGCCTCAGGATACTCTGACAGAACCTTCATGATAAATAAGAGAAATGGTGATGTAAGACTATTTATCTAGAATAAAAAGACAAGATGCAATCATGCACTTTCGCTTCAAAAACTAGGACTATACGCAATAAATCAAAGTAACTAGAGACCTACATACTGGCATACCTCCCCATACCTGCTTCAGCCAAAAGGATAGCATGCCCTTCAGTTTTTCCCAATCATGCCTGCAGTGCAATACATTTAACATAAATAACCAGATAACTGTATCCAGCATATTCACCTTACCCTTCCCACAGCTAGACCTCTTTTTCATGTTGATGAGTAAGACAATTGTTGCAAAATTTGCCAAACATTCATGGGATGCATAAGAAGAGCTTTTGCCCTGGATTTCCAATGATTGATTATGATGCAAAGAAACTGAGGAAAAAAGGATAAAACAGAAGTTGGGAAAGTACAACAAGGAAATTCAAGGTAAGTAAGATGGCTTTCAAAAAAAGAAAATTTGATCTCGCATACTGGAGATTCCACCCCACGAAAATGTCTTTCATTTATCTCATATCAAATGCAGCAAACAATTATAAGCTGCAATGTTCTCCAGCCAGTTATCCCTACCTGTCCCTGCAGCTGTAATTTTTTAGCAAATTGGTTGGCAACTAATTGAATGGCAAATGACTAAAGAATCAAGTTCAAGTTTTCTCATTTTGTTCGCTTGAGGAAAAAAAAAAAAAAGGAAAACAAAAACAAACAAACGAAGGTAAAAGACAAGGAGAAATTCAACATGATTCAAAAAGCTAAAGAAGCCTAACAACTACATGACTAGTTTCCCAAGTTTAGACCCAAAAAAAAAATAAAACATGTCAACTACCAGATCAAATATGATCACATACTGAAAATACTCAGCTTGCCTTTTTTCCATCGTAAATAATAAATTCACTAAAAATTAAAGGCACAGTGAGAAAATTACCACGAGTACCATAGAAAGGAGCACAAGGAAGCAAGTGAAATGAGAAGTTAGTATGATCAGACAGCATTTAGAACATCTACTAGATAATTACAAAAAAAAAAAATGTAATTATCATTAGTCAAAATGAACTATCTTGTATAATCATAATTAACATTCTACATAGTTGTCAGAAATCCAATATCTATGTAGCAAGTGATATTGTCAATACAACATTTCATATGCAAAGGGTAACATGTTTATGAGTTTAGTGCAATGCCCAATAATTGAGCAACAATATTGGATATGATGGAGACATCGAAGACAACCAATAGCGTAACCAGCACAAGAATTATCAAAGGGGCAGTCACTATGAATCGCAAAACTAGGTTGCATCCTCCCTCACGGTGGTCATGATAACTAAGCTATTGTTCTATGATATTGGAACAGAACAATCAATACTAAAGAGTAGATTTTCATCAATTCGATCAAAGTTAATATTATTTAGCTGTGGTTGGGAAATCGTAATTGTATCAAGCATTTATCTTAGTAATTAATTGGAACAAGGGATGAAAGAATACATATCGCAAACTAATGACCTTTTTTTCTCCTTTCCTCGAGAACAAATCCAAGGCAGGACCATTTCTTTTACCGACCCCTTCATGGTAAATTGGGGAGACAACTTTCGAGAACAGTACAGGTTTTTCTTTTTTAAGAACGTTGTCCCAGTGGCGTGAACTGAAACTTTGTCAGTCTGCCCCTTACCATTGAGACAACCCATGCGGTTAAAATAATGGCATTTAAATCACAGAAAATACAAAAGTTAGCTTTCTGAATCATGAAATGACATTTGTTTAGGGTTACATACCTCCTTCACTCACTAATCAATTTTGATGAGTAATCTGACTATGTAAAACAATGTGAAGTTCCAACATCGATGTCACTATGTTGATCAGTACCAAACCAAGCCTATGTTACTTGGACTGCAAATCCAAGACGATTAAAATTCTTTTTTCGGACATATAAGCTACGGTAAAATATGTTGGAAAAGCTGAATGAGGCATCTATGTAAAAAGTAATCTTATAAGACAAATGAACCCAAACTCAACTTAATAAACTCCTAATGATATAATCTTCTATATTTTTTTAATTTATTAGACAAAAAGCACTAGTTTACTTTTCATTCATTATAGCAGTTAAAAGAATACAGGAAAAACAGTGTGTTAAATTGATATGCATCAAGAAGGCTGTCAACTAGTTACCCTAACAGCAAGCATTGATTTGTCAACACTGACCATACGAGTAGTTATATCAGATGGACTTAGTAGATGTCTTTGAAATAACTACATGTCTGACCCTTGGGTGGTCTGGGATTTCAATTTACATACAAAACTTTGGCTAAACCAGAGTCAAAAGTAGAATGAAGGGGTGCAGAAGCAACCAGCTACTCAAAGCAACACAAATCACGTGTGAAGAGTACACATAAGGCATGATAATCATATATTATGTGCTGTGTCATTTTTGCACCTGATTCAGAGAAAAATAATATAACATCTAAAGATGTTAATGCCACTCGTGGTGATGACCATGGAAAGTGTAGGACCTACCCAACATATTTCAGAAACACAGACACATGCATCTGTCTCTGTGTCTCTGTGTGTGTGTATCAATCCATATTATCTTTGCTTGAAATCATATGCACTTGGAAAGCAATAAAAAACTAAATCAACTAGTCAGTAAAGCTGTTTTTTTTTTTTGTTTTTTGGTTTTGGTGGGGGGGGGGGGGGGGGGGGGGGGGGGGGGGAAGGGGAGGGGAATAAGAACTAATCACTAGACATTATTACAGAAAGTAAATAAAAGAATTACCAAAATTTCCCGGTGGATGCAATAACTTCCAGTACGCCTCTTATTTCTCCCTCAGCAAAAGGTTTGAGCTCTGCGACACTAAATTTCAAAGACAATTCATTAATAATGGAATGGAAATATGCAAGAAATATAGTAATTGCAACACGCACCCCACACACACACGCACGCACATATATAAAGATTGAAAGAAGACAAAGAAGGGAAAGATATATCAAAAGTGGGCATTATGGTTCTGTCACAATTTTACAAGAACTTAACATGTGAGAACTGATAAAGGAACCAAAGTTAAAATAACAAAGAATCATGAATCTCTCAAAATCCCTCAGAGTTATGTTCCAGTACAAGGCCAACTTCAATCATTTCAGCATACACTCCATGAATATTTACAGGAAAAAACAAGAATGTTATTAACTATTTCCTCCCTTTGTCTCATTTAAACAAGTTTTACATACTTAAAAGGACCTGAATAAATCCCCTCATTTCTTGAACCCAATGCAACAATTTTCAGCTGCTCACTAACCGTAACCAAATTATCCACAACTCTTAACTGTTTTCCATTTTCATGGGACCTTTGTTTTTTCCTTTTTTTTTTTTTCAAGAAACAATGATATGTGTTTATATTATGTATACAGAGGACCAAAGAGGGGTCTCCCCTATATATGTATAGTCAGCTATGACATGATATCAATTTATCAGCTACATGTCAGTTCACTCATACCAATGTTAAAGCCTAGGCTTTCAGATCCATCAAAACATGATTCAACATAGTAAAACAATGACAATAAATTAATTACTTGATGCATTCTTCATAAAATAAATAAATAAAAAGCAGCCAAAAAAAGTTTTCAGATATCCAAGGAAAGTCAGCATACCCAGTGAATTTTACAACATAGGCAAAACAAATTAATCTATGTATCAAGCAAGCCAAGAAAGAAGCACATACTAGTTATTTACAACATCAGTAACCATGTTATCTTCTTGGAGATGAGTTGTATCATTTGAAGAAATGGCCATATCCTGTGAAGTCTCAATTGACGGCATCTCCATTCAAAATCTCCTCCCGCTGAAGAAACAAAAGAAAAGTAGAAATATTGCTACACCATATTATATAGATATTTATGATTGTAAATACACCCATATACACCAAACCCATCCCCCACACCCCCCCCCCTAACATACACATAAATGTAGATTCAAAAATATAACAAGCATTCATTGCAATATTGAAAAACGGAAGCAGTTTCCAAGTCAAATTTGCATGCGTTTCCCCATTTATCCTAAACAAAAATGGAGCATTTTATCCAATTCATTCCAGAAAACCACAATAAAAGTAGACCAAAAACGGAAAGAAAAAAAAAAGAAGGATTTAAATCGACTGAGTATCGCTGACATCGAGCCAATTAAAACGTGGAAAGAAAAATTACTCTGGGGAAAAGAAGCTTACGATAATCCTAACCCTAGAAATAGAAACCCTCAGTAATAAAAATCCATTTGGCAAAAGTGGGGAGTCGGACCATCAAAAGTATCCTCTGTGGTCCAAAAAAGAAATATCCAAGACTTGCAAAGAGGTCGTGACAGATCTCGGGAATCAAAAGCGGTCGAGAAATTGACGTTCTTAGGGTACCTTGATCTTGTGTAGGTGTAAAAAGAGAGTCTGCAGCTTGGCTTCTCGCTGTCTCGTGTCACCAGCCAGAAACCATGTCTTATCTTCGCAGATTCGATATAGCTCGCCGGAGACAGCTAGCAATTGATTTTTTTCTCTCTGTCGGATGCTCGCTGAGCTTTGGATCCTAAAATCCTCTCGCGCACAATAAACAAGAGAAATTTGAAAAAAAAAAGACCTTAAATGAGAAGAGAGAATGAAACATATTGGCTTTCTTTATTATTAAATTCTATTTTCGTCAAATGACTCAAAGGCCCTTGATTCTTAAAATTCTTTCATCACTTTTTTATCCATTGAGAATCCGCTCAAAGTATGACCCCTTTATGTATTTATTGTTACTTAAACAAATTTATGATGATAGTTTTAACTCTGTATCAATCTGAATTTTTTTTTAAACTGTTGATCTTTAGGTCTCAAATCTAAGATCCACATTTTACCATCGATGCAATTTTCTGGATTTAATTTGCTTTTTTATTTTTATATTTTGTTTTGTAAATTATTTGATGAAATTAATTTTAATTTTTTATTAAAAACTAATTTTTTTATTAATTTATTTTTAACTCATTTTATCATTACATAGAAAAATGCTTTCATCAATAATGAAAACACCTTTGTCATATAAAATTTATGCAGACCTTGCTTTCTCCTTCCCAATTTTTTATGTTTTGACGCACTTTTTCCGAATGAAGAGAAAGCATGGGAAAGAAAAATCCAAATTATTATTTTATTTTTTCTATTTCTTTCTTAGTAAAATTTCACCCCTAAGCTACACATTTGTAAGGGAAGCGTATATATATTTTTTAATTGTATTATTATTCAAAACTATTGGAATATATGTAAATAAATTAATTTTTATTTTCAAAAAAATTATAAAAAGTTAGAATTGAGATCACTAGGATTAAGGCTAGGATAAAATTATTATTAAATTTTGAAGCGCCAATAATTGGTAAAGACACTGTTTTCTCGTTCTCACTAGAACTTGAAAAGGAGGGGAAAGAGATATAGGATAAGTGGTAGACTGGACACCAAAATGAAAGATTATGAATGCTATGAATATTGTAATTCTAATTATGAATATGATAGAGAATACTGTGATAACTACAATGATTGTCCTAGTACTAGTTATGAATATGAAGATACACATAACCAAGAATATCATAAAGGATTTAGGGAAGACCCAGACGATCAATATGATACCGAAAGCCTAGATCAAGAATATCAACCTTACGGGCAAGATAATTACTCTAATGTTAGGTATTTACTTAAACCTAGAAGAATAGGCAAAATATTAAGTGAAAAGCCTCACCATTCAAAACAAGAAGATATTTTACTTCAAAAAATTAACAAAATATTAGAAAAAGAATTCAAACTCAAACCAAAATTCTAAATAGACAAAGACTTTCTTAGAACAGATTTCAACTCAGAAAATAATCGGCAAAAAATAGAATGGTTTATGACCATTTTCTCAACGGAAAAAAGAAGTCGAATTAGAGAAACATATTACAAAGAATTGGAAAAAGCACAACAGAACATAGGATTCTTCACATGGTGCAAATCCTATGCACAACAATTAGACATAAAATACCCTTTCCATCAAAACTCATTAGAACAAGCCCAAGGAGCCCAATTACCCAAAAAGAAAACCAAGATTAGAAGATCTAGTCCTAAAAACCAAGACTCTACAGACTCTCCTTACGAGTCTCTAACTTCTTGCAAAAAGTCTAAAAGCCAAGAAGACTAACTAGCCCAAAAGCCAAGAAGACTAACTAGCCCAAAATCCAAGTCAAAACCAAGGAAATTATGTAAGTCTATACGGCCCGGCCCAAACCCAAATCCAGGATAATCAGTCAAAAGGTTATCTAAAAGGCAGAAGCCCACAAAATACCAATAACCTAACCCAAGAGCCTAATGACAACATCACCAAGACCCAGAATAACCAAATCATTGGTCCAATTACCCAATATCCCATATCAGGAACTGATCCAACCCAGGAACAGCCCATTAGCCACCTTCTCAAGACTACAAATCCATTCCAAGAATCCCTTTACAATAATATTAAAACCAGACACGATCAGCCCATCAACCTAGAATCAACTCAGGAATTAGATGAAGAGTCTAATCCCTTACCCCAAATAGTTTATCCAAAGTACTATTCGAGTCTGATACTAACCAAGGAGTACACTCTGGTAAGAAAACCCAGAATAAGGATAGAAGAAATTCTTCCTTCAAAACTATTAGACACCGAGCCACAACAAATAACCTTAAACAACATTCAAAATAGGAATTTAATTCCATCCAACAACAGGAAAAAATTGAATCAAATAGGTACCCAACTAAGCAATTTTTTGGATTTAATTTGCTTTTTTATTTTTGTATTTTGTTTTGTAAATTATTTGATGAAATTAATTTTAATTTTTTATTAAAAACTAATTTTTTTATTAATTTATTTTTAACTCATTTTATCATTACATAGAAAAATGCTTTCATCAATAATGAAAACGCCTTTGTCATATAAAATTTATGCAGATGTTGCTTTCTCTTTCCCAATTTTTTACATTTTGACGCACTTTTTTCGAATGAGGAGAAAGCGTGGGAAAGAAAAAACCAAATTATTATTTTATTTTTTCTATTTCTTTCTTAGTAAAATTTCACCCCTAAGCTACACATTTGTAAGGGAAGCGTACATATATTTTTTAATTGTATTATTATTCAAAACTATTGGAATATATGTAAATAAATTAATTTCTATTTTTAAAAAAATTATAAAAAGTTAGAGTTACTACTTCGTTTTGCAAGTGAGGTTTTGGTTCTTGTTTAGGGAGATTCATGATACCTTTAGTATTTTTTGAAAATGTTATTTTATTTAAAACTTTTGGATAAGTTTTTATTAAAAAGAATAGAATAAAACAAGAGTTACTTACGGATAAGTATATATTTACTTTGTCTTCCTTGTGTTGGATAGAATAGTAGATCAAGTTATTTCTCTTGCAAATTTTTTTTTTTAAAAAATAATATAAGATAATTAGTGGTCCGTATACTTTTTATAACTTTCATATAATAGACTCTTTGTAACTTTTATATAATAGGCTGTAAAGGTTTTATGTAACTTTAAATAAATAGACTTTGTATGATCTTTATTTTATAAGTTTTATGTAACCTTCTTTTCACAAGCTTCACATAAATTCATTATGTAAATTCATTTCACATGTTCCATGTAACTTGCTTTAAAAAAAAAACTTTGTCCTTATTTTATAAGTTATGTGTATCTTTTTTTCATAGGTTTCATGTAACTTGCTTTCAAAGATTTCATATAATCTTTTTTCATAAAGTCTAT
The DNA here is from genome assembly GCA_021397835.1 of Moringa oleifera. Classification (NCBI taxonomy): domain Eukaryota; kingdom Viridiplantae; phylum Streptophyta; class Magnoliopsida; order Brassicales; family Moringaceae; genus Moringa; species Moringa oleifera. Next base: position 940,927 of record JAJFZO010000094.1, read on the forward strand.
GGAAGTAAAAATGAATTTTGCAAATACATATTTACCTTGTGTAAACATATCAAAATACATGTTTTATTTATGCTAACACATGTTATTAATTTTCAAATTTCAGTAGACAAACAAGGATAATGATAGGTTCTATACAAGCATTTTTATCATATAACGGAAGTTTAGCTAAATCGAATGAGAATTTCCTATACCTTGGGGATTCCATTAGTATGATTGGGTTATATGTTTCAAAGGGGATCACATATAGTTTGCTTATCTGTTGATGCTAATTTCTCTAAAAATGATATACAGTTGCATATCCTTAACTATGTGCATGGTTTTTGCATTTCGAATGAGAGTAACATGTGATAGAACATGAAGTGCATCATATTCCCTGTAAAATAATAAACTGGATACCTAAAAAATTTTTGAACTTACCTATGATGATACAAAACACAATCATATTACTTAGTTAATAACATTGCATTGGTAAGATAAAATAAGGAGCTAGGTGTAATCAAGTATTGCAAACGACAACTAATCCGAGGCTTTGCAGTGGAGAAAATCAACTCGATCTAGCGGTGATTTTGCTTGATTTCCAACTTACCCATTAATAAGGGGTAGTTTTAACTTTCGGGGAAAAACAATATTGTAAAACTTTTTTTACAAATATGAACTAAAGGTGATTATACACTACCTAATGGCGGCCTAAGTTTTATATAATACTTTGATTTAGAGTCCAAAGTTGATTTGCATGTAACTAGTGATGCTGATTTATTCTTGGTATTGAATGCTATGATATCTATGATGTTAATACATCAGGGCCTATTACATCTTTTAATACAGTATCAAAATGTTAATTTTTTTTTTTGTGAGTGCATGCTCTGGGATAATATGCCATTATTAAAAATTTTGACTTCATGATAGTTAAATCTATTAAATCTTTACTTCAAGTAAGATAAAAAAAAAAAAACAATATATAAAAAATTCATACTGTCAAATGTACAAAAGAATCACTCTTCCAAACTATAAGATGTGCTTTAAAACACATTTACATATTAAAAAAATTTATAAACATATTGTCAAATAAATATTATTATAATTAAAAAAATAATGATTAAAAAATTATATATTAATGACCATCTCATCAAACCAAAAGGCCTATTCAAAAATAAGAAAAAAAGCTAAGTAGATGAGTAATATTTATTTATGCTATAAATATAAAATTATGAATTTATTATCATGATTATAATTATGAATATGTTGTTTATGTTTTATTTTTGATTAAAATATTATATTAGTAAAATTTTAAAATCTTTAACAAACTTAATATTATTTAGTTGATTAGTTTAATTTTTTTTAATTAAATTGATTTGATAATAATTGATTTGATTTATTTAATTTATCAATTAAATTAAATTAATTTAAAATTTTAGAGTCAAATTTCATTGGCATCTTTAATTTAATTCGATTCATTTAAAAAATAAAATCAATCAGAGAGACCCATCACATTCCATGATTTTCTTTTTTTGAAAGGAGGTTGACCTTGGCATTATTTGGCATAATTCAAAATCTTACCATCACATTATAATTATATAAAAAAGGTTTACGCATATAAAAGTTTGTAAAAAAGACAAAAGCAAGAAACAGAAAATATTAATATAATTACGTGTCAGTGAACCTTCTAAGTCATGCAAGTGGCAGCGGCAGTAAACTGTTTCTGTTCAAAAGGAACCTCTTGCCCGCAAGGTATAACCGTCATACAACCGGCAGTTTCTCCGCCCCCTTGCTCCAAGGCACTAAAAATGAAAAATAAAATGACATAAAAAACCCCAATTCCCAACCATAGGCTTCCTTCCAACCCCAACCACATACGCAAATCAATTCAAAAATTCTGTCTCTTCCTTCATAAAAAAACACAATGCGTGATTTTTCCATGGATCAGTAATCTGTAACCAGAAACCTCTTCGACGTCACGAGCGATGTCCTCAACCATGTTAGCTCACAGGACCTCGCCGCTGTTCCTACATAGGTTCCACCCAGTGACTTTCTGCACTTCCGCCACGTTCCGCTGCGTTCTCGACCAAATCGCCCCTAAATTCGCCGTATCCTCCTCTCTAGGCTCCGTACTGACCTCAGGAAACGTGATTGCAGCAGCTGCTGCTTCGTCCTCCTCCATTTCCGGTGCCGTCCACGGCGCCGTAACGTCCACCATCACGCACGTGGCTTTCACCGCCATGGCCATTGCCTCTGGCGCCTGCCTTTCCACCAAGGTAGACTTCTTGTGGCCCAAACTGGAAGAACAGCCAGGTATGCTTTAATCTCAGCCTCTCTCTGGTTTACTTTTTGGTTTTTGCGTTTTCTCTCTTCTCCTTGAGAAACAAAATGCTCAGTTTTCTGATTGCAGAAATTCCCTCTGATTATCTCTTGAAGTTAGATTACACTGTCAATTACTGTTTGAGATGAATTTCCTTTAGAAAAAGAAATCCTGTTTTGGCACAAGGAGTGAGTTTTATCAATACATAGCCTACAGGTGTAGTTTTAGACTGATCTTGATCTAAGTTTTACGTCTTAGTGGTAAACTCTAAATTATAAAAGCATGGAGTATCAAGAATTACTTAAGAGAAACTATGTTAAAGTTACTTCCAGAACTCACTTATGTTTGTACCATAATAAAACTAAAGTCTTGAAATTAAAATAAAAATGAATGACTCATATGTTTTCAGTGCTTTTAGTTCTAGAAGTTAAAAAGGTTCTAAGAACTAAGGTAGAACATTACTTTAGGGAATAAATGTTGTGAGAGAAGCATGACTATGAGAGTTGACGAATTCTTTCTTTCTCCTTTTCAATTACGTGCTATCCATTACCCCTGTCAAAAGGGGAAAATGGAAGGAAGTATGAGGGGTGGAGTGTCTTAAATGAAGCTGTTTATGTAAGCATGAGGTGTTAAGGAGATCGACGACATACGTCGTGGCTGGATATGTGATAATTCTTTTAATTGTTTCTTATCAACTCGACATAACTCTCTGTGTGTGTGTATGTATATCATATTCTTTAAATATTTGTGATTAATTAGATCTGTAATGTTTATTGAAAATCATGTAAGTTGTCTTGCAACTTACTTTCTTATGGGGATGTCCTTGGTATGGGGTTTAAAGCGCTTGCTATAGTAGTACATGAATACTTATACCTTTCTAAGTGTTTGGTATATCTTGTGCATGGTATTTGGAATATAGTTCACTGACACCATTTTGCAATTAGCGCTTATGGTGATATTAGGAATGCAAAGCAAAGGAAAATGCTATTATGCACAAACATCTGAGAGATAATTGTGTACTTGCTCATGACTCCTGAGTGGGTGATGGCTTTTGAAGTCTAATCTACTTAGATGTATTCCCATGTTGATCCCTCATGCTGAAAACCTCTCTACCTGCTGTGACTTATGTTATAGAGATGGTATAAATTTGAAAGCCCTTTTTTCTTCCTTGATGTTAGTTGATTTCATTATATTAGATGTCATGGGGCAAGTTTTTGATGATAGATGCTTGATTTTAGTTACATCATGATTAAATTGCTTTGTCTTGATGATTTTAAATGTTTTTCTTGTTCTCTGTCAACTCAATGTCTCTTTTGGTTAAGGTCATAGAATGGATACCTGCAAGATATCTTCTAGGAAGATTGCTTCGCTAGAACATACATTTTTTTTAATCTTTGCTTAATAGCATTATCTAATGCGATGCAGGTGTCTTTATACTGGATGGGGTAGATGTGACAGGCTATCCTATATTTAATGATGCTAAGGTTTACCATCTTTGCTTGCAGTCTGATTTTGCATATAATCATCTGCTACCACTAAAATACTTAATATGTGAAGGCAGGTGCAGAAGGCTATTGCTTTTTCGAAGAAGGCCCACCATGGGCAATTCCGTAAAACAGGCGACCCTTATTTAACACATTGCATTCATACGGGAAGAATCTTAGCCGTGCTGGTCCCTTCAAGTGGCAAACGAGTATGACATTTTATAAAAGATATTCTGTTTGTGCCTTATTCACATCTTCTTTCTTTATTTTAATCTATTCTTGCAATATTCTTTCCACGGAAGTAACTGTTTTCCCAACCCCTGGTTCCCAGTTTTGTACCGAGGAAAGAACACGCTTTGCTGTTGGATGTATTTCATCAAATTATTATAAACTGATGTTTGGTCTTATTTTGACAAATTTTATGGGTCTAAAGAAAAACTGTGCTGTGCATTGAGTGCATCATCGCATTGTATGTATGGTATAGAAAAGCTGGCTTGCTGTCCTGCTGGTCTAAGGCTTTAAAAGATATCGTTCTAGGGGATAATAATGTTTATAATTGGTAAATTTCTAAGTTTTCATACCATCTCAATAGCATTGAGTGACTGCTTTTGCTTGTGTTGATGACCATATTCCCACTTACGTTAGTGTTTTCAAGATGCTTCTTTTAGTAGAATGGCTTTATGCCATTAGTTTCCTCATGAAAATTCTGAGGTTCCTGCAGGCAGTTGACACAGTTGTGGCTGGGATTCTCCATGATGTGATAGATGATGCAAGTGAAAACCTTCGAAACATAGAACAAGAATTTGGTGGAGATGTGGCAAAATTGGTGGCTGGTGTTTCCAGATTAAGTCATATTAATCAGGTAGCAGAAGGTGGTTGTGTCAAGAAGCATGATCTTTTTCTTTCTTGAAGTGAAAATGTTTACTGCTTTTCCTCTCATTCTTGTGTGACTTTGGAATGAAATGAAAAGCTAAAGGAGAGCCAAGGTGGTTGTGTCCAAAAGCATGGTCATTTTGTTTCTTGAAGTGAAAATGTTTCCTGATTTTCCTCGCACTCTCCTTGTTGTGTGACTTCAGAATGAAAATGGAAAGCTAAAGGAGGGCCCAAAAAAAAAAAAAAAAAAGGAGGCAATTGCAAACTTTTTAAAAGTCACATTTTAGTTTTCATATGGCTCAAGCAATTAGATGTAATTGCTTCTGACTACTGATTTGTGAGATTGAGAACACTAGAATCCTTTTGGTTGGAGTTTGACAACCAACTTTGGGATCACTTTTGTGTTTGTAAATCTAGATGATGGACACTTTATATATTCTTTTTTATTTCTTTAATTTTTTAAGTGTAAAGCGAAACAGAACCTAATAACTGACTTGAAAATTTTGCTTTATGTTTATGCTTTTGTTGTCAGAAATTGCTAGAGGTTTTCATTTTTGACATACTCTGTGGCCCATAGTAAAGCACACAGCCATTTCAGGGTGATGTTGGACAACTAGGAAAGTAAAGTAAGGGTTTTTGGGAAGGATTGGGGTTTAAGGGTTCTGAGCAAGAGAGGAACAAAAAATAGGGTCTTCGGCCTCCAATAATAGAGACCTTGAATCTCAAATATACTGAATTCTCAAGTGATATTCTAATATGTTTGTTCTAAATATTATGGTAGCTTATACATTTATTGCCACCAAATATAACAAGACATAAGAAATTCAAAGTCCTAATGGGAATGGAATTAAAGTCATAAAAAAATGTGATTGAATTATGTAACAAGAGGAGATATGCCTTTCCCAATTTCAAACAGAAAGGAATACATATTTTTCTGATTTGAAATGTACTCCTAGGATAGGTTTCTTAAAATCTTTAACTTGTCCTTTATCACAAAGGAGGGAAAAATGTAACATTGTTATTTCTGGAAATTGAAAATTTGGCGCTACATACAGAGATAATGCTTGTTATTGGATCCTTTAAGATTTAATTCCTCATTTCCCAATTTCTTTTGATGGTGTTCTCATTTTGTTATCTAACTCACATTTGGTTTTATAGCTACTACGGAGACATCGGAGGATCAATGTGAACCAAGGCATCCTTGGGCATGATGAGGTATTAAACATGAAGTCAATGTTATCTACCAATCAATTGTACCTTTGATGGCAGAAAGCAGAGATTTCATTAACGAACTTAAATAATAAATAAGTTTTGATAAAATATCAAAGTTTAAATACCATAAATACAATGTAGACTAGAAATAAATTTTGAATCACAGGGTATCTTAAATGTTGCGTGTGAGAGGCATGGTGGAGTAAATTGATAGAGATGGGGCAGATATCACTCAGTTTATGTTAGATGCAATCAACTAACAAGGTTCTTTATCCAACATGCTCATGTCCTGGTCTACTGGCTTAGGGGCCATGGTTCTAGTCATTCCGTTCCAGGCTCATTTGTCAAATATATAAAATAGGAAAGCAAAAAAGAAAAAAAAAAGTGGGTTAGATGTAGACAACTATAGCATAGAGTGAAGTGTAAGAGTTTTGTGTTATAAGCATATAAGCACTTGCCAGCTTCTGTAATTTCTAATTCTTGTGATTTCATTATTTACTTCAAGGCAAATAATTTACGCATTATGCTCCTGGGCATGGTTGATGATCCACGAGTAGTGCTCATCAAGCTTGCAGACCGCCTTCACAACATGAGGACCATGTACTGCCTCTTACTTCATGTTATATCAATTCCTGCCTGTTAAACTTTGGTTTACTATGTCTTTTCGTCTGAATTAAATTGCTAAATGGGAAACATTAAGCTATTCTTTTTGGGGACTGTAACTTTTTAAATTTTCGGTTAGGGAGTGTTGTACATATGTCAATGTATGCACATCTACACATAGATATATACATAAATAATCGCATGTATACACATAGTCCCTCAATCTCTGGTCTTCATAGGAATGAGAAACTTTTTAACCAAATTCTATGATGCTGTAATTCTTGAAATAGGAAAATAGCTCAATGCCATGATGTTAAAAAGCTTAGCACCTCTTATTCCTATCCTTTTTTTGATACGAAAAAATAACAAATGAAAAATGAACATACCATCTTCTCTGAAACCCAAATGCATGGTTCAATTGATAAGTTGTAAGATTTATAGGATTTTCACATGGATCTGTGTGCGTATATGATGTTCTCCTTTTGCAGTTATGCTCTACCACCACTGAAGGCTCAAGCTGTAGCTCAGGAGACCTTATATGTATGGTGCTCACTTGCTTCCAGATTGGGTCTGTGGGCCTTGAAAGCTGAACTTGAAGATCTATGTTTTGCTGTTCTTCAGGTGTTCTCACAGTTTCTTTTCTTTTATCTTGGTATTCTTTTTCGCAAAAAAAAAAAAAAAAAAACTTTTCCTTCTGATGTGATATGAAAGTCTCATTTACGGCAAGATTGACATGGATGCATTATCTGTTGATATTGATATTAAAATTATTAGTAATTTTGTTGAAATTTCCAAGCAAAAAAGAGAGGCAAAAGACCGAGACTTAAAATGACTTTTCAGTCTAAAAGTCATAAAATATCTTTCAATGCAGTAAACCCAAAAGATAACTTTTCTTACACTTGAAAACTCAGTTGTTTACTCCTTAACTAAAACCAATAAGAATATTTGATTCATCCAAAATGACCCTTCAACATTCATAAATAATTTCAAAAGATGAAATTTGCTTGTGCAACAGCCAACAATTTCTGCTAGGTTTAAGTTAGTGGATAATTCATATTATAAATATCAGGGTTTTCTGTGTAGACTAATTTGTCTTAATGCTTCGAATATATAATGGTGCTTGTTAGAATGCAGATGACTGGTCATTTTAGTGTGAACTTCTACTTCTTGCATTTATTTGATTGACAAATTAGTTTTGTGGTTGTTGGACAGAATCATCGTGATAGAGGATTTTATTACTTTTCCCGTTTTTGAGAAACATTACTAGCAAACTCTTTATTTTGTGTTTTTTTTCTTCTTTATTTATTGTGTATCTTTTCTTTTCTTTACTCTGTATTGCATTTGAGTGCTTTCTTCAGTTATTTTGCTAAGTTTTCTGATGTTCTTTTCTTTCTTTCTCTCTCCCTCTCTCTCTTTCTCTTTTTAAAAAAATTATGTTAAGCTTTACATTTATATCTTCGATAATTACCTCATTCAAATTCTATTGAGCTCATAATTATGATGAGGAATCAACTTCATTTTTCTTGTAAGAGACGTGCTTGCTGAAGAAATCTTCATCTTGTAAATGTATAGTAGTTGGTTTTGTCCTTTGTATGCTCACTGGATTTCTGAGCTTAAGCTTTCTTGTGTTTCTGCAATGCATGGCCTCGGTTTGTCCATGACATAATGGCTTTGGCCAACAAGAAAAGGCTGTAAAACATTTTAGAAGTGCTTAGATTTATTGAGGTCAGATTATGGCCCTGTGACTGTACACACCCTGTGTTTTGCGTGTCTGGAGTTGTTGTATCCTGAGAGTACCTTGTGGAAATTACAGTTGTTGATATTTATTATTTAGTATTGACTAAAACCTTTCCATTTTGTATTATCTATAGGAATAATACTTCCTGGAATGTTGTGATGATACTCCAAACAAAAATGTGATGGTAATTGTATTTTATTTGTGGGGGAAAAGAAAAGTAAACACAGGAATCTTCTCCTTGGGACATATCACATCATTTTGGAAGGACTGTTATATTGGTGATCATCTTTCTGTACTGGAATGGATTAGTGTTCTTGAATCAGTTGTGTCAAAGAGCCTCTGAAATTCTGTTGGAGCAAGGCAGCATAAATAAGAATTAAGGAATATGTTTGGTGAAGAACTGAATGAGGCAGTTCTGGATTTTCTTTTAGTGATTGTGGATATCTCATTTGTGTTATTGGTTTGCTGTGTATCACCCCGTGGGTAGGGCCATGTTAAGAAGTCACAGCAAGAACCATGACTGAATTAATGCAAGCAGTATAATGAAGGGAACCTATACCATATGTGCATGGGCAGTATGGAATTTTTGATAACATGTACGGCATTAACAATGTCTGCACTTATGCTTTTTGAGAAGCGGTCTTCCCGTTCTTTTAGACCTAGCAGGATGGAGAAACGGGATGATCTTTTTACAAAGCTTGGACCTTTGATCCTACCCTTCACACTATCTTTGAACTCCTTTCCACTTACTTTGTTGTCAGTCTTGGGCTTTCTGGATTTATTTACACCTATTGTTACTCATCTGATGGCTATTGCATGACTCTTATGTAATTGGATTTGGCATGTATTGCTATGCTTTTCATTCTTGACGTTTGAGTATTTGGCTTTTAATTGAAATTTTTGTATCTACATGCAGCCTCAAATTTTTGTGAAGATGCGAGCTGATCTGGCTTTGATGTGGACCTCTAACAACAGAGCAGGATATCCAAGAAGAATATCGGCAAAAGCCAACTTGATAACCATAGATGAAAAATATCCAAATCAAAACTATGAAGGTTCTGAGAAAATTGATGATGATGTTGCTAGCATGAAGGTAAGCATGCGGGAAAAAAACTATTGCTTCCATTTTGCTTGCTTGTGCATTGCTTCTTAATGAAACCTTCTTTTATTGTCCACTTGTTTTTAGAAAGTTGTGATTTTGCTAATATTGACCATTGCTTGATTTGTGTTTAAATTCCTTTGTAAAACTATGTATTTAGCAGTTGAATCACTTGCTTGCAGGAAGAAAATTTTTGTCACTTTTATTATCCTTGTTTGTGCATCAAGTACTTAAATGACACCTTCTTTTCTTGTCAACTGGTTTATACATACATTGTGATTTTGGTAATATTGACATTGCTTGATTTGTATGTTTAAATTTCTCAGTAAAATTCTGAAGTTATTGGTTGAATCACTTCCTATGTTGGTTAAGCATGATTACTTTATTTCCTGAGAAGTCATAACTTCTATGTTTTTATTGTTTTATAGGTATGTAGTGGTCACAAACAGGTGTATTTACCTACCTTAGTTAAAGATAACTGGTGGCTTAATGTGGGATGAACTAATTGACGTGTGGAGTAATAACAATTCTTTCCAAATTTAATATCCAATTACAAGTGGTTGTTGCATCTCTAATTACGTGAAAGATTGCTTGTCATATTTTGCTGCATTTTGGAATTTCAATGTCCTCATTGAATTTCATCGATGCTTATATATTTGTTTTTTGAAGTAGAAACAAAATAAAATATATTACTCACAGCATAGCACCAAGGGGGTGCAACCCATTTACAGGTATGGTTAATAAGACTTAATTACAAGGAGCTCTATGAAATCTACAAGATCCTTCTCATTTACAAAAGAACTACCCGTCCCCCACAATTTCATCAAAAGCAACCATTGTGTCCTACTAATTTCCAATGGTATCTCCTTTCCTTCAAAAGCTCTATTGTTCCTTTCCCTCCGAACCAGCCACAGTACTACAAATGGAATCCTCTGAAGCAGCCTCTTCCTGTCATTCTTCCCATGCAATCCATTCCAATGATGATTGGAGTGGATTGCATAGGAAGCTGTTTTCTTTGAAGTCAGTAAACTAGCGTTTTCTTATTTGCAGGATCTTTTGGAAGCTGTTGTGCCTTTTGATGTCTTGTCGGATAGGAGTAAAAGAACAAAATTTCTTCATAGCCTTGGAGAAAGTTCAAAGATTCAAGCAAAGCCCAAAGTTGTTAGGGATGCTGGAATTGCTTTAGCTTCTCTAGTAGTTTGTGAGGAGGCACTTGAACAAGAGTTAATTATATCAACTTCGTATGTTTTTCTACTCCCATTATGATTGCTGCCTACAGTTTTTGTGATAAATATTATTGATTATTTATCTTTTTCTTTCATCTCTTGCTGTGTCTTTAAGAGACGCTATCAGTTTAACTGTCTAATGAATGCTCCCTCGCTCTTCCCTGCCACTTGATAATCTGCAGTTATGTTCCAGGGATGGAAGTTACTCTGTCTAGTCGACTGAAAAGCTTGTATAGCATCTACAGCAAGGTATTGATGAAGTTTCTGGTTTGTTTTGAGGAGTAACAATATTTTCATGCGTGCTTCTGTTTTTTACACACTGAGAGTTTTAGTTATGAAATGTTGTAATTATTGCTTTATCGTTATCATCAACGTTAATTACCCAGCAAGCTTTTAAAAGGCTTTGCGTTAGCATAGTTCAACGCTATTTGATTTCAGCATGCAATAATCAATCTAAGGGAAGGTGTACAGCTGTTATAATTGTTATGTAATAGTTTCATTACTGTTGGTTTTGGTTTCCCCTTAATCAATCTATTATAGTCTATTATCATATCAAAAACATTATGGCATAGTGCTGCTCTGATGGTATAACATTTTATGCTGAAAAGGAAAATGCTTTTTTTCTTAAAAAATATTTTATTGCGAGCATGTACATTTTTATAGTACTATAAATGACACCAAGATATGCCTCCTATTTAATAGAGATAAGGAGTTGTACAAACTCCACAAATTCCTCCTTGTTCAAATCCACCCTTGTCACCCAAACTTTCCGAACCTAATTCGTCTATCTCAAATAAAAAAGAACGAGGTATCCATCTCTTTAAAAGCCCTCCTATTCCTCTCATTCCACACTGTCCGAAAAATTAATCACGGAATCCTTACTACCACTCTCTCTTGACTTTAGTCATGTGTAGCCCTCCCATGTGCATAGTTCAGCCGCCATCACATCAGCCTCCACCCAGCTGTAACTGAAAATGGACATGTTCTGCTGCAAAATTGATTTCCAAAAGTTATTCTGTGAATTCCTTTCCTAGGGTGCAAAAATTAATCTCAATGTGAAATATGTAAACCACTTGGTGTTGAAGTTAAAATTTTGATTAAGAAGCTTTCTTGTTAGGTCTATGATTTTTTGGTTTTTTGCAAATATAGGATAATTTCAATTTCATTGCTGATTTTCTATGGAGTTAAAGATCTGATTAAGAAGCTACCTTTATTGGTCCGCTTTTCTGATTTATTTATTTATATTTGACCATTTCTTTTTTCTAATTTGGCTTTGAATATAACACTGGACCATGAAGCTTTAGTTTGTAGGCATGGTAAAGATATGTCCAATGTGTTCTACAGTTGAACCATAAACGACCCACTTTAGCGTCAAAACTGGTATCCTTTGAGGACTAACTTGGCCTTCTAAATAAAATGTCCTCTGAAGAATACCTTGGACTCGATAAAACTCTGTCAATTAAGAAAGCGTTTTCTCTCTTGCTCTCTGTCCATTTCTTGAGTCTTATCTTCACTATAATACAGGAATGGATTTGAATTTAGAGCAGTATCTGTAAAGTGTTTAAACATGATGACTCCACATAGTCTTCTAGGATGACAATGATGCAACTGGTCCAAAAGTTTTCTGATTTAAAGCTTTTAAGTTTCTTAATATTGTCAGCTGTATATATTGTTGTTAAACGTAAGTATGAAATCTCTGATGATCCATGTTCTTTTTCCAGCTTCTTATTTTATGATGTTTGTTGATTTGTGGACCTTTCTCAACAAGATTCATCTTGTTGTATATCAGTTACAGAGAGTTTCCTTCTGTGCGTTCTTTGAAGTTCTTTTTGTATCAAGGGAGTGGAGAGGGCTGTGGGAACTGAATCCTCTGCCCACCAGAAAAGTAAAATATATAGCAAACACTCAACAGGGCATTGTTGTACATGAAGCCTGCAATTGATTTCCAGCCTTCTACTTTGAATACTGCTAGTTTTCAATGGTTATGTTGCTAAGTTTTAGTTGTTTCTGCAGTAGAACATCTAAGCCTTTAAATAGAATGTCTTTGTTGTATGTTCTATCTTGGTGTAGATGAAACGAAAAGACGTAAGCATCAATAAAGTCTATGATGCCCGTGCATTGAGGGTGGTTGTTGGGGATAAGAATGGAACTCTACATGGGCCTGCAGTAAAATGTTGCTACAGTCTTCTCAATACTATACATAGGTAACTCAAATTATCATGTTGATTTTCATTTGATGTTTAAGATGATGGATTCTAGTGTTGCTGTTTAAGAATTTCCCTTTTCTTAACTCTGTAGCATACTTGTTTCAATCAGTGATGTCCCCCATAATTTACCTCCCCTGAATTTTCCTCTCAAACTTGGGACATAAAACCGGTTTTGCAGTTCTAAGTAGTCTTAGCTTTATTGATATTGTTATAGATTATACATCTTTCCTACTACTTTATAGTAGGATAGTGATTTTCATATTTCTTGAAATTCCATGGGGGCAATACTTTCTTCTATACTAATTTTGAACACATAGTGCTCCAAATTCTGTCTTCTATGCAGGCTTTGGCCTCCCATTGATGGTGAATTTGATGATTACATTGTTAATCCAAAGCCCAGTGGTTATCAGGTCAGTTTTCTCTATTCAATGATTCACTATCATTTGGGAAATCTTTTAGGTGTGATGTCACTGCTTTTGAGTTCTTGTGTAGATACAGTGATATAACTGAGATAAAAGCATGCTACACCAGGTAGCTCTTCTCTTCTTCTAGGCTACCCGCACATGTTGTTCACAAAGAACAAGTGGTGGGGGCTCTTCACTTCGTAGAGCTACCAAAAAAACACCTTAAAGTCTGTACATGTGTGTGTTTCTGCATGTAAACATGCAAATTTCTTTTCCTTTGATAACCACTAACAGTCAATGCATTCTTTACTATAGCTTTTATAATCTTCATAGCAGATAGTAGAAGATACTGAAGACTGTAGTACTGAATGTCATTGTAATTTTCCTGATTCTTTTTTTTTTTTAATAGAATTGTAATTTTACTGATTGAACCTCATAGAGAAAGGTTTGTACATTTAAGAAGCTATCCTGTCATGGCAGAAGGTTAACGATCTAAGTTCACATAGTGAAAATTACTTCTAACAATATGGTATGGCTTCTGCATAAGAGTATGATATGCCATACATAGGGAGCTCATGTCAAAAGATTTATGATGATTTTGCATATTCACAAAAACAGAATCCACTGCTACCAAAATGAAAATCACTGTGTCGTCCACAACAGCATGCAATATTATAGTATACAGATTTTCTAAATACCTTAGCCATTGCCTGAAAATTTTAGTCTCATCGAGAAGCTTCTTTAAGTGGCTATAGCAAAGTCCAACGATTACATACATTTTGTGCCATAATGCCAGGTTCAATCCTGGTTTGTATTGTTCTATATAACATAAATTAGTTAAAATAAATGAAGGAGAAAAAGCTTTTCAATGAAATGGAAAACTCAGAATCTTTCATAATTCGGCATTTGGAAAAGAGAAAATGCAACTTATGAGTTGAGATTTTACTGATTAGTCATTAATAGATTGGGCTAGTGAAATAGGACTACATTATATTTCCTGTACTTATGCATATGTTGATTAGCTGACATGCCACTGAACCCTTAATCTAATGTGGGGTTTATTAAGCACATTTAGGCTATCTAAGTAATGTGGGTTTTCTCTGTCTATGCGAGCTTTGTCATTTGCTCTTCTGGCTGTGTGACTAGATGAAATTCTTAAATTTTTTGTGGATTTGGTGTTAGCTTCCTTCTAATTCTTTTACCAAGTGCATGGAGTCTTGCCAAATCTTCAAATCGGTTTGCACTGGTTCAGTATAACTTGGTCACATGTAAATTTAAGTGAAATGTCCTGTAAGATTAACTTGTCCCGGATGAGGTTCAGTAGGCTTGAGGTAAGTTATGCTGATTTAGGTGAATCCTTGATATTATACTTGTCCTACCTTTGTTTTTGTGTCATCTTTTTTTTTTTTCCGCTTCTTTTATGAACTTGAACATGTTGTTGGGTTGGGTTGGGTTTGAAGCCTAAAATTTTCTTTACTGATTGCAGTCTCTGCACACTGCAGTACAAGGTCCTGACTGCTCGCCTTTGGAAGTCCAAATAAGAACAAAGGTGCTGAACTTGATCCATTGTTAGGTGATATTACAGTTAGAGTATGCAGAGCTGATTGTGGTACTGGTTACTTTCTATTTTTCAGAAAATGCATGAGTATGCAGAACATGGACTAGCTGCCCACTGGCTTTATAAAGAAACTGGAGGCAACTTGCCTGCTGCAAGTAGCATGGGTGAATCTGAAATGGAAGAATCCTCATATCTCTCTAAGGATATGGAGGATCACAATTCTATAGAATGTGATTTGTTTCAGAAGTATAGTTCCCTTAAAGCAGGACTCCCAGTCCTTAGAGTGGAAGGAAGTCACTTACTTGCTGCAGTTATAGTTCGGTAAATGATAATGTCATGTCTAATCTGTATGTCTTAAGCTTTTCATTTGATGCCTTTATGTCAAAATTGCAATTTCAGAGTAGACAAGGGTGGGAGAGAGTTGCTGGTTGCTGTGAGCTTTGGATTGGCAGCTTCTGAAGCAGTGGCTGACAGAAGATCTTCTGTGCAAACAACACGATGGGAAGCATATGCAAGGTTATACAAGAAGGTTAAGTTCCTTCACCTTTTCCTTGTTGATTATTCAGTCTGGTTAATTACCATCATTCACTCAAAGAAATATGAAAATTCCAAAAGTCTATGTGAAGCATAGATGACTTGCATTTGAGGATTTGGTAGCACTAGAGGAAGACAAAAAAAGAAAATGCTGGAGAATAAAAATTGAGAATGATATTAAAGGAAAATCTTGTTCCTTTTAAACCCCTTATTTTTTTTTCCGTTTAAATCCTTTTGATCCCTTTGTGAATAATCTAATATAGTTATCTTTGCATTTGATGATGTCAATATAAGTGATGCTGTAGTGGTGGATAACATAATTTAAAACTACATTATGGGTTTCCGCAACTTACATATCTAGCAATCTTCATATCTTAAATCTTTATAATTGAGGAGTAAGTCATTGGAAAATATTGTTGATTTTTTATCAAAAAAAATATTATATATGGCGCTAAGGGGGTGCGTCTCATGTGCATCTATGCTGAGTTTCCAAGAGGAGAGGATTTCTAAGAAATCTATGTCATCCATCTTGTGCAAAATATTCCTATGTTACCTATAGTGTCAAAACCTTAGCTCATCTATCTTTACAAACCAATAGTGGGGTCTCCCTCCCTTCGAAAGCCGTCAAATTCCTCTTCCTTTACACCATCCAAAAGACGAACAATGGTACCATGGAGATAAGTTTGCTCTCATGCTTTAAAACCCGTCCAAGCAACCAACTCTGTGGCCACTGAATTTCAGACCATCCACTGGTATCCCAAAATGACCAAGATGTTTTGCCAAATCTGTCTAGTCTATTTACGCACACAAAAAAAAAAAGAAAAAGAAAGTGAGTAATTGACTCTCCCTTCTTCTTGCTAAATAGCACGTATTTACTATAACTTTGCCCCTTCAATAGATTATCAATTGTTAATTGTTGCTTCCCAAACAAAGAAGGCCTCTTTAGGCGAGCACCCCTGCTTTCCATAGTAATTTCCATGAATACTATTGTGCTTCCCGGTGATACACCAATATTCCTTATACGCTATTTGATAGAAAATTCTGCGTCTTGATCCTTTTTCCAGATGATTGTGTCGACTCTGAGAGTCGCTTTTTTCAATTTTTGTTAAGAGGTTGGTCTCAGATTTAGTTCTCTCTCTTTGTTTTGTTGTAAATTCCTTCTCCATTCCTTTAAAGCACATTTAGAACCTTGGATGCTTGTCCTTTCTACTTGCTTAAATGCTTGCCATAAAATTGCTTGTTAAAATAGAACCCTGATAACTAATACTTGATAAATTAATAACCTCAGCTAAATAATATTTTTGGTTAGTCTTGACTTTGGGATAATGTGCTAAGTTAATAAATTACCAAACTTCATAAATAATACATTATAAAAAATTTATATAGGTCTATGTAATATATACATTAATAGTTTACTGATATGCCATGGGAGCCTTACAAATATGACTTAATCATTGGCTTTGTTTTTCTTGAAATTAATGTCACCTTGGACTTCATCTTTTAACTTTTCGTAACATGGTAAGATGTTTAGGTGTGGTTTTGTTATATTGCAACTTATTCAATATCATCAACTCTTTGAGAGCTTCTTTTAGGAAAACAGGCTCCATTACTATCATCTTCAGCCTCACAATCTTGATCATTTTCTATGACGTTCTAAGTTATTACTCGTCAATCAACATCGCTGAAGTTGTGCCATTTTCTCTAGGGTAGTTGAAGAGGTCATTAACATCTATTCCATTATGATATTTCAACTATTTGATTACATTTCTTTAGTTCTTGACATCCAACAAACTAGTTTGGATGATTGAGGTGTTATTTGAAGAATATGTTAGATGACCCAGTACGAAAATGGTTGGTAGAAAAGTTTTGTTGCTTGCTAATAATTGTTTGGCTTGTTGGTAAGTGTCTTGCTCATCCAAAAACCATTGAAGGATCACAAAATGTTTAATTATTTTTATTGCCTACAAACATGACATCGAAGATTTGGCCTTTCAATGCAAGGATTATGCGAGCTTTCAAGATGCATTATTGTCATTGATTTTATCATAGTCTTTTGGAGAGTTATGAAATAGGAGAACCAAATCCAAGAAAAATGAATGTTTTAGATGCAATGAATCTTGCTTTTGACATTGTGAAATTCAGTTTGTGGATAACATGACTTCAGAGAATTTGGATGAATTGTTGGATGGTAGAGGTATTCAAGAACAACAAAATGTAATTAAATAGTTGAAATAGCTTAGTGGAATGGATGTTAGGAACCTCTTGAACTACTCTAGAGAGAATCACACACTTTCAGAGATGTTAATTGACAAGCAAATAATTGAGAACATCATGGAAAATAGTTGAGGATGGTGAAGTTGAGATGACAGTTCTACTATGGAGCCTATTTTGCTAAAAGAAGCTCTCAAAGCTATAATGATGTTAAATAATCTTTTGTTGTAGTATGAGAAAACTACACCATAGGTTAATTAGATGAAGTCAAAAGTGACATGGTTTGAAGAAGAAACAAATGATAATCGAGTCATCTTATAGAAGGCTTCATTGTCGAATAATAAGCGCAATACATGTATGTACGTATATATATGTATATGAGGAAATTGTTGATTTATATACTCAATGGGATCTCTATGATTTTTTTTAATAATGTATATTTTATAAATTTACTGTATTATTTTATTGATTTATACTGTTTACTGCTTTCCTGGAGCCAAGTGCAAGAAAATGTATTCTTAAGAATAATAATTGAAAATTAAAAGGCATTTATTTTAGAATGCCTGCAAGAGTTTTCGTATTCGTGCCAACTTGCACTCGTGACATGGGAGGTGTGCTCATGACCACTGGTGATCAACTAAAAAGGAAGACAGTTGAAATCTCCAATGCCCTCATGTAATGTCACAAGAGAAGAACAAAAGTACATTAAGAAGACTTTTCCATCTAAAAATTCAAAAAGATAGACTATGAACCTCCCTCAAAGTTCATCTCTTTCTCTCTCTTTGAAGCGTTGAAGAGGCACTATCACCAATAAAGCTGCAAAGTATTTCTTTTTCTCCATTTGCAAGAACCTTATTCCTATTTGTAACAGCATACTTCAAACTACCCTATCAATTTTCATTAAGCTCATATAGAGCCCCAGTCTTTGCTCCTTCAAGTTTATGAAACCATCCAATCCTTGAATGCTAGTTCCCATATCTCTAGTCTTCCTTAAAATGTATCTTGTATAACTTAACTCCTCTCTCTCAGTTGTCCCTTTCTCCTGGTCAAAACTCATTGACCTCGTGCCATGTAACTTTCACCCCTTGATCTCTAATTTCCAGTTGCTGACCCAACTAATAAATTTGCTGCTTTACTGCATGGGCCTCTCTCTTTCAATGCTCCTTGTTCTAGGGCAGCTTGAACTGGCCCTGAGATATACAGCTCTGCTTTGTTAGATGCTTAGATCAACAAAGATTTGAAGATTTTGATTGATGTAGGTTAATAGTTAGGTATTGAGGGGCTGACTCGATCATATATTTAAGAATTAATTGAGATTGATGAAGTTTTGTCAATATATCAGTTGTGATTAATGTAGTTGAATTTTAGGATTCCATTCTTGAGTTCTGGATTACTGTTTTAGCACTGTACATTATTGAAATCTTTGGTCTAATTGAGCATGATTTAGTTAGGCAAATGAGAATTTTGATTAATGACATTGAACTTTGGGAATCACATTCAATTAAATAGAATTTTTTTTAATAAGTTGGCGAGGTGAAAATGAAGTTGTGAAACTAATTGATATTTTTCTTAAAGAAAATTGAATAAAGAACACAAATGATTCCATGGGGCCATTTTGGACTGAGACTGGTAAACATGGTTTCACATGGACATTTTGCATGTGGCACATGTACTTGTCATTTATGCTTAACAGAAATAGATGACGAAGGGCTGATTAGGAGTTACCACTGATATTTAAAGTGCGAAGTCAGCACAACTAGAAACACCATGTATGAAATGAGACAAACCCCCTAAATAGGGGATGTATAATATTCCAAATTGGAAAGTGAAGAAACTTCAAAGATGGACACGTGCAAGGACCTTTAGTTTCTTTTGTCACAAGTAGAATATTTAAATTCAGTAATATTCTCTTCAATTTGGTTGGTAGACTCTATTTTGTCATAACCTGATAAGTTCTTTTTTATTTTCCAATGAGAGCACCTGGTCCTCTACTTTAGAAGGAAATATTTCCATAGAATGGGAAAGAATTGATTAAAGCATACTGCCCCTCTATGAAATTCTCATATCAGTTAATCATATTTGGTTAAGAAGAAATGATGCTTTCTTCTTTTCATGTTTAGTGGTATTTTGTGTACAATTAGGTTAATACATGAATTTAAATGTGATGCTGGTGGAAATTCTCATTTGTTCCAATGCTACTTGTCTTGAACTTCCAGGTTTCAGATGAGTGGTGGTGTGAACCAGGACATGGGGACTGGTGTACCTGCCTTGAGAAGTACACATTGTGTCGGGATGGCATGTTCCACAAGGTTTGTTTAACTTTCACATGTCAAGAAATATAACTATGAATTTAACATTTTGCTAATGTTTGCAATCATCTCTCATAAGATGCAATGCTTGCATTTGTCAGCCAACAAAAAGCACAAATATCCTTGGATTGTGGAAGTTCATGAATATTCCTAGAATTTTTGAAGTTTATGAATAATGTCCTCCTTAGTTTGTAGAAGTTCTATTATCAGAACCAAAAGGAAAACTAAGGATCTTCATATAGTGACTGGAAAGGAATAAGATTTTTGTATGTCAACAAGTTAGGATTTCTCAGAAAATAGGGTAGAATACTGAAGCTCCTTAAGTTACCATA
The DNA here is from genome assembly GCA_021397835.1 of Moringa oleifera. NCBI lineage: Eukaryota > Viridiplantae > Streptophyta > Magnoliopsida > Brassicales > Moringaceae > Moringa > Moringa oleifera. Next base: position 961,013 of record JAJFZO010000094.1, read on the forward strand.
TCTAAGATCGTAGTCTCCAATTCAGTTGCTTAATGCTGCAAAAAACTGTATAAAAGACACATTTTTTGGTCACTTCCTACAATTATGTTCATGTTTCTCTTAACTTTCCTGGCCAGTATTCCTCTCTTTTCCTACATATTTTTACTGAAAAGAAAGAATCAATTGAAATACCGGCAGGAAATAAGCTTGCTGCTTTTGTATAAGACCCCTTTGTTTCCTCCATATTACTACCTGTGGCCAAATCCTTCTTTGATATCATCCTTCTGTCCTTTTATTCTCTAGAAAGGCTTTTGTCCACTTCTTTGCCATTTAATGCTGAAATCTCCCGGATAGCTCTTCCTATCTAGTAGTACATATTTGAAGTTCCATTTCTTCATCCCCTCTTTCCACAAGTGTACCTTTACCACCATTCTTTTTTAACTCTTTAAACCCTTTAATGTTGAACCACATATTCTCAGAAAAAAAAAAGAAAAAAGAAAAAGAAAAAAAAAAAAGAAGGAAAGGGGCACCAAACAGATCTCCCACTGTCAAAGAATAAATTATGTCTTTCATTGTGCAACATATCATTCCCCCTTAGGGTTTGTATGTACAAGTTAGTGCCTAGAAATCAGAGATTTAATATTTACGTCTAAGAAATAAGGAATGTCCTAACTAAGTCATCATATATTCCAAGTTTAAACTTTAAAATTTAAACTCCCAACAACTAAAATATCTAATCTCAATATTATCTTGTTATCAAATCCTCTCTGACACTCCCCCTTAAGCTAGTGAGTAAGCATTTTGCCAACTGGGAAACTATTCCATGAAAGACCTTGTTGCTTAGTCTTTTGGTTGCATTAGCCAATTGACCCGTACTTAAGATATGTGGTTTACAAATTTCCCCATCCTCCAACTTTCCAAAATTGGCTAGGTTCATAGCATGTGGTCCTCAGTGAATGGAAGAGGCCCATATTGACATAGTGCCTGGATAGAGGGAGAGGATGGGATGAGTGTCATACTAGAGCTTTAGGTTGGGTAATGGGAATACTTCTTCTTTTTGCACTGATGCATGGTATGATGGAGAATCTTTGAAATAAGACTTTTTGAAGCTATTCTTCATTGCAAAAAATAAAGAGGCTTTGTTAAATTTGAAGGCAGCGAATAAAGGAAAAATTCTATGATGATTTTATGGAAACACAACTAAACTCTAATATATGGAGGAAATACAGTCTAAATCAAATCATAAGATCTGATCTAATCACACAAAAACAAGAGCAACTTAACCAAAAAGTAAATATGTTAAAATGAGATAATATCTCAAAATGAACTCCTAAAAATTAGGGAAACTCCTAAAAATAGCAGCAGAGTATCAAATGTCTTTCAGTACTCTCCTCAAACTAGTGAATAGATATTAATTATCCTTAGCTTGTTTACAAGAAGTTCAAAGCTTGGTTTAGGCAGCCTTTTTGTTAACACTTCAGCAACCTGTTGTTTCGTGGACACTTAGATCATGCAAATTATTCCTTCTCCTTGATGAAGTGTGTATCTTCCTCAACATGCTTTGTTCAATCATAGTGAACTTGATTATTAGCAATACTTGTTGCAGCCTTGTTGTCTGAGAACTTTTAATTCTTGTAGGAGTCTTTTAATCCAAATGAGCTTACCATTTCCTTATGCAAGAGCTTTAAATTCTGCCTCCATGCTACTGCAAACAACACTGACCGTTTCTTGCTTAACTGAGTGTAGAACAATATAGAAAGAGAAAGGAGAAAATATTATCTTTATTATTTTGAAACAGTACTTAGCATACAGCTTAAATAAGAAAAAATAGGAAAGGCTAACTCTAGAATGGGAAAGGCCCTAGAATCTTTTACAATCAGGAATTGACTGATTCTTTCTCTTAATTCTACGATGTAACTTTCCTAAACTTATTCCTATGATTTTCCTAAATTTATTCAAATCTCTAACCATCAAATCCTAACTTTGCTAAAGTAATTAGGTTCCGCAAAGCTTTGATATAGTTATTGAATGTGGACCTCTTGTCTTCCATAGAACCTTGTCAATCTACATCAGTAAGAGCCTCAACACTCTTAAGCTTATTTTTCTCAGAGAACTGACTTTTATCGGGTCTGGTTTTTAGATACTTCAAGATGTGATAGACTGCTTCAAGATGTTCTTCAAATGGAGAGTGTATGTACTACCTTACCAGAGTACTGCAAATGCAACATCCAATCTTGCGTGAGATAAGCATATCAATCTTTTGATATCTTGCTCTATCAGCTAGGGCACCATTCTTGATTCTTCCAAGCTTCATATTTGGATCTATTGGTTTATACTGTGTATTTCTGTTGGAAAGTAATGCTCTCTAGTTTCTCACTACCTTCAATCTTAAGAAATATCTGAGTTGCGCAAGGTCTTTAATCTCAAACTCGATTCCCAGTATCTTCTTCAATCATTCTGTTTCATTTGCATCATCTTCGGTTAAGAGATATCATCTATATACACAATCAAGATAGTGTTTCTTATCATTCTGTGAGTTGTTTAAAGAGAGGGCATGATCTGTTTGCCATTGATTACATTCCTGCCTTCTAATTTACTCTAAAAAGTGGTCAAACAATGCCCTTTGCAATTATTTGAAGCTGTAGAGTATTTTTTCAACTAGCACAGCTTATCATGTCTTTCTTCTTCAAAACCAAGAGGCATGTTCATATATGCTTCCTCATCGAGCTTGAGCTTTCCATTGAGAACATTTTTGACATCCATCTGATGTAATGGCCAACCAAGATTAGCCACTAGTGTCAATAATACCCTTACGGAGTTTAACTTTGCAGCATGAGTGAATGTTTTTAGTAATCCACCACAAAGTTTGTGTGTATCCTTTAACAACGAAGTAAGCCTTGTGTCTCTCTAATGAGCCGTTTTAATTATATTTGCTGCAAACACCCTTTTGCATCCAGTAGGGACCCTTCTTTTGGGTAATTTCACTACATCCTATATTTCATTTTTCTTTAAAGCTCTTTTCTCTTCATATACAACAGCTTTCCATTATGGACTTTCTAGAGCTTCTTGAATATTTAGGAACTGTAGCATTTTCAATCTTTATTTTGAAGGCTCAGAATGCTCGTGATGACTAGTTGTAAGATAATAAGTCGTATGGGGGATGTTGTGTGCATGCTCTTATGCCCTCTCTAAATACTATCAGTAGGTGAAGGGCACTAGGTCGTGTTTCAACTGGAGAAGGATAGTAGTAATAGTTTTAGATTGTGTATTTACCCATGGAGATTATTGGTAATTTGGCTTGGGTGTGAAAGCTTGCACTTCTTGTGGGTGTTTATATCGTCGTGAAAAAATACAGAGCTCTGTTTGTTGTTGACTTACTTTGTATGAATCTTACTTGTTTCCAAGGTCATTTTTGTCAGTGACATAATAGGGGAATCTGAATTTATTGGAGATGTTTGTGTTTGGCAATTGTAGAGAGGTAGTGGCATACACTGTGCTTGTCGGTTAAGGGACACTAGTAAAAGAACAGATTTAGTAGAACACAGAATTTTTTTCATGTAAGTAGCTATACACATACATATGGCACCTTCTGGATGCTCTTGTAAATTTTCTCTTTTTTTTAAAATAAAAATATCCTGTTATATTGTTTTTGTTCTAATCATTCATTTTTGTGTTCTGGCTTCGATTATTGTTGCTAAAATTTGAACCAGAGAAAATAATGATCAAATTCTGGTCTATGAAATGGTGAACTTGAAAATTCTTTCAATCTGAATCAGCATGGTATCAGTGTGTCAGAATTAATTGTTCAGTCACTTTAGTTTTGGTGACCTGGTATTCATGCAGTGACATATATCTTTCTTTGTCTTACAGCAGACCCGTTTTTATCTTTCTAACGTCTGTCAGTTCTTCCTCCTTTACTTAGTATTGAATATGAAACTGACATGGTCAAATACTCATTGCCCCTGCACTTGACATTAGTGGATATATTGATTTCACATATTTTAAATGGTATGAAGTTATACAAATTCAGTATTGCTGACACAAAATGATTGATACTTATATTTTTTTAATAATAAATTCACTTCTATATGTTGTTGCTTTTTGAATAATGGTTTTATTACTTATCATGTTCAAGTTATTGAGGAGTTATTTCAGCTTATTTTGTTTCTACATTATGAGAACTATAAGAATACACTTCGAAGTAAATCAAAAAATTTGGATACCAACTTTAAATTAATGGCTTGTCCTGAATGTTAAAGAGGATGTCCGAATTTTTTATGAACTTCTTGTATACCTGTATTTTGAGGACTTCTAAATTTGGATGCAACTTGTTAAACATTAACTGCTTCGCTGGTTTTTCTTTTAGAAATTACTAAATTTGTTTCTTGCCATGCAGCAAGACCAATTTGAGCGCCTCTTGCCAACCTTCATCCAGGTTATTGATTTAACAGAGCAAGAAGAATCTGAATATTGGGCTGTTGTTTCTGCTGTTGTTGAAGGCAAACCCATTGATTCAGTTGCATCTAGAATAGATTCAGACTCTGTGATTTCAACTTCCATGGAAGCTAGTATTAATAACAAGGTTTGGTTGCAATGAACTTGCCATCTGTAAATCCATCTTGTTTATAGGTGTTAAAGCTTAATGCCTTCAATTTCCGAAATACATTATTGGAGCATTGTCTGTCCGCAATCATCTAAACATTCTGAGCCCTGTAGTCAACTTACCCCTGGTTTTTGTCTAATAATAAATGAAAACTTGTTAAAGGTGCTCTTTTTTTAATCTTAATGTGTGCATCATTTTACTTTGCAAGTAATATAGTCTATTGCTTCTGTTATCTTTGAACAAATTTTAATTAGTTATGTCTGGATTATTTGCTTATGAAGATGGCAATATAAGTCTCAATATAGCATCAATGATTTAAACTTTTTGACATATTTGACACCTCTTATCATATTAGGATCAGGGTTTTTTTTTTTGATTTAGGTATCTTATCATTTTGTGTTGAATCTCTTTCTTTTGGATCTTTGTGCAAATGAAGTTTAACTTAAAACAGTTATGGGTTCCGTTGAGTTACTAGTGCAGCTCGTTCATACTGATGGAAATACAGATTTTGAATGTCATTTTATGTTGTAACGCACGTAGAAATGTGCTTCTGGCTAATGTTTGTATTTTGTACTAGGTGCGTCTATTGAGGACAATGCTTCGGTGGGAAGAGCAACTACTTTCTGAATCCACTCTTGGGCATCTGAAGAATTCTGAAAAACATTATGGAAGTCCTGATTCTGTCATCCTTGGGGAAATTGTGATCATATGTTGGCCCCATGGTGATATAATGAGGTTGAGGACCGGAAGCACTGCAGCAGATGCTGCTAGAAGAGCAGGGCTTGAGGGGAAGCTGGTTCTGGTGAACGGGCAGCTGGTTCTGCCCAATACAGAGCTCAAAGATGGCGATGTAGTTGAAGTCAGGTTGTAAAAGTAAAATGTGTAGATAGTGACACAGGATAGATCCATTGCTATTCTAGTTTAGTTAGATACGATTGATTTAGGGTCTTCAATATGATTAGTCTGATTCAGTGATTGAAGTTTGTAAATGGGTTTTTTTTTTTGATATTTCATTGTAAATATTGTTGAGTATATAAGTGTTTGAAGTTTAGTTTTTCCCACATCAAATTCGGAAATAAAATTTAAACTCTATTGATAAGTCATATGTTAATGGATTTTTTTTTTCACTTAAACTAATATAACTTTGTAAAAAGTATATGTCTCTTATTAATTAATATCTCTTTTTACTCAAGCTGGTATAATTACTTAGAAAAAATATTCGTAAAAAAATATATAAAAAATATAAGAATATGAAAAATATGTTTTTGTTTAAGAAGATACAAATGATTGTTTATAAATAATAAAATGGAGACATAAGAAATTAACTTAAATTTTTTATTTATAATTGTATTTGAGAAGATAGAAACTATTTTCTATATTGTTGTTAGCTTTTCGAGATTTTGATTTGAAGATAGATGGGATACAATTATCGTTTTCTACTTCTTTACCAAACTGGATCCTTGTTTTGGAATTAGGATGTTCCAGTGTGAATTAAGTAAAAGTTTGGAGAGAACAAGTTAATTGGGTTTGATTTGATTAAATAAATAAATAATAATAATAATAGCACATTAATATTTAAGCATAATAATTTTAAAAAATATAATTCATAAATATTTTCAAAATTAAAAAATTTTGTAATTTGTATTACTAAAAAGAATAAAAAGAATAAATACATGTATTTTTAATTTTATTGTTCATACAACTAAATATATTTATAAATTTGTCAATCTTTCAAAATATTAAAATATTATAAAATTAAGTTGTAATATATTAATCTATTTAATTTTTATTAAATTATTTTTTATTATGAATTATACTTTATTCTTTTTGATGTAGGTGCTCATTTCACAACCAGCGCAAGTGGATAGGTCAACCTATCTACCTCGCATCTTGAGTTCTCTTTAACTCAAACGCAATTATTGAACCTAAATTGTTGGAAATAAGCCCAATCCGTCTAATTACACTAGGCTTACATCCCAGCTTTTCACCTTGCACCGGGAGCCTCGAAGACCTCACAACTAAGTGCAACTAGGGCGGTTACGGTTAGAGTTACATTCGATTTTAATTTTAAATCATCAATTCAAAGTTCATGATTAAAATGAATGAAAACTTGAATTGTTAAAATTTGATTTTGATTAAAATTTAATTCAAAAGCAGTTTACATTTTGGTTTAAGTTTCGATTCCTAAACGGTTTAGGTTTGATTCAAACTTTGTTGAGGTTAAAATTCAAATTCAGTTCAGAGTTAGTTTTAAGAGATTTTTTTTAATAACAATATTTTATATTTAAATTAAAAATTTTTAATAATTCTTTTAATAAAAATATACTGATCATATTTTTTTATTGAAATATATAATTTTTAAATTAAATTATTTTATAATTTTATAATTTATTTTTTTATAAATTTTTAAATTAAATTATTTTATATATTTTTAATTAATTTAATTAAGAATCGAACTGAAATCGTGGATTTTGAACCGTTAATTTTGCTTTCGGCTCAAAATTTATATGAAACATAATCGAAATATGGTTAAAAATCGAAATTGTTTACAATAATTTTGATCCAATTTAAATTTTAAAAATTACAATTTAGTTCATCAGTTTGAATCGAATCGTAGTCACCTTAAGCATAGAAAGCCAAGTAGCATTGTTTCATGTTGATTATATCTTTTTAATGTCTATTAGGATAGGTTACGCTCCTTAGCCAAGGCACAGCACTAAGTTTATAAATACGATAGGTAATCTAAGTGAAAATATATTATTCATTATTCTCTTAAGGTTTAGACTCATTTTTTTTTTATAAATCATTGATAATTCAAGTTAAAAAGATACAAAACTTATTTTTATCTAATTAATTTCTATCATTCAAGCATATACTTTCTTCAAACTGTTAAAATGGTCAACTGTTAGTCATGTTTAACAAATTTCAACTACTTATATGGAAGTGTATTTGGATATTACAATTGAAATCATTATATTGTATAGAATATTTGAACATTAATATGTGAGGGACTATGACAAAAAATATAAAATATTTATGATCACATATTTAAACTGTTAAAATGGTTAAATGTATAGCTAACAACTTGTGTGAAATCATACTCAGCAGGTTCTTAAATAAATATATGTTCATCTAAAGAGTTATATATATATATATTGTATTTCAATATAATCAATATAATACAATTTTAACACATATTATTGACAATTTAACTCAACATCTCATAACTAAAATTTTATCAAATATTAAAATTTTATCTTTTCTTTTCTGTAATTTTTTACTATAGTCATAATGTTCAGTTTAAATTGAGATGAATTCATTACAAATATTATTCTTAATTTTTAAATAAAATCATAATTGTATTTAAATATAAACACAATAATAAATTTTAAAAATCTTTCTATAAATAAGGATGTAATACTTTTAGATGAAGTCATTATTAAAGATATTATCTTACAGTAAAGAAATTTAATTTTTAATAATTTTGATTTTTTATCTTATCAAAATAGTATTTTTAGTGGCATAATTAATATGAAAATATCAATCATATAAATTGAAAAGATTCATTTACATGAACCTTGATTATCATGTTTTTCAGTTAAGCTTGACTGATGATCTTAAGCTAGTAGTCAGTAAATGAGTGGACTTTTGGCAGCAGAAGCACTAACGTTGAGAGGCGGATGGATTATCAAGTTAACGATGATAAAATTGGTGTCCACAACTCAAGCCCATTAATTTCAATCGGGTCATGGAAATGAGCATTGGTTCGGGCTTATTGGCAGCCAACCCAAGTAGTGCAGGAAATCAAGCTGGCTCAGAAGAAGCTCGAAGCAAGCTTTCAGCAAAGGGTAGGAATTGGCCTACTTATATGCCACTAATCCATCCAGTTGATGATAGCCAATTATGAGTCATCCTAACAACGGAGCTTCAACCCAACCCATGATGCAGCATAACCACAACGACAGAAGTCCTCTACAATGTTGAGCCAAGCATGTGGAAGCATGCCTACCTCAACAACCTGGACACCTCATCTGGGAAATCCCATTACCATTCGTGACTATAACAGATTCTACAAGATTCAGGATGGTTAGATCATCCTCCAATTCTTATAAGTACATACCCACAGCTCAAAATTCTCATCACATACTCGGGATCAATTTTTTCTTGAAGTTTTCTCTCACTAACACCTATGATCGTGGGCTTTCTCTCTAGTCATTTTTTTGATAGCAACAAATACCAAAGCTGTAAGCTCATTGAGGAGGAAAAGCTGAAAAGAGATTGGTTAGAGCTCTTGGTTTGTGGGTTCCTACAAGGAAGAAGATCAAAGCAAAAGGCGGATCTCCACAAGAGAACTTTCTGATGCTTTAACTCAGAGATTGTTGGCCAGAAACCAAGAAATAAATAATTAAGTTCCTTTGGGTGATTTGTGGACTTACTTGTTCCTAGTGGTTGTTCTCAGTTTTATAGTTAACTTTTTGATGACCAATGTTGGTCTTTTAATCAGGGATTACTTTTTTTTTTAAAAAAAAATTACTAATTTTTCTTTTGTATTCATGGCCTTTAAGTGACATTTATGAAATTTATTATATTGTTGATATAAGTACCTTACCTCTAGTTTGAATAGATCAAGAGACTGACATTAACCTAGCCATCAAATCAAGCCAGCACCTTGAGATCAACACTTGGATCTTTAAAGATATAATAATGAGAATTTAAATAAGATTCAATCATGTTGATTAATCTCTTCAACTGTGGAAGTTCATCTAAGATTCCACTTTGTTGATCAAGTCTCTTTAGCTCAAACTCTTTCAAGAAGATAAATCTTTTTGATAAACGCATATCAAAGTACATTACACCCCTAATTGAGTTATGATTTTAAACTTATAAATGTTGAAGGTATTATCTCATATAGAATCCGTGTAACAAAAAAAAAAGAAAGAAAGAAAGATTGTATAAATTGAAGACAAAGATGCCATATAACTTAAAAATAAAAATTTCGTATAATTTGAAAATGAAGGCTTCATGTAATTTTTAACATAAATTTCATATAATTTTAAAGACAACTCTATGTGGTCTTTTACAATAAACTTCATGTAACATTTAATAATAGGTTTCATGTAACTTTTCATAGTGGGTCCATAAAACCTTTAACAATAACTTTTATATGACTTATACAATTAGCTTCATAAATCTTTTTAAATTTAAACTTTATATAACCTTTGAACCTTTCATGTGGATATTGACACTATTTTGTATTTGTAGTTGTATTGACACTTATTACTTGTGCATATTTGAATCAATTTTGTTAAGGTTACATATTATCTTAAGGTTACATGGAGTCTACTGTATCAAAGTTACATGAAGCAAATAAAGTCATTAACTTGTATTGAAAATGGAGAGAAAAGTTAGACGAGAAGAAACTCGATCTATTGTAGACCCATTCTCTAAATCTTGTGCTAAGATGATCATTTTTGGATTCTCTATTTACCTAACAGTAAATCATCTAAATTTTTAAATAAAATAAAGTTTTTAAGCAAAACAAAGGCTAACATCACAAGCAGACCTCATTTGCAAAACTCAGAACAATACATGCAAAACCTAGGAACCAAGTTTTCTTCTTTCTTTTCTTTTAAATTGAAAGTTTATCACTTTTACTTGTAATAATGAACAACCAATTTCTCTTAGTGTGTAGATTTGATATCATACATGTGCATTTTGTGTGCAGAAAATTAGTAAGAGGAGCAAAAAGAAGAGAATAGAAGAGAAAATTGATACTGTTTTTAGTTTTGACTTGTTCCTGCTTTGTGGAGCTTTATAAATGAAGGATGTTTTGAATATTTTTCATGATACAAAGATATTAATTTTTTATTTAAAATAAGTTCACAAAAACGAATATTGAATTTCGAAAATCACTTTTGACAAATTCCTCATTTTGGTATGAAGCTTTTCTCTATCGCACATGCACAAACAACACATTCTCATATGCTCACTACCAAACAAACATGTTCATTTTAAGGATCAGGCTTAGGAAATTGTTACAATTTGTTTTCTTTCAGTATTTATACATTTAATATAAATCTTATGGCTTTACCAAAGGTCAGCTTATGAAAATAAATCTTTTACAGAGGAAGTTACCGAAAAAAATATCCATGCACCTTTTCAGTATACTCTTTCAAGCATCATATTTGAAATGCATTAGCACTTTAAAAAAACTTTTACCCACTTGAAATGAATGAGGAACATGTAAACCATTTGCATTCTTTGTCAATGAGAGGTTTTGTAATAAGTGTACAGCATTGTTGAAATCTTGGGAACATAAAGACAACTTTCTCTTTCTTTTTCGCTTCAAAATCAAAAGAAAATTTTTTTTAATAAATATGAAATTCTACAATCAAGAACCACTGCCTCTCTTTATTCCTTTTCTTCTTTTCTTTTTGTAACTGTTGTTCTTCTCTTTTCCTTGCATTTTAGCTAATAAATTCATTGTAAGATCTCTCTGTGTGTTAAGTCCCTTTAGTTTTTATCTCTGACTAATTACTGTGTTTCAGCTCCTTTTTTTCCTATTGTGTTAGAAACTAAGCTCGTCCTGTTGCCAGAAGTGAATTCTTTTCTTTTCGCTTACATTGATCCTTGTTTTGGTTGGTGGGATATTCTCATCGAAGGTGGTCTTTTGAGTTTAAAAAATGCCTCTCTTGAAATATAAGCCATTTGCTTTATTAGAGCCGCATGAATTCATACACCAAGTTTTATTTCATAAAATCTGTGTGTTACTGCACTATCAACAAGCAAGTTGTCAAATATGAATCCATGGTCCAATAGCCCGAGATGCCTTTAAATCTGAAGAGAAGATAAGGGATATCCACTAAGTTGGTTTTGCATTAAGAAGCTTCTCATTACAATCCTATGCATCATCATAATGTTTAGTCTACCTTGGACTAGTTGTTGAGGGAGGATAGAAAGTATGACCCTTAACTCTTGTCTTTTGTGGCCTTACTTAGGAGGCAAGTTAGGATACATCACATGCAAGTTTACTACAATGATGAGTCGACAAAAAAGTTAAGAGATACTATTGTTGTGTTAGTGTTAGCTTACCAGGTTGAGTGCTTAATGTGAAGAGGATGACTCAAGATTGGACAACACTAAGTGAGACACTAGATTAAGTGACATTGAGGCTTCCACTGCAGAGGAAGCTCAGCGTATAAGTAATGATAGTTGGTCGACCTGAGGTACTAGCAAGAGGGCTTATGACTCATGGTTTTCATAAGCACCATAACATCCAAGTTTGATGTTGTATTGGTTATTTTAATAGCCTTTTTATCTTTGTGGCTTTTTGCTTGATGTGAGGATCAATAACTGACCATTCATTGGTTAGAGATGAGGTTGAGGTTTGTGTTGAGGGGTTACCATTCTTATTGCTTAGTTGGTTGATTGCCTAGAGTAAGGAGGGTGACCCTTTTGTTCTTGCCTGGAAAATCAAGTTGGGAGATCTAATTTAGGATCTTATAGTCATACTTGCTTTGATGCACCATTTGATGCTTCTTTTGGATTGAAAGAGGTTTTTTTCATGTGGCGAGGAAGGAATGTTGGCTGATAGTGTTCTGTGTGTTGTTGAAGTATATTTACTGTTCCTTTGCTTTCTCTTGCTTTTTCTTTTTTTGGGCTATATCCATGACTCATGTTTGTGCCTGTCTTTTAGGCTCTGTAACGGCTAGCTTCGGTCACTAAGAGCTACGAAACTTAAAGAGCTCTCTTGTTAAGGCCAATGCTTATACTTCCCAAGCTGTTGATTTAGATCACTGAGTTAGAGTATAAGTTGTTAACCTGACGACTTTGTTATCTGAGAAGGAAGACGCCTTAGCTAGGCTTCAGACCGAGGCAGAGTGCTAGTGTTTGGACTTAGAGGCTCTACTAAAAGCACTTGGCATTAGCACGAGAAGAGGCAAAGGAAGAGTTCCTAGATAATGAGGAGTATGAGGATAAGTTACTCCAGGTTAGTATAAGTCCATTGATAATGATGATTTTATTGTTGCTTTGCTTATAATCTTTTTGAGTTACAAGAGTCGCTTGAGTTGTTTTGGTTGACGCAAGTGGAGATAAGAGAAGAGGTTCAGGCTAAATACTCTCACCTAGACTTTGGCTTCTTCAGGACCTCAACCTTGGATCTTAGCATTATTGTGCCTGATGGTTACATTGTGTTGAATTCTCCCACTGCCCGTGGTGCCTTGTGGGGAGATACTTCCTGATTATGTAGTGTTGTAGTATTGCCTCGTATCAAATATTTTAAGTATCTCTTACAGTTGAAGATTTTATATTATATTTATTGTTTAATTTTTAAGTGCTTAATTTGTTTTGCGATTGTAGTATTGATTTTGTTTGATCTTTCTTAGTCTTGATGCTTTTGCTTTAGTGGTGCATAGTTGTAGTAGCTGTATTAATCAGCTTTCTTCTCTCCATAAGTTTTACTACTTAACATGGTTCATACTTGTGAGATTAGGCCATGATGCCCTGAGTATGCTATGATGTCTTGGGTCATGAAGGCACTTGGATCATTGATGTAAGAATTCCTATACTCTGAAGAATTTAGGTACATGATCTTGCACGTGATCGTTATGGGATGAAGCTTGCTCATTACATGTTATCCACACACCATGCTCCCATAACCTTGTATGTGGACTTTGTGAAGTTGGATATTAATTTGTATGTGTTAATCGGATACCTCGGATCCAAGGCCTTGCATTGTGCCCTTTGTAAGATCGAGATGGGTTTGTCTAATAAGTTGTTGGATTGCCACTATATTGCAAGGTGTGTCAACTTATCAACCTTGCTAGGTTAACGCTTAGGTCAATGGGTTAGACTGACAGCTTATTGGGCTGATGCTACATTTTGATTTATAAGTTTTGGCAACCGGTTGACCTTTGTTTGTCGATGCTTTGGACGGAACAATAATGGTGATCTGCGGACCTTGTCGAGTCAACACTAGATATTGCATCACTTCACGCTTGATGTATAGATAAAATTTTACGAGATAAAATTGCAATAAACTGCATCAAATTTATCAGTAAAGAAATAATAAAGGAATCGAATATCCAAAAAGCCAAGACCTTATGGGAAGCCTAGTTTATAATTAAGCTAAATATCCTAGTCTGTAGGACCTAGTAAAGAGACTAGATTTTTATTGCTATTACTAAATTAAGTCCTACTCTAAGTTCAATTCTTTAAAACATAATATTGCGGAGACTCTGAACATGTCATATATTTGGAAGTGCCTTTTCTTTCATGGTTTCTGTGGAGTAAGATCCTGGTTTTAGTAGCTTAATTACTTTGTGAGATCCTTCCCAATTGGGTCTAAGTTGCCTCTTACCTATGGCATGCTGGCCTCTACTCGTTGAAGCACCAAGTCACCTTATATTCCTTTGTAGGCTCGAACAATATCTTTGTTTTATGCAGATTTTAGCTTAATCCCTTAATTTTAATTATTTATATAATTTTACAAAATTACTAGATAAGATTTCATATTGAGAATACCTTGTGTTTACCATTGTATTTATTATTTTATGTTGATTGAACAATTTTCCAAAATCTTTATTTCTTATTATTTGTGTGGATAAAAACATAATTTTGTGATCCCTTCGCAAGTTGATACCGATCCCTTTACAAATAAATTAGTTTTTGGGGCCTTATTAATAGAATGGTGTTTACATTGACAATACTTTTGTCTCTGTTGTTGTCTTTGCTATTTCATTTTAATAGAACCCAATTTTAATAGGGCAATCTATAATTTTGGTGTATGCTATTTTATTTCATGAGTAAAATGACTTTTAAAATGCTCGTGTACACTTAAGCTTAATAAAATAATATTACACCACAAGAATCCTCAACATTTTTATAAAATTATGTTATATTTTTAAAAATTGAATATGATTTTATTTTGTTATAAATAATTTTAATAATCAAATAAGAATTTATATAAGAATTATTCTAATCACTTTTATAGACGAAACAAAATTTTGTGGTATGTACTATATTATAATTATAACTTCAGTGGCACTAAGTCAATCCACAATCACATGTAAAACATTTGATTTTTTTATACCTTACATTCATTAACAAAACAATTTTATTCATCCCAAAAACTTGCATGTTTGCATTAAGAATTTTTATAAATAAAATAAATTTTACAATCTTATACACTCAATAAATTAGTATTATTATATTTAAAACATTTTGATTTTAGAATTTTATATTAATATTTAATAATTTTCATAAGATAGTTATATGATTGATTAATTATATTTTATCTCACAAGTAAAATAATTGTTGAAATTATTTATGTACATTAAGGATAATAAGTTATTATCATATCAAATGAATCCTCAAAATTTCAAGAAAATTTTATATAATACAAAACTAAATAATATTTAATTTCTTTAAATAAAATAATTTTTATAATCAAAGAAAAGTTTATATACAAATTATTCTATTAATATTAAGAGATAACAACAACATTTAATTAGTTTATTTGTAATTATATTTTTATTGTTATTAACCTAACTAACAATAGCATGTAAGAAAATAACTTTTAGTATTTTATTTTTATTGATGAAATATTTTTCATAATTTTATAACTTAAATAATTTGAAAAAGTCTTGTTGTTTAGAATTTTGATTTAATATTATTTATTTAAATGAAAAAATAGTTTTTGTAGTCCCAATAAATCGTATGTTTTAAAAAATTATTTTTATAAATAAAATAATCTCATGGACCTTTGTGTTCATATTGGAAAAAAATCTTTATTACTATTATCTTATATTAATATAAAATTTATTTTAATAAAATAGTTCACAATATTTATGAATATATTTTATCCCATAAATATCATATGCAGTCAAAAATAATAAATTAATATCATATCAAATGGACTTTCAAACATATAAACAAAATCATATTATATATATTGTGTAACTAAATAATTTAATAAATATTTTACCACATAAAACATTACTTTTAAGTAAGATTACTCTATTCAGACAAGTAAAGAAACAATTATCAGTCAATATCATTCTAGTTCAAGTTTAATGTTTAGATAACAACATCATATATGCTTTGTAAGAATAAATAATGATTTATTTCACAAAACTTAAAAAAATCATAGTCAATAAAAATTTGCATATCAATTATTTCACTTATATAAGTAAAGTAAGTTATAATTTTATGTTCCATATAACTATAAGAGTCATAACTTTATTGATATCAGGCCACTCAAAAATCACATGTAAAGCCTATGTAAGACTTCTTTATTGGGATAAATAAAATAACAGTGAAGTGTTTGCCAATACTTAGATTGATTTAATGATCTTTGAAAAATCTATGCAATATTATTTATTTGAATAAAAAAAATAACTTTTATGGTTCCCAAATATTCAAATGCATGCAATGATGATTTTTATAAATAAAATAATTTTGGTAATTTTATGCTTATTTTTTTATTTATGAATAAGTAAATAGATTTGTTACTATATTTAAAATATTTTAGAAAAAGATATAAAATAATTTTAGTTTTCTATAAGATCATGATATTTGATTATTTTATAAGTAAAATAACTTTTAAAGTCATTGATCAACACTAGAAAATAGTAAGTTAATATCATAATAGATGGATTCTGAAATTCAAACAAGCGTGCTATGTTAACAAATATCTTCCGTCACAAACTGAATCTAATATAAACTTGTGTACAAATTATCCAATTTAACAATAATATTTAATGTCTCAAAGACTCCAATTTTTGTACTAATTCTAA
The DNA here is from genome assembly GCA_021397835.1 of Moringa oleifera. Taxonomy (NCBI): domain Eukaryota; kingdom Viridiplantae; phylum Streptophyta; class Magnoliopsida; order Brassicales; family Moringaceae; genus Moringa; species Moringa oleifera. Next base: position 977,393 of record JAJFZO010000094.1, read on the forward strand.
CTGTCTAAGTGGGATTCACACCAAGTTTTTCAGGGATATGGACGGCTTCGTTCCTTAATAATGTGTAACCTTGGTTGGTTTATAGTATTAGTCGTAGTGCACTCGAAAAAAATTAGTAATACTTAAGAACAAAGACATTAATATGAATAACTGCTCCTTTTTAGGACTATGAGACCATTTACTACATGGGTGGATAAGTAGCTTCTGTCTTCACTAAAAGCTCCTACATGTTATAAAAGACAACTAGGAAAGACTCTTATTCACCACCAAAACTCAGCAATGGTAGCTAAAGCAGACATAACAGGTTTCCCGGAAGATAAAATCTTTGGGGCAGCAACATCAATTTGCCATGAATATATCATTTAGGCTTTTGAGGCTTCCATGTAGCATCGAATTATATATTAATATCAATCTTAATTTTCTCTCATGTTGAGAGTGCAAACCCCAGAGAGAAAAAAGAAATTATTTTCTTTTGAAAAGCTACCTTTGTTCTTAGTTTCCCAAAAGGTAGCTAGAGTCAACTCAAACATACTTATGTACAAGTGCTTGAATCTTGTGCTACATTCTTGTAAATAGTGAAATCATAATTAAGCTTATTATGCATATAATATTTCATGAATTATATTCGCTACGACATGTTAGATTTAAAAAAATTAATCAGGTTTTAAGGATCAAGTTCTTATAAATGGGATGTTGAAGTCCTACCGTGATTGTGATTAGCTCCAACTATTTGAGCAAAAAGTTGTCATTGTATGATATGATTGCTTCTCGCTAAAACGGCATATTATCAATAAGTATTATCAAAAATCGAATTTGAGAGGCAGAGTTTTTTACATTTCAAACAATATTTTGCATAAATATCATGTTACGTGGTCGTGTAATGGAAAATATTTATAATTTATTTTAACTTTTTTATATCAAAATTACAAAAAGGGCACTTGATTGTGTTACTAAAAATATAATTTTAGTTTTTATGATTATTACAAGGTACAATACAAACAATTAAAAAGTTAAATATTTTATATGTAGTTGTATTATTTATATTGCATTGGAGCTTGACCAATCACAAAACATTAGAAAATTACCCTTTGGTTTTTGATCTCTTATCTAAATTTTACAGGATGGTATTGCCCTTTTGAAGGAATATGAAACTTAATGCTTATAGATTTTCAATTGCATGGTCCAAGATGCTACCGTGTTAGATTTCTTTACTATTCTTAGCAATATATGGCAACAAATTATAATGATAATTGAATTTTGATTTAAAGTTTATAGTTGGATTTTAATGAATTTATAATGATAGATTTAAAGTCATAAAATATAATATAATAATGCACACATATATGTATATATATATATAATGTAAAATCTTAGTTATTATTTTTATTGAAAGAAAATTTTTTAAAATAAATTTTTTTATAGATTTAGTCCATTTCATTCAACATGGAAATTTCACAACTCATAGCAGTAAAGCTATATAGAGGAGTCAATGAAGAAGGAATTCAATACTACAATAACCTCATTGATAAGCTCAAAAACAATAATAACTATTACAAATGATCTCATTTGTTTATTTGTTTTCTATCTCTTATTTTGTAATTAAAATTCGTAATATGAATGATCCTTCTTCAATGGTGTTTTTAAGTTATAAATGATATAGGCGTATATGGAATCATTCGTGACACTTTTCCATTGAGATCTTTTCTAAACCTTAGAAAATGAGTATGGAGGTTTCTTACATCCTCTCATTGTGTAAGCAATGTTGAACTCTTCTCCTTATTTCTTGAAAGAAAAAATATAAAGAAAAAAAGAATGACGAATTTTGGTGCTTATCATTGTTCATGAAATAGTATATCAAAAGTGCAAAGAATAAGTTTAGGTTTTCTGAAAAGATTCTTTAGCTTTTACAAAAAGAAAATTTACAAATTCTATCACGTAATAACTATATTTATATTATGCTCTAAAACAAAATGTTCTATCTATAGCGATGATTTTTGAGATTTAGTAAATCTTTACTTTAAAACATTGGGTGATAGAGTAAAGTATTAGATTACGAAGAATCAACCATATAGCTACAGCTACAAAGGTTATGCAGAAGGAACATATCCACTTATTTGATATTTTAAGCCAAATTGAATAAGTGGAGATTCAAAAATATAACCTTATATAGTATTACGTCACCTGCATCTTGCTCATGACAAAACAGTTTAGTTATATAGGATATTAAGTTCTTAGGGGAACCACTCTAAAATAAAATTATACACTTTACAAGTGCAATTATAATTGCTTTTTTTTTTCTTTTTTTCAACATAAAACAACAAGCTTCACAAATCTAAGACAATGTTACATAAATTAATAAATAAAATTCTTATTAACAAAACAGTGAATTGTTGTAGCCAACTTAAAAAGATAAGATTGATAACTCATTGGTTTTTTTTTCATATTCTAATACAACTTATGACCAAGTTGCTGCCATGTGTGCTTTTGACTTTTTAACTTGATGGTAAGTATTACAATAACAAATTCTAAAAATATTTATAAAAACTTTAACATTTGACCTAATAATTTATCTTTTCTTCCCTCTTTCTTTGCATTTAAACAAAAAATAGCCTGCCTTTCTTCCAACTTTTCTTTGTTTCTGCAAAACATTTTATGCATGTTGATCTGTTTTTTGTGTATTAAAATTTATGTAGTCAAATTTGACAAATTCTAATGAGAAGTAGATGCAGTATGTTAGTTCTATTATTTAATGTGACTTTGAAAAGTATTTATTTTTTTAATAAAAATTTCTTACTTCTTCCTAAACAAATTATTATCACAAAGTTTTTTGTTTTATCCTTTTCTATTGATTTTTGTTCATGAAAGTTATAGTTTTATCAATGAATGATCATGATATTCACCAATCAATGTTCATCCTCATGATATTGAAAAAAGATGGGGCACAACTTAATAAATAAATGCATACATATATATATATAATTGTATAAAATGATTTATCTTCACTGATCAATTGTTATTTTTTATTATATGATGTGTTTTTTTTTTCTCATCGGTATTTGAATCCTTCAATCTATAGTGATTATCCTCCAAGCACGAAAGAGATTATTGAAAATAATTACCAAACTTTAGTCAACGTGAATCAGATAGAGTTAAGCGGTGATTTGATTTTTTAGTTTAAAATTATTTCATTCAATATACAAAAAATATACCAAATTAATTTTGATCTTCATAAGCCTAACACTGTGATAGATCCACGAGTTACGGTTTCATGTGAGTACGATCAAGAGTAGTTATTCCTAGCTAGAAACAATTGAAATTTTAGCAAGAAATTATTTCTTACCTACTGACCTGCTCACTTATTCTTCTTTATGTAATTACCAACTCTGAGGGAGAGATCATTGGTCCTCACATGAACCAATTGAATCAAACTTTTCCTAACATGAGAACACACACATATTTAAATCCATGTTGCCAAACCATTAATTCTTAAAATAAAATACTATTATGCAGTTTAACGTGTTACAATATGTAAAACTTATCAAAATCTGCTTGTTTACGTCACGCAAAATGGTAATTCACTTTTCTACAAATTTTATGCTGCATGTATACATGTGTAATATGGTGCTTTCAAAATGTATCTAGAATTCACAACTAATCTACTAAGTGATGATATATCTAGAAGCTTCAAGATTGAGTTCAACTGTTATTACTTACGCATTTAAATATTTAATAAATAAAAAATTATTATATTTTAGCATTCTATGATGACGATACGCTGTCACTTTAAAAAACTTTAAATGACCAAGAGAGAATTATTTATACCAAGAAAGTTCTAACTCATTCTCTAACAGCTATCAATTTAGGGATTATCTTATTAACACACGTACCCTATATCTTTCTCAAGCACACACATACACCATGCCGCAATAAGAGACACAAATTATATATAAGAGAATTGTTACGATAATATTCTTTTCAAATCTTTTAGTGTGCGCGGGAATGATTGTAATGTCAAAAGATATTTTGTATGGTCATTGTTGGACGACAATTATGAATTTTTGAATGGATTTTCTATGTAATTTGACATGAATTATGTGGATTATAACAATGTGATAGTTAGACAACCTAAAGCCTCTGCGTAACAGAGCTTCTTCAATTTTGAAAAAAAGCTTTACAGTCTCTTCTAACAAAACAAGAGCTGGTTGTATTTGTTTAATTTTATGTGACTAAAAATAAAGGTTATATCCCACCAGAATAAATGGTCTTCATAATTCAACTAAAAATAAAGAAGATCTTTATTTTTTTGGTGTACCAAGTATTGCTAATAATAATCTTTATCTACTTTGTGTATTTACAAACTCTAATAAATTAATTCTTATTTAGTATAACAAATTACATTATAGAGAACTTACATAAGAAGTGTAAATACCCAACCAAGTTGTCAGCAGATGTAAAGTGAATCTTTGTAGACAACAAATTAGAGGTGAATTCAGATGTCATCCTGTAGGTTATGGTTCCCATTTTTGAAAGATAAAATAAATAAATAATCTTTTGATACTGTAGTTGGATTAATTTTCTCTTTAAATGTTTATCAAACAAAAAAAAAAACAATCAATTAAGAACAAAATTATTGAGGCATACTAATCACTTTAGGCTTGGGCTAGGACGTCTCATGAAGTTTTAAAAGTCATTTTAATATATTTGTCTAACAATCCCGCACTTTACATATGTACTTAAGGAAACGAAATAAAATTAAATTTTTGCTATGCATGTTTATAGGAACTGCTCATCGTATTATCACAAAGTTCGACTGCACAATCGAAGTTTCTATAAGTGAAATGCTCTTTCTTGCATGACATTATCACTCATTTGGTTTTAAATTTTGAATATGAATAGGTTAAATTCAAGTCTAAATTTGTTCTAACTAGACAAACTTGAAGTATTATTTTTAAAGACGACAGGAGTTAATTTACTAAGGAACACCGATATGAATCGGGTGACTTCAATATTATTATTATTATTGTTGTTGATATCATTATTATTTTTATTATTGTTATCATTATTATTATAGCAATACATAAATCTTAATTAATCATACTTTCTAAAAAGAACTAGCTCAATACGTTTGTAATATAGAAAAATAATTTAGTACTATATTTTAAATTAGTTCTATCAATTATATAAAATAATATAATTATACAATTACCACATAACTTCCAGTATTTAGACTACTAAATTAATTTACATGTATTGTTTTATTTTATCAATCTGTTCCACAGCAAATAAAATCAATGTTTTAAAAATAATTTATTTTATGTAATTATCTTTTCGATATTATAGTTTAAATGATGTGATCTTTTTGAATTAAATTAAACAAATATAAAAATATAATTAATGAACACTTACTCAAAATGACAAGCACGTGACTTATTCTATCAAAACCAATGAAAATATACGTTCTACAAGTCAATCAAAAGAGATAATGAGATAACAGACATTGAAAAGGGAAAAAGAAAGAAAGAAAGAAAAAACTTCTAATCCTATATATGTGAAGATGAATGAAATTTACTATTTTATATATACCACATAGGTAAAGAGAAACATATTTTCTTTATAAAAAAATATATAAATATAATAAGATGTTAATAAAATATAATAATTATATTAATTTTTTTTTAAAAATCACATGAACAATTGTAAATTTAATGTATGTCTATGTTCCTAACTGCAACTGATCATATATAAAATTACATTTAGGAGGAAGCCAAAGAGAGAATCTCATTTTCTTAAACTCGCCTTTGAATTTCAGTCATTGTCTATCTTTAATTACCACTCTTCACTTTCATTTAAATCTAATAAAAATCAAATAGAAAAGACATAAATTGAGAGTTAATAAATAAAATTGAATTTTCTCAACTTCATAAATAAACTCAGATATTTGATATTTAAAACAATTCAAAATTTTATTATCTATATAGAGGTTAAACATTTTAAAATTAAATTAATTATTAAATTTAAGAATAAATATTATATAAAATTTTAATATTTATCTTGTATTATCAAATAAATTTTAATATTCAAATATGACAATCGAACATAAATATATCAATTTGATCTAAAGTGAACTTCAGCTTAAATAATTTAAAAAATATTTTTGTGATTAAAATAATTAAAAAATAATAACTAAAATAAATTTTATACTGTCTTTTGAGTTCATATTTTAAATTTAATTAATTTTTAATTTATGAACTTATTTTTTTATGTTTTCATAAAATTTTTGATGATATAAATTTTTTAAAAAATATTTTTAGTGTTAAAAACATTTAAATTTATTATAGTAACTTAAATATTTCTTTAATTCTATGAAAAATTTCAAGTTGAAATTCACCGTACGGAATCTCCAATTTGAATATTTCTAAAATGTTTCACTTTTTGAACACCTGGGTTTATTTACTCACAGAAGATAAACATCTAGATTTTATATAATTTTTGTCATAAATTTAATATGTGAAATATTAATTGTTATCTTCCATAATTTAAATTTAGATGTTTTACCAAATAAATTCTCAATTGTTTTGTAATGATTATTAAAATAATATAAATTTAAATTTTAAATTCATAAACTAAGTAGTAAATATTTTTAAAATAAAAAATCATCAATTTAGAATCCCAAAATTATTAAAGATTATCACCAAATTATAATTACAAACTACTTTCATTATAATATTTAAGATAATTGATATATAGTTCAGGATAGTAAGTCATCCTGGCATCATATGATCCTTGATATTCAAATAAAATCTTTATTGTACATTGTGACTCTAAATAATATATTTGTTTATCAAATAAAGTTATTTTTACAATCCATTAAAAACCTTTATAAAAATTATTTGGATAATGTTTATAGATAAAAATAAAATTGCATGGTCCTATTTGTAATTACAAATTTATTGATATCAAGACAACCAAAAATCACATGTAAAATACTTGAATTATAATATATAATCTTTTGACTAACAAATTAATTTATATAACCTAGTCAACTATTTAATAGTTTATGTAAAATAATTATAAAAGCTTTGGCGATACTTAGAATTGTTGAATGATCTTTTACAATTTTTAGTTAACATTATTTTTTTAATAAATATTATTTAAAAATTTGACTTTTATCTTTTCTCTTTAATCAAATCTTAATTTTTAAAATATCTCCAAATAAATTTTGATATATTGATTTTGTCCAAATTAGACTTTGACTTAAAATAATTATAAAAAATTAATGATCTTTTCATTGTTGAAATGATTAAAAATAACTCGAATAGATTTTACACTTTATTTCATTTTATCCCTCAAATTTGAAAAAATTTCAACTAACCAATGATTTTTTATATTTGTTTTAAAATTTTGATAGTATATTTTTTTAAAAAATGTTTTCAGTACTCAAAAAATTTAAACTTTTTATGATGACCACCTTGAATATTTCTTTACATATGTGAAAAATCACAAGTAAAAATTTATTGTAAAATTTCTCTAATTTAATTTTTTTTAATGTTTAAATTTTTTAATAGGGTTTAATTTAGACAAAATTGAAATGTTAATGTTTGTTTGGATATGTTTTGAAAGTGAATATTTTATTGGAGAGAGAATAAAATTTAGCGTTTAAAATGATATTTATTCTAATTTTTTAATGATAAAAAATGGTTTTATAGTGTCAAAATTCACATGTTTGCAATCGTTGTATTTATAAATAAAATAAGTTTTCTAATCCAACAAACTTAATAAGCAAGTGTTCATATTTAAAAGTATCTTTTTTTAATAATGTGATTGATTATAAGATCTATTGGTAATGTTTTATTTTATGAATAAAAATATTTTAAAATAATTTATAATAAAATAATGAGTCAATATCATAGCAAATAAGGACCACAATAATCCAAAAAAAGTCATGCAATGTATTGCAAAATTAAATGCTATCTTATCTCATTAAATAAAATAATTTTTACACTCAAATAAAAATTTATAAATAACTTATTATAACAATCTCACAAATAAAATAAAATTATGTGGTCCTATGTTCTAATTATATTATTGATATGGAGCCTACCAACAATTACATGTAAAACATTTAATTTTTAGTATATTGGTTTTAATAATATAAAATTTTATAATCTCATCAAACTAATTTAATTTTATAAGTAAATTAATTTTGAAATGCTACTTTGATATTGAGATTGATTGACCGATCTTCTAAAACTCTTATTTATTATTTCTTCATTTGGAGAAAATGATAATCTTTATGAAACTAATAACTCACATATTTGATCAATCATTTTTCATCATAAGTAAAATAATTTTAGTAGTGTTACAATATTACTAGACTAGTTCTCATCTTAAAAATACTCTGTATTCTTTATTATTTTCTATGATATAAAATAATTTTAATATAATAGTTCAAATTATTGATGGGTAATAGTTTGTTCAAGTAGGAAGATTATTCGTATTACTCGTGTTATTTAACATATTAAGTCAACATCATATTAGATGAACAATTAACAATCGAATAAAACTGTGTAATTATAACCTTATTGATCTTTATAAATAATATAGGTTTTTAACTTTTTGTTTCTATAATTATTTATTATAAAATAAAACCATTAAACTCATATTTTTATTCAAAATAATGTGATTATAGTACATTATATTAATATTAAAATAACTTAAATGATTTATAAAAATAATAATTTAATATAGTTTACCTCTTTAATTGAATAATTTTTAACGTTATTCACTTAAGTTTCAAGATATTGAGTTAATATCATATCAAATAAAGGAATATTCCACTTGCAAGTCAATCTATGTTTCGAATCCTTAAAATTATCTTAATTATTAACATCAAAACTTCGAAAAGAATGAGTTCCTTATCCATGAATTAGATTTTCTAAATTAGATACCTCAATTTATCAATACATGCATATTTATGAAATGAATTTTTAACATTAAAAAATAATATTATCTTTTACAAAATTAAATAATATTTTATTTATAAAAAATATAATAAAAACTTATATTTGAATTATTTTTATAAATTTTGTGAGTAAAATAAAATTTTATGATTCACTGTTGTAATTATAAATCTATTGATATCAAGGCGACAATCAATAACATCAAAGTTTAATTTTTAAATATTTCTCTTGATAAATAATCTATTCATTCTCATGGTTATATTTCATCTCATAAGTAAAATGACTTTTCACATTGTTTGTGTACACTTAAGTTTAATATAATAATATTATACTACATGAATCATCAACATTTTTATAAAATTGTGTTGTATCTTATAAAATTAAATATGATCTTATCTTGTTATAAATAATTTTAATAATCGAATAAATATTTATATAAGAATTGTTCTAGTCACTTTGATAGATGAAACAAAATTGTGGTACCATATTATAATTATCACTTTAGTGGTACCAAGCCAATCAACAATCACATATAGAACATTTAATTTTTTATGCCTTATGTTTATCACGAAGAAAATAATTTTAATGATTCGCAATCATATTAATTAACTTCTTGTAACAAAAGTAAATTTGAAGTTTCTAATAAGAGTTTGATTCATTAAAAGATCTTTTAACAGTTTTTAGTTACAATAATTATTTGCTAAATAGAAAAAAATTTGTGATCTCGAAAATCAAATGTTTTAATGATCATTCTATAAAAATATTATTTCTACCTTCTTCTAAAATTTAAAATTATTATCTTATAGAATAATATCATTATTCTATATTTATATGTGCAATACTTTAGTTTTAGTATTTTAATTAATATTAAAATAACAAAAGTAATCCATAAAAATGGTTCAAAATATTTGATCTCTTTAATAAAATAATTTTTAAACTTATTCACGTATATTTGAGGATAATAAATTAATATCACATCAAAATGAACCTTAAACATTCAATCAAAGTCATATTATATTTTATAAAACAAAATAATACCATTTAATATCTTTCAACTGAATAACAAAATAATTTCATCTCAACTCAAATATTCACATGTTTGCATTCAATATTTGTATAATGTTATAAACTCAATGAACTTGGATTCATATTTAAAATATTTTGTCTTTAGTATTTTATATTAATATTTAATAAATTTTATAAAATGGTTATAAGATTTATCAATTATAATTATCTTATAAATAAAATAACTGTTCAAATTATTTGTGTACATTAAAGACAATAAGTTAATATCTTATCAAATGAACCATCACATTTGAACATAATTTTATATAATGTAAGCTAGACAATATCTTATTTGTTGAAATAAAATTATTGTTGCAATCAAATAAAAATTTATATACGAATTATTCTAGTGATATTAATATATAAAACAACAATTTAACTAATCTTATTTGTAATTATAATCTTATTTACTAACCTAAACAATAATAGTACTTAAAAAACTACTCTTAATATTTTATTTTTATTGATATAATATTTTTGCATAATCTTATAGACTAATTAATTTTATAACTCAAATAATTTCAAAAAGTTTTATGGTTGAGAATTTTGATTTAGTATTATTTATCTAAATAAAAGAATAGTTTTCATGATCCTAATAAATCATATGTTTGTAAAATTTATTTTATAAATAAAATAATCTCATGGTCCTTTCTGTTCATATTAAAAAATATTATTTTATATTAATACAGAATTCATTTTATTAAACTAGTTCACAATATTCATGAATATATATTGTCCCATAAATATCATATGCACTTTAAGATAATAAATTAATATCATATCAAATGGATGGACTCTCAAAAATATAAATAAAATCATGTCATATATTGTGTAACTAAAGAATTTAATAAATATTTTACCACATAAAACATTATTGTTATGTTAGACTATTCTATTTAGGTAAGTGAATTAACAATGAGAAGTCAATATTATTTCTATTCAGTTTCAATATTTAGATAATAGCATCGTATAACTTTGTAAGAATAAATAGTGCTTTATTTTATGAAAATTAAAAAAATCGTAATGAAATAAGAATTTATTTATTAATTATTTCATTTATATAAGTGAAGTAAATTATAATTTTGTGGTCCATATAACTATAAGAGTCATAACTTTATTGATATCAAGTCATTCAAAAATCTATTCAGATAAATTAAATAACGGTGAAGTGTTTGCCAATAGTTGATTGATTTAATGATCTCTGAAAAATTTATGCAGTGTTATTTATTTGAATAAAAATATAACTTTTTTGGTTCCTATATATTCAAATGCATGCTTCATTTTGCATAAATAAAATAATTTTTGTCATCTTATAATTTACAACTATGATTATATTTTTTATGAATAAGTAAATAAATTTGTTACTATATTTAAAATATTTTATTCTAAATACTTTAGAAAGATATAAAATAATTTTAGTTATCCATAAGATTTTTTTCATGATATTTTATTATCTTGTAAGTAAAATAACTTTTAAAGTTACTAATCTACAATTGAGAATAGTAAGTCAATATCATAATAGATGGACCCCAAAATTCAAATAGGCTTGTTATGCTAGCAAATATTTCTTTATATTTATGAAAAAATTCTAGTCAAAATTCATTGTACAAAACCTTCAATTTGAATATCCTTAATATATTAATTTTTTACTTTTTAAATATTAAGATTTATTTATTCATACTAGATAAACATCAAGATTTTACATAACTTTTATCTTAAATTTAATATTTGAATTATTAATCATTATTTTTTATAATTTAAATTTAGACTTTTCAAAAAATAAAAACTTAATTTCTTTTCAAAAAATAAAAACTTAATTTTCCATAATGATTATTAAATAAATATAAATATAAATATAAATTCTAAAATTATAAAATTAAATAACAAATATTTTTAAAACATAAAAAAATCATCAATTTAAAATCTTAAAATTTTTGAAGATTATCGTTAAATTAAACATACAAATTACTTCGACTATAAAACTCTTAAATAATATTATGTGAGCATTCAAGGTATTCTTAATAATCAAAGTAATATTTCTCAACATTTTATATTTTAGAAACCAATTTCTGTAGACTCATATAAGATTCAAATTTTTTGCTTTAGTCACTTGCACAAGTAAATTAAAATTTATTATCTCATAATTATAGCTTCATTGATATCAAATACAATCAATAACATTTAAAATTTTTAGTTTTTTTACATATATTTCATTAGTAAAAGGGCTTACATATTTTCATCTAACTAATTTAATTTTATAAGTAAAATAATTCTAAAAAGCTAATGGAATAATCAAATTAAAAGCATTCATTTTTATTAGTTTATATTACTTTAAAACAATTCTAATAGGGTGGTCTAACAGGATTGGTCATTACTATTTTATTTCATCAATATGATAACTTTTAAGATAATTGATGCAGAGTTCAAGATAGTAAGTCATCGTGGCATCATGTGATCCTTAATATTAAAATAAAATCTTTATTATACATTGTAGAACTAAACAATATCTTTTCTTATTAAATAAACTTATTTTTATAATCAATTAAAAAGTACCTTTATAAAAATTATTTGGATAAATTTTATAGATAAAAATAAAATTGCATGGTCCTATATTGTAATTACAAATTTATTGATATAAAGAAAACCAAAAATCACGTGTAAAATACTTGAAGCATAACATATAATCTTTTGATTAATAAATTAATTTATATGACCTCATCAAACTAATTTAATGTTTTATGTAATTAATTAAAAGCTTTGGCGATACTTAGAGTTATTGAATGATCTTTTATAATTTTTAGTTAATATTATTTTTTAATGATAAAAATGGCTTTATAGTGTCATGATTCACGTGCTTGCAATAGTTGTATTTATAAATAAAATAAATTTTCTAATCCAACAAACTTAATAAGTAAATATTTAAATTTAAAAAGTATCTTATTTTTAAAATTGATGTCGATCATAGGATTTTGTCGATATATTTTTAAAATATATAAAGATAATGAGTCAATATCACATCAAATGTGAACCACAATAATCAAACAAAGCCATGCAATGTACTGTAAAATTAAATACTATCTTATCTGATTAAATAAAATAATTTTTATACTCAAATAAAAATTGATAAATGAATTATTATATCAATTTCATAGATAAAATAAAATTATGTGGTCCTACAATCTAATTATATTATTGATATTGAGCCAACCAATCATTACATGAAAGACATTTAATTTTTAGTGTATTATTTTTAATAAGATAAAATTTTATAATCACATCAAATTAATTTTATTTTATATATAAATTACTTTTAAAATGCTACGTCGATATTTAGATTGATTGATGGATCTTCTAAAACTCTTATTTATTATTTCTTCATTTGAAGAAAATGATAATCTTTATAGAACCAATGACTCGCATATTTGATCAATCATTTTTCATCATAAGTAAAATAATTTTTGTAGTGCTACAATATTATTAGACTAGTTCTCATCTTAAAAATACTTTATCTTGTTTATTATTTTATATGATATAAAACAATTTTAATGTAATAATCTAAAATGTTGGTGGGTAATAGTTTTTTCCATTAGTAAGATCATTCTTGTTATTCGTGTTACTTTAACATATTAAGTCAATATCATATTAAATAAACAATCAACAATCGAATAAAACTGTGAATATAAAACTTGTTGATATTTATAAATAATATAGGTTCTTATTTTTTTATTTTTACAATAAATTTTTATAATATAAAATCATTAAGCTCATATCTTCATTTAAAATAATTTGATTATAGTGTCTTATATTAATATTAAAATAATTTAAATACTTTATAAACATATTTAATATATCTTACCTTTTTGAGAGATTAAAGTTTTAACGTATTCACTTAAGTTTGACGATATTGAGTTAACATCATGCCAAATGAAGGATTCGACTAGCTGGTCGATCAATGTTTCGAATCCCTAAAATTATCTTAAACAATAACTTCGAAACTTGAAAAAAATTGAGTTCTTTATCATTTAATCGGATTTTCTAAATTGAATACCTTAATTTGTCAATACATGCATAATTTTGAAATAAACTTTTAATGTTTTTAAAAATTGATATTGTCTTTCATAAAATTAAGTAATCTTTTATTTAAAAAATTACAATAAAAAATTTATTTTTGAATTATTTTTATAAATTTTATGAGTAAAACAAAATTTTATGATTCACTATTACAATTATAAATCCATTAATATCAAGCCAAAAATCAATAATACGTCAAAGTTTAATTTTTGAATATTTCTCTTAATAAATAATTTATTCAATCTCATTATACTATTTTATCTCATCAGTAAAATGACTTTTCACATCGTTTGTGTACACTTAAGCTTAATAAAGTAATATTATGCTACACGAATCCTCAACATTTTTATAAAATTTTTGTATCGTATAAAATTAAATATGATCTAATCTTGTTACAAATAATTTAATAATAAAATAAAAATTTGTATAAGAATTGTCCTAATCACTTTTATAGATGAAAAAAAAAATTTGTGGTACCATATTATAATTATCACTTTAGTGGTGCCAAGCCAATCAACAATCACATATAGAACATTTAATTTTTTATACCTTATGTTTATCAAGAAAATAATTTTAACGATCGTAATCATATTAATTCACTTCTTGTAACAAACATAAATTTGAAGTTTATAATAAGAATTTGACTCATCAAAAGATCTTTTAAAATTTTTTAGTTAATATAATTATTTACTAAAGAGAAAAAAATTTGTGATCTCGAAAATCAAATGTTGTAATGATCATTCTGCAAAAATATTATTTCTACCTTCTTCTAAAATTTTAAACCATTGCTTTACAAAATAATATCATTATGCTATATTTATATGTAAAATACTTCAGTTTTAGTGTTTTAATTATTATTGAAATAATGAAAATAATCCATAAAAATGGTTCAACAATATCTTATCTCCTTAATAAAATAATTTTTAAACTTATCCTTGTATATTGGAGAATAATAAATTAATATCACATCAGATGGATCTTAAACATTCAAACAAAATCATATTATATTTTATAAATAAAATAATATCATTTAATATTTTCATTTGAGTAACAAAATAATTTCGTCTCATGTCAAACACTCACGTGTTTGCATTAAATATTTTTATAAATAAAGTAATTTTTATAATCTTATAAAGTCAAGACACTTGTATTTATATTTAAAATATTCTGTCTTAGTATTTATATTAATATTTAATTGTTTTTATAAAATAGTAATCAGATTTATCAATTATAATTATCTCATAAATAAAATAATTCTTAACGTTATTTACGTACATTAAAGACAATAAGTTAATATCATATCAAATGAACCATAAACATTTGAACAAAATTTTATAAAATATAAGCTAGATGATATCTTATTTTTTTTTAAAAAATTAATTTTAAGATGAAATAAAAATTTATATACGAATTATTCTAGTGATATTAATAGATAAAACACCATTTTAATTAATTTTATTTGTAATTATAATTTTATTTCTAACCCAAACAATAATGGTATGTAAAAAAACTAGTATTAACATTTTATTTTTATTGATAAAATATTTTTGCATAATCTTGCAGAATAATTAAATTCAAAACACAAATGATTTTAAAAATATTTATTGTTGAGAATTTTGATTGAGTATTATTTATCTAAATGAAAGAATAGTTTTTGTGGTCCTAATAAATCATATGTTTGTAAAATTTATTTTTATAAATAAAACAATCTCATGGTCCTTTGAGTTTATATTAAAATAATATTATTTTATATTAATATATAATTCATTTAAATAAAACAGTTCACAATATCCATGAATATACTTTATCCCACAAGTATCATATGCACTTCAAGATAATAAATCAATGTCATATCAAATGGACTATTAAAATCATGTTACATCTTGTGTAACTAAAGAATTTAATAAATATTTTACCACATAAAACAGTATTTTTATGTAAGACTATTTTATTTAGATAAGTAAAATAACAATGATAAGTCAATACTATTTCTATTCAGTTTTAATATTCAGATAACAACATCATATACTTTGTACGTAAAGCAAATTATAATTTTGTGGTCCATATAACTATAAGAGTCATAACTTTATTGATATCAAGCCAATCAAATATCACATGTAAAATCCATGTAAGACTATTCTATTCGGATAAATAAAATAACAATGAAGTGTTTCCCAATAGTTATATTGAATTACTTTGAAAATTTTATGCAGTATTATTTATTTGAATAAAAATATAATTTAAGGTTCCTAAATATTCAAATGCATGCATTCATTTTTTATAAGTAAAATAACTTTTGTAATCTTATAAATTTACAACTATGATTATATTTTCTGTGAATAAGTAAATAAAAAGATATAAAATAATTTTAGTTATCCATAAGATTTTTTTCTTGATATTTTATTATCTTGTAAGTAAAAAAAATCTTTTAAAATCACTGAACTACACTTGAGAATAGTAAGTTAATATCATAATAGATGGATCCTGACATCCAAACAAGTGTACTATGCTAACAAATATCTTATATCACAAAATTAAGTCTAATATAAACCTATATATGAATTATTCAATGCAACACTAATATTTAATGTCTCAAAGATTCTAATTTTTATACTAATTCTAACTACCTGAGTGGGATTCACATCATGTTTTTTTTTTTAGGGATATAAACGGCTTCCTTCCTTGATATTATGTAGACTTGGTTGTTTTATAGTATTAGTTCCAGTGCACTTGAAAAAGATTAGTAAAACTTAAAAACAAAGATATTGATATGAATAATTGCATCCTTTTCGGATCATGGGACTATTCACTCCATGGAAAATAAGTAGTTCTTATCTTCACTAAAGCTCATGTATCTATATAAAGGATAGCTAAGGAAGACTCTCATTCACCACAAGAACTTAATAATGGCAACTAAAGCAGGTTGCTTGTTTTTCTTAGTACTCATTGGTTTTTCTTTGCTCATTGTGTAGCAATGAAGCTCTAAAAGCTGACATAACTGGTTTCTTTGAAAATTTAATCTTTGGGGCAGCAACATCAGCTTACCAGATATATATCACTTGGGCTTTTGAGGTTTTCATGTAGCATTGCATTGTTAATATCGACCTTAATTTTCTATCGTTTCCATGCTTATCATATTTCATATGGCTAACTTTACTTGATTTCTCAGGTTGAAGGCGCAAAGGCTAGAGGACTTAATATATGGGAAAGTTTCACTCATAGATATCTAGTTTTTTTTCAAATAAATAAATAAATATGTATATATATATATATATATATATATATATATAAAGAGAGAGAGAGAGAGAGAGAGAGAGAGAGAGAGAGAGAGAAGAGAAAAATTATTATCTTTGAAAAGCAACCTTTATTCTTAGTTTTACAAAGGATAGCTGAATGAAGTCTACTCAAACATACTCTTGTATGTGTACAAGTGCTTGAATCTTGTGCTGCACTCTTATAAAGAGTGAAATAATGAGCAAGCTTATTATGTTAAATCATATAATATTTCAAGAATTATACTCGCTACGACCTGTTCTTAGATCCAAAAAAATTAATCAGGTTCGAAAGAGTACTTATAAATGAGATGTTGAAGTACTACCTTAGTTGTGATCAGCTCCAACTATTTTGAGCAAAAACGTGTCATTCTATGATATGGTTACTTCTTGCCAAAAAGGCATATTATCAAAAAGGAATATTGACAATCTAATTTGAGAGATAGAGTTTTTGATATTTTCAACAATATTTTGTATAAGTATCATAATATGTGGTCATGTAATGGAGAATATTTATAATTTATTTTAACTTTTCTTATATCAATATTACAGAAAGAACACCCGATGGTGCTACTGGAGATATAGCTGTTGGTTCTTATGATTATTATAAGGTACAATACAAACAATGAAAAGTTAAATATTTTATGGTTATCCTAGATACATTGTATTAGAGCCTAACTAACCACAAAACATTACAAATATGCACTTTTCCTTTGGTTTCTAATATTTTCTCTAAATTTTATAGGATGATGTTGCCCTTTTGAAGAATATGGGACTTGATGCTTATAGATTTTCAATTGCTTGGTCCAGGCTGTTGCCAGGTTAGATTTCTTTGTTCTCAACATTATATGGTGGCAAATTATAATGATGATTGAATTTCGATTTAATGTTTACAATTGAGTTTTAATGAATTTGTAATGATGGATTTAAAGTCACATAATATAATATATATGAGACAAATCATGTAAAATCTTAGTTGTTATTTTTATTAAAAGAAATTTTTTTAAATAAATTCATCTATACATTTATTCCATTTCATTCATCATCAAAATCTCACCATTCGCAAGAGGGAAGCTATGTAGCGGAGTGAACGAAGAAGGAATTCAATACTACAATAATCTCATTGACCAGCTCAAAAACAATCGTAATGATTACATATGATCTCATTTATGCATTTGTTTTTTATTTTTTCTTTTGTAGTTAAAATTCTTAATGTAAGTGATACTTCTTACTTGTTGTTTCTTGGTTATAAATGATAGGTATAGAACCATTTGTTACACTTTTTCATTGGGATCTTCCCCAAACCTTAGAAGATGAGTATGGAGGTTTCTTAAGTCCTCTCATTGTGTAAGTAATACTAAACTCTTTTCTTTATTTTCTTAAGAAAAGGTATTAAAAATGAAAAAAGGAATTGCAACATTTGATGCTTAACATTGTTCACGAAATAATATATCTAAAGTATAAATATAAGTTTATGTATTTTGAAATGATTCTTTGGTTTTTGTAATAAATAAAATTATAGTTTTCATCACATGATAACGATATTTATATCATGCTCTAAGAAAAAATATTTTATGTGTAGGAATGATTTTCGAGATTTTGCAGATCTTTGCTTTAAAACATTTGGTGATAGAGTAAAGTAATGGATTACAGAGAATCAATCATATAGTTATAATTACAAAGGTTATGCAGATGGAACATATCCACCCGTTCAATGTTCTAAGCCGAAATGCATAAGTGGAGATTCGGGAACAGAGCCTTATATAGTGACACATCACCTGCATCTTGCTCACGCTGAAGTTGTTAAGTTATATAGGGCAAGATATCAGGTTCTTACCAGAACCACTCTAAAATAAAATTATGCAATTTATAAGTGCAATTATAATTACTGTTTCATTTTTCTAAATAAAAAAACAAGCTTCATAAAATCTGAGATAATTTTGCATAAATTAATAAATAAAATTCTTATGAACAAAATAATAAATTGTTGCAGGCAACTCAAAAAGGCAAGATTGGTACCACATTGATAACCCGTTGGTTTCTTCCATATTCTAATACAACTGATGACCAACTTGCTGCCATGCGTTCTTTTGACTTCTTAACTGGATGGTAAGTGTTACATTAACCAATTCTAATAATATTTATGAAAATTTTAATTTTGGACCTAAATAATTTGCCTTCTTCCTTTCTCTTTCTTTGCATTTAAACAAAAGATAGCCTACCTTTCTTTCAAGTTTCTTTGTTGCTACCAAAACTTTTTATATTGATATGATCTTTTGTGTATTAAAATTTTATGTAGTTAAACTTAACAAATTCTAATGAGAATTAGATGCAGTATGTTAGTTTCACTATTTAATGTGACTTTAAAAATTATTTTTTTTAAAAAAATGTTTCTTACTTCTTCATGGAAAAAAAAGTTATCACAAAGTTTTTTTTATCCTTTTATATTGATTTTTTTTATGAAAGTTATAGTTTTATTGATGAATGATCATGAAATTCGCCGATCAATGTTCATCCTCATGATATTGAAATAAGATAGGGCATAATTTGATAAACAAATGCATAAATCTTGGTTGATTAGTTATTATTTTTTAATATATGGTGTATTTTTTTGTAGGTATTTGCATCCTTTAATCTATGGTGATTATCCTCCAAGCATGAAAGAGATTGTTGGAAACCGATTACCAAACTTTACTCAATGTGAATCAGATCTAGTTAAGGGGTCATTTGATTTTATTGGTTTAAATTATTATTTTACTCAATATGCAAAAAATACACCAAACGTTGATCCTTATCAGCCTAGCGCTGTGACAGATCCACAAGCTACGCTTTCATGTGAGTACAATCAAGAGTACTTATTCTTGGCTATCAATAATTGAAATTTTAGCAAGAAATTATTTCGTAAGAACTAACTTGCCTGCTTATTATTATTATTTTTTTTTACAGTTACCAACTCTCAAGGAGAGATCATTGGTCCTCAGGTATGAACCAACCGAATGAAACTTTTCCTAACATGATAATACACACATATTTAAATTCACGTACGCTAAACTATTGATTTTCTTTTAAAATGATAATTTGCAGTCGTGCGGATTTTACTATTATCCAGAAGGATTCTTCAACATGTTACAATACGTAAAACTTACTTATCAAAATCCGCTTGTCTACATCACGAAAACGGTAATTTACTTTTCTACATATTTCATGTTGTTTGTATACGTGCTTAATATGGTACTTTCAAAATGTATCTAGAATTTGCAGCTAATAAACTAAATAAAATATATATTATAAGCTTCAACATTGAGTTCAATTATTATTAGTTAAGCATCTATGTATTTGATAAATAAAAAATTGTTATATTCTAGGATTCTGTGACGATGGTACGCTATCACTTGAGGAAACTTTAAACGACCAGGGAAGAATTACTTACATCAAGAAACATCTAATTCACCTTTTAAAAGCTATCAAGTAAGCGATTATCTCACTAAAACTCTCTTTCTTTCTGTCTCTCTCTCTCTCTTAAGCACACACAATACCCATAATAAGAGAGAAAGACATATATAAGAGATTGTTATGATTATTGTTTTTTCAAATCTTTTGGTGCACGCAGGAAGGATAGCAATGTCAAAGGATATTTTGTATGGTCATTGTTGGACAATTATGAATTTTTGAGCGGATTTTCTACGCGATTTGGCATGAATTATGTGGATTTTAATAATGTGACAGTTAGACAACCTAAAGCCTCTGCCAACTGGCTAACAAAGCTGCTTCAACTTCGCAAGAAGGCTTTAAAATCTCTCCCAACAGAACAAGAGCTGGTGGTGGCTGTGTGATTATTGAATTTTATCTTAGTAAAAATAAAGGATGTATTTTGTCAAAATAAATGATCTTGATAACGTGGGAGTTTACTCTCCGACTAAAAAATAAAGAAGATCATTAATTTTCTTTTTCTATCAAGTGTTGCTAATAATAATCTCTATCTACTTTGTATACTTGCAAACTCCATTAAATTCTTGTTGAGTATAACATATTATATTAGGGAGAGCTCAAGATGAGAAGTTGAAATACTCAACCAAGTTATTAGCAGATCTAAAATGAATCTGCATAGACAACAAATTCAAGGCCAATTCAAATGTCATCCTATAGATTATGGTTCCCATGTTTGAAAGATAAAAATTAAATAATCTTCTCATATCGTAGTTGGATTAATTTTTTCCTTAAATGTTTATCTCGCAAAAAAGAAATGGCAATTAATTAAACACCTCATTTAAAGAAAAACAAATTAATTTGAATCAAGAACAAAATTATTGAGGTATACCAAGCTAGTACATCTAATGAAGTTCTAAAAGCATCTTAACATATTTACCTATCAGTTCGAACATATTACATATGCACTTAAGGAAACAAAATAAAATTTCGTTTTCAGTATGCATATTGTTTGTAGGAATTGCTCATATTGTTATCAAAATTTTGATCATGCAATCGAAGTTTCCATGACCGAAATGCTCTTTCTTGTGTGTGACATTATCACTCATTTGGTTTTAAAATTTGAATATAAAGAGGTTAAGATCAGATCTAAGATTGCTTTGACTAGACGAATATGAAATATTATTTTTAAAGACCACAAGAGTTAATTTACTAAGCAATACCAATGCGAATCGGGTGGCTTTAATATCATCATCATCATCATTATCATTATTGTTGTTGTTATGATCATTATTATTGTTTTTGTTATCATCTTTATTGCTATTGCTATTGTTGTTATTATGATAATACGTTAGTCTTAGTTAATCACACCTTAAAAAGAACTAGTTCAATAACCTGTGCAATATAGAAAAATAATTTAGTATTATATTTTAATTTAATTCTATGAATTATATAAAATAATATAATAATATAATTAATACATAACTTCTAGTATTTAGATTATTAAACTTAGTTTACATGTATTATTTTATTTTATAAATTTGTTTCACAACAAATTAAATAATTTTAAGAAAATAATTTATTTTATCTGAGTTATATTATTTGTATTATAGTTTGACTTGATTTTTTTTTGAATTACATGAAACAAATATAAAAATATAATTAATGAAATATTAATTGACAAATACGTGCTTTGTTCTATCAAAACCAATAAAAATATACATTCTACAAGTCAATTAAAAGGGAAAAGAAGATAACAAATAGTGAAAAGCAAAAAAAAAAAAAAAATCCTCTAATTCTGTAAATGTAAAATGAATGCAACTTTCTAGTTTCTATATACTATAGGAGAAAACGAAATATATTCTCTTTATAATAATATATGAAAATGTAAAACTATGAGATATACTTAATAAAATGTATGATTGATTTGTTTTTTAAAATTCACATGAACACCTATAAATTTAATATATGCCTATGTTTGTAACTCCGAACAATGGCACATAAAATTACAGTTAGGAGAAAGTAAAAAGGAATCTTATTTTCTTAAACTGACCTTGAAATTTCTATCATTGTCTATTTTTAATTGCCATTCGTCACTTTCATTTCAATCTTGTAAAAATCAAATGTAAAAGACAAATTGGAAGTAACTTTAATAGACAAAATTAAATTTTCTCAACTCCCTAAATAAACACAAATATTTGATATTTGGAGCAATAGTGGTCAAACATTTTAAGATTAAATTAAGTACTAAATTTAAAAATAAATATTGTATAAAACTTTGATGTTTATTTCGTGTAATTAAACAAATTTTAACATTTTAAATATGACAAATCGAACTTCAATTTATCAATTTGATATAAATTGGACCTCAACTCAAATGGTTTTGAAAAATTTAAGGTATTTTTATTATAAATAATTAAAAAATAAAAAAATTTAAACTGTTTTTTGAGTCCATCATTCAAATTTGATCAATTTTTAATTTATCAACTTATTTTTATGAATTTTTTAAAAATTTTTGGTAGTATAAAATTTTAAAATATATATTTTTAATACTCAAAAATTTTGATTTTTTAATGATGGTAGCTTAAAGATTTTTGTATATTTATGAAAAAATTTAAGTAAGAATTTATTGTACAAAATATCCTATATGAATATCTCTAGTATATTAAGTTTTTACTTTTTGAATATTAAGGTTTATTTATTCATACGGAATAAATATGAAGATTTTATATTAGTCCTACCTTCACTTTAATATTTGGATTATTAATTGTTATCTTTTATAATTTAAATTTAAACTTTTTCCTAAATAAATACTTATTTTTTATAATTATTATTAAATAAATATAATTTAAAATTTAAAATCATAAATTATATAATAAATATTTTCATATAAATGTTTTTAAAACACAAAAAAATGATAAATTTAAAATCTCAAAATTGTTAAAGATTATAGTTAAATTAAAATTTCAAATTACTTTGATTATAATATTATGGTCCGTTCTATCTTAGATAGTTCTAGGACTCTCAAATAATATTATGTGAGCATTCAAAGTATTCTTAATAATTATAGCAACATATTTCTCAACATTTTATATTTTAGAAACCAATTGCTATCAAGATTTAGATTTTTGCATTAGTCGCTTGCATAAGTAAAATAAAATCTCATTGTCTTATAATTATGGCTTCATTGATATCAAATACAATCAATAACATTTAAAATTTTTAGTTTGTTATGTATATTTCATTAGTGAAAAGGCTTACATAACTTCATCTAATTAATTTAATTTTATAAGTAAAATAATTCTAAAAAGCTAATAGAATAATCAAATTAAAAGCATTCATTTTTATTAGTTTATATTACTTTAAAAGAATTTTAGTAGGGTGGTCCAACAAGATCGGTCATTAATATTTTGTTTCATCAATATGATAACTTTTAAGATAATTGATACATAGTTCAGGATAGTAAGTCATCGTGGCTTCATATGAACCTTAATATTAAAATAAAATCTTTATTATACATTGTAGAACTAAACAATATCTTTTCTTATTAAATAAACTTATTCTTATAGTCCATTAAAAAGTACCTTTATAAAAATTATTTGGATAAATTTTATAGATAAAAATAAAATTGCATGGTCCTATATTGTAATTACAAATTCATTGATATAAAGAAAACCAAAATTCACGTGTAAAATACTTGAAGCATAACATATAATCTTTTTGACTAATAAATTAATTTATATGACCTCATCAAACTAATTTAATGTTTTGTGTAAAAATAATTAATTAAAAGCTTTGGCAATGCTTAGAGTTATTGAATGATCTTTTATAAATTTTAGTTAATATTATTTTTTAATGATAAAAAATGGCTTTGTAGTGTCATGATTCACGTGCTTGCAATAGTTGTATTTATAAATAAAATAAGTTTTCTAATCCAACAAAATTAATAAGTAAATATTTAAATTTAAAAAGTATCTTATTTTCAATACTGATGTCGATTATAAGATTTTGTCGATATGTTTTTAAAATATATAAAGATAATGAGCAAATATCACATCAAATATGAACCACAATAATCAAGCAAAGCCATGCAACGTACCGTAAAATTAAATACCATCTTATCCGATTAAATAAAATAATTTGTACACTTAAATAAAAATTCATAAATGAATTATTATATCAATTTTATAGATAAAATAAAATTATGTGGTCCTACAATCCAATTATATTATTGATATTGAGCCAACCAGTAATTACGTGAAAGAAATTTTATTTTTAGTATATTATTTTTAATAAGATAAAATTTTATTTTATAATCACATCAAATTAATTTTATTTTATATGTAAATTACTTTTAAAATGCTACGTTGATATTTAAATTGATTGACAGATCTTCTAAAACTCTTATTTATTATTTCTTCATTTGAAGAAAATGATAATCTTTATGGAACCAATGACTCGCATATTTGATCAATCATTTTTCATCATAAGTAAAATAATTTTTGTAGTGCTACAATATTATTAGACTAGTTCTCATCTTAAAAATACTTTATCTTCTTTATTATTTTATAATGATGTAAAACGATTTTAATGTAATAATCCAAAATGTTGGTGGGTAATAGTTTCTTCCATTAGTAAGATCATTCTTGTCATTCATGTTATTTTAACATATTAAGTCAATATCATATTAAATAAACAATCAACAATCGAATAAAACTGTGAATATAAACCTTGTTGATATTTATAAATAATATAGGTTCTTATTTTTTTATATTTTTACAATAAATTTTTATAATATAAAATCATTAAGCTCATATCTTCATTTAAAATAATTTTATTATAGTATCTTATATTAATATTAAAATAATTAAAATAATTTAAAAACATATTTAATGTATCTTACCTTTTTGAGAGATTAAAGTTTTAACGTATTCACTTAAGTTTCACGATATTGAGTTAATATCGTACCAAATAAAGGATTCGACTAGCCGGTCGATCAATGTTTCGAATCCCTAAAATTATCTCAATCAATAACTTCGAAACTTGAAAAAAAATTGAGTTCCTTATCATTTAATCAGATTTTCTAAATTGAATACCTTAATTTGTCAATACATGCATAATTATGAAATAAACTTTTAATGTTTTTAAAAATTAATATTGTCTTTCATAAAATTAAGTAATCTTTTTTTAAAAAAATTATAATAAAAAATTATTTTTGAATTATTTTTATAAATTTTATGAGTAAAACAAAATTTTATGATTCACTGTTATAATTATAAATCCATTAATATCAAGCTAAAAGTCAATAACACGTCAAAGTTTAATTTTTGAATATTTCTCTTAATAAATAATCTATTTAATCTCATTATACTATTTTATCTCATCAGTAAAATGACTTTTCACATCATTTGTGTACACTTAAGGTTAATAAAATAATATTATACTACGTGAATCCTCAACATTTTTATAAAATTGTGTTGTATCACATAAAATTAAATATGATCTAATCTTGTTACAAATAATTTTAATAATTAAATAAAAATTTATATAAGAATTGTTCTAGCCACTTTTATAGATGAAACAAAATTTTGTGGTACCATATTATAGTTATCACTTTAGTGGTGCCAAGTCAATCAACAATCACATATAGAACATTTAATTTTTTATACCTTATGTTTGTCAAGAAAATAATTTTAATGATCGTAATCATATTAATTCGCTTCTTGTAACAAACGTAAATTTGAAGTTTATAATAAGAGTTTGACTCATCAAAAGATCTTTTAAAATTTTTTAGTTAATATAATTATTTATTAAAGAGAAAAAAATTTGATCTCTAAAATCAAATGTTTTAATGATCGTTATGCAAAAATGTTATTTCTACCTTCTTCTAAAATTTTAAATCATTGCCTTATAAAATAATATCATTATGCTATATTTATATGTAAAATACTTCAGTTTTAGTGTTTTAATTGATATTGAAATAATGAAAATAATCCATAAAAATGGTTCAACAATATCTTATCTTCTTAATAAAATAATTTTTAAACTTATCCTCGTATATTTGAGAATAATAAATTAATATCACATCAAATGGATCTTAAACATTCAAACAAAATCATATTACATTTTATTAATAAAATAATATCATTTAATATTTTCATTTGAGTAACAAAATAATTTCGTCTCATATCAAATACTCACGTGTTTGCATTAAATATTTTTATAAATAAAGTAGTTTTTATAATCTTATAAAGTCAAGACACTTGTATTCATATTTAAAATATTTTGTCTTAGTATTTATATTAATATTTAATAGTTTTTATAAAATAGTTATCAGATTTATCAATTATAATTATCTCATAAATAAAATAATTCTTAACATTATTTACGTACATTAAAGACATTAAGTTAATATCATATCAAATGAACCATAAACATTTGAACAAAATTTTATATAATGTAAGCTAGATAATATCTTATTTTTTAAAATAAAATTAATTTTAAGATGAAATAAAATTTTATATACGAATTATTCTAGTGATATTAATAGATAAAACACTACTTTAGCTAATTTTATTTGTAATTATAATTTTATTTCTAACCCAAACAATAATGGTATGTAAAAAAACTACTCTTAACATTTTGTTTTTATTGATAAAATATTTTTGCATAATCTTATAGAATAATTAATTTCATAACTCAAATTATTTTAAAAATATTTATTGTTGAGAATTTTGATTGAGTATTATTTATCTAAATGACAGAATAGTGTTTGTGGTCCTAATAGATCATATGTTTGTAAAATTTATTTTTATAAATAAAACAATCTCACGGTCCTTTGTGTTCATATTTAAAAAAATATTATTTTATATTAATATAGAATTCATTCAAATAAAACAATTCACAATATCCATGAATATATTTTATCCCACAAGTATCATATGCACTTCAAGATAATAAATCAATATCATATCAAATGGACAATTAAAATCATGTTATATCTTGTGTAACTAAAGAATTTAATAAATATTTTACCACATAAAACATTATTTTTATGTAAGATTATTCTATTTAGATAAGTAAAATAACAATGATAAGTCAATATTATTTCTATTCAGTTTTAATATTCAGATAACAACATCATATAATTTGTAAGAATAAATAAAGCTTTAGTTTATGAAAATTAAAAAAAAATTATAATCAAATAAGAATTTATTTATCAATTATCTCACTTATATAAGTAAAGCAAATTATAATTTTGCGGTCCATATAACTATAAGAGTCATAACTTTATTGATATCAAGCCAATCAAAGATCACATGTAAAATCCATGTAAGACTATTCTATTCGGATAAATAAAATAACAATGAAGTGTTTGCCAACAGTTATATTGATTTAATGATCTTTAAAAATTTTATGCAGTATTGTTTATTTGAATAAAAATATAATTTAAGGTTCTTAAATATTCAAATGCATGCATTCATTTTTTATAAGTAAAATAATTTTTGTAATCTTATAAATTTACAATTATGATTATATTTTCTATGAATAAGTAAATAAAAAGATATAAAATAATTTTAGTTATCCATAAGATTTTTTCTTGATATTTTATTATCTTGTAAGTAAAAAAAAAAAAATCTTTTAAAGTCACTTCACTACATTTGAGAATAGTAAGTTAATATCATAATAGATGGATCCTAACATCCAAACAAGTGTACTATGCTAACAAATATCTTATATCACAAAATTAAGTCTAATATAAACCTATATACGAATTATTCGATGCAACACTAATATTTAATGTCTCAAAGATTCCAATTTTTATACTAATTCTAACTACCAGAGTGGGATTCACATCATGTTTTTTTTAGGGATATAAACAGCTTCCTTCCTTGATATTATGTAGACTTGGTTGCAGTGCACTTGAAAAAGATTCGTAAAACTTAAAAATAAAGATATTAATATGAATAATTGCGTCCTTTTCGGATCATGGGACCATTCACTGCATGGAAAATAAGTAGTTCTTATCTTCACTAAAGCTCTTGTATCTATATAAAGGACAGCTAAGGAAGACTCTCATTCACCACAAAAACTTAATAATGGCAACTAAAGCAGGCTGCTTGGTTTTCTTAGTACTCATTGTTTTTCTTTGCTCATTGTGTAGCAATGAAGCTCTAAAAGCTGACATAACTGGTTTACCTGAAGATTTTATCTTTGGGGCAGCAACATCAGCTTACCAGGTATATATCACTTGGGCTTTGGAGGTTTTCATGTAGCACTGAATTGTTAATATCGACCTTAATTTTCTCTCGTTTCCATGCTTATCATATTTCATATGGCTAACTCTACTTGATTTCTCAGGTTGAAGGTGCAAAGGCTAGAGGACTTAATATATGGGATAGTTTCACTCATAGATATCCAGGTTTTTTTTCCAAATATATATATATATAGAAGAGAAAAATTATTATCTTTGAAAAGTGACCTTATTCTCAGTTTTACAAAGGATAGCTGAATGAAGTCTACTCAAACATACTCTTGTATGTGTCCAAGTGCTTGAATCTTGTGCTGCACTCTTATAAAGAGTGAAATAATGAGCAAGCTTATTATGTTAAATCATATAATATTTCAAGAATTATACTCGCTACGACCTGTTCTTAGATCCAAAAAAATTAATCAGGTTCGAAAGAGTACTTATAAATGAGATGTTGAAGTACTACCTTAGTTGTGATCAGCTCCAACTATTTTGAGCAAAAACGTGTCATTCTATGATATGGTTACTTCTTGCCAAAAAGGCATATTATCAAAAAGGAATATTGACAATCTAATTTGAGAGATAGAGTTTTTGATATTTTCAACAATATTTTGTATAAGTATCATAATATGTGGTCATGTAATGGAGAATATTTATAATTTATTTTAACTTTTCTTATATCAATATTACAGAAAGAACACCCGATGGTGCTACTGGAGATATAGCTGTTGGTTCTTATGATTATTATAAGGTACAATACAAACAATGAAAAGTTAAATATTTTATGGTTATCCTAGATACATTGTATTAGAGCCTAACTAACCACAAAACATTACAAATATGCACTTTTCCTTTGGTTTCTAATATTTTCTCTAAATTTTATAGGATGATGTTGCCCTTTTGAAGAATATGGGACTTAATGCTTATAGATTTTCAATTGCTTGGTCCAGGCTGTTGCCAGGTTAGATTTCTTTGTTCTCAACATTATATGGTGGCAAATTATAATGATGATTGAATTTCGATTTAATGTTTACAATTGAGTTTTAATGAATTTGTAATGATGGATTTAAAGTCACAGAATATAATATATATGAGATAAATCATGTAAAATCTTAGTTTTTATTTTTATTAAAAGAAATTTTTTTAAATAAATTCATCTATACATTTATTCCATTTCATTCATCGTCAAAATCTCACCATTCACAGGAGGGAAGCTATGTAGAGGAGTGAACGAAGAAGGAATTCAATACTACAATAATCTCATTGACCAGCTCAAAAACAACAGTAATGATTACATATGATCTCATTTGTGTATTTGTTTTTTATTTCTTCTTTTTTAGTTAAAATTCTTAATGTAAGTGATACTTCTTACACGTTGTTTTTTGGTTATAAATTATAGGTATAGAACCATTTGTTACACTTTTTCATTGGGATCTTCCCCAAACCTTAGAAGATGAGTATGGAGGTTTCTTAAGTCCTCTCATTGTGTACGTAATACTAAACTCTTTTCCTTATCTTCTTAAGAAAAGGTATTAAAAATGAAAAAAGGAATCACAACATTTGATGCTTAACATTGTTCACGAAATAATATATCTAGAGTATATATATAAGTTTATATATTTTAAAATGATTCTTTAGTTTTTGTAATAAAAAAAATTATAGTTTCTGTCACACTATAACAATATTTATATCATGCTCTAAGACAAAATATTTTATGTGCAGGACTGATTTTCGAGATTTTGCAGATCTTTGCTTTAAAACATTTGGTGATAGAGTAAAGTATTGGATTACAGAGAATCAACCATATAGTTATAGTTACAAAGGTTATGGAGATGGAACATATCCACCCGTTCGATGTTCTAAACCGAAATGCATAAGTGGAGATTCGGGAACAGAGCCTTATATAGTGACACATCACCTGCATCTTGCTCACGCTGATGCTGTTAAGTTATATAGGGCAAGATATCAGGTTCTTACCAGAACCACTCTAAAATAAAATTATGCAATTTATAAGTGCAATTATAATTACTGTTTCATTTTTCTAAATAAAAAAACAAGCTTCATAAAATCTAAGATAATTTTGCATAAATTAATAAATAAAATTCTTATGAACAAAATAATAAATTGTTGCAGGCAACTCAAAAAGGCAAGATTGGTACCACATTGATAACCCGTTGGTTTCTTCCATATTCTAATACAACTGATGACCAACTTGCTGCCATGCGTTCTTTTGACTTCTTAACTGGATGGTAAGTGTTACATTAACCAATTCTAATAATATTTATGAAAATTTTAATTTTGGACCTAAATAATTTGCCTTTTTCCTTTCTCTTTCTTTGCATTTAAACAAAAGATAGCCTACCTTTCTTTCAAGTTTCTTTGTTGCTACCAAAACTTTTTATATTGATAAGATCTTTTGTGTATTAAAATTTTATGTAGTTAAACTTAACAAATTCTAATGAGAATTAGATGCAGTATGTTAGTTTCACTATTTAATGTGACTTTAAAAATTATTTAAAAAAAAACGTTTCTTACTTCTTCATGGAAAAAAATGTTATCACAAAGTTTTTTTTATCCTTTTATATTGATTTTTTTATGAAAGTTATAGTTTTATTGATGAATGATCATGAAATTCACCGATCAATGTTCATCCTCATGATATTGAAATAAGATAGGGCATAATTTGATAAACAAATGCATAAATCTTAGTTGATTAGTTATTATTTTTTAATATATGGTGTATTTTTTTTTATAGGTATTTGCATCCTTTAATCTATGGTGATTATCCTCCAAGCATGAAAGTGATTGTTGGAAACCGATTACCAAACTTTACTCAATGTGAATCAGATCTAGTTAAGGGGTCATTTGATTTTATTGGTTTAAATTATTATTTTACTCAATATGCAAAAAATACACCAAACGTTGATCCTTATCAGCCTAGTGTTGTGACAGATCCACAAGCTACGCTTTCATGTGAGTACAATCAAGAGTACTTATTCTTGGCTATCAATAATTGAAATTTTAGCGAGAAATTATTTCGTAAGAACTAACTTGCCTGCTTATTATTATTTTTTTTTTTTTTACAGTTACCAACTCTCAAGGAGAGATCATTGGTCCTCAGGTGTGAACCAACCTAATGAAACTTTTCCTAACATGATAATACACACATATTTAAATTCACGTACGCTAAACTATTGATTTTCTTTTAAAATGATATTTTGCAGTCATGCGGATTTTACTATTATCCTGAAGGATTCTTCAACATGTTACAATACGTAAAACTTACTTATCAAAATCCGCTTGTCTACATCACGGAAAACGGTAATTTACTTTTCTACATATTTCATGTTGTTTGTATATGTGCTTAATATGGTACTTTCAAAATGTATCTAGAATTTGCAGCTAATAAACTAAATAAAATATATATTATAAGCTTCAACATTGAGTTCAATTATTATTAGTTAAGCATCTATATATTTGATAAATAAAAAATTGTTATATTCTAGGATTCTGTGACGATGGTACGCTATCACTTGAGGAAACTTTAAACGACCAGGGAAGAATTACTTACATCAAGAAACATCTAATTCACCTTTTAAAAGCTATCAAGTAAGCGATTATCTCACTAAAACTCTCTTTCTTTCTGTCTCTCTCTCTCTCTTAAGCACACACAATACCCATAATAAGAGAGAAAGACATATATAAGAGATTGTTATGATTATTGTTTTTTCAAATCTTTTGGTGCACGCAGGAAGGATAGCAATGTCAAAGGATATTTTGTATGGTCATTGTTGGACAATTATGAATTTTTGAGCGGATTTTCTACGCGATTTGGTGTGAATTATGTGGATTTTAATAATGTGACAGTTAGACAACCTAAAGCCTCTGCCAACTGGCTAACAAAGCTGCTTCAACTTCGCAAGAAGGCTTTAAAATCTCTCCCAACAGAACAAGAGCTGGTGGTGGCTGTGTGATTATTGAATTTTATCTTAGTAAAAATAAAGGATGTATTTTGTCAAAATAAATGATCTTGATAACGTGGGAGTTTACTCTCCGACTAAAAAATAAAGAAGATCATTAATTTTCTTTTTCTATCAAGTGTTGCTAATAATAATCTCTATCTACTTTGTATACTTGCAAACTCCATTAAATTCTTGTTGAGTATAACATATTATATTAGGGAGAACTCAAGATGAGAAGTTGAAATACTCAACCAAGTTATTAGCAGATCTAAAATGAATCTGCATAGACAACAAATTCAAGGCCAATTCAAATGTCATCCTATAGGTTATGGTTCCCATGTTTGAAAGATAAAAATTAAATAATCTTCTCATATCGTAGTTGGATTAATTTTTCCTTAAATGTTTATCTCGCAAAAAAGAAATGGCAATTAATTAAACACCTCATTTAAAGAAAAACAAATTAATTTGAATCAAGAACAAAATTATTGAGGTATACCAAGCTAGTACATCTAATGAAGTTCTAAAAGCATCTTAACATATTTACCTATCAGTTCGAACATATTACATATGCACTTAAGGAAACAAAATAAAATTTCATTTTCAGTATGCATATTGTTTGTAGGAATTGCTCATATTATTATCAAAATTTTGATTACGCAATCGAAGTTTCCATGACTGAAATGCTCTTTCTTGTGTGTGACATTATCACTCATTTGGTTTTAAAATTTGAATATAAAGAGGTTAATATCAGGTCTAAGATTGTTTTGACTAGACGAATATGAAATATTATTTTTAAAGACCACAAGAGTTAATTTACTAAGCAATACCAATGCGAATCGGGTGGCTTTAATATCATCATCATCATCATTATCATTATTGTTGTTGTTATGATCATTATTATTGTTTTTGTTATCATCTTTATTGCTATTGCTATTGTTGTTATTATGATAATACGTTAGTCTTAGTTAATCACACCATTAAAAAGAACTAGTTCAATAACTGTGCAATATAGAAAAATAATTTAGTATTATATTTTAATTTAATTCTATGAATTATATGAAATAATATAATAATATAATTAATACATAACTTCTAGTATTTAGATTATTAAATTAGTTTACATGTATTATTTTATTTTATAAATCTGTTTCACAACAAATTAAATAATTTTAAGAAAATAATTTATTTTATCTAATTATATAATTTGTATTATAGTTTGACTATTTTTTTTTGAATTACATGAAACAAATATAAAAATATAATTAATGAAATATTAATTGACAAATACGTGCTTTGTTCTATCAAAACCAATAAAAATATACATTCTACAAGTCAATTAAAAGGGAAAACAAGATAACAAATAGTGAAAAGCAAAAAAAAAAATCCTCTAATTCTATAAATGTGAAAATGAATGCAACTTTCTAGTTTCTATATACTATAGGAGAAAACGAAATATATTCTCTTTATAATAATATATGAAAATGTAAAACTATGAGATATACTTAATAAAATGTGTGATTGATTTGTTTTTTAAAATTCACATGAACACCTATAAATTTAATATATGCCTATATTTGTAACTCCGAACAATGGCACATAAAATTACAGTTAGGAGAAAGTAAAAGGGAATCTTAATTTCTTAAACTGACCTTGAAATTTCTATCATTGTCTATTTTTAATTGCCATTCGTCACTTTCATTTCAATCTTGTAAAAATCAAATATAAAAGACAAATTGGAATTAACTTTAATAGACAAAATTAAATTTTCTCAACGCCATAAATAAACACAAATATTTGGTATTTGGAGCAATTCAAAATTTCATTATATATATAGTGGTCAAACATTTTAAGATTAAATTAAGTACTAAATTTAAAAATAAATATTGTATAAAACTTTGATGTTTATTTCGTGTAATTAAACAAATTTTAACATTTTAAATATGACAAATCGAACTTCAATTTATCAATTTGATATAAATTGGACCTCAACTCAAATGGTTTTGAAAAATTTAAGGTATTTTTATTATAAATAATTAAAAAATAAAAAAATTTAAACTGTTTTTTGAGTCCATCATTCAAATTTGATCAATTTTTAATTTATCAACTTATTTTTATGAATTTTTTAAAATTTTTTGGTAGTATAAAATTTTAAAATATCTATTTTTAATACTCAAAAATTTTGATTTTTTAATGATGGTAGCTTAAAGATTTTTGTATATTTATGAAAAAATTTAAGTCAGAATTTATTGTACAAAATATCCTATATGAATATCTCTAGTATATTAAGTTTTTACTTTTTGAATATTAAGGTTTATTTATTCATACGGAATAAATATGAAGATTTTATATTAGTCCTACCTTCACTTTAATATTTGGATTATTAATTGTTATCTTTTATAATTTAAATTTAAACTTTTTCCTAAATAAATACTTATTTTTTATAATTATTATTAAATAAATATAATTTAAAATTTAAAATCATAAATTATATAATAAATATTTTCATATAAATGTTTTTAAAACACAAAAAAATGATAAATTTAAAATCTCAAAATTGTTAAAGATTATAGTTAAATTAAAATTTCAAATTACTTTGATTATAATATTATGGTCCGTTCTATCTTAGATAGTTCTAGGACTCTCAAATAATATTATGTGAGCATTCAAAGTATTCTTAATAATTATAGCAACATATTTCTCAACATTTTATATTTTAGAAACCAATTGCTATCAAGATTTAGATTTTTGCATTAGTCGCTTGCATAAGTAAAATAAAATCTCATTGTCTTATAATTATGGCTTCATTGATATCAAATAAAATCAATAACATTTAAAAATTTTTAGTTTGTTATGTATATTTCATTAGTAAAAAGGCTTACATAACTTCATCTAATTAATTTAATTTTATAAGTAAAATAATTCTAAAAAGCTAATAGAATAATCAAATTAAAAGCATTCATTTTTATTAGTTTATATTACTTTAAAAGAATTTTAGTAGGGTGGTCCAACAAGATCGGTCATTAATATTTTGTTTCATCAATATGATAACTTTTAAGATAATTGATACATAGTTCAGGATAGTAAGTCATCGTGGCTTCATATGAACCTTAATATTAAAATAAAATCTTTATTATACATTGTAGAACTAAACAATATCTTTTCTTATTAAATAAACTTATTCTTATAGTCCATTAAAAAGTACCTTTATAAAAATTATTTGGATAAATTTTATAGATAAAAATAAAATTGCATGGTCCTATATTGTAATTACAAATTCATTGATATAAAGAAAACCAAAATTCACGTGTAAAATACTTGAAGCATAACATATAATCTTTTTGACTAATAAATTAATTTATATGACCTCATCAAACTAATTTAATGTTTTGTGTAAAAATAATTAATTAAAAGCTTTGGCAATGCTTAGAGTTATTGAATGATCTTTTATAAATTTTAGTTAATATTATTTTTTAATGATAAAAAATGGCTTTGTAGTGTCATGATTCACGTGCTTGCAATAGTTGTATTTATAAATAAAATAAGTTTTCTAATCCAACAAAATTAATAAGTAAATATTTAAATTTAAAAAGTATCTTATTTTCAATACTGATGTCGATTATAAGATTCTGTCGATATGTTTTTAAAATATATAAAGATAATGAGCAAATATCACATCAAATATGAACCACAATAATCAAGCAAAGCCATGCAACATACCGTAAAATTAAATACCATCTTATCCGATTAAATAAAATAATTTGTACACTTAAATAAAAATTCATAAATGAATTATTATATCAATTTTATAGATAAAATAAAATTATGTGGTCCTACAATCCAATTATATTATTGATATTGAGCCAACTAGTAATTACGTGAAAGAAATTTTATTTTTAGTATATTATTTTTAATAAGATAAAATTTTATAATCACATCAAATTAATTTTATTTTATATGTAAATTACTTTTAAAATGCTACGTTGATATTTAAATTGATTGACAGATCTTCTAAAACTCTTATTTATTATTTCTTCATTTGAAGAAAATGATAATCTTTATGGAACCAATGACTCGCATATTTGATCAATCATTTTTCATCGTAAGTAAAATAATTTTTGTAGTGCTACAATATTATTAGACTAGTTCTCATCTTAAAAATACTTTATCTTCTTTATTATTTTATAATGATATAAAACGATTTTAATGTAATAATCCAAAATGTTGGTGGGTAATAGTTTCTTCCATTAGTAAGATCATTCTTGTCATTCATGTTATTTTAACATATTAAGTCAATATCATATTAAATAAACAATCAACAATCGAATAAAACTGTGAATATAAACCTTGTTGATATTTATAAATAATATAGGTTCTTATTTTTTTTATATTTTTATAATAAATTTTTATAATATAAAATCATTAAGCTCATATCTTCATTTAAAATAATTTTATTATAGTATCTTATATTAATATTAAAATAATTTAAATAATTTAAAAACATATTTAATGTATCTTACCTTTTTGAGAGATTAAAGTTTTAACGTATTCACTTAAGTTTCACGATATTGAGTTAATATCGTACCAAATAAAGGATTCGACTAGCCGGTCGATCAATGTTTCGAATCCCTAAAATTATCTCAATCAATAACTTCGAAACTTGAAAAAAAATTGAGTTCCTTATCATTTAATCAGATTTTCTAAATTGAATACCTTAATTTGTCAATACATGCATAATTATGAAATAAACTTTTAATGTTTTTAAAAATTAATATTGTCTTTCATAAAATTAAGTAGTCTTTTTTTAAAAAAAATTATAATAAAAAATTATTTTTGAATTATTTTTATAAATTTTATGAGTAAAACAAAATTTTATGATTCACTGTTATAATTATAAATCCATTAATATCAAGCTAAAAGTCAATAACACGTCAAAGTTTAATTTTTGAATATTTCTCTTAATAAATAATCTATTTAATCTCATTATACTATTTTATCTCATCAGTAAAATGACTTTTCACATCATTTGTGTACACTTAAGGTTAATAAAATAATATTATACTACGAGAATCCTCAACATTTTTATAAAATTGTGTTGTATCACATAAAATTAAATATGATCTAATCTTGTTACAAATAATTTTAATAATTAAATAAAAATTTATATAAGAATTGTTCTAGCCACTTTTATAGATGAAACAAAATTTTGTGGTACCATATTATAGTTATCACTTTAGTGGTGCCAAGTCAATCAACAATCACATATAGAACATTTAATTTTTTATACCTTATGTTTGTCAAGAAAATAATTTTAATGATCGTAATCATATTAATTCGCTTCTTGTAACAAACGTAAATTTGAAGTTTATAATAAGAGTTTGACTCATCAAAAGATCTTTTAAAATTTTTTAGTTAATATAATTATTTATTAAAGAGAAAAAAATTTGATCTCTAAAATCAAATGTTTTAATGATCGTTATGCAAAAATGTTATTTCTACCTTCTTCTAAAATTTTAAATCATTGCCTTATAAAATAATATCATTATGCTATATTTATATGTAAAATACTTCAGTTTTAGTGTTTTAATTGATATTGAAATAATGAAAATAATCCATAAAAATGGTTCAACAATATCTTATCTTCTTAATAAAATAATTTTTAAACTTATCCTCGTATATTTGAGAATAATAAATTAATATCACATCAAATGGATCTTAAACATTCAAACAAAATCATATTACATTTTATTAATAAAATAATATCATTTAATATTTTCATTTGAGTAACAAAATAATTTCGTCTCATATCAAATACTCACGTGTTTGCATTAAATATTTTTATAAATAAAGTAGTTTTTATAATCTTATAAAGTCAAGACACTTGTATTCATATTTAAAATATTTTGTCTTAGTATTTATATTAATATTTAATAGTTTTTATAAAATAGTTATCAGATTTATCAATTATAATTATCTCATAAATAAAATAATTCTTAACATTATTTACGTACATTAAAGACATTAAGTTAATATCATATCAAATGAACCATAAACATTTGAACAAAATTTTATATAATGTAAGCTAGATAATATCTTATTTTTTAAAATAAAATTAATTTTAAGATGAAATAAAATTTTATATACGAATTATTCTAGTGATATTAATAGATAAAACACTACTTTAGCTAATTTTATTTGTAATTATAATTTTATTTCTAACCCAAACAATAATGGTATGTAAAAAAACTACTCTTAACATTTTGTTTTTATTGATAAAATATTTTTGCATAATCTTATAGAATAATTAATTTCATAACTCAAATTATTTTAAAAATATTTATTGTTGAGAATTTTGATTGAGTATTATTTATCTAAATGACAGAATAGTGTTTGTGGTCCTAATAGATCATATGTTTGTAAAATTTATTTTTATAAATAAAACAATCTCATGGTCCTTTGTGTTCATATTTAAAAAAATATTATTTTATATTAATATAGAATTCATTCAAATAAAACAATTCACAATATCCATGAATATATTTTATCCCACAAGTATCATATGCACTTCAAGATAATAAATCAATATCATATCAAATGGACTATTAAAATCATGTTATATCTTGTGTAACTAAAGAATTTAATAAATATTTTACCACATAAAACATTATTTTTATGTAAGATTATTCTATTTAGATAAGTAAAATAACAATGATAAGTCAATATTATTTCTATTCAGTTTTAATATTCAGATAACAACATCATATAATTTGTAAGAATAAATAAAGCTTTAGTTTATGAAAATTAAAAAAAAATTATAATCAAATAAGAATTTATTTATCAATTATCTCACTTATATAAGTAAAGCAAATTATAATTTTGCGGTCCATATAACTATAAGAGTCATAACTTTATTGATATCAAGCCAATCAAAGATCACATGTAAAATCCATGTAAGACTATTCTATTCGGATAAATAAAATAACAATGAAGTGTTTGCCAACAGTTATATTGATTTAATGATCTTTAAAAATTTTATGCAGTATTGTTTATTTGAATAAAAATATAATTTAAGGTTCTTAAATATTCAAATGCATGCATTCATTTTTTATAAGTAAAATAATTTTTGTAATCTTATAAATTTACAATTATGATTATATTTTCTATGAATAAGTAAATAAAAAGATATAAAATAATTTTAGTTATCCATAAGATTTTTTCTTGATATTTTATTATCTTGTAAGTAAAAAAAAAAAAATCTTTTAAAGTCACTTCACTACATTTGAGAATAGTAAGTTAATATCATAATAGATGGATCCTAACATCCAAACAAGTGTACTATGCTAACAAATATCTTATATCACAAAATTAAGTCTAATATAAACCTATATACGAATTATTCGATGCAACACTAATATTTAATGTCTCAAAGATTCCAATTTTTATACTAATTCTAACTACCCGAGTGGGATTCACATCATGTTTTTTTTAGGGATATAAACAGCTTCCTTCCTTGATATTATGTAGACTTGGTTGCAGTGCACTTGAAAAAGATTCGTAAAACTTAAAAATAAAGATATTAATATGAATAATTGCGTCCTTTTCGGATCATGGGACCATTCACTGCATGGAAAATAAGTAGTTCTTATCTTCACTAAAGCTCTTGTATCTATATAAAGGACAGCTAAGGAAGACTCTCATTCACCACAAAAACTTAATAATGGCAACTAAAGCAGGCTGCTTGGTTTTCTTAGTACTCATTGTTTTTCTTTGCTCATTGTGTAGCAATGAAGCTCTAAAAGCTGACATAACTGGTTTACCTGAAGATTTTATCTTTGGGGCAGCAACATCAGCTTACCAGGTATATATCACTTGGGCTTTGGAGGTTTTCATGTAGCACTGAATTGTTAATATCGACCTTAATTTTCTCTCGTTTCCATGCTTATCATATTTCATATGGCTAACTCTACTTGATTTCTCAGGTTGAAGGTGCAAAGGCTAGAGGACTTAATATATGGGATAGTTTCACTCATAGATATCCAGGTTTTTTTTCCAAATATATATATATATATATAGAAGAGAAAAATTATTATCTTTGAAAAGTGACCTTATTCTCAGTTTTACAAAGGATAGCTGAATGAAGTATACTCAAACATACTCTTGTATGTGTACAAGTGCTTGAATCTTGTGCTGCACTCTTATAAAGAGTGAAATAATGAGCAAGCTTATTATGTTAAATCATATAATATTTCAAGAATTATACTCGCTACGACCTGTTCTTAGATCCAAAAAAATTAATCAGGTTCGAAAGAGTACTTACAAATGAGATGTTGAAGTACTACCTTAGTTGTGATCAGCTCCAACTATTTTGAGCAAAAACGTGTCATTCTATGATATGGTTACTTCTTGCCAAAAAGGCATATTAACAAAAAGGAATATTGACAATCTAATTTGAGAGATAGAGTTTTTGATATTTTCAACAATATTTTGTATAAGTATCATAATATGTGGTCATGTAATGGAGAATATTTATAATTTATTTTAACTTTTCTTATATCAATATTACAGAAAGAACACCCGATGGTGCTACTGGAGATATAGCTGTTGGTTCTTATGATTATTATAAGGTACAATACAAACAATGAAAAGTTAAATATTTTATCGTTATCCTAGATACATTGTATTAGAGCCTAACTAACCACAAAACATTACAAATGTGCACTTTTCCTTTGGTTTCTAATATTTTCTCTAAATTTTATAGGATGATGTTGCCCTTTTGAAGAATATGGGACTTGATGCTTATAGATTTTCAATTGCTTGGTCCAGGCTGTTGCCAGGTTAGATTTCTTTGTTCTCAACATTATATGGTGGCAAATTATAATGATGATTGAATTTCGATTTAATGTTTACAATTGAGTTTTAATGAATTTGTAATGATGGATTTAAAGTCACAGAATATAATATATATGAGATAAATCATGTAAAATCTTAGTTGTTATTTTTATTAAAAGAAATTTTTTTAAATAAATTCATCTATACATTTATTCCATTTCATTCATCGTCAAAATCTCACCATTCACAGGAGGGAAGCTATGTAGAGGAGTGAACGAAGAAGGAATTCAATACTACAATAATCTCATTGACCAGCTCAAAAACAACAGTAATGATTACATATGATCTCATTTGTGTATTTGTTTTTTATTTCTTCTTTTTTAGTTAAAATTCTTAATGTAAGTGATACTTCTTACACGTTGTTTTTTGGTTATAAATTATAGGTATAGAACCATTTGTTACACTTTTTCATTGGGATCTTCCCCAAACCTTAGAAGATGAGTATGGAGGTTTCTTAAGTCCTCTCATTGTGTAAGTAATACTAAACTCTTTTCCTTATCTTCTTAAGAAAAGGTATTAAAAATGAAAAAAGGAATCACAACATTTGATGCTTAACATTGTTCACGAAATAATATATCTAGAGTATATATATAAGTTTATATATTTTAAAATGATTCTTTAGTTTTTGTAATAAAAAAAATTATAGTTTCTGTCACACGATAACAATATTTATATCATGCTCTAAGACAAAATATTTTATGTGCAGGACTGATTTTCGAGATTTTGCAGATCTTTGCTTTAAAACATTTGGTGATAGAGTAAAGTATTGGATTACAGAGAATCAACCATATAGTTATAGTTACAAAGGTTATGGAGATGGAACATATCCACCCGTTCGATGTTCTAAACCGAAATGCATAAGTGGAGATTCGGGAACAGAGCCTTATATAGTGACACATCACCTACATCTTGCTCACGCTGAAGCTGTTAAGTTATATAGGGCAAGATATCAGGTTCTTACCAGAACCACTCTAAAATAAAATTATGCAATTTATAAGTGCAATTATAATTACTGTTTCATTTTTCTAAATAAAAAAAACAAGCTTCATAAAATCTGAGATAATTTTGCATAAATTAATAAATAAAATTCTTATGAACAAAATAATAAATTGTTGCAGGCAACTCAAAAAGGCAAGATTGGTACCACATTGATAACCCGTTGGTTTCTTCCATATTCTAATACAACTGATGACCAACTTGCTGCCATGCGTTCTTTTGACTTCTTAACTGGATGGTAAGTGTTACATTAACCAATTCTAATAATATTTATGAAAATTTTAATTTTGGACCTAAATAATTTGCCTTCTTCCTTTCTCTTTCTTTGCATTTAAACAAAAGATAGCCTACCTTTCTTTCAAGTTTCTTTGTTGCTACCAAAACTTTTTATATTGATAAGATCTTTTGTGTATTAAAATTTTATGTAGTTAAACTTAACAAATTCTAATGAGAATTAGATGCAGTATGTTAGTTTCACTATTTAATGTGACTTTAAAAATTATTTAAAAAAAACGTTTCTTACTTCTTCATGGAAAAAAATGTTATCACAAAGTTTTTTTTATCCTTTTATATTGATTTTTTTATGAAAGTTATACTTTTATTGATGAATGATCATGAAATTCACCGATCAATGTTCATCCTCATGATATTGAAATAAGATAGGGCATAATTTCATAAACAATTGCATAAATCTTAGTTGATTAGTTATTATTTTTTAATATATGGTGTATTTTTTTTATAGGTATTTGCATCCTTTAATCTATGGTGATTATCCTCCAAGCATGAAAGAGATTGTTGGAAACCGATTACCAAACTTTACTCAATGTGAATCAGATCTAGTTAAGGGGTCATTTGATTTTATTGGTTTAAATTATTATTTTACTCAATATGCAAAAAATACACCAAACGTTGATCCTTATCAGCCAAGCGTTGTGACAGATCCACAAGCTACGCTTTCATGTGAGTACAATCAAGAGTACTTATTCTTGGCTATCAATAATTGAAATTTTAGCGAGAAATTATTTCGTAAGAACTAACTTGCCTGCTTATTATTATTATTATTTTTTTTTACAGTTACCAACTCTCAAGGAGAGATCATTGGTCCTCAGGTGTGAACCAACCGAATGAAACTTTTCCTAACATGATAATACACACATATTTAAATTCACGTACGCTAAACTATTGATTTTCTTTTAAAATGATATTTTGCAGTCAT
Source organism: Moringa oleifera (assembly GCA_021397835.1). Lineage (NCBI taxonomy): Eukaryota > Viridiplantae > Streptophyta > Magnoliopsida > Brassicales > Moringaceae > Moringa > Moringa oleifera. Next base: position 1,021,498 of record JAJFZO010000094.1, read on the forward strand.
GCGGATTTTACTATTATCCTGAAGGATTCTTCAACATGTTACAATACGTAAAACTTACTTATCAAAATCCGCTTGTCTACATCACGGAAAACGGTAATTTACTTTTCTACATATTTCATGTTGTTTGTATACGTGGTTAATATGGTACTTTCAAAATGTATCTAGAATTTGCAGCTAATAAACTAAATAAAATATATATTATAAGCTTCAACATTGAGTTCAATTATTATTAGTTAAGCATCTATATATTTGATAAATAAAAAATTGTTATATTCTAGGATTCTGTGACGATGGTACGCTATCACTTGAGGAAACTTTAAACGACCAGGGAAGAATTACTTACATCAAGAAACATCTAATTCACCTTTTAAAAGCTATCAAGTAAGCGATTATCTCACTAAAACTCTCTTTCTTTCTGTCTCTCTCTCTCTCTTAAGCACACACAATACCCATAATAAGAGAGAAAGACATATATAAGAGATTGTTATGATTATTGTTTTTTCAAATCTTTTGGTGCACGCAGGAAGGATAGCAATGTCAAAGGATATTTTGTATGGTCATTGTTGGACAATTATGAATTTTTGAGCGGATTTTCTACGCGATTTGGAGTGAATTATGTGGATTTTAATAATGTGACAGTTAGACAACCTAAAGCCTCTGCCAACTGGCTAACAAAGCTGCTTCAACTTCGCAAGAAGGCTTTAAAATCTCTCCCAACAGAACAAGAGCTGGTGGTGGCTGTGTGATTATTGAATTTTATCTTAGTAAAAATAAAGGATGTATTTTGTCAAAATAAATGATCTTGATAACGTGGGAGTTTACTCTCCGACTAAAAAATAAAGAAGATCATTAATTTTCTTTTTCTATCAAGTGTTGCTAATAATAATCTCTATCTACTTTGTATACTTGCAAACTCCATTAAATTCTTGTTGAGAATAACATATTATATTAGGGAGAACTCAAGATGAGAAGTTGAAATACTCAACCAAGTTATTAGCAGATCTAAAATGAATCTGCATAGACAACAAATTCAAGGCCAATTCAAATGTCATCCTATAGGTTATGGTTCCCATGTTTGAAAGATAAAAATTAAATAATCTTCTCATATCGTAGTTGGATTAATTTTTTCCTTAAATGTTTATCTCGCAAAAAAGAAATGGCAATTAATTAAACACCTCATTTAAAGAAAAACAAATTAATTTGAATCAAGAACAAAATTATTGAGGTATACCAAGCTAGTACATCTAATGAAGTTCTAAAAGCATCTTAACATATTTACCTATCAGTTCGAACATATTACATATGCACTTAAGGAAACAAAATAAAATTTCATTTTCAGTATGCATATTGTTTGTAGGAATTGCTCATATTATTATCAAAATTTTGATTACGCAATCGAAGTTTCCATGACCGAAATGCTCTTTCTTATGTGTGACATTATCTCTCATTTGGTTTTAAAATTTGAATATAAAGAGGTTAATATCAGGTCTAAGATTGTTTTGACTAGACGAATATGAAATATTATTTTTAAAGACCACAAGAGTTAATTTACTAAGCAATACCAATGCAAATCGGGTGGCTTTAATATCATCATCATCATCGTCATTATCATTATTGTTGTTGTTATGATCATTATTATTGTTTTTGTTGTTATCATCTTTATTGCTATTGCTATTGTTGTTATTGCGGTAATACGTTAGTCTTAGTTAATCACACCTTTAAAAAGAACTAGTTCAATACCTGTGCAATATGGAAAAATAATTTAATATTATATTTTAATTTAATTCTATGAATTATATCAAATAATATAATAATATAATTAATACATAACTTCTAGTATTTAGATTATTAAATTAGTTTACATGTATTATTTTATTTTATAAATCTGTTTCACAACAAATTAAATAATTTTAAGAAAATAATTTATTTTATCTAATTATATTATTTGTATTATAGTTTGACCGATGTTTTTTTTTTTTTGAATTACATGAAACAAATATAAAAATATAATTAATGAAATATTATTTGACAAACACGTGCTTTGTTCTATCAAAACCAATAAAAATATACATTCTACAAGTCAATTAAAAGGCAAAATAAGATAACAAATAGTGAAAAGCAAAAAAAAAAAAAAAAGAGTAAAAAATCCTCTAATTCTATAAATGTAAAAATGAATGCAACTTTCTTGTTTCTATATACTATAGGAAAAAACGAAATACATTCTCTTTATAATAATATTTGAAAAAGTAAAACTATGAGATATACTTAATAAAATGTATGATTGATTTGTTTTTTAAAATTCACATGAACACCTATAAATTTAATGTGTGCCTATGTTTGTAACTCCAAACAATGATATATAAAATTACAGTTAGGAGAAAGTAAAAAGGAATCTTATTTTCTTAAATTGACCTTGAAATTTCTATCATTGTCTATTTTTAATTGCCATTCTTCACTTTCATTTCAATCTTGTAAAAATCAAATATAAAAGACAAATTGGAAGTAACTTTAATAGACAAAATTAAATTTTCTCAACTCCATAAATAAACTCAAATATTTGGTATTTGGAACAATTCAGAATTTCATTATATATATAGTGGTCAAACATTTTAAGATTAAATTAATTACTAAATTTAAAAATAAATATTGTATAAAACTTTAATGTTTATTTCGTGTAATTAAACAAATTTTAACATTTCAAATATGACAAATCGAACTTCAATTTATCAATTTGATATAAATTGGACCTCAACTCGAATGACTTTAAAAAATTTAAGATACATTTATTATAAATAATTTAAAAATAAAAAAAAATTTAAACTATTTTTTGAGTCCGTCATTCAAATTTGATTAATTTTTAATTTATCAAATTATTGTTATAAATTTTTTAAAATTTTTGACAGTATAAAATTTTAAAATATATATTTTTAATGCTCAAAAAATTTGATTTTTTAATGATGGTAGCTTAGAGATTTTTTTATATTTATGAAAAAATTTAAGTCAAAATTTATTGTATAAAATATCCTATATGAATATCTCCAGTACATTAATTTTTTACTTTTTGAATATTAAGGTTTATTTATTCATACGAAACAAATATGAAGATTTTATATTAGTTTTACCTTCACTTTAATATTTGAATTATTAATTGTTATCTTTTATAATTTAAATTTGAACTTTTCCCCAAATAAATACTTAATTTTTTATAATTATTATTAAATAAAATAATTTAAAATTTAAAATCATAAATTAAATAATAAATCTTTTCATATAAATATTTTTAAAACACAAAAAATCGATAAATTTAAAATCTCAAAATTGTTAAAAATTATAGTTAAATTAAAATTTCAAATTACTTTGATTATAATACGTCAGTCTTATCTTAGATAGTTCTAGAACTCTCAAATAATGTTATGTGAGCATTCAAGGTATTCTTAATAATTAAAGCGACATATTTCTCAACATTTTATATTTTAGAAACCAATTGCTATCAAGATTTAGATTTTTGCATTAGTCACTTGCATAAGTAAAATAAAATCTTATTGTCTCATAATTATGGCTTCATTGATATCAAATACAATCAATAACATTTAAAATTTTTAGTTTGTTATATATGTTTCATTAGTAAAAAGGCTTACATAATTTCATCTAATTAATTTAATTTTATAAGTAAAATTATTCTAAAAAGCTAATAGAATAATCATATTAAAAGCATTCATTTTTATTAGATTATATTACTTTAACAGAATTTTAGTTGGGTGGTCCAACAAGATCGGTCATTAATATTTTATTTCATCAATATGATAACTTTTAAGTTAATTGATACATAGTTCAGGATGGTAAGCCATCGTGGCATCATATGATCCTTAATATTAAAATAAAATCTTTGTTATACATTGTAGAACTAAACAATATCTTTTCTTATTAAATAAAGTAATTTTTATAACCCATTAAAAAGCACCTTTATAAAAAATATTTGGATAACTTTTATAGATAAAAATAAAATTGCATGGTTCTATATTGTAATTACAAATTTATTGATATCAAGAAAACCAAAAATCTTGTGTAAAATACTTGAAGTATAACATATAATCTTTTGACTGATAAATTAATTTATATGACCTCGTCAAACTAATTTAATATTTTATGAAAAATAATTAATTAAAAGCTTTGGCGATACTTAGAGTTATTGAATGATCTTTTATAATTTTTAGTTAATATTTTTTAATAATAAAAAATAGCTTTATAGTATCATGATTCACATGCTTGTAATAGTTGTATTCATATATAAAATAAGTTCTTTAACCCAACAAACTTAATAAGTACATGTTTATATTTAAAAATATCTTGTTTTTAATACTGATGTCGATTATAAGATTTGTCGACATATTTTTAAAATATATAAAGATAATGAGTAAATATCGCATCAAATATGGATCACAATAATCAAACAAAGTCATGCAATGTATCGTAAAATTAAATACTATCTTATCTCATTAAATAAAATAATTTTTATACTCAAATAAAAATTTATAAATGAATTATTATATTAATTTCGTAGATAAAATAAAATTATGTGGTCCCACATTCTAATTATATTATTGATATTGAGCCAACCAGTAATTACATGAAAGATATTTAATTTTTAGTGTATTATTTTTAATAAGATAAAATTTTATGATCACATCAAATTAATTTTATTTTGTAAGTAAATTAATTTTAAAATGCTACATTGATGTTTAGATTGATTGAGGATCTTCTAAAACTCTTATTTATTGTTTCTTCATTTGAAGAAAATGATAATCTTTATGGAACCAATTATTCACATATTTGATCAATCATTTTTCATCATAAGTAAAATAATTTTTGTAGTGCTACAATATTATTAGACTAGTTCTCAACTTAAAAATACTTTATCTTCTTTATTATTTTATAATGATATAAAACAATTTTAATGTAATAATCCAAAATGTTAGTGGGTAATAGTTTCTTCCATTAGTAAGATCATTCTTGTTATTCGTGTTATTTAAATATATTAAGTCAATATCATATTAAATGAACAATCAATAATCGAATAAAACTGTGAATATAAACCTTGTTGATATTTATAAATAATATAGGTTCTTACTTTTTTATTTTTACAATAAATTTTTATAATATAAAATCATTAAGCTCATATCTTCATTTAAAATAATTTTATTATAGTATATTATATTAATATTAAAATAATTTAAATAATTTATAAACATATTTAATATATCTTACTTTTTTAAGAGATTAAAGTTTTAACGTATTCACTTAAGTTTCAAGATATTGAGTTAATATCATATCAAATGAAGGATTCGACTCAGTGTTTCGAATCCCTAAAATTATCTTAATCAATAACTTCGAAACTTGAAAAAAATTGAGTTCCTTACCATTTAATCAGATTTTCTAAATTGAATACCTTAATTTGTCAGTACATGCATAATTATGAAATAAACTTTTAATATTTTTGAAAATAAATATTCTCTTTTATACAATTAGGTAATCTTTTATTTTAAAAAATTACAATAAAAAAATTATTTTTGAATTATTTTTATAAATTTTATGAGTAAAACAAAATTTTATGATTCACTGTTATAATTATAAATCCATTAATATCAAGCCAAAAATCAATAACACGTCAAAGTTTAATTTTAAATATTTCTCTTAATAAACAATCTATTCAATTTCATTATACTATTTTATCTCATCAGTAAAATAACTTTTCACATCGTTTATGTACACTTCAGCTTAATAAAATAATATTATACTACATGAATCCTCAACATTTTTATAAAATTGTGTTGTATCTTATAAAATTAAATATGAATTAATCTTGTTACAAATAATTCTAATAATCAAATAAAAATTTATATAAAAATTGTTCTAGTCACTTTGATAGATGAAATAAAATTTTGTGGTACCATATTATAATTATCACTTTAGTGGTGCCAAGTCAATCAACAATGACATATAGAACATTTAATTTTTTATACCTTATGTTTATCAAGAAAATAATTTTAACAATCACAATCATATTGATTCACTTCTTGTAACAAACATAAATTTGTAGTTTGTAATAAGAGTTTGATTCATTAAAAGATCTTTTAAAATTTTTCAGTTAATATAATTATTTACTAAACAGAAAAAATTGTGATCTCAAAAATCAAATGTTTTAATGATCGTTCTGCAAGATATTATTTCTACCTTCTTCTAAAATTTTAAACCATTATCTTATAGAATAATATCATTATGCTATATTTATATGCAAAATACTTCAGTTTTAGTGTTTTAATTAATATTAAAATATCAAATATAATCCATAAATGGCTCAACAATATTTTATCTTGTTAATAAAATAATTTTTAAACTTACTCTCGTATATTTGAGAATAAAAAATTAATATCACATCAGATGGATCTTAAACATTCAAACAAAATCATATTACATTTTATAAACAAAATAATATCATTTAATATTTTTCATTTGAATAACAAAATAATTTCGTCTCATGTCAAATACTCACGTGTTTGCATTAAATATTTTTATAAATAAAGTAATTTTTATAATCTTATAAAGTCAATGGACTTGTCTTCATATTTAAAATATTTTATCTTAGTATTTATATTAATATTTATTAGTTTTTTATAAAATAGTTATCAGATTTATCAATTATAATTATCTCATAAATAAAATAGTTCTTCAAATTATTTATGTACATTAAAGACAATAAGTTAATATCATATCAAATGAACCACCAACATTTGAACAAAATTTCATATAATGTAAGCTAGATAATATCTTATTTTTTAGCTAATTTTATTTGTAATTATAATTTTATTACTAACCCAAACAATAATGGTATGTAAAAAAACTACTCTTAATATTTTATTTTTATTGATAAAATATTTTTGCATAATCTTATAGAATAACTAATTTCACAACTCAACTGATTTTAAAATTTTTTATTGTTGAGAATTTTGATTTTGTATTATTTATCTAAATGAAATAATAGTTTATCCCATAAGTGTCATATGCACTTCAAGATAATAAATCAATATCATATCAAATGGACTATCAAAATCATGTTATATCTTGTGTAACTAAAGAATTTAATAAATATTTTACCACATAAAACATTATTTTTATGTAAGACTATTCTATTTAGATAAGTAAATAACAATGATAAGTCAATATTATTTGTATTTAGTTTTAATATTCAGAGAACAACATCATATGCTTTGTAAGAATAAATAAATCTTTAGTTTATGAAAATTAAAAAAAATTATAATCAAATAAGAATTTATTTATCAATTCTCACTTATATAAGTAAAGCAAATTATAATTTTGTGTTCCATGTAACTATAAGAGCCATAACTTTATTGATATCAAGCCAATCAAAAATCACATGTAAAATCCATGTAAGACTATTCTATTGGGATAAGTAAAATAACAATGAAATGTTTGCCAATAGTTATATTGATTTAATGATCTTTGAAAATTTTATGCAGTATTATTTATTTGAATAAAAATATAATTTTACGGTTCCTAAATATTCAAATGCATGCATTCATTTTTTATAAGTAAAATAATTTTTTGTAATATTATAATTTTACAACTATGATTATATTTTTTGTGAATAAGTAACTAGAAAGATATAACATAATTTTAGTTATCCATAAGAATTTTTTTTTTTTTGATATTTTACTATCTTGTAAGTCAATAAAATATTTTTTAAAGTCACTGAACTACACTTGAGAATGGTAAGTTAATATCATAATCGATGGATCCCGATGTCCAAGCAAGCGTACTATGCTAATAAATGTCTTATATCACAAAATTAAGTCTAATATAAATCTATATACGAATTTATCCAATGTAACACTAATATTTAATGTCTCAAAGATTCCAATTTTTATACTAATTCTAACTGCTCGAGCAGGATTCACATCATGTTTTTTTAGGGATATAGATAGCTTCCTTCCTTGATATTTTGTAGACTTGGTTGTTTTATAGTATTAATTGCAGTGCACATGGAAAAGATTAGTAAAACTTAAAAACAGAGATATTAATATGAATAATTGCTTCCTTTTCGAATCATGGGACCATTCACTACATGGAAAAATCTTACTATATATTTCATGTTGTTTGTATACGTGCTTAATATGGCACTTTCAAAATGTATCTAGAATTCACAGCTAATATTCTAGGTAAAATACATATTATAAGCTTCAAGATTGAGTTCAATTATTATGAGTTCAGCATCTATATATTTGATAAACAACAAATTATTATATTTTAAAATTCTATGATGAGGTACGCCATCACTTAAAGGAAACTTTAAATGATCAGGGAAGAATTACTTACATCAAGAAACATCTAATTCCCCTTCTAAGAGCTATCAAGTAAGCGATTATCTTCTTAAAACTCTATTTCTTTCTCTCTCTCTCTCTCTCTCTCAAGCACACATACAATACCCATAATAAGAGAGAAAAACATTTATAAGAGATTGTTATGATTATTTTCTTTTCAAATCTTTTGATGCACGTAGGAAGGATTAGAATGTCAAAGGATATTTTGTATGGTCATTATTAGACAATTATGAATTTCTGAGTGGATTTTCTGTGCGATTTGGCATGAATTATGTGGATTCTAACAATGTGATAGTTAAACAACCTAAAGCCTCTGCCAATTGGTTAACAAAGCTGCTTCAATTATAAAATAAGGCTTTACAATCTCTCCCAACAAAGCAAGACGTGGTGGTGGCCGTGGTGATTGTTAAATTTTATCTGATTAAAAATAAAGGATGTATTTTATCAAAATAAATGATCTTGATAACGTGGGAGTTTACTCTCCAACTAAAAAATAGAGAAGATCATTAATTTCCTTTTTTCATCAAGTGTTGCTGATAATAATCTCTATCTACTTTGTATACTTGTAAGCTCCGTCAAATTATTGTTGAGTATAACATATTATATTAGGGAAAACTCTAGATGAGAAGTTCAAATACTCAACCAAGTGGTTAGCAGATATAAAATGAATCTATGTAGACAACAAATTCAAAGACCAATTCAAATGTCATTCTGTATGTTGTGGTTCCCATGTTTGAAAGATAAAAATTAAATAATCTTCTCATATTGTAGTTGGATTAATTCTCTCTTTAAATGTTTATCCCATAAAAAAGAAATGGCAATTAATTAAACACCTCATTTATAGAAAAACAAATTAATCTAAATCAAGAACAAAATTATTGAGGTATACCAATCACTTCTGGCTTGGGCTAGTACGTCTAATGAAGTTTTAAAAACCATCTTAATGTATTTTTCTATCAGTCTCAATACATTACATATGTACTTGAGGAAACAAAATAAAAATACATTTTTAATATGCATATTGTTAGTAGGAATTGCTTATATTATTATCACAAAGTTTGATTACGCAATCGAAGTTTCCATGATTGAAATGCTCTTTCTTGTGTGCGACATTATCACTCATTTGGTTTTAAAGTTTGAATATAAATAGGTTAAGATCAAGTCTAAGATTGCTTTGACTAGACAAACATGAAGTATTATTTTTACTAAGCAACACCAACGCGAATCGGGTGGCTTTCATCTTATTATTATCATCATAATTATTATTGTTGTTGTTGTTGTTATAATCATTATTATTGTTTTTGATGTTATCATCTTTATTGTTATTATTATATTAATACATAAGTCTTAATTAATCACACCTTTAAAAAGAACTAGTTCAATACCTGTGCAATACAAAAAAATAATTTAGTCTTATATTTTAATCTAATTCTATGAATTACATAAAATAATATAATAATATAATTAATACGTAACTTCTAGTATTTAGATTATTAAATTTGTTTACATGTATTATTTTATTTTATAAATCTGTTTCACAACAAATTAAATCATTTTAAGAAAATAATTTATTCTATTTAATTATCTTGTTTGTATTATAGTTTGATTGATGTAATAAATCATTTGTAAAAAAAATAATTAATGAAATATTATTTGACAAGCACATGCTTTATTCTATCAAAATTAAACCAATAAAAATATATGTTTTACAAGTCAATTAAAAGAGAAAATAAGATAATAAATAGTAAAAATTAAAAAAATCCTCTAATTCTATAAATGTAAAAATCAATGCAACTTGCTATTTTATATATACTATAGGAAAAAAAGAAATATATTCACCTTATAATAATATATGAAAATGTGAAAATATGAGATATACTTAATAAAATGTATGATTGATTTTATTTTTTTTCAATTCACATGAACACCTGTAAATTTAATGCATGCCTTGTAATTGCAAACAATGAGATATAAAATTACATTTAGGAACAAGTAAAAGAGAATCTTATTTTCTTAAACTCGCCTTCAAATTTCTATCATTGTCTATTTTTAATTTTCATTCTTCACTTTGATTTCAATCTAGTAAAAATCAAATATAAGTATAAAAGACAAATTGAAGGTAACTTTAAAAGAAAAAATTAAATTTTCACAACTTCACAAATAAACTCAAATATTTGATATTTGGAACAATTTAGAATTCCATTATATATATATATATATATATATAGTGGTCAAACATTTTAAGATTAAATTAATTACTAAATTTAAGAATAAATATTATATAAAACTCTGATGCTTATTCCATGTAATCAAACAAATTTTAATGTTTCAAATATGATAAATCGAACCTCAATTTGTCAATTTGATATAAATTGGACCTCAACTCAAATGATTTTAAAAATTTTAAGTTATTTTTAGTATTAAAATAATTAAAAAATGAAAACAAAAATAAATTTTAAACTATATTTTGAGTCCATCATTCAAATTTGATCAATTTTTAATTTATCAACTTATTTTTATGAATTATTTTGAATTTTTTATGGTATAAATTTTTTAAAATATATATTTTTAATGCTTAAAATTTTTGATTTTTTTGTGATGGTAGCTTAAATATTTTTTAAAAATTTATTAAAAAATTCAAGTCAGAATTCATTGTATAAAATCTCCAATATGAATATTTCTAATATATTAACTTTTTTACTTTTTGAATATTAAGATTTATTTACTCATACGAGATAAATATCAAGATTTTATATAACTTCTACCTTAACTTTAATATTTGAATTATTAATTGTTATCTTTTATAATTTGAATTTAAACTTTTTACTAAATAAATACTCAATTTTTTTATAATTATTAATAAATAAATGTTAGTTTAAATTTTAAAATCATAAATTAAATAATAAAATTTTTGTATAAATATTTTTAAAACACAAGAAACTAGATAAATTTAAAATCTCATAATTGTTAAAGATTATGGTTAAATTAAATTTACAAATTACTTTGATTATAATATTGGGGGTCGATCTCATCTTAGATAATTCTAGAACTCTCAAGTAATATTATGTGAGCATTCAAGGTATACTTAATAATTAAAGCAATACATTTCTCAACATTTTATATTTAGGAAACCAATTTCTATGGATTCATGCAAGATTCAAATTTTTGCATTAGTCGCTTGCATAAGTAAAATAAAATTTTATTATCTCATAATTATAGCTTCATTAATATCAAATACAATCAATAACATTTAAAATTTTTAGTTTGCTATATGTATTTCTTTCATAAAAAGACTTACATAATTCATCTAATTAATTTAATTTTATAAGTAAAATAATTCAAAAAGCTAATAGAATAATCAAATTAAAAGTATTTATTTTTATTAGTTTATATTACTATGAAAGAATTTTAGCAGGGTGGTCCAACAAGATTGGTCATTACTATTTTATTTCATCAATATGATAACTTTTAAGATAATGATATATAGTTCAGGACAGTAAATCATCTTGGCATTGTATGATCCTTAATATTATACATTGTAGAACTAAACAATATCTTTTCTTATTAAATAAAGTTATTTTTATAATCCATTAAAATTGCGTTGTCCTATATTGTAATTACAGATTTATTGATATCAAGAAAACCAAAAATCACATGTAAAATACTTGAAGTATAATATATAATCTTTTGACTAATAAATTAATTTATATAACGTCATCAAACTAATTTAATATTTTATGTAAAATAATTACTTATAAGCTTTGGTGATATTTAGAGTTATTGAATACAATTTTCTGTTAATATTATTTTTTTAATGATCAAAAATGATTTTATAGTGTCATGATTCACATGTTTGCAATAGTTGTATTTATAAATAAAATAAGTTCTCTAATCCAACAAACTTAATAACCAAGTCTTCATACTTAAAAGTACCTTGTTTTTAATACTAATGTCAATTATCATATTTATCAATGTATTTTTACAATAATTCACAAATATATAAAGATAACAAATCAATATCATATCAAATATGGACCACAATAATCAGACAAAGTCATGCAATGTATGCAAAATTAAATACTATTAATAAAATAATTTTTATACTCAAATAAAAATTTATAAATGAATTATTATATAAATTTCATAGATAAAATAAAATTATGTGTTCCCATAGTCTAATTATATTACTGATATTGAGCCAACCAACAATTACATGTAAGACATTTCATTTTCAGTACATTGTTTTAATAATATTAAATTTTATAATCTCATCAAATTATTTTAATTTTATAAGTAAATTAATTTTAAAATGCCAAGTTGATATTTAGATTGATTGACGGATCTTCTAAAACTCTTATTTACTGTTTCTTCATTTGAAGAAAATGATAATCTTTATGGAACCAATGACTCACATATCTGATCAATCATTTTTCATCATAAGTAAAATAATTTTTGTAGTGCAATATTATTAGACTAGTTCTCATGTTAAAAGTGCTTTGTCTTCCTTATTATTTTATAATGATATAAAACAATTTTAATATAATAATCCAAAATGTTGGAGGGTAATAGTTTCTTCCATTAGTAAGATCATTCCTGTTATTCATGTTATTTTAAGATATTAAGTCAATATCATATAGATGAATAATCAAGAATCGAATAAAATTGTGTAATTATAACCATGTTGATATTTATAAATAATATAGGTTTTTAACTTTTTATTTTTATAAGATAAAATCATCAAGCTCATATCCTTATTTAAAATGATTTGATTATAGTATATTATATTAATATTAAAATAATTTATAAACATAATTTAATATATCTTAACTCTTTAAGAGAATAAGTTTAACGTATCCACTTAAGTTTCAAGATATTGAGTTAATATCACATCAAATGAAGGATTTGGACTTACAGGTCAATCTATGTTTCGAATCCCTAAAATTATCATAATCATTAACCTCAAAACTTGAAAATAAATTTAAGTTCCTTAATAAGATTTTCTAAATTGGATACCTCAATTTATCAATACACGTATAATTATGAAATGAACTTTTAACATTTTAAAAAATTAATACTATCTTATATAAAATTGAATAATCTTTTATTTTACAAAAATTATAATAAAAAACTTATGTTTTAATTATTTTTATAAATTTTATGAGTAAAATAAAATTTTATAATTCATCATTATAATTATAAATCCATTGATATCAAGCCAACAATCAACAACACATCAAAGTATGATTTTTAAATATTTCTCTTCACAAATAATATATTTAATCTCATCATACTATTTTATCTCATGAGTAAAATGACTTTTGAAGTGGTCTATGTACACAGAGTTTAATAAAATATAATATTATACGATATGAATCCCCCAAAATTTATAGATGATATAAAATTTTGTGGTACCATATTATAATTATCATTTTGGTGGTACTAAGTCAATCAACAATCACATATAAAATATTTAATTTTTTATATTAATGATCACAATCATATTAATTCATTTCTTGTAAAAAAAAGTAAATTTTGAAATTTCTAATAAGAGTTTGGTTCATTAAAATATCTTTTAAAATTTTTAGTTAATATAATTATTTACTAAATAGAAAAAATTATGTGATCTCGAAAATCAAATGTTTTAATGATTGTTCCATAAATTTCTACCTTTTTTCTAAAATTTAAAATTATTATCTTATAGAATAATATCATTATGCTATATTTATATACAAAATGCTTCAGTTTTAGTATTTTAATTAATATAAAAATAATAAAAATAATCCATAAAAATAATACAACAATATTTTATTTTCTTTGTAAAATAATTTTTAAATTTAGTCAGATACATTTGAGAATAATAAATTAATATCACATCAAATGGATCTCAAATATTTAAACAAAATTATATTTTATTTTATTAAATAAAATAATGCCATTTAATATTTTTTATTTTAATAACAAAATAATTTCGTCTCATGGCAATGACATCTAGTGTCTAACTTATGGACTTTCAAATGAAAAGCAATGAAGAATAGTAATAAAATAAAGATTGATGGGTCTACTAATGTGTTAGGGTATTTTTCACCAAAACCAAGATTTAGGAGGATGTTTAGAAGTTTTGAAATATCAAAATACCTTAAATGGCATTCCAATCAAATAAAAATCGATGGTCAGTTGAGATACCCATCAGATACATCATCATGGAAATTGGTTGACTACTTATGACCAAAATTTACATTAGAGCGAAGAAACTTGAAGCTTATTATATCAGCCGATAAGATCAATCCTTATAGTACATTGAGCAGTTGATATAACTGTTAATCGATGATCATGGTGAACTACAATTTAACATCAAGGTTAATAATGAAAAAAAAGTTCATGATGTTAACGTTATTAATATTAGGTCACAAATAATCCGATAATGATATCGACGTCTAATTGGCTCCACTCATAAAACATTTGAAAATGTTATAGGACATGAGTGTAGAAGTATATGATACATATCACAATGAGTCATTTAACTTGAAAGCTATATTATTGTGGATAATCAATAATGTTTTTGCATACAATAGTTTATATGGGTGTACTATTAAAAGTTATTATACTTGTCATATATGTGCTAAGAACACTCATGTATGTCATTTATAACATTGTAGAATGATGTCATATATTGGACACAAAAAATTCTTACCACAGCATCATCCTTACCATAGATAGAAGAAGACCTTCAATGGTGAATAAGAAGTCAAAAACAGTTCCCTAATCATTAAGTAGTCAAGAAGTCTTTAACAAAGTTTAGAGTTTAGTAAATTCATGGGAAATGTCGAAGAAATAAAGCATAGTGAATAAAGAAGACCTTTTTTCATAATGTTGAAAAAAGAGATTGATTTTCTTTGACTTACCATATTAGAAGTCCATGCATGTTAGACGTGTGCTTAATATCATGCACATCGAAAAAAACATTTGTGATAGTCTTCTTGGGACATTGCTTGATGTTTCTAAGAAATCTAAAGATGGAATAGCTATTAAAATGAATCTTAAAAAGATGGGATTAAGGTCTGAATTAAAATCACTAGTTCTCAATAATTGCATATATTACTGCTTACATGCTATACTTTATATAAGGATGAAAAAATAAAATTTTGTAAAGTTTTGAATGAGATTAAGGTGCCAAACGAGCATTCTTCGAATATCAAAAATAAAGTATCCATGAAAGATTTGAAACCATATGGGTAAAGTTGTATGATTGTCACATCTTAATGTAGCAACTCTTACCCATTGCTTTACGAGGTGTGTTGCCTAAACATATCAAATCTGCTCTCTTTAGACTTTGTATATTCTTCATTTCATTATGCTAGAAGGTGGTGGATGTCTTAAAGTTGGATGAAATCCAATGCAAACTTATGACAACACTTTTTTGGCTAGAGAAATATTTTATCCTAACTTTTTTTATATTATGGTTCATTTCACTATTTATCTTATCAAAGAAGTGAAATTATGTGGTCTTACGTACTTACGATGGATGTATCTATTTATAGATATATGAAACCATTCAAGGTTATGTCTGAAATCGTAATAAACTTGATGGTAGTATTGCTAAGTCTTACATTATAAAGGAGGCAATATAATTTTGCAACGAATTATTTATCTGCTATGGATGTCATTTGAATTCCTCCATAAAAGAATGTATTTGATCACTCAACTCAAAATGGAAAAGCTCTCACTAGTAGAAGTGTTGAGAAAGTTAACAATGGTTACATTTATCAAACTCATTTGTATGTTTTAGTGAATACATGCGAAATTCAATCATATATAAGATACATTTTACAACTTATTAATCGTTAAAATATCAAATAAAATTTGAATTATTTTTTGATGATTTATTCTTATTATGTAGTAAGCATTTAAATCAATTGAGAGTCGACAATCCTATTAAGTAGAAATGACTTAAATGGTTGCATAATGAACAAAGTCAAACCTTAAGTAATTGGCTTCACACAAAGGTAAGAATGCTTATACTTCTCTAAACATTAAATCCATTCCTTATGTGGTCCATCTAATATATTTTTTGATACAGTTAAGAATGAACTTTCATTGTCTAATTATAATGTCTCATCAAGGCTATAATAGATTATCCATATCTTCATTCCACAATAATCAAGTATCTTAGATATTTCATCGACGATTGTTAGTTTTACACAAAGCAACCCAATGATTCATCAGAATAGTGGTGTAACTCTAGTTGTCAATACCATGCAAATCTTTAATGCTAAGGATAAATTTAGTATACAGTGATTTGTCATTTTATAGAGTTATACAAGAAATATGAAAACAAGATTATACAATATTTAGAGTGCCGGTTTTCAAATAGGATTAGATTGAGAATAGTAACGGTGTCAAAGTTGATGATCTGGGAGTTATTCTACTTCACCTCAATTGGGTTGGACACAGAAATGATTAGTTTATACTAACTTCACAAGCAAGACGAGTATTTTATATTAAAGATCCAATTAATGTCAAATGGTCCATAATAATGTTAACAACTCGAAAAGATTACGATGAAGATGATGATTTGGATGAGATTGGGATAGACCACATATCTTTCTATAACAATTTACCATCTATTGACTTATTTAACCAAATGGATGATCATTATCTTGTATATGCTAGAGAAGATGGTGAAAGATTATGGGTTTGATACTTATCATGTTAAAGTTATGTACATTTTAATTTTTTTATGAGCTTTATGATGTTTATTATGTTTTATTTTTATTAATTATCAGCTTTATGATTGTTTTGGATATATGATGTTGACTATATGTACTTTTGTTTGCAAATTTGATAAATCCTTTTAGATACTCAAGTAATGGCTCTCAAGGACCCAAAAAATGAGGCATTATCAGTATCCTTAAGATAATAAAGAGTTAAGGTTCAGGTAAATGATAATGGTCAGCTTGTTGGAAAGAATGATACAGAGTTCAACAACTATATCGGTGTTGTTGTGCATAATACAGTGCCTATAAATATCAAGAATTGGCACTCAGCAATTAGTGAAATGAAGAATAAGATTTGAGAGATAATATTGGTTTGTAAAATGGAATACAAAGTATTACTTTTACATTGAACTATTACTAATTCATCAATTTGTGCTAACGGGTTTTTCTATAACGCTTTATAAGAGATCTGGAACATTAATGAGAGTATGAGAAGGTACATAATTTAGTCTGCTGCAAACAAATGGAGAAACCTCAAAATCAATGAAACTCATATTTCCTTATTTGGATGCCTTGGAATCTTTGAGGTTTTCACCTAAAGAATAGATCTTAGGGTGTGATAGGACTTTGTGAACGATCAATAAAGTTTTAAGGTATAACTTTACATTAGTGAATGTATTTATTTGTATAATTTTCTTCAAATATTTATATCTGTTTGTATTACAGTAAAAGAAAGAAATAGCCAAAGAAAAAAGGATGTGTATGACTATCATTTTACTAGAAAAGGGATTTGTAGGATTAGAGAGAGATTGTAAATTATTTTTTATTTTTTATGTTACTGGTTAGTGATATATTCATTTAATTGTTATTCCTAAATTTTAACATCTTAATTTTTCATGTTAATTAAAAAAAAAAAACAAGCATTGAGTAATGATAAACAAATTGATCATGCCACACTATAAAGGCAACACAACATAATAAAAAATGAGAATATATAAATGAAGCAAGTCAAGAGTATAGATAGAGGATTGTAAGTATCAGATTAATTTTTATTGTTATTTATTTTTGTAAAATAAGTTTCACGATGATTGATTAATTTTATCTTGATATGATAGGATGAGTTAATGATGCAAAGCACACAAGATAGATTTACACCTTTTGGTTCAAATGATGTATTAACAAAAGCTCTTGGTGCACCTAAACACTTTAAACACGTTAGAGATCAAAGATCCAAAGTGATTACCACATCTCATTTTGAAAAAAATCAAAAAATTGAGTGTCCCTTAAGATATGTAGTTGGATCAACAGTAGTTAACAATGATGATGAGGTGGTTCACAGAGTATAAAGATATTTTGACAAAAATTATGACGAACAAAACTGTTGTCCAGCTAGGAAAGTCTACCATGCAATTTTGTTCGAGTAAGGCTACCAACAATATGGATGGATTATTGGATGATGAAAAATATCTGACACCTCAATCACTTATACCAAACCATTAGCACCCACACCATACAACATTGAGGTATGTTATGTTTCATTCATAGCAAATAGGATGTTAATAGTGTTAAGAACATAACTTGTGGTTTCCTGGATTGTTATAGTATAAGCCATATGAGATGTTCATCCGGTCATCAGACTATATAGTAGCAAGTAAGGTTATCTTCGTGGATCCTTCTCCTAATCAAATAATTCATAGGCGTCCACCAGTTTGTAATGATTTTGGATAATGATAGATGTAGTATTCATGATGATGCACAGTTTGTCTCACCTGAACCTCAATAATGGATTGACCACTATGTTTTCTATACTTGGTTTAGTTATTGCTTGGCCACGATATTGGGTCATTATTATGCATTTGAGGTAATTTTTTACAAAATGAATGTTACAATTTTAATCTATTGGTGCTTTTTTTTTTTTCGACCATTGACTAAAAAGTAATAACTCAACCTCAGCTTTCAACTAAGTGATCTGCTCATTCTTGCAAGGCCTGAACCAAACCTGCACTACAGAAGCCATACATTTCAAGTACCAGAGTCAGTTGTTCTATGCAGAATGTGGGCTACGAAGGAAAAGAATCAGCTTAAGCAGCTTGAAGAGAGGCTAATTGAGGAAATGCTCAGCAAAGAAGAAGGTTTGAAGAATTACCTCAGACAGTTTGGTCTTTTAACCTGTGGCCAACTCTTCATTCCCGTGTGCTATATACCTGTCGTGGTTTGCTGGGAGGATTGACTTTGGTATGAATTCCCAAGCACTCGGGGATCGAGTCGGTGTTCCTCCATTCCCATTGCGAAATAAATTGCTCCTCGGGAACGCGTGGTTCTTTCTCTGGAAGCGATAAGGCCAGAACATGCTCCTATCTTTCAAAAGCCCGGGGAACGGGTCAGCCATGATGGCAGAGAACATTGGAGTTTTACCAGCTTTCTTGCTGGCCCGTTCCTCAGGAGTCATTGAGGCTGGTCTCTTGACGCCAGACCTAGGAACAGGAAGCCTGGAATGGTAGCTTGATCTTTCGGCTAATCTTGACCTCGTTTCGAACCTGAAGTATACGGGATCGGGAACTGGCACTTGATGCTGAGAAAGTCACTATCGGCGATGTTCTTCACAAGTAAGTCTGGTTTTACCAGTGCGTATCATGTTTGAAAATAGACTTGCACCAGTGAAAATTGGGATTAGAATCAGAAAATAAAGGAAGTAACATTCAAAAACTGAAGATTAAGAAAGCATGCCGCAGACCTGAGAAAAGTGAGGTGATGACTTTTATACAGAAAAGACAATATTTGGTGAGGAGATGCCTGCAGTATTGGGAGCTGGCAAGGGATCAGTAAAGGGCTCAAGAGTTGGTAAGGCTTCAGAATCAGGAAAGGGTTCAAGGACAGGTAAAGGTTCAGGAACAACCGAGGGCTCGGGAACAGGAATGGTTAAGGGATCAGTCTCAGTATCAGACAACCCAGACTCGTGCTCTGACCCGGATTTAGATTCCAATCCCAACTCAAATGCAGACCAGGACTCAGATTCTGATACGGACTTAGACTCTGACCTGGATATGGATAAAACTAGTTCTGCTCCACCCGTCAAATTATCACTGGCTTGTCCTGAACTGATGCAGACGTTACTTCTGCAACAGTCTTCGATCTGAATTTTTACGGGTCGTAATGTAAAGCTCTTGTCTAAATGGCTGCCTTGATGCGATGTACGGAGGAGCTTGGAAACGTTGTCCACAATGCCTCATTATTTTTGGTACTTCAATTGGCTGTGTTTGATAAAACTACCCATACTCTCTGACAACATTGAACACCCCAAAAAGACAAATTCATGCGCAAATGGAGTGTAAAAAAGGAAATTATTGTATATTTTCTTACAATTTGAAGAAGAAAAGCCTTCAATTTAGGTACTCAAATGAAAATGAGAGAGTGAAAGGGTTTTGGGTTAGGAAATTTGGAGCAATTTTGCCTATTTGCCTTATATATTATCATTGCTTAATTTCTATTTTACCTTTCATTAAATCAAAATATTATTAACGAAATTTAAATCATTTAGGTGGAGAATTCAATTTGGATAAATTTAAATTATTAATATCTATTTAGATACATTTTAACAGTCATAATTTGATAAAGTTTTAAATTTTAAATAAATTTTTTTAAAATAAATAATTAATGATAGAGCTTATACTTAGAATAAATTAAGCATTAGATAAAAATAGGCTGGGTCACTTCGACCCATGGGCTACATGATTACTTATTATGAAACAGGCCATCGCTACATGATTACTTATAGGCCACAAGTAGCATGGGCTTCAATGGCCCGCTATACATTTCATTTTATTCTATTTTATTTTTAACTTTCTTGATATAACGTTTCATGTTCACGTTTTGTATAATTGCAAATTAAATTAATAAAAAAAATGATAAATATTTTCTCAGTAATGGAATTTTTATTGTTTCTTTCATAAATGAAATTTTAAGAAATGTTTATAGTTGAAATCTCACAGTTTTCAGAATTATTTTTTGAAAACATAATATATAATAAATAATAAAATTATTATATATTTTCAGAATTAAGCAATTTTACAATTTACATATCTAAAATAATAAATGCATTCAATTAGTATATACTAGTTCATGCATATGATATGAATCACATGCATTTTGAACTCTTCTATTTAAATACATAAATATTTTTAAAAATTTTCAATCTTCAAAATATATTAAAACATTATGAAGCTATATATGGAAATATTAACATTAAATATTTTTGCATTATTTTTCTCAATGGTTAATTGTATTTTAATCCTTTAACCATTCAATTTCAAGTGTCCTTGTAGCATATAGATTCTTCAATTGTTGAACGTGTCAAATTGTTCTTCCTGCTGAACATAATTTGACTACTGACATCAAAAGTTTATTTGGGCATTAATATGTCAGGGACCATGATTGAAAATATAGAATATTTGTGATTATATATTTTATTAAACTAAGATATTAAAATCATTAATTATCATCAGTCTTTCACTAAACATTTTAAATTTGTTGTACTAATTAATTAATATGGATGTTAAGGCTTTCATTAGTTGTAATTAATTATTTGTTTATAAATATATTATTTCATTTTCAAAAGATAAATTATTTTTAATTAATCCTATATCATTATTACATCACTAAGGTCTTAGAGCTTCCGTTGTGTATCAATAATAATACAATTAAAATATTTCAGATATATTTTGAATTTTTTTTTAATCAAGTTGTTCCACTTTTATGATTACAACATTTTAAAATTATTATAATAAATAATTTGAGAACAAAAATTTTATTATAAATATTACGATGGAAATCCATTTATATTCCAACATATATAGATGCTTCAACTTCTTCAATTTCTTCATATTCAAAGTTAGCCTTCCACCACCTTAAACCCTTTGAATGCATATTGATTATCATAATTATTACACAATTAATTTGTGTTTTTCATTGTTTCAAAATTTTTTATAAATAATTATATTTGGGATGATAAAGATATATATATATATATATATATATATTACTTTTTTTTTTGGTTGGTTATGTGTTACAAGTTCTTCTTCACTCTTTATATTATCATAGTTTCTTTATCATAACTTTCTTCTTTATTTTATTACAGATTTGATTAACAACAGTAAGTGTATAACATAGCAGTTGAAGTTTAGAAAGGCAACACAGCAGTTAGCAGGCCTCTTACTCAGTTTCCCATTCAGCCATCTTCTTCCAAGCAGACTTATTATCCCAGCTGCGATAGATGTCATCCTCGACCAACTTCCAGAACACCGTGGCATGGCCTCGGTCTCGTTGAGGCTCAAACGCATGCCAAGACGCAAAAACTCTGCCCCAGAAAGCTTCGCAGTAATAGAGAGCAGTTGGGTTGGCGCGGAACGAATATTCCCCTCCTGCTTTGAGCCCAACCATACCCGAAGTGAACCATTTGGAGTCGCATTTGATTTGCAGCGACTGTGAGTTTTCGGGCAAGGCGTTGGTGACGGTGATGCTCACGTTGGTTGCATCAACGCCGTGTCTTCGAATCGCCAATGCGGAAGTGAAGCACAGTGCAATAATGGTGAAGACACAGAAGCGGCTCGCGGCTGTCATGTTTCTCAGATGGTTTTCTCTTTGCGCTCCATAATTTATAAGCCTTTCAGACGCTTGATCAGAGGCCAAAAAAGAATAATAGCTTAATGATTTCCCGTTGAAGAGCAGATTTCAAGGTCGATAATCATGGAAAGATATCTAGCAATCCTGGAAAGATATCCAGTATTTAGGTAATACCCATGTGTACCACTCAATGTGTTCCACCAAGAATTTAACAGTTGACCCCAAAGAAGGGCGGGTGGGCCGGCACATGTCCGTGGGGTCTTTAATTGCTACACAGAACTTAACTCATCCTTTAGGTAAAGAAGGGCACACAGGCTTTCAGAAGAGTAAGCATCACTCAAACTCATCCATAGAAGTGTAAATCACTCGCATAACCTTTCAAATTAAATTCTAGAAGAACCAAAAAGCATCATACATAACATTTTTGACTTTTAAATCAAAATACAACCACTAAAACTTTGTTTAAAAACCCAAAAGATAAAACAAGATAAAATAATAAAAAGATAAAAACAGACGGCAGAAGTCCTAATTGAGAAAGAAGAAAGAAAATTGCCTTTTAGCCACCACTGCAAATTGTTTTAAGTGGAATGCATCAACAAATACTTTCAAAGTTATAAAACTTAGGAACAAGCATACAGTAATTAACATCATTCTTCCTTATGGAACAATACTAAAACCATCAGAGGGATAACCTAGAATTTTATATTCGACAAAGTAAGGTAAGCTTGAATAGATTAAATAAGAATAAATTTGGGAATCCTTCTACTATCCCAAAAGAAGTTTTTCCTTCATGAAAATCAGAGAGGCTCTGAAACATTCCAAGGGCTCTTCACCACATGTAAAGAGATGCCTAACATTCTGTTAATATTTCATCAAAGGTAAGGCCCACAGCTTAATATACATAGTAGGAAGTTATGAGTCCAAATGAAAAGGCCAAATCGGGCACCCTAGAGAACTTCATTAGCTTTACACATGACCTGAAATCACTCAATCACAATTTATGACTTCCACCGGTTAAATGGCCAACTCTTTAAGAAACCTCAAGGTCTGATATGTACCTGCACGAGATGTAAAACTAAAATGACATAGAATTTGAACAACTGATATTGATAAATGGCTTCAGGAAGAAGGAAGGTGGGAGGTTCTTACCGGCACAATTAAAATGATGAAGTACCCACTGAAGAGTATCCAGCAGCTCTAACCTCCTTCAAAGTTGAAGCTAACCAGTCCAAGCCCTCATAAAGCCCATCCCCCCTAAGTGCACAAGTCCCTTGTATGTGCCATTTTCTGTTCTTAAGATCAAAGAGACCAAGTCCTTCACATACTTCCATTGGTGTCATTGCTCCTTTCTGAACAGAACAATAAAAAACCCAACATATAGACATAAATACCATGTCAAATAATGTATCAGTCTAAAACTTTGCAAGAAGTATCAAAGACAGCTGTTGAAGCGATTCACTTCATAAGTGCAAGTCCAGAAAGTCATGAACAGATTTCTTAAGATTTCTCCAATAATCTGCACCACCCTTTCTTAGAATGGGGAAACCTGTCCCATCTTTATTTTTATTGGAAACTATAGAGCACAAATACCTAGTATTTCACTAATTTGCTCAGGCTAGCAGTGCACGCCAGATAGAGTAACAATATATATATATATATATCAAAACATGAAGTTAGTTATGATCTTACCATGAAATGAAAAATGGGATAATAACAAGTTGAGAAAGCATACTTCAACCTTAAGATGTAAGAAGATAAAAAGACTTTCAAGGTTGAGAAGCAAGAAGCACAAGTCTGTCTCTCACAGTATGCTCATTCCTCTCTTTCAAGTTTTTCTTTTCATTGGTCTATATGTAATTTTTTTGCTGATGAATCCTGGCCCATAAGTGCAGCAATACTGCTATCAGTATTTTTATAATTGATTAGAAAGATTGAGCCCATGCACTGAACTTCTTCACCGCATGGATACAGCCTTCACTACAGTAATGAAACAGCCCCCATGATTATTGACTTGAAGATGACCTGAAAATGCATGAAGGTTCCAACACAGCCAATATTTTTCACCACTGTCAAGAAGAGAGATGTCAAGGTTGAAAGCTTTAAGCCCTGGGCAGAGGTATACAATTGTAATAAGGACTATGAACATCCATCCCTGGCTATCACCACTTCCTCCCTAATAAATGTAATGACTGCAAGATTATCTCATTTTGAAGCCCAAAGCACCGCCAGTTGCCATCTGCTTCATGACCATCACAGTCACCAGAGAACTGCCTCCATCTATACTCCACTGAAATGACAGAACCATGCTATGCTACCTCTTATATGCTCTACCAACATTGATTATGAGACAATGACCTCTGGCATACCCACAAGTTCAGTAACGGAACCAGAACCATACTATAGCTGCTAATAATAATGTCAGAACCACCAGAATCTCCAATCCTCACACAACCTATGCTTTTCCACCAGCATCCATGAGACCAATAAGAATCTTTGAAATTTTAACTTCAGGAACAGATTTTTCTTCTCTCTCTCTCTTTTTTTTTTTTTTTTTGGTGTAACCAAGGTCTGTGGGAGGAGGAATCCGACTGGCGGGTGAGGATCCACTCTTATCAACATGCTGAAGTTAATGACTAGGAAAAACCTCCAATATCCTTGAGGAGATTTGAATCCTGAACTTAACTGATAAGTCGACGCTTACTTAACAATGGCCTGAAGCCCTCAAGGTTATAGGAACAGAAACCTATTAGTTCCTTAATCTCAGACTATTGTGAGAAAAGCCTCAGCTTCATAGTGCTTCAAGCAGAAAACTAGGAATTGTGAAAACAGCTACCTAGCTCATATGGGTTCAGAAAGAAAAATAGGCTTCCTTCACCAGCACCTAAGCTTCCTCATACTGTGAAGTAAAAAGATGATACAGGACACTCAAGACTCACTGCTGGATTGAACAGTTATTCGTCAGGAAGGTCAACCCATTCTAATTAGTTTACACATAAACCAACTTATCATTTTTAACCTATTCCTAATTGGTGCAAATTTTAACATAAATGCCACACCATGGAAGATTTGAACAACAAGAAGTGTCAACGTGCAAAACAATCAAGATGGGAGCTTCAAAATAAGACTTCATATCAAGCTAAAGTTTGGAAGAATAGGATTAAAAGGCATTACCTAAAACATTAACCTTGATTTATTTTTGCCAATTACACCCTTGCCATCTAAGTTCCTAAGGGAATCCAAGATCAACTATACATTGTAAACAAATAGAAGATCAAAAGACTTTCATATTCATAGTGTTTGTACAGCATAGGGTTTACAATAATTATCTCTACTTCCATGCAAGAAAAACCTCCAATTTGGTTTTAATATTGTCAGGGGCAGGGGTATATCAAAAAGGAAAAGGCACCATACCAACATAAATTGCCATGAAAGCAGATGACCAGAAAAAGGAAGATTCCAAGTAAAGATTCATTAGATTGAAAGAATACTTTCTAACTGATGTAAAAAGACCTGGTAATTTTAATGGGATCACTGCAAAGTCTCATCCCCAAGCATAACAGGAGCAGAATATAGATAGCTTTAAAACCAAGGACTCATACAAACAGGCAACAAACCAATATCTGCAGCAATCTGGTTTAGGCAACTACTGCTGGTGCCCCAAAATAAGTCTGTATGGTCTCTAATCTAACTGAATCAAAAGTACAAATAAACTAAAACTCAAGGACATAAAAGAATCGAGAAGTGCACCAGTAGCAAAAATAAACTTATTACCAGTATGCATACTTCCTAGAACCACTTATGTTCTGGATTCCGTCCAACTTATGCCACGGTATGGTTCAAGCAAGAATGAAGATGGAAGGAAAGAGAGAAAGAGAGAGGGAAGGAGAGGAGTGAGAAGAGAAAGAGAGAGACACAGAGAAATAGTTATCAAAGCAAAGGCCAATGGCTTAAGGGTTTACAACTCATTCAAGAATCTTTTACACCGCAAAAGAGAGCTGAATCAATTGGCACCACAATTTCATTGTTACTTTCAGATGATCTGCATCAAAGAAGAAGCTTCTTCCTTGGGATCAACTGAATCAAGTATAAAAAATATGCCCATCATGAAATCTGTATTTTGTGAATAATCATGCACAGTTCTAACATGTAAATCTACATCAAATTGAAAGAGAAAAAGTCAGAGCTAAGTTTACTATTTACACAGTGATCTCAATTTTTTACTCAAAAAATACTATAGTTGCATATGGGTCTGTAACATATGCAATGGCACATGTAACTTATGTGCAAGAAAGCATATCAAAACTTGAAAGCACATCAAACCCTGAAACAGTGCATCAAAACTTGAAAAGCAGAGAAGAAAATAGTACAACATACCATGTCCTGTTTATTTGCAAACACCAAGATGACGCTGTTGAGCATAAATGGATCTTTGATGATAGCCTGAAGAAAATTAGTTTACGTGAGAAACTACTATCAGGACATATACTTAAACTTGCCAACCTTTCTCAAGGCACAACCTGAAATTCTTGCTTTGCTTTCCCAATTCTCTCGCGGTCCAGGGAATCAACAACATATATCTGGAAGGACAAAGATATCAACATAGACAATATAGATAAACTTTTGCAGCAAACAATAAAGGACAAGTTTATGATTCAAAGAAGAGAATGTAAAGCATCACAGAGCAGTTCTAGGCTTGAGAAAAACTAGCAATGCAGTCATCCTGAACTGTCTTGGAGTTGAAGCTTCAGCTAAATATCATTTCATCCTAGGTTTCATTATATTTCATACAAAAGCAGTGAAATAATAGCTGTTAATTGACAACAAATTATACAATATCATATAGAATAACACATGAAAAGTGGAAAATACAATTAACCAGAATCACCATTTTCAGAAAATAAAATAAAAGAAACTTATCAGTACCAGACCATCTGTATTGTTGAAGTAATGCCTCCAGAGTGGCCTTAATTTCTCTTGTCCACCAACATCCCAAACTGTGAAAATCACATTCTTGTATTGAACTTTCTCCACATTGAAACCTGCAATAGAGAAGAAACCATAAACTAAACAAAGCTAACAAAAACATGACTGTGATACAGGAATGACTAGAGACAACGGTAAAAAAAACCTCAAAGGAAAAACAGCTTACCAAAATGACAATTCCATGCTTCTATTAAATAATGGCTATAAATGTAGAAATCAGCTAAACACTGATTTCAAAGGCACTTATGAGGTGCATGCCAAAGTAAAGGGACAATAAAACACCATGAGGTGCTACATTAACGCAGATTTACCTGAGAGGTATACACCCACATAGGTGGGGTATATCCCTAGCTTATAACAGGTCAGCCATTTTATGCCTCTGTGGCCAGATGATGGCACATAGAGTGAATTAAAACAACCCATTACATTTCAGCAGTTTACAGATGATCAAACTAAAAGCCAACTACAGAGCACTAGTTTCTCTCTATTATGTCTCTATGTTCTTTATCTCTTGTTATCATTGCTCATAAATAATTCCTTAAGGGCCTGTCTCTCCAGCTTTCAAGCCCAACAAAATCCATCACCAAGGAACAGGTCGTAGCTCACAATGGCAGTCAGATAAATCCGAACTCACTGAATGGACACTGGATCTTTATGAATCTTTAACATGTTTGACCTGAAACTGAGCCAAGGCATTGGACGAGTTCATCAAGGATATAGAGCCACATTCTAGACAATGTACATGACAAAGGACCCAAAAGATGCCGCCCTGAAAAAACCCATCGAGGAAATGATGGTGGGACACCTCAGTATACTGTTAAGAATGCATAGTGATCTAGCACATTCATTTGCTTACCTCATCATCCAGTATCTGTTAAAGAGCCAACAAACCCACACCTAAGTCAACAAAGACTAGAAAAATCCATAAGAGCAAGTCATACTAATGATTCTTCTTTGAAGTTTATAAGAGCAACTTTCATTTTGCATTAATTGCTACAGTATTTTATAATGCAGTAATTTTAAGGTTCACCATGCTTTTCAAGTATTTAAAACTATAAAGAATTCATTTATTTAATCGGTATGATTATTTATTCATAATTTTCTTACTATTTCTGTTATTTTTCATTAATCATTCATGATTTGTTTTTCAAACATAATAATTTGTTTGTGCCCCAAGAATTCAACACTTATGCCTCACCCCTTACTTTCAATGTTGAGAATATTCTAGCTAAGACATAATTATGGCCCATTATTAATAGTAATTTTCTAGGACTAGATCATTTCAAAGATGCTTTTCTTTTTTCTAAGAAACCAATTAATCACTTAAACAACTCCTGTTTGATATAAACCACATACAAATCCCACATATGTTCACATATCTTGATTTTACTTGGTAAGTAGTTCAGAAGGTTTTAGAACAAAGGCAAGGAAACATGTATTTGTTCCCTCCCTTTCTTCATAATAAAACAAAGACATGCCCATTAGATCAACAGGATCTACTAATTTAAGCTATTATGTAGATTGAGCCAAGTGGAATGATGAATACCAACATCGTATGCAAGTTGGATATGGAGAAAGCTTATAATCATGTGGCCTAGGACTTTATGGCTTACATGCTGAAGGATGGGAGATGGAGAGAAATGGTGTCAATGGATAATGAAATGCATATCTATAGCATCTTTTTTTTTTTTTTTTTTGTCTTAGTAAATGGAAGGTCGACTCAGTTCTATAAGGGTTCCAGACATTGCGATAAAGTGATCTTTGTTTCCTCTTCTATGCATTGTTGCCATGGAAGCTTTTGACTACACAATGACTGCAATCGTACGAGGAAAACTTATCAAGGGTTTTCACGTGGAGAGGGAAGAAAGGGATATGGAGCTTTCACATTTGTTATCCGCAAATGATATTATTTTGTTTTATTGGGCTAAGGAGGAGCAGATGGTAAACATGCGGTGTATTCTTTGTTTTGAAGCAATCACACGACTAAGAGTGAATTTGGAGAAGAGCAAACTTATACCTTTGAGGGAGGGGTGGAAGGGAGCATCTTGTTAGGGTCCTAGGATGCAAGGTGGGGACCCTTCCTATGCAATACTTAGGCCTTCCACAAAGGGCTAAATATAAGAAAATAGCAATATGAAACAAGATGGTGGAGTGAGTGGAAAGAAAGCTAACAGGATGAAAAAAGGGTTACTTGTTAAAAAGGGTTAGGATGACTTTGATCAAAAGCACTTTGTCAAGTTTGTCAGTTGACTTCATGCCCATCTTTCCAATCTCAAAAGAAGTGGTTACAAGATTGGAACAACTGCAGAGGTAAATTCTATGGGGTAGCACGAAAGACACAGTCCAACATCACTTGGTGCGATGGCAGATAGTTCAAAGATATATGATAAATAGTGTTTTGGGCGTTAACTCAATTCAACTATTTAACAAGATGCTTATGGTTAAGTAGATATAGAGATTCATAGGAGAGAGTGGTAGCTTATGGAGGAGAATGTTGGAGGCTAGATATGCAATGGAGGAGGGAGTTTGGATAACAATTTTAGCGAAAGGGATCTACGGGAGAGGGGTATTAAGGTATGGGGGCAATTAAAAAAGAGTCAGAGGACTTTAAGCCTTGGGAATTTAAAGTAGGGAGGGGCCGCGCCATTAGCTTCTAGCATGATGCTTGGTGTGGAAAGAAGCCTCCAAGAAAAGAGTTTTCAAGCATTAACTACTAAGCCTCAAACAAGGCAGCTATGAGTGACAACAGCTTGAGTCATGATGGTACAGTAACTTAGGATGTGGGGTTAAGATGCGAGACATAAGGTTGGGAGATGAGCGCCATAGGAGGCTTGTTTGAGAAAATATATACGGCCTATATTGATAGGCATGGCGTGGACTCAATTTTTGAAGAGGAAAGAAAAGGAAATAGTTCATAGTAAGGGAATCTTATAAGGTCATTGGCGCAACCCAAAGTGAAGAATGGGTAATGCCATGGAAGTTAATTTGGAATACTAGAACACCTCCTTTTCATGAGGTAAGCCACTAACTATTGACAACCTTCAGAAAAGGGGGAAAATCTTGGTTAATAGATGCTTCTTTGTAAAGAACAAGCAAAATTAGTAAATCACATCTCACCACGGTGGTTGATTCGGTAGCAACTAGACTATGTGCATGGGGAGGGCTTCGCATGAACAAAGTTAGGAGGAAGGCCATAACAAGCACTCCGCCATTGACATTTTGGCCAGTGCAAAATGAAAGGAACAAGAAGGCTTTTGTGGGGAGGGAATTTCTTTTTGTCTAGAGATAGATGGATTAGGCTACTAAAAGTTTGGTAATAGGGTTTGCTTTTGTAAATGAGGAGGAATTTGAAACGTTTGTAGAACTCTTTATCTCTAAATAGTTTTTTTTATACTTGCAAATGGAAGACACTACTGGAGCCAATTATAGTAATGTAATTATACATGTTTTTGACGAAAACAGAAAAAGAATATCAACATCATTGAATTTCCAGTTGATTTTTGTTTCTTATTCGCATCCTCTCTTGCTACCATGCATCATCTCCATTGAGAAAGAATTAATTGTTAGGAAGTTAGCACTAGGAAGAAGGGGGAAAAGAACACGCTTCAGATAATTAAAAATTTTCTTTCTTTCTTTACCTCTTTTTCTTGTATCACATCTTTTTTTTTTTCCCTTTTTTTAATATAAGATTCTTGCATTGCATATATCATTATCATCAATGATATTGTTCAAATACAATAAAACAACCTGCTCAAACAGTAAATGATCTCATTTCAACAAGAAAACTGACAGACCATATTTAAAACACAAAAGGTAAAAATTTTGAATCAAGGTAGCTCAAGGATTCTCAAATAGCATTACATAAGGACATCTTGTATAATGATTACCAACGAAAAAATACATTTATTAGCTGTAACAGAAATAAGACTAATAATTGAGAATGACCAACCAATTAGGCAAAGGAGTGTCATCTAAATTAAGACAACCTTTTGCATCTATTAATCAACTTCTTATAAGGAGGATAACCTACCAATTGTAGGGACAGTTGATAAAACTTCCCCAATATGTAGCTTGTAAAGTATCGTTGTCTTGCCAGCTGCATCCAGGCCCAACATGACAACCTAATCCACCTCCAATGGAATGTACATAAAAGAAAAGAGGATCAAGCAATTAAAATTTCAACATGGTCATGTCTATCAGAAAATCTCTGTTAGATGGCCTAAGAGTCAAAACATATACGATAGCAAAAGATCTAGAAGGAAGACAGCAAAACACATACCAACGGAATACAAAGAACTAGAATAAGGTTCCCATATTGGGTAAATCATGAATAAAATGGCCTAATTTCAAATATGCAGAACAAACCACATCACTTGTTCTCTCTTATGCTGCTGTATATGGGATCCTCCATTAAATTCTTGACGATTATGACTTCTTTCATTGCTTTGACAAATGCAATGAAAGCAAATAACAGTGATAGCATTCAATTACACAAAGAAGTTGTGTCACAAGACTTTCTAAGGTTAGGTAAACATTATTAAGCTTGTTCATTCTGCAAAACAGCTGTCAGAAAAACCTAAGATACGCAAAGAACTTAATCCACACAACTTTCATTGCCAAGTAGCAAATACACCAGGACAATAATAGAAAAGGCCAACAATATTCTTCCTTCAAGTTAATTCCCAAAACCCAATTTAACCAAAAAAACTTTTACTTTGTTAAGCTCCAGTTGGAAACCAAATCAAAAATATTATCTATTTTCAGAAATCATCTTTCCTAAATTTGGCCTTTCTCTAATGGCAATAAGATGCAGTCATCTTTCCTGAGTGAACACAAGCCTGAAAGCAAGACATCATCAAACTGACAAGCACTTCAGATTCTTTGGTAAGATTTACCAATTGAAATATGTTAAAACAGATAAGAATCAAGATTTGATATTCAGCAACAATTTTACAATATAACCATAACCCACAGATTTTCCCCGGTTGCACAATTTTTGTAACAACAAAACAGTAAAGACCAAGCAGAAAAGCTAAAACAGAGAGAAAGAAATAAGAGGTAAGTACACTTCATTTCATGTTTTATGGAGTTTTTACAGGTAAGCAAAATTCAGAAATTGGAAAATGAATAAAGTACAAAATCCTTCGATAATTACTGTTCCTAAATACAACCATGCACAATCATAAATTTATCCATAAAAAGAAATACAGATAGAGAGAGAGAGAGAGGCAGAGAAGAGTACCCTCATCTCACTGTTGCCGAAGAAGGTATCGAAGAGTTTGCGAAAAGCTTGACCCATGTCCTTCTAGATTTTGGTTTCTATTTCTCTGAAAAACTGATCCCTAAGAACGAAGCAATCAGCTCGTTAAAGTAGAAGAATCGATGTCAGCAGAAGAAAGCAATACATCTATGTTGTTATGATCAATTTCTGGAGAGAGATTTTAGGGAGAGAAACATAGCGTTTGCTTTTTCCCCTCCTTTCCTTTCCTCCCAAGTTGAATGAATTTTGATCGAAGTAAAAGAAGGAGCCACAGAAGGGAACATTCATTTTAACTAGTAATTTTTATATTAAGCTTTCCTCTTAATGTTTTATGGTTGAAATAGGAGAATATTTATTTTAATTTCAAATTTAAATCCAGAGATTTAGTGATATAATTTTATCTCACTCTAATTTTTATCTTACGATTAAATGATAAAATTTTTTTTAAAATCCCATAGAATTGATTATCTTATGGAATTATATTATCAAAACAGAAATTTTAAATTTAAATTAAAAAATATTTTAAAAAATCAAATTAAAAATTTATAGACATTGTTAAATATAAATTTATACTGAACAATACCATTATATTGTTTTATTTTTATATCAAATTATTTTAAATAAAAAACCCATTTTAAATTAATATGAATAAATTTTAAAAAAATAAATTCAAACAAAGAATTTAAGTAATTCTATGTTTTCTTCCTTTTAAAATTTTTATATTAAATTAATATAAATAGATTCAAAAAATTTGAAACAATTATATGTGCTCATCAATTAATTATAGTGCCATCTAAGCTTGTAATAAACATTATATTATACTATTTTTGTTCGACTATCAAGTTATTCTAAAAATAAATTAAAAAATTAATTTATCTTGTAATATGTCAAACACATGATAATATTAAGTGTAATCTCTATTCAATCTAATTAAATTTTATAAAATCATCACATTGCAAGAGAATTTATAATTGATAAAATGAAATATATAATATAAATACAGTAAATTAATATCAATTTTTTAAATAAGTATTATTTATTTTATATTATTAATCAAATTTTAATATTTAAAAAATAATAAATCCAACTGAAACCATTAATTTGGAACATATCGAATCTTATATCTTAACAATATCAAAATTGGACATTAAAGAGATGTTTTTGTTCATCTAAATGTTTCTCTTCAAACTTAATCAGAAAACTAGTTTCCAAATAGAGAATGAACAGTATGCATTTTAAAGAGATGAATTTGTGAAATCAATTGTTAATTTGAACACTTAGAAAAACAATGCAAAATTAGTTAGTTTGGGGGATTTGGGTAAAAATTTTAAAAAAAAAATTAAGTTTTCGGTGAATGGAATTTGAAGAGATGGAGACGCACACAATAGAGAGAGAAAAGAGGAATTAGAGTTTTGAAGTAAAGAGTATCGATTTTGAGGAGATTTAAACTTATAATAGGTATAGATTATAGAGACATAGTTGCACACCAGAGAAGAAGAGAAACTAAGATTTTCACTTCAAAATTGGGGCTTCATAGGTAAGGAGGCAAAAATTCCTACTTAACCCATGAAAATCTTCAAATTCAAGTTAACAACATTGAAAATGAGTAGACAGATAGTTTGATTTGGTCTAAAATTGATAATTCAAATTTTGGTTTGTTATTTTTAAATATTAATATTTAATTAATAATATAAAATTTAAATCAAAAATTGAAATAAGTTTACATTATTTTTTTAATTTAACTTAGATTATAGTTATCTTTTAGTTAACTAAAAAGATAAGTTTGAGGAAATTTCTCACATTCAGGTAAATTAAACTTAAATTTTGTTTACATAATTTAGAATTTTTCCAAACATTTTTTTATATTTTAAAATTGAATAAAAACCTCCTCAAGATTTGCACAATTAACAAAAACATAATTGTCATTGATAATTTTTACATTAACAAAAATTTATATTTTTTCTTTCCTTTCATAAATATATATATATATATATAATCACGTGATCTGTCTATTAAAATAAATCATACATTATGATAGTCTTATAGTATAAAAAGCAAAAAAAAAATTAAAATTAAAATTGCCAAGAGGTGTAAATTAAGTAGTTGATTATAATCAAGTACTGAAGATTTTTATAACCATGTTGAACATATTTAGCTTTTCTTAAAGCTAGTTAACAAAAATCATATAAATGTATCGAATCATTTACTATATACAAATACTTAGAAGATAAGATTTATATTTAATGTTTTTCATTTTAAGTCCTTCAAACTTGCTCGTGAGAAAGAGTTTTTGTTTTTTTGTATCCTAAAGGTGACTCGCCCTTGTTAAAAAGAAAGAGCAATATCACCCTTATAATAATATATTAAATTTACCTATTTAGTTTACATACTCTAGAGATAGAAGAGAAAACATATGAACGATAATAGAGTCAGAGAAAATAAGAAATAAAAAAAGTTAGTTTAGTTATTTGTTTTGTGGTGTATATATATTCAGTTATAAGTTTAGTTAGTTATTTATTTATTAATGCATATGTGCATTTGTTATATGCTCAATTATGAGGGGTTTTTAAAAGTTTTTAAAAGTAAAGTGGCCTAAGAAAATATTGAATTTTTTTATCATTAAATTTAGAGCTTTGCTCTAAGAAAGGAATCCAAGACTTTCATATATGACCTTGACATATTGTATTGTGTTTACTCACTGATCTTATAATAAAATCTCTTCTAAAGTTTATTTTCAAAATTTATATTTTTTTAAGTGTACATTTGGTTTCAGAGCATGACCTCGATGAGAAATAAAAGTCAAGGTTTATAATATATATGAGATAGCCGGTTTGGTTCAAGAAAAAATTAGGTCATTAAGAGAAAAGTAAAAGAATTTCAATGGCAACGTAAAGAATCGTTAAACTGATCAACAAAATAGAATAGATTTTACCAGTCAAGGGGATTGGCCACGAGAATCAAGCTCCAAAAATCAAATGGGATCTTTGCAAGTGAGAATATCAGAGGACTTGGGTATGGATTCGCGAATCAAGCACATCGCAGTGGGATGTAAGACCATGAAGGATCAAACTCTTTTCATTCAATAGCAACAATCCAAAAGGTTAAATTGTGAAGGCAAAATGCTATTTTGCCCTTCATATGATGACAAGCATAAAAAAGCCTGAAATTACTATTATTATCTTCAAATGAGAAGTACTTGTTTGGTTGAAATACAAAAATAAGAGGCGACAATTTCTTAACTGAAAAAACTACATTCACAAATGATTTGTTGATTTCACCCATCACTAGAGTTGTCCATGCATGAAGAATTTTTATCGATCAAGCAAGAAGAGTCTATGAAAGAATACAAGCAAAGATTTAAATAATTTGCATTTTTTGTAAATAACCTTTCAAACTAGGTGGCAGAGTTAACATTCGTTAATGGGTTGAAAGGTAAAATTAGGATAAAATTAAAGATTCTAGAACCTGATGGACTTGATAAAGTTATGGAGCTGGCCCATGAAATAGATACCAAAAACAGAGAACTTAAACCTATATGAAATTGTTCTAGGTTGAGTCAGTTTAAAAACTCAAGTTTGAACTTGAATCTAAAAGGAATGTTGCCTAAAAGTGATATGTATGGCTGATCAATCTAATTCTACTTAGAACAATGGTGGGTTTCATAGATTGATGAAAGTTGTTTGAGTAAAAAGAGCAAAACGGTTGTGCTATAGATATCATTAAAATTTTTTTCGAGGCTACATTGCAAAAATAAAGAGCTTTAAGTGCTTTTTTCACAAGATGGTAGGACAAAAGATGAAGAAAATGAAGGTGATAATAGAGTAAATTTGGCAAACTTAGAATAAATTCAAAATATTAAAGTCTCACTGAATTTAGTAGCGGATTTGACCTCACCCATGACTTTTAAATTTTTGAGTTGGTGAATAAAGACTAATTGTTTTAATTGATAGTGGAGCATCTCATAATTTTGTTTCTACAGAATCGATAAAGAATTGAAGTTGCCCAATATTTTAAAAATTAGGGCATATGGAGTAATTTTGGTATAGGGAAGGCCAAGAAAACTAAAGTATATGAATGACTATATATGCATAATTACAAGAAGTGGACATTATGAAAAATTTCTTACCACTTGCACTTAGAAGTATTGGTATGATATTAGGTATATAATGGTTGAAAACTCTGGGAATCATTTATATAAATTAGAAGATTGTTGTAATGAAGTTCACTGCAAGAAAAATTCAAGTTGTATTACAAGGTGATCTTTTCAAAAATATGGTATCACTCAATGCCATGGTTACAACCATTAGATATAAATGACAAGGTTACTTGGTGCAGTTAGGGATGGTTAAAATGAAGAAAAATGAAAGGTGGCAACTTTCAAAAAAAGCAAAGTCAATTTTAGAAGGAGCCAAAGGAATACTTGAGATGCCCATGGTAATGCCACCATTAAAAGGTATAGAATATGCAATTATGCTTAAAGATTGTGCATTACTAGTTACTATATGACCTTATCAATTCCCTCAAATTCAAAAGAAAGGAATTGAAAGGTTAGTAGGTGAAATGATAACACCAAAACTTTTGCAATCAAGTGTGAGACCCTTTTCTGGTCTCGTGCTATTATTGAAGAGAAAAGATAAAAATTAGCACTTTTATGTTGATTATTGAGCTATAAACAAAAATTTTATGCTTGATAAATTTTTAATTGCACTGATTTATGAACTCCTTGATAAGTTACACAAGGCAACCATCTTTCTAAATTTGACCTTAAATCGAGATATCACTAAATCAAAGTCAAACTAAAGGATGTTCACAAAATGGCTTTTAGAATGCATGATGACCATTACGATCGAGTTCTTAGTAATGCCATTTGGGTTCACCAACGCCCTAATGACGTTTCAAGCTTCAATAAATGAGGTATTTCATACGTACTTACGTCAATTTGTTTTGGTATTTTTTATGACGTCCTTATCTATAGCCAAAATCTATAAAATCATGTTGGGCATTTTGCTATGGTCCTTGGAGCATTAGCTAATCATAAGCTTTATGCTAATCGCAAAAAAATTTTGTTTACTTGCCAACAAATTAATTGTTTTGGGCATATAATTTAGAGATTGAAGTAGTAAAAATTCAAGCTATGTTAGATTAGTGGGTGTCTAAATTTGGAGAAAAATGAAGTGAAAAAGTTTGTAAGCTTTTTCACTTCATTTGAAAGATGCATGGATAGATGTGTAAAAAGTGAGGGCTCATCTAATTCATGTTATTTTTAACTGTTTATTATTTTAGTTTAAAAAAATATTTGTATGGTTTAGATTTAATGGAATTTACATTTAATCTTAATTTTTTAAAATTAAAATTGATGTTTAATTTGAAGTTATGTTAATGTGTAAATTTAAAGATTTTTTATCGATTTGATTAAAAATTTTAAAATATATATTAATTTAATTAAGTTTAAATAATTTTAAATTTATTATTTTTTATTGTTTTCAGTGTTCATCGGTCAAATTTTGAAAGCATTTCTTTTTTTTTTTTTTAATTTTGATCATAGTATAAAAAATGATTTAGTGAGCATATTGGCCTATAAAATTAAAAATATAATTATTGAAAAAGTCACAAAAACAAAATATAATTTAATTATACTTGATTATATTTCACAT
Source organism: Moringa oleifera (assembly GCA_021397835.1). NCBI lineage: Eukaryota > Viridiplantae > Streptophyta > Magnoliopsida > Brassicales > Moringaceae > Moringa > Moringa oleifera. The sequence continues at coordinate 1,060,124 of JAJFZO010000094.1, forward strand.
ATATTACATCAAGAATAAATGTTTCTTATATTAAGATGTGTAGCTATTTTGAAAAGTCCAATAGTAATAGAAAAATAGTTTCTACAATTTTTAAAGCTAAATGATACCTCAACTTGATAGCTTTTTAATAAATTTATAAATGTAATAAAAAAATCTTAACATTAATATTAATGATATAAGAGTTTAAGAATATGATAATAGATTTAATATAAAAGAAAAATAATAGCATACAAAAAAGATTATTAGATACAAATTTTAGAATACACTATTCGGTTACTATAACCTTTAACTAATTATTTTTTGATATGACTAACTCTTGTTCTTAAGTCATAATATTTTTTGGGGTGATACATCGTATATATTTATTATTTTTTAACAAAAAAATGAAAAATTTTACAAGATTATGTTTCAAGTTTAACTATGAAGTTATTATCACAAATATGTTTAAAAAATCGTATTAAAAGTGTTAAAGCAATAAAATACAAAGTTTTCATAAATAAAAAATGCTTTATTTTAATTAGCAAAAATTAACGATGATCCCAAAACAAAAGGTGAAGTTTTTTTTCTAATAACTTATGAATTTGAATACTTTCAGTTCTTATTAGGTATGTGGTTATTTAGTGTGACACATTATTTGTAGTTAATATAGTAAGCAATTAAGTATTTATAATCTAAAGACATGTATATGCATGCTCCTATAATTTATTTAAAAGGTTTTTTCTTTGAAAATTAAAGAGAAAATAGTTCTGCATTTGCTATAATTTTAGCTAAAAAAATAGCTCATGAAATGAATGTAGAATTTGTATTTTATGAAAAATGTATGAAACATAAAAAGTATATATATATATATATATTGATGAAAATATAAACAATAAAATAGTATTATTAGTTGAAGATTTTGTAGAAGTAATTATTTTACATATATAGTTGATTGAACTATTTTTTTAATTCAAAATAAATTTGAACAATTTAAATTATATGAATATACTTTTTGTTTTTTGTATAACTTAAAAAACTAAGAACTGTGCGTGATCATAATTTGAAATAATATTATTATAATTTTAAAATTTTTTAAATCAAAATAAATTATCAAATATTAATAATCTAGATCTATTCGATGAACTAAAAGTTTTGAAAGAAATTTTATAAATAAAATAATAATATCGCTTAAAATACTAAATTTTATTAAAAAATTAAACTCTTTTTCAAATACATGAATTGCTTATAGAACATTATTAACAATACCTGTAACAATTGCAATTGTAGAAAATTAAAATTAATAGTTCTAACAATGCAGTTGCAAAATTAAACTCTATGTTGTTTGCTTGTTTTATATTCTAAATTTAGTATTTATCACCGATAAACAATATAGAGCTGCAATGACACTTGTCCTTCTTCTAGAAAGTCTTATGTTTCTAAATTTGGTTCGTATAAATGTTTTATAATTGTTTCATACACATTAGTTACACAATTTTGGATCTTCTCAACCCAAAAAAAAAAAAAACTAATTTACAGGATAAAGCTGAAATTAATGAGCCATTTTGTACAGAGAAAATATCATATAAGAAAAAAAAAAAAAAAGAGAAAGTTGTTCCTGAAATATAACATTTTTGTATCAAATAAAGATTTTTTTGTTGGTCTGAACTTTACATTAATCTTTTTAATAAAGAGTTATAAAATTATTTTAATAATTTATAATGTTAATAAAAAATTTTAAATAATTAAATTATTATGTACTATAATATTATTAACAATTCAACTAAGATAAAAAAGAAAATCCTGATTCTTTTTTTAATCACCTACTGTAAAGTTGGTAAGTTCCATGGGCGTGCCAAGAAGGCCTTTCTCGTCCTGCGGGCTGGCCAGCCAGGCAAGGCCATATTACCTAAAGGGCCCTCATATCCCTCTTTTTCTAAGCTTTGACAGGATTTCTTGCCCGAAGATCAAAATCTATATGGTCAATTTCCAGGGAACGTGGAACAACTTCTAGCCTATAGTGCAATGCCAACCACCAGTAACATCAATGACTTTGGGTGATATGCAGATTAGTCAAAAACATATGTCGTAAATATGATGTAATTATTAAAAGATCTGGTAATTGATATTTACCCTATTATCTAATATTGATATTTATTGTAATTCAAGATTCATGGTTAAGTAACTATAGAGGTAAGCAACAACGTGCCAACTGCCCCCCACCGTTCTCTTGATCTACATTTTGCTCCTATCTTTTGTATATAAGCAATGCAGTCCCACTAAACAGGACACAAAAAGGAGAAAAGCCGTAATCCTGAGCAAGCCAATTTCTTTCATCCTATAGCTTGATAGTGTCCGAAATGGCCGTCACCACCGCAAACACAGACGCCCACGTGGCCGTCCTTGCCTTTCCCTTTGGCACACACGCTGGCCCGCTTCTCGCCGTCGTCGCTCGCCTCGCTGCTGCCGCCCCAAAAACCCTTTTCTCCTTCTTCAACACTTCTCGATCCAACAACTCTATCTTCTCCACGTCCACGCACCGCGTGCTGCCTAACCTCAAAGCATATACCGTACTGGATGGGGTGCCGCAGGGTTACGTGTTCGTTGGCAAGCCTCAGGAGGACATTGAGTTGTTCTTGAAGGCCGCACCGGATAGCTTCAGGGAAGGCATCCTGGCAGCTGAGGCAGAGACAGGCAGGAAAGTTAGCTGTTTAGTGACTGATGCGTTCTTTTGGTTTGCGGCAGAGATGGCTAAGGAGATGGCGATGCCTTGGGTGCCGTTTTGGACCGCAGGACCAATCTCACTCTCTGCTCACGTTTATACAGATCTCATTAGGGAAACACTAGGAGTTGGAGGTAATTGTCTCCTAATATCATCAGTAATTTACTCTGTTCCTTGAGTAACAACCCTCTGCGGCACAGAGGAGAGGACAATAAATATAATCACCAACTCCTCCAGCTACTCTGTGATACTGACAATCACAGAGTTCGCTGCAGCTTTAAAGGCAATTAGACCAACAGGTAACTTTTCCTGTTATAGTCGACCTAACCCATATGCAACCCAAGAGCTCCAGTTTAATTTTAAATCGTTAATTCTTTGTGTTGAATTAAGTAACAACTGCATTTGCTAATGCCTTCATGGCAAATACAGGTTTTGTTGGACGCGAAGATGAAACCGTCAGCTTCATTCCGGGAATGTCTAAGATACTCGTTAGAGACCTGCCGGAAGGAGTCCTCTTCGGAAACTTGGAGTCGCTCTTCTCGCGGACGCTGCATCAAATGGGCAAATCGTTGCCGGAAGCAACTGCAGTCTTCATAAATTCCTTTGAAGGAATAGACTCTATCATAACAGATGATTTGAAGTCCAAGCTGAAGAAATTCCTCAATGTTGGACCCTTCAATCTTGTCACACCACCTCCACCATCTCCAGATACGCACGGCTGCCTAACTTGGCTGCACGACCAACAGCCCGCTTCTGTCGCATACATTAGCTTTGGCACAGTCAAAACGCCAGCTCCCAGTGAACTTGTGGCCCTTGCAGAGGGCTTAGAAGCCAGCAAGGTGCCGTTTCTATGGTCATTGAGGGACGACGCAAAGGTTCATTTGCCAAATGGGTTCATCGAAAGAAGCAAAGATCAAGGGCTGGTAGTACCCTGGGCTCCCCAACTGGAAGTGCTGGCGCATGGCGCAACAGGCGTGTTTGTGACGCACTGTGGATGGAACTCAGTTGTAGAGAGCATAGCATGTGGGGTGCCAATGATTTGCAGACCTTTTTTTGGGGATCAAAGATTGAACGGGAGGTACGTCGAGGAGGTGCTGAACATAGGAAGGATTGTGGACGGTGGGGTTTTCACAAAGAATGGATTAATGAGATGTCTGGATCTAATCTTGTCACGAGACGAAGGGGCAAAAATGAAGGAGAAAAGCAGAAAACTCAGAGAACTTGCTCAAAAGGCAGTTGCAAGGAACGGAAGCTCCACAGAAAACTTTGGAGCACTGTTGGAATTGGTAGCCAGGCCTAGAAACGCTTAATCCATAACCATTGGTGAGATTCTGTTTGTGTCTTACTGTCTTGTATGAACTTACGATGCAAATCAATGAAGATTCGAAAATGGAAATGCATTTCTCAGTCCACTAAAATGTACCTACCAGTCGGCACCTACCAGTGCTCTAAACCAGTGGGAAAAAGTCTATTGCAATAGCCAAGGCAGTTGAATAGAAAATAAATCCTCTTAAATTTTAAAACAGACACAGGTCCCACTACGATGGCATAAGCCAGTCTCTATTGCAATTCAATGAAATAGTCAGGTAGGAAAAAAACAAAAGATTTAAAAAAGATGCAGGTCACGTGAAAAGTTTAGATAAAGAGTAAAGGTCTCGTGAGATCCACCCTTGTTATCATTCAAAAGATCATTTTTAACAGAATTTTGATGTATTAAATTAAATTAAATTAAATTTTATATAACAAATTTTGATGTATTAAATTAAATTGATGTATAATTTTTATAAGTATAAAAATAAAATAATCAAATTATCATTACAAAAAGTTTTAAATTTTTTAAAATATTGAAAACATATGTATTTTTTAGTTTTTATTGTTAAAATTTTAAAAAATTTATTAAAAAAGATTTTGCATAAAAAATTTTCAAATTTAAAAGATGGACAGGAGTGAAAAAATTATTTGAATTATTTTAAAATATTTCAATAATAAAAATGTTTTTATTTTTTATCACTATTAAAGTTAATATCTAATTTATACTAAATTGATAAATTAAAATTCAATTTATAATGATTTCATTAGTAATATAAAATAAATATTAAAAATTTATATAACTTTTACCCTTAGATAAATTATTTACCACTCTTATAATTTGTTACTTTTATAAATATCTTTTTTTTCGGTAGTATTTTTTAAATTACATTGTAACTAAAAATAATAGTAAAAAAATAATTTACCATTTCAACTGGATTTTGTTTTAATAAATTTGAATTTTCATATAGAAAATATAATTGAGTAAATTGATAAGTGGGTGACTTATGTAACTTTTTACCAACTCACCTTATGATCCTTTTTACCAACTCACTTTTTCTTCATTGAAATTGATTTAATTTTTTAAATATTATCGTTACATTAATCAAGCATATAATTCATTGTAAAAGTTGATTTTTATCATATTTATGTTATTTTCTTAATTTTTATGTAACTTTTAAATTTATTTTAAATTTTTTAAAATTATTAGAATATTTCTAATTTGTGGAATTTTTTCAGAATAAAAAATCAGATAACCATTGAGGTAAGGAAATTAATTCATAATTGTATTCACTGTTTTTAAAAATTTTTAATTTAATTTACGTTGGAATTAGAGAATTAAGTTTATGAAATTAATATGAAATAAAATTTGGATTAAAAATGAAAGATTATGATTCGTATTGATTTTAGATAATTAGAAATTCTAATTATTAAGTTAATACAAAAAATAATGTTTAATTACAATTAACAAGAATACGAATTTAATTTAGAAATTATAAATTACAGTATTTTTGTAATTTTATTTTATGGAAAATTATCAATTGAGAGTAATATGATTATGAACTTATAAGTTAGTTATAAATAAATTAGATATTACAATATTGCTAATTTGGCATTATAAATTAGAGTTATATGAATTATAAGTTTGTTAGTATCTTAGGTATTATAATAATTTAAAATTAGAAATTAAATTTAGATGAATTTACAAGTTAGATAATAAATTGGAAACTATGATAATGATAGTAGAAAGAGTAGAAAATATATTTTGGGATCACTATTGAGGTAAATTAATTTATTTTTATTTATATGTACTATTTTTATTTTTAGTTTCATTTTAAGTTATAATCAAAGAATTTTAGAATTTTCAATTATTTTTTACTATTAAAAATTAAATTTATGAAATCAACATAAAATCAAATTTGGGTTAAAATGAAAAATTATGATTCATATTAAATTTAAGTAATTAGAAATTATGCTTAAATTAAAATCAAGTTGGATTAAATATGAAAAATTATGATGCACATCGAATTTAGATATTAAAAATTAAAATTATAATGATTAAGTTAATATTAGAAATTGTATTTGAATTACAATTTATAATAATCTAAATGTATAATTTAATTTTAAATTTTAAATTATAGTATTTGTTGTAAATGTAGTTTGCATCATAACCTTAAATACTATTTAAAAATTATTGATGAATTTTTTTTATTATTTATATATTTTACATATATATTATTTATTGATAATTCTTAAATTATCTCATTTAACTTGTAAAATCAATTCTATATGTCACCTGAATTTGCTTATTGACTTGAGAATGTCCCACAAGTGTTGAAGTTTTTTATTATCTGCACTTCCTCGCATTTTTTTCTTAATTTAAATCCTTGAAATTTAATTTCATTGTTAGTAATTAAAGCTTTAAGAATTCCAAACATGTATACAATTGATTCTTAAGTGAAAGTTCCAAGCTTTTTCTTCGTATGGTGGCATGTGTTTTGACTTCAACTTCTATTTGGTTAAATAGTTAAATATTGCTATAATCACAATCGTTTTTTTTTTTTTGCTTTGTGCGTACTAAGAAAAGGCTAACAATTCATTTTTCTTTTGAGTAAACGATAATGATACATAAGATTTTCTATTCTGTTAGATCATATTTATGTTTAATTTAGTTTTTATCTGTCATACTCAATTATCTTTTTGTTAAAGTAAATTAGTGTTAGTAGTTTAATTTTATTCAAATGCAATTGTTTATAAGTTTATATAATTATGTGTTAGTGATGTATTTTCATTAAGCAATAGCAATAGAAACCATTAGTCGTCTTTCTTTATATACATATATATATATCATCTTCACATGGTATCAAATCATATCTACCATGATTACAAAAGCCAAAATTAGATGCATCCATGTTGATAATCATAAACAAGAGAATCTGAGAGTGCGATGCCATCTTCTCCATCACAATGGGTTACCATGGAGTTATTATGATGCGGTTGATATGATGCTGAGATAGATGCTATTTTCTATAGCTTTAGGCATTGAATTTTTCTCAATAGCTTGCAATATTCCAAAAGGTGATAGGTTATGATGTAGTTGTTGTGATGCAGCTAATATAACGAATACATCTTATTTTTACTTTTTCATTATTTAAAACATTATTAAGGCTATTAAAAGTGTTATTACATTTTTTTCTTTTTTATTAGTTTTTAGTTTTTATTTTTGCTTTTTTTGTAATAGTTGGAGTTACAAATGATTCTTTACAAGTTATTATTGTTAGATGGAAAAAAATTTAAGTATTGTAGTTATATGATGAAAAATTATTGGAAAGGTTAAAAGATGTAAGGTTATGTTTTAGGTACTTTGAATTAACCTAAGGATGAAAAGCTTGTAATTATACAGAATTATTGGATGTTTGGAATGCAAATAATTTGAAAATCATTACTTAAATTAATAATTCTGTTGTATACTCCATAAGCTCTCAATTGGCAAAATATGAGATGACTAAAAAGATATGGGAATATTTTATAAGGTTGTACACACAGTCTAACTTTACAAAATAATATTAGTTAGAGTTTGATATTTGACCCTTGAACAAAAGAATATGAATATACAAAAATACTACTCTGCTATGATAGATTTATAGGATCAATTAGCACTCATAAAATCATTAGAACTAAGGGCATTTAATCTTACATGACTCATAGAGAAAAACAACGACTGGTTTAGTTTCTAATGGTCTTGCATAATGATTTTGAAGGGCATTGAAAGAAAAATTCTCTATTGCAACCCACATCCTTCCATTGATTAGTCAATGCATTATGGGTTGAGGAGATGCATCTTGAATCTCACACTAAAAAATAAATTATTCCAACGTTTTCATCTACCTCCACCAATACTTTCATTAGTAAGTGTGACAGTAGTTTCTATGGAAGTTTAGTAGTCAATCATATTAACGGACTTCTAATCCACTCCTATTTAATCTGCAGCAATTGCTCCATCATTAAATTCACAGATACTTGAATAATTTTAGTAGTTCCTCATACAAGCATATGCCATATCTATTTTCTCTCATATAGGTTTGTCATCTTTTAATGTTTCGTGTATGTTTTCTCATTATAGTCTTAGCTTCTAGAGCTTCTCATCATATGTCATCTAAGTTTTTATTTTGTCTTTTTCTATCTCCTATGTCATCTATATTAGTTATGATTATTGATGGTGCTCTTATGCCATTAGTAAAAGTTGGTTATATTATCACACCTTCTTTTTCTTTTTTTCATGTTCATCATATTATTAATCTTACTTTCAATTTTGTTTCTATTAGTCAATTCTGTGAATTCAGATACTCTTTCACCTTTTCCTCTATTACTTGTTATGTACGAAATATAAGTCTCGCAATGCCATTAAAGGGGTAATTGTTTGGTTTTATGATAACAAACAAATTAAGTTTGATATACACGTTTACTAAGTGTATAGTACTCAAGTGATTAAGTAGCAAAATCATGAGCAAGAAGCTAAGAATTACAAGCATGTAATTCAATTGAATGGTTACATCAACAAAAAGAAGTTCATCAAGATAAGAACAAATAAAGAATTAGAGATAGATTTTATAAATTTTCTTGTATCTCTCTTTAGTCTTGCCCATAGATAATCCTTTAAAATTACATATTTTTAAACGAAAACTTTACAAAAGTTTCATAAAAGGTTTCTTTGAAAGAACTTGAAAAACCTTGCAAAAAAAAAAATAGAGAGAGACAGAGAGAGAAATCACCTACATACACTAACACTAAGTCATTTAGACGCTTGAAACATTAATCGAGCGATCGAATTGTGTGCTAAAAATAAGGCACAGGTTTTGTTCGAATATTTGAATTGGAGATAACCAAGTGTATACCCAGTTAAAAAAGAAGTGAAAAATCCTCAAACGGGTTACTTAGAGGTGTGAACATAGGTGGGGATAGTGAACTATGTAAAATCACTATATTTGCTTTTTCTTACCCTTCTCTTTTTAATTATTACTGTATATTTATTGTTTGCAAATTTATAATTAATAGAGAACACATTTAAGTTAATAATCTTGTTAAGTAAAAAAATTTTAATAACCCGTCATTCCTTTCTTATGTTGCCAACCTTGAGGCCAACACAAGACCCAAAATCGCATAAGCTAATTGGGATAGGTAATACATAAGTGGATTTAACATTTTGGATCAGCTCTAAATACCAAACTTTGTAGCCTACAGAATTAATTCATCATCTTTTTGTTTGAGTTAGCCATCTTCTATTTTTTATTTGTAACATGCTTATCTTGGTCACGTTTCAGTACCTTATTTAAAATTATTGATTTTTATAGGAATATTAGTATATTTAAGGAACTTATGATATTTATGATTATTGTAGTTATAAACTAGCTAAATTTTCTACTTTACCTTTTAATAGAAGTATTTGATTTATTATTATGCCATTTGATCTTGTTTATTCTGATATTTGGAGACTTTTTCTCTTATGACCTAAAAGGAAGGTGATGATATTATGTTTCTTTACTCGTCAGCGTTGGATTTATCTTATGAAACATCATTCTAAGCATTTTATTATTTTCAAAAAAAAATTTGAACTCTTATTAGAATCTAACATTCTACTATTATCAAATGTTTTATATATAATTTGGGTAAAAAAAATATATTCTCAATAACATTTCTTACTTACTTACTTCTAATGGAACTATTTGTCAAACTTCTTACATAGATGCTCCCTAGTAAAAATGGAGTTGCTGAAAGAAAACATAAACATATTGTTGAGATTGCTCGTTTTCTTTTATTGTCTATGCATGTTCCTAATGAATTTTAGGATAAAACAATTTTTAATGTTGCTCATATGATTAATAAGATTCCAATCAAATTAAATTTAGAGTTATCACTTTTTTGAAAAGCTTTATAGTTGTGCTCTTGATTACTCTTTCTTTTATGTGTTTAGTTTTAAAAATTTTATCGACTAACCTCATGTTAAGTGTACGAAATTAAATTTAAAGTATGCAAAATATGTCTTTTTGGGTTACATGCAAATCAAAAGAGATATTGGCATTACGATCCAGTTGCTCAAAAATTATATGTATCTTGTTAAGTGATGTTTCTTGAGCACGCTCTTTTTTTAAATATATATATATATATATATATTCTTGGTAGTCCTCACACTATAACTAGATATGATCTCATTTATATTGATCATTTTAGTCTAGATATAAATGAATTATCTATTGTTTCATATGCACTTGTTTCTCCTTTAAATCATAATTCTTGCGGGCTTAACAATGATAATTTCGTAAGCACTAGCACTATAGTTCCTATTGATCCCAACAATACTTCCTTTTCTTTGATTACCTTAGCACCTTCTGAGATTATGGATCTTTCACCCTATTCACAGTGTTCTTGTAAGTCAACTAAACTATCAGATTTTGTTATTTTAGTATTTTTTGTTTCTTTTTTAGTTTCTATTCACCATCTTTTTTTGAGATGCTACCCTATTGAGAGACAATTCTCGATCCTTTTTTAGAGTAGGTTATAGTTGCGGAACTTACTACTTTGCATCAAACTTCTACTTAGAATTTGGTATCTTTTCCGCTACACAAACATGCAATTGCCTCTCGTTGTGTTTATAAAATCAAAATCAAGTCTAATAGATCTATTGAAAAATAAAAGGATCATTTCTTTACTAAAGGATATTCTCGAGAATATAGTTTGAATTTTGTAGAGACTTTTGTCCTCATTGCAAAAATGATTATAGTTTGCACTCTTATTGTAGATGCCTCTATTCGTGAATGACGCATTTCTCAAATGGATCTCGATGAAATTATAGTATCAAAGATAAAGTCAGTATGTTATTTTGTAATGAAAATTTTGAGTCTTTTCATTACAGTTTGGGTATTGAAGTTGCTTTGTCTTTCAAAAGTTATCTTCTTTTCCACACTAAATACATTGCTAATATTTTTTAGCATATTCTTTTTACTGATAATAAGATTGTTAATACTACCCTTGTACATAAGGCTAACTATTTTATTTTTGATGGTCTTCTTTTATCGGATCCTAGTTTATATCATATTATTATTGGCAGTTTGGTTTATCTTACCATTGCCTATCTATTACATATACAGTTCACATAATTAGTTAGTTTATTACCTCTTATTACAATTATTAGTTTATTGTTCTTCATATTATAAGATACCGTAAAACTGCTATTGGGCTTTAATATTTTCTTGAGAGACTATCTTAGTTTTTGGAAAAGTAAGAAATAAGCCATTGCTTTCGAATCTTCTATAGAGGAAGAGTATCATGCTATGGGTTCTACTATTTATGAGACATGTTGCGTTAGTTACATACAAAAATGAGTCTTTATTTCTCAATCTGCTCTTATATATTGTAATAATAAGGGTGCTATTTATATTACATGAAATTCAGTTTTTCATAAGCGAATCAAGCATACTGAGATTGATTGTCACATTGGCATCACTATCAAATTGACATCTTGATTTCGATTTGTTTACCAAGTTGCACTCAATTTCGTATCTTCATTTTTCGTTTCACAAACTCTCGATGCTTTTTATACTTGCATTGTGAGTTTGATGACTTATATTGTATCATATTTATCCTTACATTATTTTATATATATATAATTTTTGAATAAAAATAAATTAATTTTAAAGTAATTTAATTTCATTAAAAAAAAGTGACTAATTGATAGAGACTTATTTTTTAAAAAAAATTAATCCAATGGCATGTTATAATTATCCAATCTTTTGTGAGAAAAATTTTGCTCAAAAAATAAAGAAAATTTAAAAAATTAATTATTATTATTACTATTACTATTATTGTTATTATTTACGTAAACACTGACATAAAAAGCCAAGTCAAATTTTGTTTTATTTACAATGTTTTTTTTTTATAGTAAACATTACAACACAGACATTTTTTTTTTTTTTTTTAGCATAGAGACGATCTTGCTGAGTCAACCGGCAGTTAACATGCTGACACATAACGGTCACTTAGATCTGAGTGAGGAATCATTAGAGGTAGCATGAAGATATAAATTCCAATGCCTTTAGGTCTCCTTTCGCATAACAACAACAGCTTTCTTCGTTTGCGTCGGTTCCTAATTCGCGTTGGATTTTTCCTGTTATATAGCGGTGCTCTTCACTTTGTTTTTCACTCTTACCCAACAAGTTCATCAATCGCTGTTGTTTGCTTGCATTTTGGAGATCGAATACCAGCGCTGCTCATTGTTTGTTAGCAGGTTCACCCGCCCAACAAGCCAATCAATTAATTAGTGGGCTCTTTCTATAATGTTGATGTACCAAACAGAAGCCAATCGGCAACGTGGAGGGTGATTCCGGTTCGAAGACGTACAGCTCGGGGAGATTACCATTGTCGCAAGGGATGAGAGCATGGTGACGAATTTCATGTCCGAGTTGCATATTGCTATTGACGAGGGCAAAATGGTTGATGTTGCGCAGGAAGACAACTATAGCTTCCTTGTGCAGCGGTCTCCCTTCCAATAGAAGGCCGATCTAGAGCTATATCTTGGGGATTCGTTGCTTCGGTTTGCTGGAGTCCCAGAGGGTCATGTGCCCGAGTTACTGAATTTGACTTCGTGTTATGTGAGGTCCATTGCAACAAGACACTATGATCTCTACTATAACGTAATAACCATAATGCTGAGCTTGGGGCATGCCATGCCGATACATATGAACACGACGAAACAATACCTGATCTTACGCCCATAAGGCAATAATCTGTTGATGCATTGAAAAGGATCAAGCCTGACTATATATGCACCATATGTGTGAAAGAATTGTCACAGTCACATGCACCGTATGTATGAAAGAGTTGTCACAGTCACAAGCTTAAACTTATTCAGATGGGATGCTGGTAACTCCTCCATGTATCATAAATTGGCTCCAAAGGTCTCACACCTGCCCTCTATGCTGATTTCCCATGCCTTGTCGACGGTATCTGCACACCCCAACCAAGATTTCTGCCATCAGATTTTTAATTAGTTTCACCTCCACTTTATACATGTCTAAAGACTGAACGTGTTTCATCATATACAACTTTGATAAAAGACATACATTTTCTCTTAATAAATACAATTTGTTTTATCTTCAGCTTAATTTTGTTCAAGTCCACTATCAGTAATGCTCTTGATTACTTTACATTAGGTATATTAATTAATTTCAACTCTAAAACATGCCATGCATAAATGAATAGAGATCTAAAACACCTCGGCCTGATCCACTGGGCAGAAATGGGCGTTCCTACAAATGAATTTGAAATTAAAGACTAGATCATGTAGCTTGGTATCGTTGCCCAAAAAGTTGACACAAACTATAAGATCAAACTAGATGATCAATGTCATTACAGCAGCAGTTACATCATATAGCCAATAAAATAAAGAAACGCCACTGCCTTCCACTAAATAACAAAAATGGAATTTCTGCACAACCAACTAGTGTGTCACACCTACCATGAATCACCACCAAAATACTTTCACCGAGTTATTCTAAACAGTGCAGCATCCTGGATTCAGGAGCAGAAACTCCTATTTGACTCTTTATATACCCCTACATTAGCACCTAATACTCTACAACCAGCCACCACACCAACACAACAGGATCGCCTGGGCACTCACACCTACTCCTCATCATGTACCAATTAATTTCCAACTCAAAAAACAGAAATTTTGGAAGGCCAAACCAAACTGGGGAGCAAATGCAATGCTTCCAAAAACTGTTAATTTGCATCCGCCATCAAGCCACCCACCCCAACTCCCAAGTTAATATTTCTTCATATTAGCTTCTCCACAAAATATGGCCAATTTATGAGTCCAACATTTCATCTTGTATTTCATTAGGGGCTATGAGACCAGGAATAGAGAGCATTCGTTGCCGCTCTCTCTCTCTCTGAGCAGCAGCCTCTTCTGCATAAAGATCTTTGTTATCCTGAAAAAAAAAAAAAAAAGGTTGTCAGGAAATAAGATTGCAGTCACAACAGAAACACCATAGACACCACCCTCAACCCCTATTTTATTCCTGGAGAGAAAATCAAACTGCAAATTCTAATTTTGCAACCAGGGAGAAAACATCAGGCCAAATATTACATTCATATTGCATTCTTAAGCAAACAATTCTGTGATACCTGCGCTGAGAATTCTTTAGACTGCACGAGAAAGTCACGTATGTGATTTTTAAATGTCGACAGGTCATTTCTTGACTCCAACAATCCATTCACAAATTGTGTGACCTGGAAATACCTCAAGATTTACTATGTATCCAATGAAGCATAAAAAAGAAGAAAAAAATTAACATATAAATTAAGTTAATCAAGATGGAGCATCTTTGCTTTTACCTCTGCTGCAGTCATATTGGGGAAAGATGTACCCAGAAGTTTTATTGTATATTCACGAACAAACATTGCATTATTTGGATATGGATAAGGAACAGTTGCAACATCCCACAAAGGCTCTGTCAGCGCACCGCTCTCAACCTGAAAGTCACCACTCTTCCCTAAACTTATTTTGCTACCAAGATTAAGTACAAAGTATCTGAAGCTTACCAGGCAGAATAAGTGCTGCAGCACTAAGACATGCAATTTGAACCCGGGTTTATGGAACGTGTCAGTTAAGACAGCAAATATTTCTTGTTCAATTGACAAAAAGTATGTGCGGTAGAATTGGTTACAAAACTCAGAAGCCTGTCAATTTACCAAGGAGGAAATCAATACATTTAGCACATTAAATCCTCAAACAATGATGTAAAATAACCGCATATATATCACCTGAAAGTTCTTCAGCATCTCTAGTAAAAGATTTAGCCCAGTTTCAGCAATATTTCTCTCTGTATGCCGAAATGCCCAGATGATTGAATCCATCACTAGCTTTAATTGCTGGTGAAGATGAAAAACGACATGACGAACAAAATAAAAAGCAATGCAATTTTTTAAGATCAATGATGTGCCGTGTATCTAATAAAATGAATGAAACTGCAGTTCTGTACAAAAATAATATAAAATAACTAAACACCATTGAGACAGATAAATATAAGGAGCATACTGCTTGAGCACCAACCTGACTTGACAACTGAATCAATGCAGGGAAACAGTGAGTAGCAATGGCACGAAGCAACGAAAAAAACTTTAGACGGTGTTCCGGGTAATCTTCAAAATTTTTGGTTATCATCTACAAGACCATGCACACATGTCAGCCAAACATCTACAGAGAGAAAATAAAGGAGGAAAAAAAAAAGACTTCTTGTGTTTGACCAAGACAAGTAGCTTGTTAAATTGGCTATTCACTCAAGATAGTCTCATTGTGACACATCACTAAATCATATACTCTCGGCTTCTAAGGAAAGTCGTCAGGATTTCGAGAGAATTGGGTTCAGCAGGCACTATGAGGAAAACTCCAAAACAAGAGGCATTCAGAATAATAAAAGGTCATCTTTCTATGACTCTCCATTCACATGAGTTGGTCGAACAAACATCTATAGAAAAGTGGTGAAGTGGACAAATTTAAATAAATGATGAATTTGTCATGCTAATTTGTAAATAAAATGAAGTAGTGGTTATTTATGCAACCATTTTTAGTCCCTTCCACCTCTGGAAACAATATCTCAACAAGTTTTATTTATCTGACATAAGTGTCAGTTTCCCAGTTTTCTCATTACAAAACTACATAGCGACAGCAGACATCATAGTCAAGGCCAACACAGCTCTTGCATATAATCTTAGAAGGTAAAGATGAGACCCTCCACACCATTACCAATAAAGATTGAAGCGCAAAGAAATGGATAGGCTTCAGAATTAACCAGCAACATCCTTACCTCCAGCGTACATTGGAAAATGGCTTCAAATATGCGGGGAACATCATCTATCATTGCAGCTTTGTACCTTCAGGCAGTCAATAAATGAATATACATAAATAGCGCAGGAACAAAAAATTTAAGAAAAAGAATGATAGGAGGCAGCACCACACCATACTCATCAGGAAGAAAGGGCATCAGGATAAAGGAATAACTTAAATCATACAAGAAAAGGGAACCATACTTGTTTATAATTGTTGCAAACAGGGATAGAACTTCTGATTCTCTGGCATCAGGTACATTCCTTGCATAGTCACCAAGGACAGGATCCATCATCGGGGGCACGAATTGTTTCCCTATATGTGGCTGATCCTCAGCTTTGTCCAAGAATGTCTCAATGAGCTTAAGAGTCTCCCTTTTAACAGATCTGTTACAGAAAGCACATTTAGAAACAACAAAACTTTGAAACAGTGAAAAATCAGATTTCTACCAGTTAATCTTACCGTAGTAGTTTGACATATGATGTCCTAGAAGCATAAGGCCCTCCTTCAGCAATGCTACTCGACACAAGCTCACTATACATTCTGTTGCAATTATTCCCATGAACAACGCACATTAGCAAACAAGAATAGCTCACAAGTTCAAATCAATGTCATAATTTAAATATTTACCTGTACACATTAAGCATGTCCAGAAATATCAAAGATATTTGGGATAAGAAGTATGTTCCAAGAGAACTGGCAACACTAGTGTTTGTCTGAAATCACAATTGCATAAATGAGACCAAATTGTCACAAGGCAGTTAAGCAGACAGGACATAATTAACAAATATATCAGTTGACCTAAAAGTACACCTTTTCAATCACCATAACTTGGGACATACCGAGCATCTAAATACCATGAACATTGAAATGCATAAAAAACTGAATCTTTTTTGGTAGTATCAAATCCTAAACCATCTCCCATGCTTCAAAATTTTCAAAAAGAGGAGCTGAGATATCAATAAAAAACAATACCTGCAATATATTAAGCACAGTCCGGATCACATCTTGATCTTTGAGGAAGTCAACACTTTGGCGCGCCTGACCTATAATTTCAACCCATTTCTGCATAACAAGCCAAACCATGAATCCCAAACTCCCATACAAAGCTAAGTTGGAGCGTCATACAAAGAAAGATACAAATATGAAAACAGGGAGAGAGCAACTAAGAGAAGACCACAGCATGCAAGTACCAAAGAGAGAGAGAGAGAAAGAGACAGAAACAGACTGGTTCTATAATAAACCTGATTTGGGAGATCCATTAATCTCTGTAGATATTCGTCCCTCTTTTGAGGATCAGATTCTGCTTGAATCATATGACCGACCTGAAAGGAATGGAAAATTGTATGTGTCATGACGTAGCAAAGATGTTCTATATACTAACATAGGGACATAGAAAGAGGCTTACAGATTCATAAAATGTATGAATCTGGTGAGGCTCAAGATCTGCAACAGTTGTTGCAAGGCCTGATAAAAGTTCAGATACGAATGGTTCGCTTTCTCCAACCTGAACTCACAAGAGGCTTGAAAAATAAGTTTCTATTTACATTTCAAGAATAAAGCAGAGAAGATTAAGATGCTAACTTCAAGATAGCAAAACAAATACCTGCACAATGACAAATTTGCGCTTGCACTTTTGAACAATTTTCAAAAATGTATCGCAGGCCATGTCCTGGAGGAAGAGGGAAACTTAAGGTTAAGGTAAAGTATGATTGCATGACAGTGTTGAGTAAAAGAACCTGGCATATAATTAACATCGAGTAATTATACATAATTTTTAGTTATCATAAACACACAATTTTCATACAAATCATCACATTACAAGTAATTGTACCAAATATAAGTTCCACAAGAAACAGTTTGTACCCCAACATGCACAAAGTGTACAAAGGATTGTTAATTTCAGGCCATGTCAGACTATCTTGTTCAGAAACAAAAGAACTGGAAGACCCTCCCTTTCTGTTGTTTGCGGGAATAAAAAATTAAAACCATGTCAAAGTTAGAAGCTTTCTAACATATTTGGAAGAACCAACATGGAACATTCCGTACCAGAAAAATGAAAGTAAGAAACACTTAATAACCTTAGAACTTTTTCATGTAAATTTGAAGGCATTATTGAACATAGTAAAGCTAGAACCATACGTGTGTTAGATATCTCACCTGAATTTCTTATTCAATCATTAATTTCTCAATACATTGAACACAATATGTTCCCATTGTAAATCATACTCATAACCCACCACAAGTTCTTTGGTATATTGCCTCCAAATATGTTCAACCCCACATACAACAAATTGGGGAATTTTTTTAAAGATAAACTGGTATTTCATCAAAAGCTCACAATTGTACAACAAAAGATGACAGCACCAAGAATCACCTGAACTCCTGGATGTGTCTCGTGCATGAACTCAAACAACTTGTTGACAACTGTTTTCAAGAACTTCCAATGTGCCCTCAAAAATCTTGGGTATTGTCCAACAACATACCTATAAATTGAAAGAAAAATAACACATTGATATGCATCAGTATTTTAAAATGAAAACTAAAGAATGCCAATGAAAGTGTTTTGAACAAAAAGAGAAGTACTTGAACAAGGGAAATCAATTCTGATAAAATCTACTCCAAAATTATAAGACTGAAGAACATCTCTCTGATGGAAAAGGAGGGCCTGACGAAACCCAACTCAAAATACTTCAAATGAAATTCTATGGAATAAATGTGTGAAATCTTACATGATGTTACTGGCAATAACAGCTTTGTTATCTTTTCCTTTAGTAATTTCGCATAGATTCAGTAAATCACGAATAACCATCACAAGGAATCTGTTTTCCTGCCACATAAACAAGATGTTATAATATGTCAAGACAACTATCTTATAACAAGTAAGAATACTTGCTTCATGATTCAAAATGAATAACATATACTAATTTGAAGAAAAGAAATGGCAGTGGTATGAACTACACAGCAAGATAT
This sequence comes from Moringa oleifera, assembly GCA_021397835.1. Lineage (NCBI taxonomy): Eukaryota > Viridiplantae > Streptophyta > Magnoliopsida > Brassicales > Moringaceae > Moringa > Moringa oleifera. Next base: position 1,078,987 of record JAJFZO010000094.1, read on the forward strand.
TTCCAAGAGGCAAACCCGCAATTACCAGAGACTAAAAAAATAAATAGGTGAGTAAATTTCTGAGGAAGTATTCTAGGAAGATTTCAACATCAGCAATGTCTCAATCCTATTTTCACTAAGCTTGTAGGTTAAAAGAACTTAAATTGAAGAATGAAATGTAACCAAGGCTCACGGGTTGGACTAGTGAAGTATCTGGTAAAGCAGCATGAACATCACCAGTTGTAGTTCTAAACAAAACTTGAGTTCATTTATACATTTTTATCTTTGTCTTTTTGTTAATTGTGATATTTTTAGTCAAATTTAATTTGACGATACAAGGTTTTGCTGAAATGTCATTGAGTGACTTTATCATACAAACTACTAGATTCAGTTCAGTTTAGATTAGATGGTTACGTTTTCTGATCTGAGCCATATTCTACATTGATCAGTTCTCAAAGAATTGACCAGAACTGAACTGTTCATAAGGAAAGAACTAAACCAAACAGAAATTAACAATTCAGTTTGGATTCACTCGTTTAACCATTCTACCCAAGCTGAAAAGCAATTCAATCTGAACTTGAGAAAAGATACCTGCTCTTCCACCATGGACCCAGATATGGATCCTATTGCCCAGCATAATGTGTTCAGGTTGTTCCACGTCCAATCCTCACCACTCAATTGTTTACTTAACTTCTTCAACATCTGCATGGCACCAACAAAGAACCAAGTAAATTAAATAAAAATATCAAGAAAAATATTAATTCAAAAATGCCAGCATCACGGTTCACCTTTAAAGTTGCTAACAGAGACAACTGCAGTTTATCCCACTCATCTTGTTTATGTGTGCATTACTGCTGGTTTCTTTTAAAGGAATGGAAACGGAAAATAACAGAAAGAAGTGAACACAATTAAAGATTAGTTACAAAAATCATACGTAGTTCGTTCATTCCATTAACTTTTTGATACTCAAGTACTGGTAAAACATGACCCTTTTTTCTTCATTCTCTTCAGCTTAAAGTACTCATAACCAATCTTAGTCATTCTACAATCAGCGGCCACCTTGCATATAAATGAGATCTTATAGATAAATACACAAAATTATCAGAATAAGAGGTCCTCATTCTATATCCATAACCATTCACAGCACCATTTACATAGAATCATAAAAAAAAAAAAAAAAGACAACATAATTTGCATGGTTTTATCCATTAAAAGATGCAAGAGGAGATGGAAAGGGGAAGTCATGAATACCTGCTTTTCAGTGTCCTCATGGTCAAGGTGTGAAAGGTAGATCAGTGTCTCCCTCATAATCTGCAAAATTGAACTTTTATTGACGATAGAAACCACAACAGTACTTATTCTTTTTTGCTTGAGAAGTTTACTTTTTAACCAAAATCTAACAAATATTTCTACAAAAATGAATACCGTGACAATAAACACAAAATGTAATTCTATCCTTGAACTATAGAAACAAGGCAACATGATGCATAACAGTTTTAGATGTACAATGTTACCCTCACTTCTGAACAGCTAGAGCATTTTGTTCATCCAAAATCATACCCACCTAAGAGTTTCTTGGTCAGTCCATAGTGAAACATGAATGAAGATTTCAGGGGGGGGGGGGGGGGGGGGGGGAGAGAGAGAGAGAGAGAGAAGTAAGCAAGATGGAATTGACAGATGGTTCACATATCTGCAGAAGCCAAACATGTTTTATCACCTTATACTGAACAAGCACATCATTGTCCTTCATGGTTTCACGAACAATGTTCCCATTTTCATCTTCAACTATAAGGACCTCTTCAGGCTTAGCCATACGACTGATCATGAGCATTCTCAACTTTGACATTGGACTGGCATAAAGCTGTCTTCGCTGCAGAAGTTGAGATCCTAGGCCATCAACCATACCAGGAAGGAAAGGCATCTGCCAATTTGACAAATGGAGATTTAAATTAGTTATTCTTCAACTGCAAGTAGACAATCTTATAACCAACAAACATCTTATCGTGAGTCAAGAACATCCACGCTAGCAACTTATATGTACAATATTTCGCAATGTGATATACCGCAGAAATATATGTACATGCAAACATATTTATTACATGATACCTAATCCATATATATGATTTAAAAAGTGCATATAGAGATATATAAACGTTATATGAGATTTAATCCAAAAACATATATACATATTATGTAACATACATAACTTAAATTCATATGCATGAAGCATATTATGTTATATGCATGGCCAGGTCCTCATGCCTCACTTCTTTGAGATTTCCGTGACTCTCGTTGTCACCACTTAAAACTTGTGGTCGTGTTATAGAACAAAGCTTTGTGTTCTAAATATGCAAACATGAACACCCTTAGAAACACATGCACTCAGGGACATACATACATGCACATGAATATAGACATAAATGCACATACACTTACACCAAGCTCAACAATTACGAAATACCATGGACTAACATAAACTATCAAGATCTCTTACAGTGTTGACATCATAAGTCTGATTTGAAAGCAGCAAATCAAATATCCCCTTGAACACACATACATCGTGCACATATGAACACATTGAGAATGAGAGGATGGGAGGAACAGCAAAGAAAGAAAAAGAGAAACGCAACAACAAATTTGAGGTCCCTGGATTAGGCGAACAAGCTTCTTGCAAAAGCCAATATCATGCTTGTAAAGTAAACCTTCAGCATAGCTCAGAAGACCAACTACTCTATTTTACAATTAACCAATCATAAACATATATCTTCAACACACAATATCTCTGTACCTGTAGTCCCATCATGCTAGCAGTAACTGCAGGGTTATCTGTATTGTGATGGGCATCAAAAAGCTCCAAAACCAAAGAGTTCCAGTAGTCCAAGCACACCTGTATCACAGTAAGCCAGCAAATCTCACATCATAAGTACATGAATCAAATTAACAAGAATGGGGAAAAACATAACTTATCATTCACAATAACATACAAACGAAATAAAAAATAATAGCAACCATAAAAAATAGCATACCTTGAAAACCTCTGTGTCATCCACATAAGAGATATTTATCAAATATTCAAGGCCCATTAGCAGTGCAGCTATGTTCTCCTGTGAGGATTCTAGTACTCGAATATGAAACTGCATACAGAGGTTACAAGGACTGAATTACAAGAATAACCTTAATCAATGACATCTTTTTTATCAGAAAAGAAAGGAAGAAACAGTACAATATTGAATATGGAGCACTTATGTTTCCTTTGAAAACTAAAAGGTTGCAAAATTGTACCCAGAGTTGTTCTTTTTAGATAATAAACTAAGAATATTGGATACTAGAACTCAAAACTAGTTCCATTTTAGACTATTCTTAGCATACTGGAAATAATGTACGTTTACGACCTGTTATCATGTAGATTGAAATAAGCAACTCATACATGCGTTGCAGTTGAACAGGCAACACGCTGACAAGTAAACCATTCTTTATTTTGTCCTAGGCCATGCCCACAAAAGAAGCAGGCTAGTCTATATTTTATTATAAAGCCAGAAAAATGAAAAGACTTGATTAAAAATTTACCTTATAGAATGAAGTGAAAAAAAGTGCCAAGTTCTGAATAAATGCCTGGAGAAACAACATTTGAGGGTAAAATGGTTTCAAACACATTGAAAATTACAACACAGGTCCTGATTGAACTTTATGAAATCAAAACTCACTTGCTCCTCACTTGACCCATGTGCATAAGCTTCAGGGATATTTGTGGTTGGTGGAAGAATGGCCTATAAACACCCAGAAAACAAAGATGTCAAACAAAATTGAACTAGAACAGAGAAAAGAAGGATATAAAACATAATATATCAGTAAATCTACAATCGGCAAGGTTTCGAATGAATGAATATATGATAAGCTCAAAGGAAAATCTAAGAACATAGAAAACAAGAATAAACACTTCAAAGAAATGTGATGACCCACCTGTAACTGCACCATAAATATGTTATACATCTTGACATACTGCATGTTATAGAAGTCCCCAAAATTAAGAGCTGCAACCTGCCAACACCAAAAGCTATTAACTAAATCAAGAGTAAGGAGAATATAATGTTTTCGATCATTAGCAATGAAATCAAAATTGCATACCTCTGTCAAACACTGGAGAGTGAGGTTCCGATAGGCTTGCAGAGGAAAAAATTTTAGGAGTGTCTCCAGCTGTAAGGCATAGCGACATGGGGTGTGAAAAATATCATAATAACCTTAATTGTGCAAGTTAATAGCTGTATTATTCCATGAAATCAACCACATCAAAGGAAAAAGAACATACCAATGGAGACTCAAATATATAGCCCAATGGTATCCACGAAAGGAAAGCATGCAATGTGGACAGTGTTGCTCTTATAAGCTCAGTTCTTTGAGATACTGAGAGTACATACAAGCATAACTCGTGAATGAGTTGAAACTCACTGCAGCAAGATCAAACAGAATTCATTCTCAGGAAGATGGATTACACAAGTATTATAGCACATCCCACATAAAATGTTGTAAACACAAATCAATTGCTTGGAAGCATGAATCAACATTCAGTATTGAAGCAATATTAGTGAAACTGCTAAGAGCAACACATGTAACTGAATGAGAATTGAGAGCGGAAAAAGAAAATTGTACTAACAAAAAGAAAATGAGGTTAGCCACTTTCTGGGTTAATATAAAGATCAGTTAAGCTAAAACCATGAGGAAACAAGGGATGCATCAAATTTGGAATCTTGATCTAGCATAATGTTTGATCACTTACAGAAAATAAAATCATAGTGTCCCAAGTACTTTAATTACTCTTCAAAAGGAAGTGTAAACTAAATTCCCCTAACAACCAAATAAACATAGCATCCTTTCTTGACATCTGCATATCCCTTGCAGCATGTGCAGAGCCCTGAAAACTTAATTTTGTCTTTCTGAGATACTATAGTTAAATTTCAGATAAGTTGCTCATATCCAGCAAATCCTCTCAATTACTGACACAGAAGAGTATGAAGTTCCTACCAAGTGAAAAATATAATAGCGAAGTTTTTTTTTTTTCTCATACATGTAGTCTGATAAATAAAACCTTGAAATGATTTTAATTCTAGAACACTACCCTCACTCCTGCATAACTAAATTTTGTTTTGATCACTACCTCACATGTTCATAATAAGGCACAGCCATCTTATTGGTTGCAACGCCTTAACTGAAAAAAGAAAGCATCAATGGCCACACACAAGACATCACCACATATATATTAAAGTATCTTACCTATTCAGAGATTGTTTTAGCTCTTTGATCTTCTGCTGAGTCATTTCACCTCTTGAGAAATCAAAAACTTCTTCACTTAGAAGCTGAAAGAAGAACAGCCCGTGTTAGCCATGCACATTGGAACAAAGTTTAAAAAGGTGCAAACTAACAAGGTGAACTCACTTTCAATATAGCCATGCAATTCTCACAAATTGTTTCACTTGTTTTTGCTGCTGCAACAAGATCAGGAATAAAGCTTCGCCATCTAGCTGGCCACTCATGCTTTACAATCTGGATATACATCAAAATATTAATTTATGCTGGAGGAGCCAACAAGTACATACTCTTATGCATTATATACAAGCAGAATGCTCACAGAACTTTCTTAGAAGAAATTCATATGCAATAAAGATCAATGAAGCTTTCACAACTCAATCAGACAGTAAAAACAACGAATCCTGTAAATAGAATTACATTACTTATTTGAACAATGATACTGCAAATGATAGAAGAAAAAAGAAGAAAACAATGGGGAAAACATGCAGCATTAACTAACTGCAAATATGCTCAGTTTTCATAAAATATAATTGTTTGCAAGAAACACTGGAGAGAGAGAGAGAGAGAGACAGAGACAGAGACAGAGACAGAGAAATAAAGTATTTTTTTCATTAGAAAAGAGAAATGAAGTATTTGACAACAATGTTTCACACTCCTATTGTATTACACAGCTGTAGAAGCACCATAAATGCTACTGTAGTTAGGTTTGATTAAGAGGAGCTTGTGTTTTTGTTTTCTTGTTATTTTCACTTAGGTTATTATGTACAAATTATGCTAGGCTTACGATCAGTTCTTACTTAGATTTTACAGTGTTTTCTTCTTATAATTATTAAATAGGAATTGTATTATGACTCTTGATCTTTATTATCGATGACATTAACATTTTGCTTTTCTTGTCTCGTGACATTGCAATCGTCAAGGCATTTATCTATGTTTTCATTAAAGAGACTCAAATTTTAAGGCATACCCTACCTTTTGTGCTTGCATCAGTAGTACATAGACATATCGAAGGCAACAACTAATATTCTTATGTGTGTTATCAGCGTCAGCAGGTACTTAGATCATACCTGAACCAATATGATATTGAGTTTGTTGACATAAAGCCTTTCCACACGAAAAGAAGCCTCATTACTCGAAAGCTACAACAATGATAACACAAGTGAGAAGTAATAAGTAATGTTGGAATCTGGGGAAAAAATCATAGCATTTTAGACATCAAAAGGCCAATTTCCTCCCTCCCATAAAAGGAAGCAAGTACTTCTCCAGGATCAATACCTGTACAATGACTTCTGAAATGTAATTTTTCATTCCATCTCGCTGCTCAACAGGCAATGCATTCCATCTATACTTGATCACACCTTCTAGGACCTGAAAATAATATGCCAAAAATTGCCTCTTAACACAAGCATCTTAAAAAAGTAGCACCTCAAAAAATAAGAAGATTTGCCAACACTTGATCATCTGTAACATTAAGTTGCACACAGAAGTTGCCCAATCAGCCAGAAATATGACAAAATTAAAAGCAATATGGTTGCATAAAATTCCAATTTATTAGAACTATATAATGATAGAGAAAATATTCATAAAAAGCTAAAAAGGAAAGGAGTAGGAAGGAAAAAGAGGGTAGAAACCCCAAGAGCAACAATCCAGCTACTGTTACCCATAACTGTCCAACTGAAGCTTATAAAGACAGATCTATGATCTCAATGTTAACCTCAAATTCAAATTCAATTGAAACTTTAAACATCAAATCCTACAATAGCACCAAGCATTCGCGGAAGGCAATATGATTATCATTTCAGATGCCTCATGATTTATGGATGATTAGTTTTACTTTCCTTGTTTGTTAAAAGAAACATCCATCACTACTCTTAACATGATAGAAACTATCAGTACCCCAATCAATCATATTTACCAGCTGTAATCAAAAGTTCAGCCATATTATGAGAGTATGATCTAAACTCAGAGGGATCAATACATGAAACAGCACCATCCAAGAAGGCAGTCTTCCACTCTAGCTGCTCTATGTTTATGAATGCAACAAAAATATAAAAGAAAACTATCATACTCAAGATTAGATATAAATTATCATAAGAGAAAGAATGCAACATCTGTCACAATAGAACATTACAGATTACAGACTACAAAGTAACTATCTAATACTGCACATTTTATCAAAAATATAAAGTCAACAAATAGAAATGCAACTGACCTGCAAGGCAAAGAACTTGGTATTGAGATTCTTTGTATTCTGTAGAATGTGCACAACTTGGAGCCACATATCAGGATTATTTTGCAAATCCCGTAAAATCTGGTCTGCAGCTGTTCTCTGGGAAACATTTTGGGGGCAGAAATTCAATATCACTGATTGTAGGAAGAACAACGAACAAAAGAAATGCTGCAAACTGTCTTTATAATTACCAGTTACAAACAAACACATGATGCACCAAAACAATTGTCAAAGCAGTGGACCTGATAGCCACAGAAAGAGCTTCCACTAGACAATTGTTACCATAACTTTGTTCACAAGATTTGACAAACAAAGCATAGGACATGATGATTGTGCTCAGAGAAGTATAACATAAACTAGGAAAAAGATGGCCAAATACAAGCAAAAAAAAATTGTAGCTCCCACACAACTGACAGCCTGGATTAAGAGTTCAGAAATTTTGCTAATTTAAAACAAAACTAAAAGATATCAAGAAAAGTAGAAATGAAAACGCAGGACTTCATTGCTAAAGTATTACCATCAACATCAAGAGGCACAAAGCATTTTTTGAGGAATAATATTAAGAAGTACATCATTTCATTATTTCCAATAATGCTGTTAACTTCTACTTTCGTATAGGACATCTAGGAAAGGTGATATTTCAAGTTCTACTCGTCCTTACAAATGCAGTGTCTACAGCAAACTAGAAGGTTACCTGTGGAAACCACTGTCGAGCTAATAACTTACCAAAACAGTTGGACAGGTAAGTTTTAGTTTCATTACCCAAAGACATAACATTAATCCCTTTGCACTACAGCATTCTCCCAAAGACCGGCTAATTTAACAAGTGCAAGCAACAAAGAAATATACCACCGAAGTATGAACTGAAGTAGTCACAAAAAACCTAGCACAATTGAAGAGTGCATGTTCAGATAGTTAACCCCAAGTAACTTAGAAATCCAAGTCACCCTCATTTTCCCACACATTTTCGGGAACAAAACAGAATCTGAAGATGACAAAATTTTATCATCCAAAACCCTCTCTAAGAATAGGTTCGAGCGTGTTAAACCCTAATGACCAAAAACTCCATCCCGACCACATTTCCTGAACATTTATCGGGAAGTGAAGAATCTAGAAGAAAAAATAGTAAAACCCCTCCCAAAGTAAGGACCAGGGTGTATAAAATCTTATCGACTGAATAGTTCCGAATTTTCCCCCATTTTCCCACACTCGCTCTTAAAACGAAACAGAAAGTAGGGAAAGGTAAGAGGAGTACGGACTCACCTCATCCTTAGATCCGGTGCCGTAGAAGGCCGCGACGGTGGCGTCGAGCAAGCCGACGTCAATCGGCTGGCTCAAATCCCTCAGCTTTTCAGCCGCCATAGGCGTAGCAAACACTGGAAAGACACTCTCTGATACTAAACCCTAGAGACAGTACGGCCCAAACCCTAAGAGAGAGAAAAAGACGCCAAGAGATCTTCTAGAGAGAGAGAGAGGGGGAGAGAGAGAAAGAGAGCAATATATATATATAAGGGAGACTTCTATAAAAGACAGCTTAAAATTGAAGCAGAGAGGGGGGTGAAAGAGAGACTTTGAATTGTGTTTTGTTTGATTTTGTATTTATTTTTTACTTTCTTTTTTTTCTGAATTATTTTATTTTAATTTAAAGATATGTTTCCACTTTGGACCAGAAAGTGAAGAGTGCGTCTGGTTTTGGGTTAACGCAGCGTTGTTGAAGCGTTGAAAACAAAGAGCCACGCAGAGAGAGAGAGAGAGAGAGAGAGAGAGTGTGTGTAAAAGACGAAGAATTTACAATCTGTTTTCCTTTTTTTTTTTTTTTTGAAGGTATTGAGATCTTATACAAATATGGCAATAGTAGAATCAACTTGATAAATTTATAAGTCACAAGTTGTTAAGAAATAAGTCCAATAAGAAATACGATTATAAAGTACTTAGGGTGAATAAAATTTTCAAATATTTTTTAAAATATCTTAAATAATATAAAAATTAAGTTAAATATAAAAAAAGCATTGTATATTTGTATTTTCATTAAAAATTTATAGTTTCTTTAGAATAATTTTATATATAAACTTCTAATTTCGTTTAAATTGGATTTTAACTTAAATTTTTTAAAATAATATTCAAATTGAGATCTTATATAAATAGAACTTTAAAATATTTATTTAGATCAAATTAGATTTTAGTTCAAATAATTTTAAAAAATTAAATATATTTATATTTAAAAATAATTCAAATAAATTATACACTTTATTTTGAGATTATTCTTAAAATTTAAATGATTTTTTACTCATAAGTTATTTTTCATATATTTTTAAAATTTTTGACATTGTAAATTTTTTTAAAATATTTTTAATTCTCAAATATTCTAAACATTATTTATGATGAGAGTTTATATATATATATATATATATATATATATATTTTACATATGTAAAAGATTTTAAATCTAAATTCATAAAGTTTTTAATTTAAAAATTTTTAATTTTTAAATTTTTTTATAAAGTTTAATTTAATCTAAATTGATAGTTCTTTATTTGTCACTTTTTAAACAGTATGATTCGTTTGATAACATAAGATATATTTAATGGTTTTATATAAATTTTATTTTAAAAAAATGTTCAAACTTTTTTAAAAAAAATTTAAAATTTATTGAGTATTAAAAATATTTTTTATAAATTTTTAATATTGTAAAATTTAAAATAATATTTTAAGACTCAACATTTATCACAATAACTTGAATAATTCTTTATACTTGTAAAAAAAATTTGAAGTGAAAATTTTTTTTACAAAATTTATAATTTGAATTATATTTGTTAAAAAAATTAAAAAAATTAATTTGAATATAAAATTATAAAAATTTTGCTCAAAAAAATTATATAAAGTTTATTTCGATATGTACTACAAAAGTGAAACCGATCCAATAAATTCATTTGAAAACTAACATGAAAGTTTGTAAATATTAAATTTGTAGCTTAAAAATATATATATACACATATATAATGACTTATTAAAGTACTTTAAAAAGCTGGTTATTTATTATGATCAAAATAAATATGAAATTTTTTATATTTCTTGATACATTATATTTATAAAAAATAACATCAAGGTAATGCGAACACCAAATACATCTAATATTCTTATTTATTTAGTGCATATAAATTTTTATATACATATGTCATATCTGTATTCATTTATATATTTCTTAACTTATATGTTTTAAGGGTAAAATAAAATATTATTTCAAAATAAATATTATTTTGATATCCAAATGTTATTTAGATATGTATATATGTCGCGCTTGTATTCATCTATATAAGTTTTCATTAAGGCCTGATAAAAGAGTTTGAAAACGTAAAAAAGATTCAATAATTTAAATAAATTGTTATCAAAAATTAAAATAATAAATAATAAACAAAATTTTATAAAATATTTACCTGTAATATCAAGAAAAAAAATATAAATTATATGTCACAAATATTATCACTTAAAAATTATTTACGATTTAAACTTAATCAATTGAAAAAGTCTGCTCAGTTTACAAAAGAAAATACCTTCAAACAAATCAATAATTAATAATCAAGTGTACATTCTGAGAGTATGAAGAAATATTTGTGCATTTTATAAGTTTTAGGACAAATTTAGTTGTTTATTTTATGAAAAATTTTCAATTTAGAGGTATCTTATGAGAGATTCTGAACAAATATGATGGAAAAGTATTTAGAGATTTTGGACGTTGATTATGATACGATATATTAACAAATTTGTACTAATTGCTATGATATTATCAATTAATTTGATTCCATGTTTGAGCTTAGTTGAATGGCAAGACTGACGTCTGAGCTAAGTTGAAAAACTAATGTTCGAGTTAAGTTGAAGCATTGATATTCGAGCTAAGCTAAAGGACTCACATGAGGAACCTGATTGGTTCGATTTAGGATGAATGATGTATATCACTTACCGATCTTGTGCCCCTCTATATAAAGTGCAAAAAGCAGGCCTAGCTTTCAGAAAAAGCTTGGGTTCCTAAATTGAATTTTGGCATTTTCACATCTTTTTGTATTGGCGACACCATGTCTCATTATTCGCAAGCCTGACCTAATGGGATTTTTGATTAAGCTTTATGGTAAAGTCGATGGGTTTCTCAAGCTGCCAACAAGATTTAAAAAAAAAATTGCACTTTTATCTAACCCTTATGGGGCAAACGCCTAAGGACCATAAGGTTTGGAGGGAAAATTTATCCTACTAGCTAACCTTTGTGAGGTACATTATTGAGACGTGACTATCATAAGATATAATAAAACGTTCATCACTATTGGCATTATAAAGCTGAATGGTTTCTACATTTGCTAAAACAAAACATATCGTAAAAACCTATTGGGTGCTTTTGAGATATTATATTATTTATATTACAGATTAGCTTTTAAGGACCTATCAAAAAAAGATTATCACCTCAATAAGAAAGTGTAATAATTGCAACTGGATAAACATTCCTTTAGAAGTCAATATTGATTATGCAAAGTATAACAATTAAAGGAGAAAAAACTTTATGATGGTTAGAATCTACCAGATAACACATTAAAAAAAAACTCAAAATATATGATTCATAATCTCATGTGATCATAAATCGAAATTATCAAAAACTACCTACTAACTTTTACGTGTGGTTGTTCTTTTTGAAGTATTTAGGTGGAAAGCATGACTTTGTGCTCTAATTCCCATAAATAGCATTAATATTATCACTCAAAATTATTTCATCTTGAACTAGATCAATTAAAAATGTCTGTTCAACTTACAAAAGGGATACCTCTGATGCTTAAGTCAGCAATCAATAATAAAATGAACTTTGCAATAAAGAAACATATATGTCTTTTATAGGCTGTGGCGCAAATCTAATTATCTATTTTATAGTAAATCTTGAATTTAAGATATCTCATGAGAAATTCTAAGCGAATATAACAAAGAGAATAAAATGGAGATTTTGGGCATTGGTTATGGAAAATATATAGAAAAATTTATGCTGATGCAGAATTTTTCAAACCATAATTTTAATAGTTGATTTGGTCTCTTATTTAAGCTTAGTTGAATTATAGGACTAATATCTAAAAAGTTGAAAGACAAATATTTTAGGTAATTAGCCAAGCCCAATTAGTTTGGTTTAGCATGAATTTTATTAGCTTTTCAGGTAGGGGGAATTCATAATTCATATATATTAGTAAAGTTATTAAATTGCAGCTTTGCAACTGCTTTTTTAAAAATACAATATGAAATTGTAGTAAACCATATCTTATGACAATCTGTTTCTCCATCCTCTAAATGAAAACTCTTAAGATGGAAGGAAGTTATGAATAAAATAGGGAGGGTATTATGACATCTTATGGGTCCTTAAACTCACTTATGAGTAGTCTCTCTTCCATTGATCTTTTTCATTCCATTAAAGCTAGCCTAAAGCAAATCAATCTCCTAAAGCAAGAGATTATGCACAATTTGATCGCTACAATTTATTTCCTTTCATATCTTGAAAAAGTAGTTAAGAAAAATCATCTTAAACCTTTTCTTTTATAGACCTTGATTATTTAGAGCTTGATTTCCTTTTTGAGAGTTTAAAATATGAGCTCAATGCTTGCTTTACTAATAAATATATGATTACACGATCTTGATTAACCGTATAATTCATTTCTTTTCATTGACAATACATAATTATCACAATGTTTAACGATTTTACTAATCATTCTTTTTTTAGAAGTGTGAATGATCACTTTATATGTTCAAAACAATGGATAAAGGTTGCATAAAATCGTGATGTTTGTTTCACATTATCAATTAAATTTTTATATTTAAAAAGTAAAAAATTAAATATTAATTTACCAATTTAGATAAAATTGAACCTTATTAAAAAATCAATAATTAAAAATCTTATATAACAAATTTTAACTTAAAATTCTTCATAACCGTAAAAAAATTCAAAATTTTGTTTTAAAAAATTTTAAAATTTTTTGAATATTAAAAATATATATTTTAAAAGCTTAAACTATCAAAATTTTAAAAATTTTTTAGAAAACAAATTTTTAACCATTCAAATCTAAAGGATGGATAATTCATTTAAATTATATCTGAAGCATTTTCAATAATAAAATATATTTATTTTTTAATAATTATTTAAATAAAAATTCAATCTAAACTAAATTAATGAATTAAAACTTAATTTATATTTTTGTATAAAAATTTGATTAATAAAATAAAATAAATATTAAAATTTCATATCTTTTATTTAAAACAAATAATAATAAAACATGTCAAAGACAAACATTAAAGATTATAAATAATAATAATAATAATAAAAATAAACAATCCTAAAAATAAATATAAAACAATATCAATAAAGTGAAAATACATGATAATAAAACATGAAAATATACCAATAAAGCACAAAAACTATAACAATTAGGTAAGAAAACTAACAATAAAGCAAGATAATAATAATAAGGCAAGAAAAAAGGTAATGATAAGGCATTATCAAATAATCAAAAGCCATGATCACAATAATTTAAAAAAGAAAAAACAAAAACAATAGTAAAGAAGTTCGACCGCAAGAATCCAAAGCAGGCGCGAAACCAATTGGTATTCCCGCCAAAATATTGAGAAACTACAGTTGCAAATCCTCAAAAATGTATCACATTGACAATATCCAACTCATTTTACATTTTAAAATAACGATAATTAAATCACTTATTTAAAACAAAATGATGAAATAAACAAAAAATAATTACAAAAAGCACAAAATAGACCTCATTCCATGCTGCCACAAGCACGTTCAACTCAAAATACAAACTAATAGTCATAAATGCATTTTCAATAACATGTATGTATACCTTACTTGGTTTTTACTGTCACAAAACAACAATATTAAATATGCCAAAAAAATCAAAAGAAAATGGCTTTGCCTTTTGCAACAAGGTGAAAAAAGCTCATGACTATTTTTTTTTTTAAATGTAATTTCAAAACAATAGTAAAACTTGTATTTATTGTTGCCATTATATGATAATTTTGCCTGAAATTTCAGAAAAAGAAACTATTACCAAAAAAAAAAAGTCACTTACCGTTTTTAATTATTCACAAATAATCTTCTACAGAAAGCTATCTGCAAAAATTTTTCATTAAAAATAAAATAAAAAAGAAGTCTGATTTTCTTCCAAAACTCTTACTCATTATTAAGAACTACTGTAGGAACCATAAGATGGAATTGCACTTCCATTGTCAGGTGAGTTACCCATAGACTAATGACAAGTGTGAGAAGTATTCTTGCTCTTACTTGATATACAAATTAACACTTTCACTTCAAGAAATCACAGTGACTAGTGCCCCCATAATACTCAGCTGTTGGCGCTTATAATTTAACATACCCATCAACAAAATCTAGAGTTGATGTTTGCAGGCCAGAATCAAAAATACAGTCACTGAACTAGCATACTCTGAATTAGGGAACAAGTACAAGGCAAGATCCTGTCAGATTACACCGAGGGGCTGAGAAATCATTCTCAGTCCTCTTTCATTGAATCACAAACATAAATTTGAGGGTTAAAGAACGGCAGAGGAAAACAGAAAGGCTCCACCAAAGAGGTACAACATGTTTGTAAGCATGCATGATCTACACTTTTTTAAGTGATGGAATGTTTGTCACTAATGGCAACTATGAAGCAGGCATTCCAACTTCAAACAGAAAACTAAAACAACAAGCTAATCTAACTTTATATTACATTGCTCAAAAAAGTCAGCTATCAAGATGCAATGCCTGTAATTTTTCTCAGACTTTTGTTTTATCCTTGTATGCACTCTCCTAAGCCTTTCTGTAATGCAGGTACACCTGTGCAAGAACTGCAACACGCCCTCAGTATCACTCTTCAGTCTCCCCACGACGACTGCTGTCAGAAATAGAAGACGATGCTGTAGATGAAATGGTTTTTCCTTTGCTATCTAATGATGATGTGCAACATGTGTCCAAGTCGGCTTCGGGCTTTTGCAGGAGTTGGAGCTGGTTTTGCAGCATCTGTTACAACAATTAATGGGAATAAGGAAACTGAATGAAAATGAGACAAAAGAAATCATATAGTGGGGAACAGAATCAGTCATGTAAATGCAAAATCTTTCAAACAGATTCAATAGTTGTCATTCTAATGAACCAACAAAACTGTTACCAGAACTAGTAAAAGACATGCAATGGATAAGATGCTATGCCTCTCAGGTACAGTCGATACACCCAAATCTGACCTAGTACCAGAAAAGCTAGCCAACTGATCTTTAACCTCACACTTAAAGCAAAAAAAATGGATAAAATACATGGTAGGATAATACCAAGGAAATGTCAGGGTCTTGCAGCAAATAGTTTGTTATAGGAACTTTTTTTAAAAAAAAATACTTCCTTCTTTACTTAAAAATCAAAAAATGAAAAGGCTAAATGAATTCATCCATCACTGTCAGTGTCGGATGGCTTTAAGCATTAATACTGTACCAAGTAAGAGCTTTTGTGAGCACGCATTGAAAAGATTGCCGAGGACTGCTTACATCTTGTTATTATTTTTTGCTTAGGGCCAAAAGAGAGATTCAACATTAATTGAATCAGGTAAATATGCATCCAATTAACCTCTGCTACCTGAACTATAACAAATTTGATACTGAAAATTTTTGGTTTAATTGCCGCATCGCATGCTTTAACTCCACCTTTCAAAGGTGGAGAGAAAGAAGGAAAGCAGGAAGGACAGCACATTTTCCAATTGCTAGCACAGATAGTTAATATACTGGAGTATGCGTTTTAAGGGGAGAACTCCGCAATTCACATCAACAAGACAAAACAACCATGGTCAAAGAAACATTTCGCACAAGCTCATAATCCTTTGTATAAAGCATGAGTTGGCATAGATCACATGCAACCAGTCTCTCACCAACCTTAAACAACTACAGTCCCCTGGAGCAAAGAAGCAGAGAGGCAGAAAAGAGGCAGATATCTAAAAGAACTTCATCAAACAACAAAGATAAACCGTCTGCTAGAGCAAAATTCACTGTCAACATTTTAGCATCATGAATTGTGGTCAAACAAATTAATTTACTCAAAAGCAAGGAATAATTGCTTTACGTTTTTCCATCTGATAGGAGGTTTCTTAAGCTTGGCTGTAAATCTATCAACACAGGTTGGTAGTGCTACCATCAGACAAGCTTCAACATATGTAAAATCAAAAGAGATAAATAAAGCAGAGGACAAATAGTACCTCAATCTGGTGCTGAAGAAACCTTCTCTGAGCATCCAACTCAGAGCCTGGAGCATTTGCATTAACAGCCAATCTTTCCCCAGAAGTCAAACTAGCACCAGGTAACTGGAAAGGCACAAAAACACACTGGGGAAATTTTGATAACGGTGAGTTCACGGATTCACCAGGAATTGTAAACAGTTGTGATCCGGCGGAAGCTTGTTCTACACCAGCCACCACATTAGAGGATTCAGGTCCATGCACCCGAGGAAGCAAGGCGTAACCAGGAGACCTGCATATAAGACACAAAAATTCTTTTATGCTTTTGCTTTGTTGCATCCCATGCAAGCTCAACATCTAATTTGGACTGAATGCCATTCAGACTAGCAAACCAGTGAGCCAGCCACAATGCTAATATTATACCTGGCACAAGAAAGAGGAACTGAACCAAGACCCTTGAAGATGTCAAGAACTTCGGTGCCAATATATAATCCTTACGCTTTCGACATATAAGTTAAAAGTCAACCCACAACTGAAAATTTCATGGACCATCAGATTATACATATCTTAACTGCTACCCTAAGATTTGTTTTCTGGGATTGCCAAAATAGGAATAGTGGCCTAAATTTGAGCTCTGTAGGGCATACAAAATGCACATGCCATTAGTAGGTTGGACACATTACAATTTACTTACCACACTACAGTGCTTGCAGAAGGATAAACATAGGATTTCTCATATACTGAGGCAGCAGCAGCAGCAGCTTGAAGTCTGGCCTGGTGCCGGCTCAAAGTATCGTTGGCAACACCACCAGCAGAACCATGGGCATCCGTATTAGAGGTGCCTGTCCCTGTTCCCATTTTACATGATTAGTCCATGTTTTTGAAGATTATCAAGAAACCTTCAATAAATTGTTTAAAGATGACCAGAACTGATATTCAAGAAGTCAAATCGACTTGAATCTCAAAATAACATATAAACAACATACTACAAATACAATTATAACAGACACAATTTTGACATACATGTAGACATGAAAATACAGGTAAAGATACGGACATAAAAGTGTTTACCTTGCTGATGAGCATCTCGCCGTGAGCCATGCTGTCCTCCATCTGATGTCCCATTTTCAGGGGGTACAACTAATGCTCTGCATGTTGGACAGGTATGCTGCCGCTCTAGCCATGAGCGGAGGCAATGCACGTGAAAGAGATGTCCGCAAATTAATTTCTTTGCTGTTGTCATCTCTTCACGACATATAATGCAGGTGGCGTCGCTTCTGCAAATCCAACAAAGGAATTAAGAAGAAAGATGCACATAATGTTTCTAAAAGTTCTCAAGCTATATGAACCGACAAGATTTAGACTCACGCATTGAGCTCTTCGGATGTTGCATCTGGAAATCTATCATTCATATTTGATGTGATTCTCCTATAACGAATGTAATCAGCAACACGAATTTTGAAGTTTCTAAATGTTTCATAGAGCTCCCGAATCAAATGCAAAGGAACTCCATAATTCCTGCAGAAACAACGGGAATTTAATAAAAACATGACCTTAAGTAACATTCGAAGATTAAGTTATGCAGACCTATCAACAAATTACAAAATGAAGCAGCATAAAAACACATCTTCAGTTGTGAAAGGGCAAACATCTCAGGGTAATGATGCATAAATCTTTAGGATAATTGAGCATAAAATCTATTCTTACGGCCAAGATTCCAATCACGATATTTTTGACAAAATTTAACATCTTCCAGCACACCAATGTGCCAAATCTATGCATTGTTTGTGATTCTTTTACTTATCTTTGCCTTAGCATCCTAATTGAAGCAGAGCACCTAATAATCTTGATGGAAACAAGAAAAAGGTAACACCTCAATTCCAAGTTCAACATAAATGTTACATTTAACCATCCCCATGCATCTCATATTTCCTCAACACAAAATATGTGCTAAAGAAGCATCTCCATTTCCCGTGAGCAATTGTGATCCTGATTTTTAAGGATAGGCTGAACTTATGTCCTCATACATGAAGAGTGGACTAAAGGGCACTGAAGAAATTACTAGAGTAGATAAAGGACAACTGCAAGTTTGCAAGAAACTTCCGAGGTAAATTTTTTGCACACTTGCCTGTCTTCCTCTGATCACTATGAAGATTGCGTAACAAGAAAGTAGTTGATATTAAAGGACCCATAATCTTCAAAATGATATCAAAAGCTTACTCCATGCAAGCCAATTATGCTTTATCCAACCACCCAGACTTTCTGACAGGAACGTTCCCCTAATCATAGTCAAACAAGCACCAGAGCTACCAGCATTCATCCCTATGTTAGTTGATCAGGACCTAAATTGTCAAAAAAACGGCTAGCAAGAAAGTTTCCATATCCAAACCAATCTTGGGCTCCATCCCTTTTGAAGGTGAAGTTCTTGCACAAGGTTAGCTATCTTCTTGCAGCAAGTTCGTCAACCAAGTTAATATTAATCAAATAGTCAGGAACTTTCTGTAGGTCCCACATATCATGGAGTGAAAAAATCCACATCAAACTGGCATCACAAGATTTTATGGTAATCCAAAGTTCAACAGAAGCCACTACTCTGACTAATTGGATTGCATGTGCTGTGACAAGATGGGCATCATCCATGTTGCCCACCTCAACCACAGGTTCATAAGTGGATATAAGTTCCCTATCAATGAGTTACTCATAATGTTTTCAGTTTGCTCAAAGAGTATAACTGTCTCCACCAAGATAGGACTGGCTAATTTCCATATTTTATAGTCTCTAGGGCTCTTTAAGCCTGAATTTTATTTTTCTCTATGATTTATGTTTCTACATTTCTCAATTCTCTACTGGAAAACTTAAAGAAACATATAAAGCAAAAAAAGGAGACAATGACATTGTAAATTAGGTGGTGACCTGCCCCAAACCTTAAAAGTTGAATCCCTACCTCATATTCGATACTAAAAGACATGAAAATAACCATCTGATCCTAGGAAATAAGCACGCTGTTAAAAGGAAAAGGTAGATACAATTTCAATCTATATACTGACTAACAACTTTTAAATTCTGCATATAAAAGTGCATAAAGAGATATTTAGCCTTTACCTTATCCATGCCAAAACAGGCTCCAAAAAACAAAAGCTAAAGCCCAAAATAAAAAAGTCTAGATCTTTATGAATCCAAATTTGCAAGCATGCATAAGTAGCTACTCAATATTTTGAGCTTTTTAAATTGGTATATGCATCAATAGGAGTTTGTACTTGTACACGTGCTACGTATAAGTACCAATAAGAACTTGAGGGAATAAAATTGTGTTAGTGTAAGAATAAAAATCTATGCTGAATGGATAACTTACATGAAGATCACAAGAAAGAAGCACAGATACATAGACAAATGAAGCAAGTCACGTATAAGCTCCAAGTAGAAGGTATACACAGCTTTTCCTTCCCACTGCCCTTCCATAAGCATGTCAATCACATAGAAGACATATTTTACAAATGTTGACACTGTTGTTGTTGCCAGTATCATATACCTGAAATCAAAAGTTACACATATTATTACAATAAAAAGAACCATGTGAAATATATCCACCATGCCCCAAGCAACAATAAACAGAAGGAAGTAACTCTCTTAATGCCACATAGAGAAGTTGTGGTTATGACTGATTTCTCTTTGGACTGTACATATTTAGTCATACAATAATTGCACATAAAATCTGAAAGTGAATGCAAACCTCCCCCACCATGCCCCCCATCCCAAGATCCAGAAAGTAACAAAGGATTTCATACGTCACGTTAATTATCAATCATTACCAGCTCCCATAAAAGAAGTCATATTCTCATTTTAGAATACCCACTGCCATTAAACTGTCCCAAATACATACAAGAATGTATATATACATCTTAGTTATACGGGTAGTAATTAACTTGAGAAACCACATAGATGAGAAGTTCTTCAATACCATCAGCTTCACTTTTACGTGTGAATTACTTATCTAGTTAAATAATTTTCTCTCTCCTCGAAGTAACACGTGGTCCACACCAACTAACAGATGCAAGCATTTAGAGATGAGGTAAAGGCAACATAGAGATGACCAATCATGAAAATGCAAAATTGTGAAGCATATTTTTAACCCAAATGGAAAGAGAACTAATAAAAACAAAGACATGAACTTACTCAAATGAGAAGAAGAGAGACACTGAAGCCTGCCGCGTTTGAATCAAATACTTTGCAGAACTATACAAAAAGAGACAATCTACAAGGAGGAGGAAACCCATAAAAGAAACGATCCGAATGTGGGATAACATAGGAACAGATGGAGTCGTCTCGATGTACTCCACTCTTTTTTGAGCCAACCAATGTAAAGCCTTGATTAACAAAAGAGCTGTGACCATCGCGAGAAATGTAACTGAGAAATCTTGTCGGAAGATAGTAATTGCAAAGAGGATTTCCATGACCTCCCTCCATGATTGCTCATTCAACCTCTCCACCTCTGCTTCTCGAAGGGAACCAAGAAATACTCGTTTGGTTAATTGCCACAGAATGCACATAATGACCAAACCCATATTGAGAAGAAGCACCAAGCTGATTTTGGAGGTCGACAAATACACCATGGCTGGGTAGAACTGGCCTCTACTGTTAAAAGCATGATAAATAACTGCTAAAGTCCCAAGCAAACTAAGGCCAGCATATGTCTGTAACCGCATCATTTTCCTTCCCGTTCCACCGTTCTGTTCACACCACAATGCATCATTCAAGAAATAATAGAAAACCAAAACCTACAAACATGCAAATTACTGATCTGCAACTTTGTCTTCTCAATTAATACAAGATTATTCCAGTAACAAAAGAGCAGTTCCAAATTTAAAAATGCAAGACAGGTAATTACACAGAAGCATATAACCAAAAAAGGAAGGGGTAAAAAAAGGGAGAGCAATTATAAAACGAATTTTAATCTGTCATGTTTAGCAGCTCAAGAAGTAGAGTTGAATTGAATCGAATCGAATCATATAGAACAATTAAATTCGGACAAGTATAATTCATTTTATGTTCCTTCAGTTCTCAGCGACCAACAAGCAAAACCCATTCGCAATACCCGGCAAAATTTTATGATAATATGCCCTAAATTCCTGTTAGAATCTTCATGCAAATAAACAAGTGCGAACGGAATAAAACCCTGATTTATGAAGACAAGGAAGAGTACCTCGAAAAGCTCTAGTTTACTGGAATAACCCTAGGAATTCCTATTCCAAACAACAAAAGAATTGAGCTCGTCCTTGTTTTTGTGTTTCTCAGATTTGCCAGAATAATGGGCACAGCAGATTTTGTGAATAGCGTCACTACTGCCAATAAATTGTGAACACGTGTACAACCATATTGTCTCTGGCCCGGATTAGTTAGCCGGCCGAATGTGAGCACCTTAATAAACTGAATAATATTTAAAAGAAAACTTTGATTGGATAATCTTCAAAAACAAAATATTAATACCATTTCAAACCCAGAAAAGTAAAACTAACCCATGGAGCAAATTAATCAATTGGATCAGGTTCAATTCATTATAATTTAATGTAAATTAATTTTTTAAATAAATATAAAAAATTAAAAAAATATTATTATTTTTTAAAAAAATTGAAATAAATTATATACTTTAGTTCAATTTTATTTTTTAAAATTGACTAACGTTCTATTTATAAATTATTTTTTATAATTTTCAAAAAATTTTGATAATGTTATTTTGAAAAAATAAGATAAAAAATTAAATTTTTTTATGAAATTAGATAAAATATTTTTTTTATATATGTAAAACTTTTAAGTTAAAATTTATTGTGCAAAAATGTTTGAGTAAAATATTTTTATTTTAATTTTTTTAGAAATCAAAATAAGTCAAATTGATACTATTGATTTAATTAATATTTTCAAATAATAAAAATGATAAATTTTAATTAAAAAATTTAATAATATATATTTAATAAATAATAAATATTAAATATGAAAAAGGTTTGTGTTGCTAAATAATGTATATGAACTAATTAAGTTTTCAAAAATATACAAATTACTTTTAATGAACCACTTTAAAAACTTTGAATTAAATCTAAAATAAATAATAACTTCATTTAAAAATGAATCAAATATGTTTATAAAATATATATGTATATATAATTTTTTCTCATCAGAATCATAACATTAAAATATTTTCAAATTAAAATAATTATTAAATATAATAAGTGTTGTCTAATTAAATTAAAACCTAAGAAATAATAGGACTAGGTATAGAACTAAAAATTTTATATAATCGAAAACTTCAAAAAAAAAAAAACAAAAAAAAAGAGTTTGGATACATTTGAAATCCTTTTTAATGTTATTCAGTAGATTGGATAATTTTGAATATTTTTTTAATATTACTCAATTAATTGTTAAATAGATATATATCCATGTGCAGTATTTTGTAGTTTAACAAATTATAAATAAAAAATATTTTAATTTTCTTGTTTTTTATTTTAATATTTTGTAGATAATTTTTCTTTTGTGTGATAAATTAATATTTATATTTCATCTACTTTTGATGTGATTATTTACACTCATTATAATTAAAATATTATTTATATTTAAATTGAGTTTAGTTAATTATGACTTATATTTTTAATTTTTTATCTACTTTTCAATTATTATATATATAATAAATAGTTAAAGAAACAAAACTTATTTAATTAAATGAAATTTATGCAAAATTTTAACTGAAAAATTTTTAAAAATATAAATTAACTTTTTATTTTTATGTGAAAACTTTATCATAATATCCCTTGAATCTAAAACAGAAACTCATTTCCATAGAAGATTTACGTTTCATTAAAATAAAAAGTCATTCATCTTTAAGTATATAATATATTATTCAAAATATATATGCCATTCATCTAATGTGGTGGGCATGAGGGAATATAAACCGGGATTTGGGGATTTTTAAGCTTTTTTTTTTTTTTTTATGGGGTGAGGCAACTTATTTTTTTATTATTCTATTTGTTTAATTTTTTATTATATATAATTTTAAAATTAAGATCAAATTAACTTTGAATTTAAATTTAAATTTAATTTACTTAACATTCAAATTTATGCAAAATAAAATATAAAAATTATATAAAAATTTAATATTTATCTTATATTACCAATCAAATTTTTGCATTCAAAAATGATAAATTGAATTTTGATTTATCAATTTGATTAACTTAGACCTTAATTCAAATGATTATAAAAAATTAAAAATATTTTTGTTGTTAAAATACCTCCAAAATAATTCAAATAAATTATTCACTTTGATCCATTCTCAAATATAAAATTTTTTAATAAAATATCTATTTTTTGAGAACTTCTTAAAAATTGAAAGTCTAAATTTAAAAATATATATTTTCAGTACTCAAATATTTCTTTGCATCTTCAAAAATTTTAAGTCAAAATTCTTTGTATATATTTTTAATTTAAATATTTTAAATTTTTAAAAAATTAAATTAATTTAAATTGATAAATCAGGGTGACTCTGATTGGTAATATGAGATAAATACAAAAGTTTTATGAGACACTTACCTTAAAATAAATTTAAAATTTAAATAATTTTTAATTTATATATATTTAAATTTAATATAATTTTTAAAATTAAATTAAATATTTTATAAAAAATGTAAATAAAATAAATAAATATTTTTGATTATTCAAATAAAAATTTTTATTCATTTCCTTTCTAATTAAACTAGAACTAGAACATAATCTTTTCGAGTTTAAATTTCTATTAATTTATGCTGGGCATGATTTAGAGTTGGAATTAATTAATATCCATGTGCAAAAAGTAACTAAGCGCATTAATGATAGCTGAGTTAAATAAAATTAAGTAGAAGATGAAACAATTGTATTTATTACTCAAAGAAAAAAACACATGAATGTCGTTCTTCAAGATTGTATACAAAGAAAAATATGCAGTCTTTTACATATATAAAATAAAAGTGAAAATAATAAAATCACTAGAGAGGTGATGTGAGCATCCCATGTGAATAAATTATGCAGATTATGACTGTGATAACTCTTCCATACATATCACGCATGTATCTTCAAGCTTGGTCCTCTTTAATGCATCAATAAATTCTTACATTTACGAGCCTAAGATCAGGTATCATTTTCTTGTTTTCGTATGGTATTGGCATGACATATTCTAGACTTAGTAGTATAAGTATCACATGGCGCTAAAGATTATTGTGTCTTATTGCAATGGGAAGTTAACATGCAATAACTCAGGCACACAAGGACTCTTTGGGACTTAAGCATAACAAAGTGAGAAATCCCCAAGATATAACTCCATATCAGCATCTAATTAGAAGCGAGAGTGATGCACAAAGAAGCTGTAGTTGTTTTCTTTCACTACATCATCCATTCTGCCTTTGTTATCTGCCAAGAAACAACAATATCCCTTAACTGTACCATTTCGATTGGAATCACCTTGTATATTGTCGGCTGGTTTTTATTTGGTCCATTAAGATTTTAGATAAAGCCTAGGAATTGAATGATTGACTTATTGGATTGGTGAATCTCCAAAATGCAATAACTACAAGAACACTCAATGAACTTGTTGAAAAGAATGAATTCAAAGAAAATGTGTCTTGAAATATATATTATTCTTATTATCCCATAACTAACACAAACAATTCTTTGAAGTAGAATGTAAGATGAGAGGTAAGTTTAAGTTTGAATCTTAAGGGGCAAGATGAGAGATCCATGTGGGTTTATCACATGCATGTCACTGTTGTTCAGCTCATCAGTTATGTTAAGTTTGAGTCAGGTAACACTTTATATTTTTAATTTAGTTTTTAATTTTGAAAATTAAGTGTCTAAATAGACAAAGATTCGATCAGTTGGAGATCAAATCTTTGTCCAAGTATCCCTACATAGTCCAATAATAACACCCACAAACCATCTTTTCCTCAATGATATGGTCTTTCTTCGAAGGTACTCAACGAGAAACACACGTTGCAGTAACATTATTCTATCGTCATCCTAAAATTACTTGCATCCTATCTTTATGTCCTAAGATTCCATTTTATTTTTTACCTATAAATAAAGATTCATAGCCTCTTAGTAGCAACCTAATTCAAAATAACATAACTTTCTTTTCTACTAACTCTCTCGATCGAGCTCTTAATTACTATTAAGTATTTCAGGGAGCTTTCGAAACAATCTTTAAGTTCCTTCTTTAAACGATACTTTATTTTTGTTTTCTTTTGATACTCAAAGCAATATTTTTAAGGTGTTAAATATTTTGATCTTCTAATGTGCATAGGAAGATCAAAAATGATATTTTTGGTTATTTTATCTTAGAGACGAAAGGTTTGCGTGCTATTATCTATCAAAGATAAAAAAATAAAATATTTTAAAAAGAGTGACTTAATTTGTGATTTAGCCAAGTGAAAAATTAGTAACATAGTTTTTGTTTTTTGTCTATTGTAAGTTCAATAAAACTTGTTAGATAAGAGTGAAAAAAGAAAATGAAAAACACCACTATTTAATGGCTAAGACAATCTTAAGTGAATTAGGAACCAACGAAAACGACGAAAGCTGTTGTTGTCATGCAAAAGGAGATTTAAAGGCAATGGGATTGCTATAACTTCATGTACCTTTAATGATTCCTCACTCATTTCCAAGTGACTTGTCATATTTTGTTAGCAAATCAATTGTTTGTTGACTCTGTCAAACCATGTCCCTGCTTGAAAAAATATTTTTAAAAAATATTTACATTATAATGTTTAATATTAAAAAGTTTCGTAGACAAAACAAAAATTACATGCTTACATGTATATTTTTAATTTTGGATGAGAATTTTGGATTTAGCTTTTCATATATAAGTTTTTCCACAAATAAGAAAAAAATATTAAGTTGATCTTTTTTTTTTTTAATTTTGAGTAATACTGTTCTTGCAAAATATTAGATAATTACAAAATGTTATATGATTAAAATTAGGAAAAAAATCAATGTTAATAGTGACTCCTTAAAAAAAATCTTTATGAAAAGTAATATAGTTTTTTTTTTTGTATATTTTACAATTTTTTTTGTTGTAAATCAATCATCCAAATTTAATAAAATTTTTATATTATCTCTAACAATCTATCAATATAAGATTGAGCTATTTTATTTTAATGAATATTCTTGTTAATTGCCTATAACAACTTATTAACATGAAAACTTATTATTTTTATATTACTTCTATTTTTTTTAAGTATTCGACATAATTAAACTGTCTTATAAATAGTAAAAGCCATAACATAATGCTTTATTTCTGTTTAAAATTGAGAAACAACATCTTAATTCTTTTTTTTAAGAAATAAGAGAATCTCTCAAGAAAATACAAAATTTAGTAGTAGATTTACAATTCATAAAATCATTAGCCTAAATAGCGTTACGATGTGCATACAATTCCAATAATAAAGTACAAAAAAGTAGAAAAATTTACAATTGAGGACTTTAAAGATATCTTAAAATATGAAAAATACCAATCCAATGAACTATAATAGGTAAGACAACAAATTAATTGACTAATTATCAATAGTAATAGGATATAAATTAAGATCCGATAAAGGAAGATCATTAGAAAAAAAAATAATGAGCATTAAGTTCAAGAGAAATATTGACACCTAATTTTGCTAAAATTATTATGGGGCAGAGGCTAGAGAAGAATTTGAAAAGCGTTTCAAGGTTGAAAATGGAAGCAAAGATGAGTTCATGATAAGTCTTAAGGCAATAGTACCATGATCGTGTTATGTCACTTGAGCTCATGATAGGGAAGTAAAATTAACAAGGTTAAGACCAAGGTTGTAGACACCTATTGTGCATTGCAGTAGAATGCTGAAGCATTTTGCAACAATCTTGGAATTTTGTAACAATCTTATAATTACAGCAACATTCTATAGCAATGCTGCAATTTTTGCTACAACTGCATTCTGTGGCAATGCTGTAATTCCTGCAACATTCTGTAGCATATGCCATAATGTTGTAACTGCTACAAAGATAATGTAACAAGGCAGTATTATAGCCACCTACTGCTGCATTAAATGGATGCTTAACCAAGGTTTATAAATACCCACATTAGTCAAAAGCTAAAAGAAGGGATTTGAAACGGAATGTTAGGAGATAATGTTAAGAAATTTTGAGAATTTGAAGAATATTTGGAGAAAGTTATAAAAGAGGAAAATAGTAGTTTAAAAAAGATATATATAAAAAAGAGTTAGAGAGATTTTTTTTAGTAAAAAAAGATTTGAAGGAGAAATTTTTAAATATCACTTTCTCTTGAAAAACAAGGTAATCTATTTTTTGTGATTTTACCATCATTTATTTTTTTATTTTTTATGAATTTTTTTTCATTTATTTACTTAATTGCTATTATATAAATATATATATATATATATATAATTCTTCTTGCACACATGTATCATTTTACCTATATTTACGTTATTCTCATTTATATTTTTATTTATCTTGTATATTGATGTTTTTATATTCTTCTATTTACAAATACACATAATTTTTTTTTTGTACTTTCATGTTGAATATATGAATATTTATCCAAAAAAAATTGATAGCGTATGAAAGTAATGAGTAAAAAAAAAGTAATATAATAGGAAATGGATGAAATGTGATATATAAACAAAAAAAAAAGAAATAAAAAAGATTAATTAAGGGGTACTATATGCATTCATATTAAACATATGAAATTTTGCTTAAATAAATAAAAAGAGGAAAAAAAAGAAAAAAAAAAGAAAAATAGATGACTTTAACATATTAAGGTTGTTTTAAAATAATAAATTTAGATTGTTCATAATATGAAATTATTAGGTAAATTAAGTTTTATTTTTATTTTCACTCAATTTTAAATGTATTTTCAAAAGGATGAAATCACTTTGATTTTATTTTAATTTCATAAAAAATTAAAAGATTAAAAATATTTTTAATTTTTGAGAGTATAGAATCATTTAAAAGAGTTTTTTTAATATTAAAAAATTATTTTAAAAAATAATAAGATATGTTTTAAGCTTTTGAAAAGTATGAAAAAATCTCAAGAGAGAAATTTTTATATTTTCTAATATATGAATTATTTTTATTAAAAGTAAAAGCAAATAAAAATATATATTTTAAGTTTTTTAGGAGTATAAAAAAATCTTAAATAAGAGGTTTTTATATTCTTTAATAATAAAAAAATTATTCTAAAATATAAGTGTCTTAAGTTTTGAGCAATATGAAAAATCTTAAGAGAGTAGTTTTTATATCCTCTAACATAAAATTAATTTTTTTAAAATTATTTGATATTTTTGAGAATTATAAAAAAATAGAGATTTTCGTACTCTTTATATAAAATATATTTTTTAAAAAATAAAATATAAATTTAATATTTTTATGAGAAATATGAAAATATCTTAAGAGAAAGTTTTCATATTTTTTATATTTTAAAAAATAAATATATATTTTTGAAAAAATCTCGAGAAATCTTTTTATATTTTCTAAAATATTTTATTTATATGACCTTGAATTTATTTTTATTTTTAATTAAGAAAATTATAAAATTTGAATTTAAGGCTTAAATTTAAATATCAAATATTAATTATTTGCTTGTATTAGAGTAATGAGATTTCAAAATTATTTATATGCTTTACATAATGGCTATACATATGTATCAAAAAGTCATTGAATTCACATGAATCAAAGCAAAAAAATATTTTGAGAATTAGAGGGTTGAACAAAATTGAGACATCCATATTCTCCATCATAAAAAATGTTTTAAAATTAGAAATTAAGTAATAGCAAAACCTCTATATCTTCTCCAATAAAATAATTTCAAGAATTAAAGATGAAGTAAGAGTTACACCTTTATATTCTACAAAACATTAAAATTTAACTTATTTTTATATCATGTATATTTCTTTTTAGATATATTTTTGGGAATCAATTCTAAAAATGAAATGAATTTGAAAACTAAAAAATAATCATGATCAATTGGTAATATTTTTTAGGCTCAATGGGGGTGCTAATCTTTTCTCACACATAATTGACTCTTGAACCCATATTTTTAACATCGATAGACCAATGCTGTCTTATTTATCTTTTAAAAATAAATGAATTTTGATGTCCAATCGCATCATAAAATGATTAATGGCGACTTTTTTTTATTTTTTAAAATCTTTTCACCAAAAATATATATTTTTAAGCTAGTTTAAGAATTTGACCCAGGTTGAAAATAAGTTGTGACAAGGGTTAAGCCACCAGTTGGCACTCACAAGGAAAAAGATAACAAATGAACATCATTAGCTTGGGTGAAGGTCGATACCAAGGAAACTAACCCAAATCGAGATCAAACATTAGTTTGCAATTTAGAATTAAGGTCGAGGTTAAGGCTCAATGTAGAGAATGGTTAAGTGGGGATTAAAGTCAATGCTCATTATTGTGGGTAAAAGGTTATGGCATTGGACTTGGTCTTTGATGCTGTTACAATGAAGTGCATTTTAAGATTGGGAGATATCGAGCAATTATAAAAGAAAAAGAGACAAAAATTACTTGAATGGAAAGAAAAAAGGTTCTTTTATTTAAAAGGCTTGAGTGCTAGAAAAAGTACAATGCTGAAGAAATAAGAAAAAGAAAAAAAAAGTATAACATAACCAAGTCGGTGGCATGATGTTAGCAGCAATTGGGTCAACAAGAAGAGGATCAATGATGAGTAGACTAACAGTGGTAGCATTTAGATCATAAGTAGTGGCCTCAATAACATTAATAATGGCATCAAGCTTATAAGTCTCAACTTCAAGAGTAAAAGTCTTGACCCTACGTGTTAGGACTTTAACAACTTTGAGGTTAATGTTGACCCCGACCTCTAGAGTTGTAACCTTAGACACTGCCTTAACACTGGGGTTTGATGGTAAAGCCCCCAAGAACCTAAGATCTTAATCAAGCCTTTCGAATTAGATCTGTTCTAGCAAATGAACCTTTAAGAATAGGAACAAATTTACAGGTTCTTTGGCCACGATCTCGTTGAAATCATCGAAGTCCTTAAAAGCCTTCACGGTTTCCCTTTAGGCCTTGATTATTTCTTTTTGATGTCGATCCATCATCTACTTTTAAATCTATTTAAATTTAACCTTATGCTGATTAATTTCGTCTTTATGCTCTTTCGTGATCCGATCGACTTAAAACTTGACCTTTGCCAAGTTGATATGAGTTGCTATTAGCGAAGAATCCTACTACTTAATGATCAAGTTTGAGTGTTAATCTTGGCTTCTTTTTTCACCACCTTTACAGTGGTAATCGAAAAGCTTATCAATATTTTTCTTCTATTTTAATGTGTCAATTAAAATCTTACTATAAAGGTTATACTTCTTTATAATAAGGATCAATTGGGGTAAGTTTGAAGAGAGAGAAAGAGAGAAACAGATAGAAAAGGAAGATCGGGGGAAGGTCAAGAAAAATGGAGGAAAGAAAGATAAGAAAAAAAAGAGACATACCTCTGTGAAGCTGTGGGCGAAGCTCATGACAAGCTCCATATCTCCTTTGTCTCAAATCTTTCTCGATCACTAGGAGGATGGACTCACCGAGCATCTTCATCGCTATGGTCGAGTTAACAATAGAGTTTATTACCTATACTTCTCACCGTAGATGGAATTTATCAGTCAATTCAATAATTTATCGAGGTCTCTGTATTCCCAAAATAAATGATCTTTTCATGGGTTTCAACTTCATTCAAGGTTGATTCCTCTCTTGGAATAACTTACTTGAAGTTAAAGAGGTAATTTCTTGATTTTTCTCTCTTTTTACAAGGAACAATGACTTTTGATCCTATTGATTAACCAGGCTTAATTCTTAAGACATTATCATTTATTTCCTCTTATTCGTAAAATAAAGCTAAAATATAATAGTTGGGAATAAAAACCCAATGAATTTTTCATATATAGCAATGGGTTAGGTTGAGTTTATCCATTTAAAAAATATAACTCGTGGCCTACTCGCAGATATTACCCATCGAACTATATTGGAGGATTATTCTCTTAAGCTTTAAATGGACTAATTTAAACATTATTTTTTTAAATAGACATACTCATCTCGATTTTATATTATAAAAAATTATTAAACTTTATTCCAGATAGATCTTGAACCATAATTTCATAAGTTGAGTGAACCCAATCCATTGCTAACCTTGACTTTTGGTTTGATATTTTGTTTTATTATGTGCACCTATCAAAATAAAGGTGAAAGAGAATAAATTAGTAATTTTAATTATTTTCGAGCATATCATTATTCAAATATTAATTTTTTAAAAATTTAAAACTTTTTTAATCACTTAGTAAAAATATTAATAACATAAACAAATCTAACTCACAATAAAATATATCTAATCAATTTAATCGAGTTTCATTTAGTTGGATTAATCCAATGAATCTCATTTAAATTTCATTTAGTTGGTTTAATCCAACGGATCTCATTTAAATTTTCGTTTTGAGTTTGAACTATATTTTTAAGACTGTTAAATTGGTCCAATCAATTATAAAAACGGGCCGGGTCAAAAACGAACCTGGCCACTGGCTGCTTCCGAATCGGGGGAAAAAGCAAAGCTAGAAGAATTTTGTCCTTACAAGGGCGGAAAGCCTGACTGACCAAGGCGGAGCGACTTGTAGAACAGAAAGGAGCGGGGAAGAGAGATGGCGTCGAACGTGGTGAAGGGTGCGTTGAAGGCCATTAGAGAGAGAGGGATAGGCACCTTCTTACGGGACCTTAAAGAGGAGGGCTACACGTCAGTTCCCTCTTCTGTCTCTCTATTGTTCTTTTTCTCTTTGTTTCTCTTCTTAATTTCTTTATCACTCTTTTAAATAAGTATAGATCCAGTCTCTAGACAAGACTTTCTGTTTGGTTCCCCAAAAAACCCAGCCAACGGAAAATGAATATCTTGTTTTCATCTTAATAAGATGATGTTGCATTGCGTCATTGAATCGATATACATTTCCACGTGATTGGGTGTGTTTTACCTTGTGCTTGGCTGCTGAGGAATTTGATAGAAGTAATAATGTTATACATGGACGTGAATCTGTTGCTGTTGATAGAAATGAATGGAAAAGAAAAATTATTAGCTTTTATTTTGGAACAATCTGTTTCTTGAGAATAATTAGGGAAAACAATAGGGTAATTTACAGTAATCCTTTAAGTTGTTCTGTCCCTTTATCTTTTAAAAGAGAGTTGGATATCTAAGATAGAAGTGAAGACTGGGAGATATGAGAAAGTTAAGATATGTGAGAATTTGTACCTCCTTTGTTTTCTAAATGATGATTCATCTTCTTAGTTCCTGAGAAAACCTTGATTGAGGAAACTGCAAAATAAATGGGAAATGAAATACTTGCCTTACCTAAAAGCAAGTGAGAATAATTACTGGGTACTGCCATTCTCAGCAAAGTTGGTTTTGTGCCAGGTAAAACCAAACTGGGATAGGGATCATATGGCAACATTGGATGTGTTTGGGTGATAGTAAATGGATGAGTAGATGTTTTGAATCTGTTTGTTTGGGAAGCTTAAAATGCAAAATGCATTATATAATTTATTTGTCCTTTGGACTATTTTATGCTTGTTTCCTTTTCTCTCAATGTGTTGAAATGTGAGTTTTAAAATGTTATGTTCTTTTTGGCATAGAAGATGCTGGAAAATATTTTGTTATTAGTCTTTACATAGCCTTCTATTATTACGATCAACAAATTCAGTATAATGTCCATCTTCGTGTATATTTGTTTTAATATTTACTTTTATCTGTTCATTCCTTTTTCTGATGGAAAGGTTCATATGATGCTTCTTGTGGATTATTTTATCTGCTTGTTTTGTTTTATTGATTGTGTATTGCCCAGCAGGACATTTTTGATACCTCTGCAAGGTCCTTTTTTGTTAAAGAAAAATACTTCAGGTACTTAAATAAATTTTGAAGTTCACTAATTGCTTCTTCATCTTTTTACATCTTTCAGGAAGTGCCTATTGGATGGAAACCTCTTGTAAGTCAAATATGTTTATGTGTATATAACATGAAGTTTTGTTAATGAAGGATTTTGCAGGCATGAGTACATGTCAATATATGATTTGAGTTTTATTAATGAAGGACTTTTCTAGACATGCTTATGCATAGAGTTTAGTTATCTAGTTGTATGCTCCATACATATCTTTTCTAGAGGTAAAATCATCGATATTTTTATTTAGTTTGTGAATGGATCTCTTCTTCTTTTTGCTCAAGGAATTATCTAAAAGTTCCACATTTCTTTTAAAGTTTGTAAAATATTATTGCTGAGTAACCATCTGGAAAAGTTTACTATGATTTGCCTGCCTAATTGTCCTAGAAACGGGACATA
Organism: Moringa oleifera; assembly: GCA_021397835.1. Classification (NCBI taxonomy): domain Eukaryota; kingdom Viridiplantae; phylum Streptophyta; class Magnoliopsida; order Brassicales; family Moringaceae; genus Moringa; species Moringa oleifera. The sequence continues at coordinate 1,113,123 of JAJFZO010000094.1, forward strand.
TTAGCCTTCTTTGTACGTTGACTATATTTATGGATGGAGATATAGAGACTTGAACATGGTAGAATGAAAATTTGGGAGATTTGCTTGAAATTATTTGTTTGGAAATTTTTACCAAAGTGCTAATTATAGTTTCTTTTGCTAATTGGAACAGTCAAGTTTTATGCATATTTGCTAGACTTATGTGCATCTCATTTTATACTGTATGGAAATCTGATATGTTCTAAGAGGTGGGGAATCTTGGAATGTTGAAGTTAGCAATTGTAGTGAGGCCGTATTTGATTTTTAACTATAATTGAGCCCAAGGTTAGATGACATGCAATGCTTTTCTGTGACTAGCATTTGAAACTACCTGTTTCTGATAAAAAGAAAAACTAGAATTTGAAACTACAATAGAGGATCAGATTAGAAATTAGTCAAGGCTCAATTGGGTAGGAGATTGAGAAATTTAAATCTGCTACATAACAAATTTTTTTCAGCTATCGTGTTGAGAATATTCTCAGCCAAATGGAACTTGTTACTAGGCTCTGAATTTTCAACCAACAGGCTGATTATATTTAGCAATCTGATTTGAGGGAACTTTCTACGTAGAACCAAACTGAGCAGTTCTTACTACTGTACTTTAACTGTAACTGAATCAGGAGATTCACTGACAGGCAACCTGATCGGGCTCAGCTGTATCAACTTACAAGATCAGGTTAGAATAGGGCAGACTTGAATGGGATTATCCGGTATTATTAAAGTAAAAATTGATTCCTTCAGTACATATCATCAACAGCTTCACATCAGCACCAGCAACCCATGCTGGATGAAGTTTGGTTGCCAAAAACAAGCTTACTTCCGCCTAGAAGGGGTGGTAGACGTAGGGGCAGAAAGACAGAAATGAGACCAGAAGTGGATAGAACTTGCATGCAGTAGCTTCTAATTTCAAGCTTGTAAAGAGTATATGACTTGTCCATGTAATAAGATACATGTCCAGCAGTTATGAAAATGATTGTCGCTAGAAGCTTTCTATTTCTCAATCCATTGTTAAACTTACTCTTAAATTCTTTCTAACAATAGACCTAAACCTATAAACTAGGTTTTACCTGAATGTTTTACGTAAAATAATCAAATAGAAAACAGAATAAGATTTGCTTACAATAAAGATCCATAACATGAAGCTGAATATTAATAAACCTCCTATTTTTCTTTTCCGTCTGAGTTTTGGTCTTTTATTAGTTATCTTTTGCCAGTAAGGTTGATTTGTTGTAGTGCCCTTTTCTGCCTGATTTCTTCAACGGTGGACCACATAATGTTCCCAGTAATGTTCTGTTCCTTTTTTTTTGGTTCCCCATTACCAGCCATTACTACAAAATTACATTGCCCTACCTCCATAAAGGCAGGAGGAAAAGTAATGTTGCTTCTTTGAACCATATCCAACATGTTTAGAGACATCTTGCAATGTTGCTCTTTTCCTCGTGGTGCTGTTGCACTTATGGTTATTAAACATGAGGTTTGACAGCACGCTCTCCATCAGTCAGATTTTCTGCGTTTTCCATTTTCTTTGATTTAGTTATGTTCTTTTTCTTCTTCTTCTTCTTCTTCTTCTTTTTTTTCTTTTGTCCAAGTTCTATGTTGACTTTTTGGTATCTTTTCTAGGAGTTCTTAAATGTTTAGTGTCTTGCAACAAAAGTAAAGTTCCAATTTTAGCTGCTTATCTCATAGGTTCTCTTAGTTATCATTGGGGTACAGGTGCAGGGAGCCAATACAGTGACTGTGTCTGCATCTAATACAGACATATTTGTTTTCAGTTTTTTCCTACCTTAGTTTCACTTTGAACATTTGGTCTGAGTAGAAGACATAAGAGTTTGCACATGTAACAGCATTTAGGCCATTTACACAATGGAGGTATATGTGGGTGTATGTGGCATGTATTTTTTGCATTTGAACAACATAAGCTTAAGATGGTAGTGATGGAGGAGTTGTGGATATAAAATGGTTTTATTCAAAATTGAGAAATATTTTAAATCAGTTGTTTAGTGTGTGTCTTAATCTACATTATGTGCAGGTTGAGTTTCTCATATTAACTGGTCAACTAATTTTGTTCCAAAATGATGATTATGAATCTGGAGACAAGTAAAATATTGTGAATGTTTCAGGCAACGTACTTGAATAGATTGAGATGAATAGTAGGAAATAAATTTCATTTTCTTTTTTGTACGGGCAATTGCCTGCCACTCCACCAACTCAGAATTTGTTGCTCATGCTTTCAGAATTTTGGTTGAGAAATACATTTGCGCATTTAATTTGATATGTAGACTTGAGTGATTACTTCTCCAATAAATAGAAGAATCATTTTATTTGAATCTAATAGTTTCCAGGAATTTCTATTGGAATTACTGCCTTTTAGTCTTTATACGCAGCTCTTTTACTTGTCTGAGATAATGGCAGAGGCAGGGAAATTTAAATTATATGTATTTTGGTTGAGTTTCTGCATGCTTGCATGTATCATGTTTGCGTGTTTCATTAGGTATGTTAGCTGGATTGATTGTAGATGTCTCCATTAATAATGGAAATTATTCTTCCACTTAAAATCAATGGCATTTTGGGACTGTTTTTTAATCAGAATATTTGGATTTTTGTCATGAGGGATGATCTTCGTGCTCAGCTCTTTCAGCGGTGTTTTTTTTTTTTAAAAAAATCTTTTTGATAGAAAAGAAAAAATATTTTTCTTTTCTTTTATGATAAAAAAAAGTTTTCTCTTTGTTTCTTCTGATAAAAAAAAAAGATAGAAAAAAAGGAAGTTTCATTTTCGGACCCCCCCAAGTAGTATAACTGTTTACACAACAAAAGATTTAACAATCTGTAAGATTCTTTTGCTTTACAGAAACGAAACATTGGAACCAAAAGAGTTGGTGGTTTAGCCAACTGTCATTGCTAAAGCTAGTAGCTTCTCAAGAAGTAGACAAGAACCTCATAGGTTCTTCTATTTCTTCCATTGCATACTACCCAAAAGATGCATAATGCAACTGAGGCTAATGGCCTTCTTAACCTCTTAAGAGCTCTATTTCTTGACAATTCCCAGAGTGCGATAATGTTGGAGGCATTAAAATGTGAATCATATGTATTCTGTGTTTGTTGCAGTGTGGGATTGTCAATGCATGTGTGTTTCTGAGTACTACCTGAAAATGATAACTTGAGGTGGTACTTCTCACTTTGAATTTTTGAGAAACCTTGATGGTAGCGATACAAAATCCTTTTTTCACCTTCTTCAAATATTGCTTATCTGAGATATGTTGGCACTCATAAATTTCAATTCTTAAATTGCATAGAAATTCCACCACCATGCCACCCGGGTACCTGTACTTCTTGTATATAGATGATAATGACCATAGCCCCTTGTTCATTTCATGTGTTGAGGCCACTAATATGGGTGTTGGGGGTTATATGACCTTGTAGCAGAGAACAAGTTGTGGTGTGGGTGTCATCTTGAGCAGTGTTGGACATGTTCAATTCCTTTACTATCCAGTTCTATGATGCCCCAAAGAGGAACAAGAAAATCAGCAATTAGCCACTGCAAGCAATTTACTGAGAATTAATTAGAAGAAATTGTAGAAAAACTGAGGTTTGAATATCTCACATCTTCCTGCTCTACCCTAACGCTAACTGGAACTAGTTCTTCAGGCACTGTTTTTCTAATAAACACAGTCCCAAAAGTTTCCTTACTTGGTAAAATAAACTGATTACCCCCTGGATAAAGAGGCCTAATATCTAGCATGTTGGACCTTTTATTTTTTGTTCCATTTGTACCATATTTTGCATAAAGTTAGTGACATTGTTGATTTCTTGGTTTTTGTACTTCCATTAGTATCTTCAACCAATTCATTTCTTTGATATATATATATACACTTTGAAGTTATTGTTTATATCTTACATTATCAGTCATCTTCAACATCTTTAATTATATTTTGGTTGATTGATTTAGGCAAACCAAAATCCACAATATAGGGGCAAAGCTTGTGGGTGTTGACAAATTTGGTAATAAGTATTACGAGAAACTGGAAGGCACCCAATATGGTTAGTGTTTTGATTCTATTGTGATGAATATGATTTGTGTTCAGAATGGTACTATCATTACTAAATGAACTATGATTATCTGGCAATAATTAACTAGTGTATCTTTTTGTTCTTTGGTTATGTTGATATGATGTGGAAAACAAATTTTATTTGTTTTTCTGCTGTCCTATGTTTCGTTTGATAAAGTTATCATAATCAATTTGGCCATGCAATAATATGGATCGGAATACCATCCATAGCATTTGGATGTTTGCTAGGACCCTTAATATATGTGCCTAAATAGATTCATTATAAAAGTTCTAACAAATTCAAAACAGAATTAAATGACTTTATTTTCAGCGGATATGTCAGTGTATTGATTGGTTTCGATAGGATGTTAATCTGTTTGACATATAGTCAAATCACATCTGCTGGTTTGAAATAGCGAGAAATGCCTCGTGTATATGGTCGAGTAGTCAAATCACGTACATGGTTTCAAAACAACTGGAATATGCATCTAGCATATGATAACTGAATTTCCCCTACTGTGGTGTTTGGAGCACAAGTCAATGGTATTTTGCCCTGAGATAATTTCGAGTAAATTATAACTTCTGTCATTTGATGCTTTTCTGCTGTTTTTATAGAGATTTGCTTATTTTTCTGTTATATACGTGGCTTATTTAATCTTTGGTTAGTGCACTCTTCTGATAATTTTTTCTTACATTCGCTGTTGTCATAACACTACCACAAAATACGTGATCTCATTCTTTAAATATGTATTTGTCTATGTGTGTGTGTTTGTAAATATTATGTTTCTGAACACTTATATTTTCTAATGTTTCTTATATCTTTTAAGTAGAAAGGAACAGAAAGAGGCATCAATTAAAGGAAGAAGTGAGAGTGAGGGGGCTCTCTTGGTTCAATTGCTTGTAATTGTTTATTAAATTCAGGCTGAATTAGAAATGTGGTTGGCTTGTTAAGTTGTCCACATGTAATCAGCAAAAAGAAAAGGCTCTTAGCATTTATATCTATGCATGACTGATGATGCATTTAAGGATTCATGCATCTATGGCCTTTTGTAGGAAGACACAGGTGGGTTGAATATGCAGAGAAAGGACGCTATAATGCTTCTCAGGTGCCACCAGAATGGCATGGATGGCTCCACCATATGACTGATCACACAGGAGATGAGGTAAGACCTCTTCCAAATAATATTTGTGAGACTGTCTTGCGAGGAATGTGTACTAAAAGAAGTACTTCTCTTGAAGCTTCTGATGCTAAAACCAAAGAGGTATGGGCTTGAGCACAAGGAAAATTTCTCTGGAGAGGGTGATGCATACATCTATCATTCAAAGGGACATGCTCTCCATCCAGGGCAGAAAAACTGGACCAGGTACCAACCCTGGCAGCCAACCAAGGCTGAGTAATTCCTTCCAGATCAATATTTGGGAGACTATAAGATTCTGCACATTTTACTCTTACTACCATGAATAAATGTCTTGGTTTAAGCAGTAGAGTTTTGCATGTATCCCTAAGAAAAACTATAAACAATAACCTTCATTGCGTGATTCATGGAACTTGTTTTATCCATGTATTGCCATTGTGCTTCCTCATGCTTGACAAAGAACAACAGTTCATTTCTCTTTTTTCTGTCCGTTTGGCTCCAAATTGCCCATTATCTCAATTTTGTGAAATTTTAACACTATTAAAGCAGGGATCTGATTTTATTATATACTTAATGGGACAAATATCAAAATTTTTTAGATCATGGATGAGGGAGCATCATTCTTCCACCACTATGTTCTCTAACCTATATTAGTATCAGGTGAATGGATCTGAGAAGTTGAATCAGGCATGGGAAGTTAATTCTGTTGTTGGGAGCCTCAAATTTTGCAAGTCAAAGAAAGATCTCGTCTAATGATCCCTGGCATGCTGTTTGGAATTCACCTCACCTATAGGCGTTTATAATGTGATGCCCTGTTGCAGGTCAGAGGAGATGATATGCTGGGTCACCAGATATTTTCTCAATAATAGTATGGAGTTTAGATTTTGCTCTTGGGCCTTAAAACTCTCGAATGTGAGGAGGGATGGTGATAATCCACCTATCTTCCCCGTTATTTTGTTAACTAAGTTGATTAGGAGAAGAAAACTATATTTAAGAGAATTAGGAATGGCATGTATATACACACATGCCTCTTAAATCCCTTTAGGTGTAGTTCTGATGTGAGCAGGAACACTTAAAATTCACGCCATGGGAGGGGGTTGGTTTGCTTTTAAATTTAATTTGGATCTAAGGTTATTTTTGTTATGTTTTTAAAAATAACATGTGATAATTTAATAAAATAAATAATTAAATTTATTTATTTATTTGTATTTAATGTATAATAAATTATATATGTAGGAAAATTTTCTTAAAGAAAAATTCATTGAAGATTAGATTCGAGAATATGTTATGTTTTTTTATTAAAAAAATTGTTACTAATAGTATCAGTTAGATTATGATGAGAGATCCTCACTCAGTTGTGTGAGTAGTTTAGCGTGGATTCTAGCCAAAATTTTATTGGGTTATGGATCATTTTTGAATTATTATTCATGATTATGTGATTGCCCTTTCTAAGGATTTTGAAGGAATTTAACCAGCTCTTTTGTTTTTTGTTTTTTTTTTCTCTTTTACATTTTGTAAGGTTCGGTTTGATTTCGCTTTTGAATTATCGATTCAAGATTTAAGTTCGAATAAATCGAAATTTGAATTATTAAATTTTAATTTTGATTAATGTTTGATTCAAAGACAGTTCAAGTTTCGATTCAGATTTCAATTCATAAATGATTCAGATTTGGTACATTTGATATTTAATATTTTAATTATAAATTTTTAACAAAATTAAATAAAAATAAAAACATTATATATTTTATTAAAAATACATATATTTAAATTAAAATTATTTTTTAAAATTTTTTAAATTAAATTTTTTAAGAACTAAACCATAATCATCGGTTTTGAACTGTTAGTTTCAATACCAATTCAAAGTTTACATAAACCATAACTGAACAATATTTAAAATGATTTCAATTGTAGTTCAAAATCGACTTTGTTTATATCAATTTTTATTCAGTTCAAAATTTAAAAAGCTACAATTTGATTCATTAGTTTAAATCAAACCGTGCCACCCTATTTGCAATGTTTGATTTAAAAAATATTAAGATTAAATTACAAATATTTGAAAAAAAATTCCTTTATTTTACAAATTTTAATTTTTATCTTAATTTTATCTTTTTATTTTTGTTCTCTTTTTCTTTATATATATTCTTTATTTTTCTTTTTAAAATTTAATTTCCTTTTCTTAATCAATAGGATAATGCCAATTTATTTTTTTTTTCCATCAATGTGGCTATATACCCAATTGCAATTACATGATCTCATAACATTATATGGTTTGCTTCATCATATTTATGTCATAACAATATCAATCCGACGGTAACAAGAGGATAATTGAACATAAACGAGTTGATCTTCTTCAACTTATATATATATAAGATACAACTCATATAACTTATTTAATATTTGTCTTTAACTTATAACTTGTATAATAGTTATCTTTAATAAATCTATTAGTTTATTTTTATATAAATAGTCAATAAGTGGAATAAAATTATTAAAGAGAAAGAGAAAAAAAATAAAAATAAACACTTTTTAAAAGAATATAACTTCATTTAATTTAAAATAAATATGATTAAGTTTTAAATTTTATGCTTTCTGTTTAATCAAATTTTAATTTTTAAAATATTTTAAAATAAATTTTAATTTATTAATTTTATTCAAATTAGATTTTGATAAAAATGATTGAAAAAAATTAATAGTATTTTCATTATTGAAATAAATAAAAAATTACTCAAATACATTTTACACCCCATTTTAATTTTATCTTTCAAATGTAAATAGTTTTCAGTTAGTGAGTTATTTTTTATAAAATTTTTAAATTTTTAATAGTATAAATTTTTTTAAAAATATTTTTAGTACTCAAAAAATTTATTTTTTTTGTGATGATACCAAAAATAATTTTTTACATTTATCAAAAATTTTAAGTCAAAATTTGTTGTAAAATATCTTTAATTTAAATTTTTTATTTTTTAATTTTTTTTGATAGAATTTAATTTGATCTAAATTGATAAGTTATAGTTCTTTTGAAAATATTTTAAAAGTTAAGATTTAATTAAAGAAAAAAAGAAAAATTTAGGATTTCAAAATAAACCTTTACCCTTTAATCTAATATCAATTTATGTCATTTTGTATTAATAAATGTGTAATTTATAAAATATGATAATCATGTCATTTGTGTTGTATGAACAATTTACATAGCATATTGTTGATATGATAATTGTTCACAAATTGATAAGGGTTAGGGAAAATTATACCGTCCTATTTTTTTTTTAATGAAAGAATTAGTTCATCTATTATGATTCTTTAAATTTATGTTTATCTTCATGTTGTTTGCAATGTGGAGGGATAATAATTTTGGATGCTAGAATGAGTGAAGCCATAAAGCCATTAAGTAATTAATTTGATATATATGTATGTATGTATTTTATCACATGCTTTTTTTACATAAAGTACTTGATTCCCATGAGTTTGGACATACACCGTAAGAAGTCTTTCAAATATATTTGTAACACTAACGTATATTTTAGGTCCTTAAAATTCAAGGTATTTATTAGGCTCTAATGTTGAAAGAATTATAAAATGGATATGCTAGTTGCAAATATTATATTGTCATTTTTATATATGTTTATTACATAATTTAATAGATATTATGAAAGTGTGTTAGTTAACAAAAGTGATTAAACTTGAAGTTTTATATCTATTGAATTGTATAATATAATTAGTTAAATTTTTATTATTATTTAATTTGATATCTGTAAGATAAATAATTTGTTAGTCATCAAAATGATCAAATTAAAAAGTTTTTATTTGTATCCAATTAAATAAAAATTTAATTACTCATGATTATGTGATGTTATGTATGAGATAACATAATAATATTTTTAATATTATCATGAATATATTGCAATCCATTGAGTATAAAATATTTAAAAATCGCCAACCTTTTGATTAGTTATTTTTATACTTATGAACATAATTATAAATAACTAATAAAATTAATTAGATACATTTAGCATATTTAAAGATAATAGACATGTTTATCTGAAGTATATTTTGATTGTCCATTATGTAAAATAATAATAAGTATTAATTATTGTTATTATTGTGCATTGTTGGATCGCCTAAAGAAGAACTTTAATGTATATTTATTGTTTGCATGAGAAAACATATTATGTGATTCAAAGCATTAATGTACGAATAATTATGTATTTGCAACATCTATTCCTATTTTTCTTAATGTAGAAGCTTTGTCCGTTTTTGAAGTATAATGAGTTTGATTTTTCTGAGTGGTGTGAAGAAGTCCAATATGACTTAAGTGTTATAAATCTTGATTTAACACTGATAAACTTGCTTTTATTACCCATTTAAGTGACATAAAAGAAATATCTTTTCATAAGATTTAGAAAAGATCAAATAGACTAAGCCTGATGCTTATATAAATAATGTTGACAAACAATCAAATCTATAATTTTCAAAATTGAAAATGCGAAGAAATTTATAAAAATTTTTGGAAGAAAGGTTTCAATTAGACATTACTGATAAGTTGTTAATTAGGACATTAATGACTAAATTAAACACCGTGAAATTTAATGGTCAATGTAGTAAATGATAAATTTAGCAACAAAATTAAAGATCACAATGATGGAAGTGAATGGACGTTTTCTTATATAATTTATTATAAACTCCTTACCTTTCCAATATTCCCCATTTCAAATGGGTTACAATACTGTTAAAGACGTATGGAATGTACATGAATTGCATAACATGCTCATTTAAGAGAAAGGCAAGCTAAGTAATAAAGAATTCATATAATTAATCTCATGGATCAATAAGGAGCTAGAAAGAAACTAAAAAAAAAAAAAAAATTAAAAAGAGCAAGCAAAGACTACATAAATTTAATGTGTTGTCTGCCCTAATTCACAAGAAGGAACAGGGAAGGGATATGTGTCATTTATGTAAAAAGTTTAGATACTATCAGAAAGATTGCTTGAAACGTAAGGTATGACTTGAAAAGAAAGGTAAGCCTAGTATTTTTATACATTTCGAATCAAATTTGACAAAAATTTCTCTTAATACTTAATGGATTGAGTTTGATTGTATCACTCATGTTTCGAATATGATGCAAGGATTCTTTACGATCCAAACTATGAATCCAAATGAAAAGTTTATTCTTTTAGGGAATCGAGCCAAAGCTTTAATTAAAGACTATTAGAACCTATGGCTTGATTTTAGATTCTAAACATCATTTAGATTTTTTTAAAACTTTTTATATTTATTCTATTTTTAAAAATTTAGTTTTTTTTGTCTAAACTTAATATAATTGGATAATATTTCAAATTTGGAGATGAATGTTTTAATTTATTAAAGTATAATCATTTCATTGGTTGATGTGCTATGTGATGGTTATATAAATTGAAGTTTGATAACCTTTTTGTAGGGACTTTATTAATCTCCCATCATAATGTTGGTCCTAAACATATTTTATCTAATGAAAGTTCAGCTTACTTGTGACATAAGCGTTTGAATCACATATCCAAAGACAGAATACTAAGATCGGTAAAGAATGAAATCTTTTTAGAATTGGATTTTGTTGATCATGATATACATGTGGATTGTATTAAAGGAAAATACAAAAAACACATAATTAAGAAATCAATCACAAGAAACACACATTTCCTTGATTACGTCTATAAGTTCAAGGAGGTATCCACATATTTCGGTGTGTATAAGTTCAAGAAGTTGTGTGCTTTTTGTAGCTAATTTTTTGATTGCATGTTTTACATATTTTCTTTTAATGGAATCCACACATTTGTCATGATCAGTAAAATCCAATCCAATTTTTGTTTAATCTGTAAGAATCTTAATCAGAATTCCATTTTTTCATTTATTTCAATATGACATTAGAGTGGAATGTCATAGATTTAATTGTACAACCTTTAAATAGATTTATGTATTTTTAGTTGAGAAAAAAGACTTTAATAATTATTATAATATAAAATAAAAAATATTATTTTAAATTATATTATTTTAAAAATAAAAGAAAAATTAAAAATTAAAAATTAATTTGTTATCAATAATAAATAAGTTTTTAAAAAATAAATAAAATTATTTAATCCATCAACATAATAATTAAGATATACTTATTTTTTATTTTATTTAAATATTTTTAAAAATAAAAAATAAACTAATAATTTACCTTGAGTTTAAAAAATGAGAATGTCAATCTTAGGGAGCTTGAGATTACCATTTTAATTTTTTAACATAAAATTTAAGTGAAATTCATATATTTTTATTTTTATTTTATAATAAAAATTAGTAAAAAAATATAAATTTATTTTATTATTTACTTTTATTTGTTATTTTTAATTAATAACACATTATAATAATTATTATAAAGATCCTAATTATTCAAGTATTTTTAATTTTGAATTGTACTTTATTATGCCTATACATGACCAACATTATTTGATAATAGGTCATAAAAATTTATACATGTTTTACATGTTTAACTAATAGCCTATTATTCAAATTAGATATTTTAGCCGAATCCCACTAATCGGCGTAATATTTTACACCATTTAAGTTATCATTTTATTGCTGATACTGCCATATGGGTCGAGAGATTTCAAAAAGAAGATAGAGTCACCTTGGTTGGAACTCTCCTCCAGGATGAATCCCATTTACTGCAGCAATCAGAATGAAAATGAAATTGAATTGACCAAGGAGTTCTCCCCCACCACGAATAGCCCTCACCAATTAGTGAATGAGAAGAAGACAACTACTCCCCCTGGCTGTTTGAAGTGGAGCCACCAATTTTCTTTTAATTCAATAAAATATTTTATTGATTGTGCAACAACCAAAACCCATGACATTATTGTTATTTTTATTTTTAAGAAATTAAAAAATAGAGTTTTAATATAAAAATTATGCATATAATTTTGTAATAATTAAATAAAATATATTTTTTAATTATTTTTTATAATCACAAATTACAATATAATAAAGTTGTAATTTTATGATGGGTAAGCTTTCCATCGTAGACCATTTGTTGTGATAAGCATGGATGACGTGAGTGTCCTCCTCTTTTTGGATTTAGATTCTTGAAAAAGATACAATTTTAGTTGCATAAATTAAATTCCCTGTAATGAAGTCACTGGAAACCCGTTAAGCCACCAACCCCGGCATCTTTAGCCTCCATTCTCATTCGCACCAGCAAGTCAAAAAACAAACAGGTCTCTCTCTCTTCTCTCTATCTTCTAAGTCAGTGTTTTTTCTGGTAGATTACAGTGCTATCACTTTCGTGCTCTTTCCATCGAATTGAATTATTTTATTGAAACTTGGAGTTCCTGTTAGTGCTACTCTATCGAACTCGCTGTCGGTAAGAATACCAGATACAATACAAAAATCAAAAGGAGATTTTGGTTTTTACTCGATTATATAAATTCAATTCTGTTCTATTTGATTTTCTGTTCATAAATTTGCTTTTTTCATAACTCACATTCGTTGCTTTCATGCTTTCTCTGTTCCAGACCGGCAACTATGGCGTCGGATCCCGAGCAGCCAACCTTATCATTCCTTGGAAAGGTTAATTGATTCATTACTTCCTTTTAGTCATCACCAACTGCTATCTGTTTGGTTGCCCACCAGATGGCTCATATAATTGAAAATTTGTCAACTTACTTTGTCTTTCGTTGTTAGTTTTGTATTGCTTTTAAGTTTTCTGTAAAGTTATTAACTATATTGCTGCTTCTTAGGCGGGAAAGTCTTCTTCTGGTGAGATTGGTGGAGAGCAAGAGCCTCTTATTAGTGGAATTCACAGCTCAGAAAACTATTCTGTTCTAGCAGCAATTCCCCCGTGAGTTTCTGTTCATTCTCATGGTTTTCAACTTTTTCCTGTGTTGATTTTATCTTATAATTTTTTAATAGGAAGTAGCAGGACGTGTGTGCCCCTTTTTTTTTTAATCATGATTCAAGCCTGGTCACTGGTTGGCCACTTTTGGGTTTCAGCAGTTATCTGAAGTGATTCATGGTAAAACTTTGAGAAAATTTGGGACGTTCAGACAATGTACACAAAATTGTATCTGAATCACAAATGGTCACCTAAGTTTAAAGGTTTTGAACAATGAAAATTTCTTATTTGCCTAACAACTTGCAGGTAGATAAAAGAAAATTTCAATTTCTTTAAACATTGGATATCAGCCCTTTTCCCATAAGTAAACTAAAACGATATTTTGTATGACATGATGCTTCCCACTAAAGTAACAGTGATTGAATGGAGGTCACTTCTTGGAGGCAATGTGACGGCGAAGCTCCTTCACCATGCAAGGATGAAAAATGTGCTAAAATCTTTACAGTTAGCTGCTTTTGATCTTTTGTGCGTATGTGTGCTTCAATAACTCAAAGATTGAGGATATTTTGAGTGATATTTTGAGTGGTAAGTTTATTGGTAGCGTTGTAAAAGATATTGTAATTGTTGAGAGTTTGTGACCTCACACCTTGTTTGTTGCTTTGGCTTCTAGTAGAAAAATCTTTTATAAACTTAATAATGTCTGGTTGTTCACGGGTAAGCTTTATGTAGTCAGAAACATAGTTCACAAGTTGTACTAGAGGTTGGAAAGTTATCATGATTTGGAAATATGGAGTACTTGAGATGATAAAGACTCTTTAACAAAGACCTGAGGTTGACCTCTGCCTTGATTGGGACTTTTGGGGTGTGGCTTAGTCATTGTGTGGAATTTGTTAAACTAGGAAAGGATTGAAATCTGATTTATGTTTTAACTATGGAAAAGAAAGCTGTAGCATTCTAAATGTTGAATAGGCAAACAAATTAATCAGGGGTGTGGTTCATGAATCCCAACAATTGAGTAACTGCTATATGAAAGCTACATGAATCCCAACAATTGGTTCTTGAGCCAACCATCCATCTTAGTCATATGCAATTAATGTTGAACTTAGCCTTCCTAGAAGTCTCCAATGCCTTCCTCTATTCACTGCTTTATCATCTTTTGCTTTACTTAACTTTTGATTTGGTTTTATAGGTGTGTCAATAGGTTTGCAACCTAACTTCTCTGATTCTTGAAGAAGGTCTAAAATATATTTATGTTAGATTGTAAAGATCTTTTTCTTCTTATTGAGTAACTACTATTAAAAAAAAATGCTTGAAGAAGGTCTAAATATACTCGCATCTCTTCTTGGTCATTTTTGGTAGTAATTATGTTATTGGCATGCACAAGTGTAATTTCTCCTCTAATAGGATGATGAATAACGTATGATCTCACTTGAATTTGCCCGTGTATCATTCGAAGCATCACTTTTGTGAATCTTTCAAACCGTGCCCAAGGCGATTGGTTCAATCCATACAATGCTCTCTCTAACTTGCAGACCTGATTTTTCCCATGGTAATTTTCGAAGTCGGGTGGTGCTGCCATGTACACCTTCGCCTGTAAATCCTCATGTAACAAAGCATTCTTTACTTCAATCATTGCAATTGCCATAATCAAAGTTAGTAGCTAATGAAAGTTAGGCTTATGGTATTCATTTTTGCCACTAATGCAAAGATTTATGAGAATCCACTTCATATATATGAGTGTACCCTTTAGTTGCTAGTTTTGCTTTCTATCTTCCTAGGGACCCATTTGATTTATACTTTTTACTATGAATAGCCATTTTCATTCACAAGTTTCTTCCCTTTTGGAGAGTCATTATTTTTCAAGTTTGTATTAGGATCCTAGTTGTAAGGTATGAGATTTGATTCCACATCATGAGTATGAGCTTCTTGTATGGGGGTTATAAGATTTTGGCTCTCCCATTTCAATAGCTGGCTTTTGGGGTGTGGTTCTCCTTAGGTTCTTATCAGTTTGATTTTTATTTAATGCTTTCATTTAATATTTTTCTAATTCTTATACCTAAGTGCCTCATCCAAGTTGTGAGAAATCTAGATCTTTATGGATTAAAGAAGGGGATCACAACTCAAAATTTTTTTTATAAGGAAGTGAATAAGCACATAAGACAGAACTTCATCAAGTCTCTGGTTATGGATGGGGTGGAGATTGAAGAACCTATGGAGTTAAATAAGAGAATTAGGGGTTTTTGTCAGAAGTTATATAACGAGGAGAAAGGATGGAGACCTACATTGGATGGAATGGACATAAGAGAGATTGACAAGGAGCTACAGGTTGGATTGAGGGGCCTTTCAATGTGGAGGAGGTATTTCAAACTTTGATGGAATATGATGGGGATGAAGCACCTAGGCTAGATGGTTCATTATGGCATTTCTGAAGAATCAGTGGAGCTCTTTGAAAGGTGAGATCTTAATTGTTTTCCATGAGTTTCATGAACATGGCAAGTTTGTGCGTTTGTTGAATGCTACTTTTGTGGTACTTATGCTAAAAAAGAGGGAGGCATATGGTGTTACAGACTTTAGGATAATAAGGCTAGTGGGATGTATTTACAAACTAATCATTAAGGTGCTAGTTGGGTGATTAAGGAAAGTGGTGGATAAAGTGGTGAGTTCAATGCAAAATGCTTTTGCAAAAAGCTGACAAATTCTAGACGTTGCTTTGATTGCTAATGAGGTGGTGAACCACCAGTTGAGGAAGGGGAGGGCAAGGGTAATGTGGAAATTGGACATGAAAAGGCCTATGACCTTGTGGTATGGGACTTCATGCTTCACATGACAAAGGGGGTTGGTTGTAGGAATGGTAGTGTAGTTGGATTCAAAGGTGCCTTTCAATAGCAACCTTTTCTATGTTGGTAAATGATGGGCCCACTAGTTTCCTTACATCATTTAGAGGCCCTTGCTAAGGAGACTCTTTGTCTCCTTTTTTTATTTATTTTGGTCATCAAGGCCTTGGACAAAACGTTAGGCAGGACAGTTCAACACCAATTTGCTAGAGGCTTTTTGTGTGGGCCAGGGGGAATTTAAGATGGAGGTGTCACATATTTTGTTTATAAATAACACTATAGTATTTTGTGGAGCGAAAAATAGCCGTTATCTAAGGAGTATTTTTTTTGCTTTGAGGTGGTCTTTGGTTTAAAGGTGAATTTAAGGAAGAGCGCATTGATACCCATTTGTGAAGGAGTGGATTGCAAAGTTTTCGCGAATGTGCTGGGGTGTAACGTATAGTCTCTTCTATTTAGTACTTTGGGTTGCCTTTAAGAGCCAAGTATAAACAAAAAGCAATATAGAATTCGGTAGTTGAACGCTTTGAGAGAGGGGTCAAAAAGGCGAAAGGGTAGTAGGCTACCTTTAATTGAGAGCATTTTATCTAGCTTACCTATATATTTTTCTTTTTTTTTAATGCTATTCCAAGAGAAGTGGCACTTCGATTAGGAAAATCACAGTGGAAACTTCTTTGAGGAAGTTCGGTAGAGAATTTTAAATATCACTTGGTGTGATGAAAAACAATTTAGAAACCACTGGTAAAAAAGGGCTTGGATATCAAGCCTCTTCAAACTTTTAATGTTGCACTTTTGGGTCTATGGTGATTTACTGTAGAGAAGGATAGCCTACGGAGGAAGGTAATGGAGGCTAGATATAGACTGAAGGAAGGTGGATGGGTCACTGTGGTAGGGAAGGAGCCGTATGACAATAAGGTTTGAAAAATGATTAGGAATGTGTGGAAGGAGTTTGGGCTTGGGTGAGCTTTCAAGTGGGAGGGGTTAGTTTCTTAGATTTTGGGAGGATGTTTGGTGTGGGGACAAATCACTAGTTGAAGATTTTGCGAGGTTGTACAGCTTGGCTAGGAATAAGGGGGCATGGGTTAGTGATAATGTGAGATGGGAGGAGAATGAGGTAACTTGAGAGGTCGGATTGAGAAGGGTAGCATAAGATTGAGATTGGCTAGTTTTTTGAGAGAACATACGGTGTTAAACTTGTGGCGGAGAGTAATGATTTGGTTGTTTGGAGAGGGGATGGTAATAAGAAACTTTTTAGCAAACTTATTCTTTCGGGCAAATGGGGAGCTTCATTAGCAAGGTAGGGATCATTTCTTCCCATGGCAACTGATTTGGAAAGTAAAAGCCCTTTCAAATACAACATTTTTCACTTGAGAAGCAACGAGAGTAAGCCGTTAACTGTAGAAAATTTAAAGAAAAGAGGACATATTATAGTGAATAGATGCTTTTTGTGCAAGATTGAGGAATCGATATCTCACATTTTGCTTTGGCGTAGTTGGACTCAAAACATTTGGGAAAGTGTCTTGTTAGTGCTTGGGCAATGATAGGTGGTTTCTAGATCTATGGTGGCTAAATTGGAAACATGGAGGAGACTTCCTATGTTAAAAGCTGAGAGGAAAGTCATGGTGCTAGTTCCCTTAGTGGTTTTTTGGGGCAGTGGAAGGTTTGCTTCAAGACAGAAGCAAAAGAACACTCAAAAACAAACTCAAAGATCATAATAGGATCTTAAAATTAGAGAATCATTTAATAAATTATATTGAACTGCTTCTAACCATTACAATAAGCTTTTGAATAATGTTTGTAATGCCAATAATAAGAAAATAAAGTAGAAATAGGAAACTTAAAAAGAATAGAAAAACGAAGCAAATAAACTAAGAATAGGAAATTGATTTAAATTAAGAATAAGAAACTGAGTTAAAATAAACTAGAAATAGCCAAATAATCAAATAAATTGAGATTAGAAAACTAGAAATAAGAAATTAATCAAATAAACGTAAAATAGGAAATTAATGTACATGTGTGCTGCATCATTTTTTGGATAGTTTAGATTGAGAGAGATAAGAGGGTTTTTGAAGGGGTATAGACAGCTTTGGCATACATAAAGAACAAATCGGGGATGGTGCTAAATTAAAGGGTTCAATGAGGTAGAACTTATGGAGTTCATGAAATTTGTACTTGTTAACTGACTAACCATACTTGTACATAGGAGGCACTCACTTGGTGCGAACAATATATATATAATTTAACTTCGTCTCTACTAAAAAAAAAAAAAAGCATTGCGATCCTTAGCAGTCACTTCTTTTTGGGGCAAGAGCATTGTTGGATGCTTGCCATGCAATTAAATCTGTAGCGATCCAAGTCAAAAAAGAAAAACATCTTGGAAGATCGTTTCCTAGGAAATAGTGCAAAATCAGCTTAAAACTTCTTTTTTATCATCCAGAGTGGTATCTAAATGGAGCAAAGTATCCTAAAGGGTAGAACTAGTTTTATGGTTCTCCAACAAAGCTACCAGGGTAACCAAGTAAAAACCCAAGTCTTATTAGAGCTTCACTGTAAGACAGTTGTGTTTTGCATGACAGATAATAATAAGCGGTCTGAAGTATCTGCCATTCTTGTTTTTCTTTTCTGCCTTTTAATTAACATTGAAAATCTTACTATAAAAAATTAGATATAGATACAACAGTTTCTTGTGATAGGTTTATGATGCTAAGCTATCTTAATCTTTCATTTTCTGGATGTCACTATTATTCTTCTTGTTGGTTTTCTGTTTTGCATAGAAGAGAAATCCTTCAACCAGTTCTTGATTGCCTATCCCATACTCATCTGACGGTTGACTGGCTTCCACATTGACCATTGTCATTAATTCCAACCAGTTCTCAGCTGACCATGTGATTGTTGAATGGGCCACAAAACTTGCATATTATTAACTTTTTCATATGCTAAAGTATAACTTTAATGATTTCAGATTTCTTTTTCCGGCTCTTGGAGGACTACTATATGGTTATGATATTGGTTCGACATCTTGTGCTACAATTAATGTTCAGGTAATCTGTCTTGTCAAAAGGTGATTATTACACATTTTGCAGATTTGTAAATTCGTCTTTTCTGCTGCTGGCATATTTTTCTGTGTATGTTAATTATGAAGCCCAGTCTTATGGTTAAGAATTGTGTCCTTAATAGTTATAGTATATTTATATTTGCACCTTAATTTGTGGGTCTCAAATTGTGATTTTGATCAAGCTGCTGTTTGCAAGTTCCAGGATTGTATGAACAATATTCCGACTGGATTTTTGAGCCACTTATGTTTAAGGACAGTAAGGGAAAGGGTAATTGTTGAAAATTACTTTGTTTAAAGAACTGAAACAGGAAAAGAAATCTGATCTGAAACAGGATTCTTATGATGGACCAACTGAGATTTGGAAGTGTTGGTTTACTTTGTTCAACTTGAATACCAAGTGTTTGGCAGATACAAGAGCAGAAGAAAAAAATTAAAAATAAAATAAGGGCCAACATCTGTTTGGCTACCCTTGGCCCAAAGCAAATTATGATCTTGTTAGGCATGGATTTAACAATATTTTTTGAAGAAGCAGAAATGCATGTATGATCATCAATTGCACATCAAAGTACATGGGACTGAAATTTATAATTTTGCTGTTTTATTCATGGTATCTCTCCTTTTTCTCACTATAGATTTACCAGCTTATGATTTAACATTATTTTATAGAGTTTTTCCCATCTGTTAAGAGATGAAACTTGGAAGAAAAAGACAAAACCCATTCCATAGCTTATTAACCTTTCCTTCAAAGAACAAAAAAGAAAAACCCTTTCAATGGCTTATTTAACCTCTCTTTTCCCTGCAGTCAGCGACAGTCAGTGGAATTTCATGGTACAACTTGTCTTCTGTGGATGTTGGTCTCATTGTGAGTTTCTAACTTGTTGCTGCTTGCTGTTTTCAATCTTTCTATACATTTCTTGGTTGTAGCTACCTTTAGTTTTTTCCTTTCCTCTTCTTCCATTCTCTTTTTCATTCTTGATTTACATTTTGGTTTGTTTCTCAAGCACATTTTAATTTTGATCTTATGCAGACCAGTGGCTCATTGTATGGTGCCTTACTTGGTTCTATTTTGGCTTTTAATGTTGCTGACTTTCTAGGTTGGTCGTTATTTTATATTGTAGAAGTTGGTAATAATATCTATTTCTCTATGAAATTGAATTGTTGAATTGAAATTGAAGGCAGAAGAAGGGAGTTGATTCTGGCTGCCTTTTTGTATCTTATTGGAGCACTTGCGACTGCAGTAGCACCTGACTTGGTTGTTATGGTGATTGGGCGATTTGTATTTGGTATAGGAATTGGACTGGTAATACTGACTTTCTAATTAGTTCGCAATATTATTATCTACAATGCATGCATATAGTTTTATGTACATGTCTACCTGTGTACATAAAAGTATCCAATTTAGGTCTTTAATAGACTCTGCGTCTGTGGGTGTTTGTTGATGCATGTGTGTGTGCATGCCTGTGTCTGTTTCTCTGTCCAATATGTGTTTACACATCTAGGTCAGCAACATGAATAGAAATCAAAAATCATGATAGTAAATATCTATTGTATATTGCAGTGAATCTCTCTCATTTTTTTAGTTTTTCTTCCTTGCCCCTTTTCCAATGTCAATATAGACTTGCATTTTCCATAATTTGGAGAAGCTGTAGAGTTGGTTGGCTGGTGACGCTATGCATGTTTAAATTATACCTAGCCTAAACACAGAAGTATTCTTGGAAATGTGTAATTTAACAAATATACCAGGTTATCATTTTCATATGAAAACAAAATAATATTCTGTTTCTTTGTCTTTAGTCAATGCATGCTGCTCCAATGTACATTGCTGAGACAGCGCCTAGTCAGATACGTGGTCAACTGATTTCTCTCAAAGAGTTCTTCATAGTTCTTGGGATGGTTGTAAGTGCTTCAACTTCGCTCTGACTCTGAATTTGGCTTAGAGTATATAATGCATGTCATGGAGCCAACAAGAGTTGCTTGCGTACCTTCCCCTTATCTTTTGTGAAGCGTTCTCCATTTACCTTCTTCTCTACTAACTCACCTTGACGTCTTTAAGTGTTCTAAAGGAAGTACCTTGAATTCTGCAGGGAGGTTATGGCATTGGTAGCCTTTTAGTTGATATTGTAGCTGGCTGGCGCTACATGTATGGAGCTAGCACCCCTTTGGCAGTGATCATGGGAATTGGGATGTGGTGGCTACCAGCATCACCTAGATGGCTACTATTATGTGCTATACAGGGAAAAGGCAGTATGCAAGATTTACGGGAGGCTGCTATCTGTTGCTTGTGCCGGCTAAGGGGGCAAGCCATTGGTGACTCAGCCCCTGAACAGGTGGATGAGATCCTGACTGAGCTTGCTTATGTTGGTGAAGAACAGAAAGTAACACTGGGAGAAATTTTCCATGGAAAATGCTTAAAAGCTCTTGCTGTTGGTGGAGGCTTAGTTTTGTTTCAACAGGTATCTTCATTAGCTCAATTGATATGATATAAAATGATTCGTTACTAGTTCTTCAACTTACATCTGTCATCACCTTTTGTGACAGATCACAGGGCAGCCTAGTGTACTATATTATGCTGCATCTATCCTACAGGTAATCTGTTTATTACGGTTCCTGCTTTGCATTGACACTGACCTTATCTTTTATGGAATCCACAGAAAAGAAGTTTACTTTTATCCTAATCCTGTTTCACCTGATAGACTGCAGGATTTTCTGCAGCATCTGATGCAACAAGGGTCTCAATTCTATTGGGTTTCTTAAAGGTAGATTATTTTGCTTAATCTTTGAGTTCAAATTTAATACCTTTTTAACGAAGGAATCTAACTTGGAAATTGGGGGATGTAACTAATGTCAAATTAACTCAAATACTTTTCAAGCTACAACTTCCTTTTGTTTTGGTAATGCAGGTTCCTTTTTCAACATGTAACTTTTGTGTTAGTGCATGTTTTTGAACTTCATGGGTTTTTTGTACATTTAGTTGCATGTATGTCTACTCCTCTCTATGGATGCATGGATTTTGCTGATTTGACATGTATATCTATCTAAAAGTTCATGACTATGAATATTAAATGTGTCATTTCTGTTTGGCATTATTATTGATGAACATTTCTCGTTACTTCTCCTTGATGTTGGGGAGTACTGCATGCGTCTGTTGTCATGTATGTACAATTAAATAGTCTTTCCTCGAAATTTAATCTGTTGTGCTTGTGAGAATTTGGCTTGTCCGGCCCTGGAAAGATATTTTTATCTAGATAAAAAACAATTCTCAAAGATGTTGGGTGATTTTATATTGATTGCATAAAGAATTTTAAAAAAATTTGTTCATTGTCATTTTATTTAGATGTCATTTAGAAAAATCTTATATTCGCATGTGTTCTAATTATACCATTTGATTGATCTCATTGCCTGGCTTCTATTATGCCTGAGTCTATCCACTTCCATTGGGGCTTCATGACTTTTACCTGGCTACATCTGACATGTTTTTTTTCTTTGTAGTTGGTCATGACAGGTGCAGCTGTAGTAGTCGTCGATAGACTTGGAAGGAGACCTTTACTTCTTGGAGGTGTTTCTGGCATGGTTTGTCTTTCCTATTCTTTCGTG
Source organism: Moringa oleifera (assembly GCA_021397835.1). NCBI lineage: Eukaryota > Viridiplantae > Streptophyta > Magnoliopsida > Brassicales > Moringaceae > Moringa > Moringa oleifera. Next base: position 1,135,646 of record JAJFZO010000094.1, read on the forward strand.
GATTTTTTATTGATTAAATTGTGCTGCATTTAGGTTATCTTTCTGATTAAATCCACCCTACTTTCAACCTGCTTGATTTGTCTTTTACTTTCCAATGTGAGCAGTAGTTATACAACATGTTCCCAGCACACGAATTGAAGTACATTCTAGGAAGAAGCTTAACATTATTATCTCTTACCAGTTATGTACTTATTTGGGTGACAGGTTATATCATTGTTCCTGCTGGGATCATATTACATTTTCCTAGATGATGCCCCATTTGTCGCTGTGGTTGCTCTACTGTTGTACGTCGGTTGTTACCAGGTAATTAAGATTTTCTTTTCACTTTTGCTATGTATCATACTTGTTCTAGGCGTGTGCGTTTCAGCATGGTGCGACTTATATCAACTATCAGTCTAAGATATCAGTTTCAGTATGGGCATTTGCTAATTTGATGTTAGGATTCAGATGGTGAATGTTTTTACGTACATAGGGATATCTTTCATTACTAATAGGAGAATATTCTCTATACTGGTAGTGTTGCAACTGAAGGATTTTTGTCTTTCTCTCTCTTGATAAGTAGAACATCCTGCTTCTTGCTGCAGTAAGTACTTTTCAATTTTCTGTACACAGGTTTCAGTAGATCCTGTGCACTTGTTCCGATTCAGTATGACTGCATTTTGTATTACATGAATGTATATCTTTTTAGATCCAATTTAACTTCCTAAAGAGCATAGGAAGTAATTTATTCATTTTTTTAGTTTTTACTTTTTGAAGAAAATAGAAAACAGAACATACGGTGGATATTGTAGCCTTGTTCATATTATGTTATGTTATTGAAATATATCTTGAATGGTGACATTGTGCCATTTTATAATGCTTGGTTTTCATAACTTTTGCTTTCACTTCAGCCAAATTTTTTGATAAATTATTAGATTTAATTATAACAAACTCTAGGAACTTCCTTGATTCCTAGATCCACAATTTCCATAGAAAGCAAATGTTTTAAATGTGGCCATTTATGTGATTACATGCATTTAATGTATTGTGGATGCCCATTAGATGACCCAGGAGAGTAGAGAGTGAGAGAGAGTATTTATGTGTTTATCATTGTGTATGCATTGTGTTACTGATGGAAACTTGTAATCTGCATAACTGTGTATCTATTGAAATGGAGATAGGATATGGATGAACAATGAGTTGATCTTGTAATCAGGAATTCTGAACTTGTGACTTGGATGCAAAACTTTTGGTAGTCTTCTTCTTGCTTGTATTTTATCAGTTTTCAGTGATCTGCTAATGGCAGAACCTTTTTTTGTTTTTTTTTGTTTTGGTTTCAGTATACCTAGTGAAGTTCCTGGTCTCTTATTTAGACAATTTCATATCTAAATAATTTCTGCTTTGATGCTAACCCCAGACCAAGATTGAGAAAAGGCATTAACATAGGCCTTACGAGGTCTGAGTGGTTTTGAAAATTCAAGAGCATCTCCTCAGGCCTAGTCCCAACATGATTATATATGTAAGATCTCCCACATCAACCAAACACGGTGAACTATTAATGTAGTTAAAAAGTTAGTTGATAATCAACAAAGAATTGATTTTAACAGTCCAATCTATGTGTGAGCCATGAACATTTTTTCTTTTTGTATTCAATTCAATGTCTTCTAGGTACTTTGACAGGTTAACACAGTATCAGTTGTGTGATTCAACCAGAAAAAGATGGCCGGGCCTACGTTCTATTGTTTTGCTGCATATATGCTGTCCTCCTTTTTTTACATTACTATCTGTTTCAGAATGTACGAGTAGTTTGTACTTTCTGCCAGAGCAGCTCACCAGTCTGTTTTGCAGTTATCCTTTGGTCCTATTGGTTGGCTGATGATTTCAGAGATTTTTCCTCTACGCTTAAGAGGACGAGGACTCAGCATAGCAGTGCTGGTGAATTTTGGTGCTAATGCGCTTGTGACATTTGCGTTTTCACCTCTGAAGGTATTTAACTGCCCTGATTATTTATTTCTGTGATTTAGTTTTTTGACGCATGCTATCATCAGCAATGTGAAACTTCTGTAAACAAGGATCTTCCCATTCGTTGTGTTAGTGATCAGAAACATGTTACCATGGTGTTCTTTTCTGTCAGGTTTTATGTGTGTCCATTGGGATTCTCTCATAGAGAATCTGAGCGGATTTTCCAGTTTAGCAAAAAGAGCCAGATCACTGGATAAGTTAGTTCTGTTATAATCTAGGTTGTTGTAGCCATCCTCAAGTGGTCATTAAGATAGGATTATAATCTGGGCCCTTTTAGAAGTCAATGCTGCCTCGTTACCAATTTCTTTTGGTATCTCCATAATGAACCTAACATGTTATTTTACTGGGAAATTTTATGCAAAATTGATGACTAGTGCACATATCTTAGCTGTGTACTCCAAAGCAAGAAATTGCACATGAGAATGGAGATCAACTTGTTAAAACTAAAACGTGTCACACATTACTTAACAAACGAAGATCAAGGGTTTGAAATTCCTAGCATTTGAGATTAGGGATATATATTGATGAAAACATGAAAGAATAGGAGGCAAACTGGTAGTATTTAGTGGATTGTAGCCCTGATGTAGGCCTTGATTATCTAATCTTCTTTGTCCTTGGTGCTTGGCCCATCGCCTCAACCAAGCATTCTGTTTGTGGGAATTAAGTATTGTGTGATATTAAGGTCATGAAAACTGCTGCACCAGATGCTGAAGTTGTATATACAGCGTTGATGCATTGTTATGATGGATGTTTTGGAATTGAGGAGGTTGATATGGTTGGGAATCAGGACAAGTATGCATGGGGCTAAACAAGTTAGTGATATGTTCAATCATTTAGTTAAGGAAGCAGCCCCATTCAACAACAGCAGCTACAATCTGATATTGTGTGCGAGGAAGAAAGGAGTGATTGAATTCAAATTGAGAGTATGATAATGACTATTGAAAGGATTATGAAGATTGTGGGGCCAGGTTATAAGAGAAGGCATGTGATGTTCGAGCAAATGCCCTTCAGAAGAAAAATATGAAAGAGCTGTTGCTAAATAGTTTGGGAAAGAATGAGTTGCCTCAGTAAAGTTGCTTTTTATCATGACAATTTTAATTAAATTGGATAGCTTGAAGGCCTAGCTTTTCACCTGCATATTAATTTAAATCGGATAGTTTGATTGCGTGATGTTGCCTTAATGTCAATGAAGTGTGAGATAATAGTATCTTTTTTCATTCTTCCTTCACTAGTCGTTTAAAACTGTAGCCTATTTTTCTGAAATGTGTAATTTCAAAGTTCTATTATTTTCAGAAGTTGTACTAACAGTTGTTTCATTTTTCATTTTTTTTTTTTAATGGATTGCAGGCATTGTTGGGAGCTGGAATTCTTTTTTATGTATTTGGAGTGATAGCTGTGGTATCTCTCCTTTTCATATACTTGATTGTACCAGAGACCAAGGGCCTCACTCTTGAGGAAATTGAGGCCAAATGCTTATAGATGTAGTAGCTTATGCAGTTCCCTCCCAAGCTTTTAAATTTTCTAGATTCCTACAATGTTGTAATGCCAAAAAAGAAATCCATGTTATCAAAACTTTAAATTTTGCTAATTATACAATTAAAACTTGTACATAATATATTGTATGCCTTTAGGTAGATATTATCATAGATAACATTATATGATTTGAATTTATTTTTATTATTTTTTGTAAGAATAAGATCTTTTTTACATAGTTTTTAAATTTTGTTTAATTGTACTAGTTTTAAAATTTTTGATTCCAACTTTAACTCATTTTTTTTGTGAGTATTTCATTCTGTAAATACCTTTTCATATTCTGAGTGCCACTTAAGATTTTCTTTTGAGTAAGTTGATAAAAATGCCTGAAAAAAATTCTATTTAGTAGTGTCATCACATTAATAACTTCAATGATTTTTGTGTTTTCTTAACTTATGAAGCTGAAAATGCCTTTGCCTTTTAGCTGTGTGGATTAAAAAGGGCTTTTTTAAGATTAGTTCAAAATTTACCTTGGGTCTTCTTATTCTGGCAGCATGGTATATTGGTGTTTGCCCTGTGGCACCCTAACTTTTTTTCTCTTCTTCATGGGTCGGCACTTGAAGGAAACACATTTCTCTCTTGTTTTTGTTTTTGTTCAAATTTAAAGAAACTTATGTCATAAACATTATATTGAGTTTTTGGTATTTTAGTTTGATTTTTATATTATGAAAGGTGGCATGCTTTAATAAGTTATTTTTGAAGAAAAAGACAATCAATCCATATTCTAACAGGTAATGAAGTTAGTTGAAATTCGCAAATGGATTTCCTAAAAATTTTGTTGTACTTGTTTTCTTTATTATTTTCATGCAATAACTAATTTATGGGTTTGTTTACGTAGACTGTTTTGGTTCATTCGTATGTAATGGAGGAGAGTTTTTGTCCTATAGTTTTAGTGGATGATGAGGTTATGGGTTGGTTTACATAGATTGTTTTGGTTCATTCGTATGTAATGGAGGAAAGTTTTTGTTGTATAGTTTTAGTGGATGATGAGGTTACACAAACAATAAAAACTCGATCTTAAATATAATTTTTGGGTTTAGTTTTTATTTTTTGTGTTTTATTTTTTTATATATTTGGATTCACGTTGAGATTGTGCAGACAATAAAACTTTAATATTAAGATCTTATTTAAGTTAGTTTTTTTTTGGGTGTATTTGTATGATGTTCGGGTTTTACATTGAACTTACATTGGGTGAATATTTTTAAAGAGGCTTTAGTTTTATTTAATTATATAACGATTGTTACAAATAAATTATATAGATGCATACTAATTCTGTGCATGTTAGTTTGATTATTCTGAGTGTTTAGTTATTTATTGTGCACTAACAATGCATTATTGCTAATGATAATGAGTTATTTTGGATAAATATAGTTGTTATATTTTGTAATAGTAATAATTTCAAATTGTGAGTTATATGCGATATTATCAAACATATATATGACTTATTAAAGCATGTGGTTAGCAAGCTGTGATGCATATTGATAGTGATTGTTTATGAATTATAGTTACTTAATACATTATAGTAATGTCCTCTCACTTTGTCATAATGAGTTAATATATTAAAAATAACATGATGTATGTAGAGTGCTTATATGGGCTACTACTACACTAATAAAGTCTGTTTTGGTCATCATATTGGATGGCTAACGAGATTCGAGTACTGGTATCATCCAATGGAAAATGGGTTAAGAATGGTTCGAATTATTGATATTTTGATGCTATTGTCCAAAACAAAGGAATGGGGATCTTGAGAAGTTACACATAAAACAAGTTGGTTGGGTTTGTGAAATCAATTTGGATATTAATTATTGCAATTATCAAATTGAGTTGGATATTCTGATCAAAATTGATGAAGATAAACTATGGATGAAGGTGTCTAATGATAATGACGTCAAATTCTTATTACATAACCATATGACAAATTTTTCAAAGGTCATTTGTACACTTACTTTGAAAAACAGAATTCAAGATGCATATGTACATACACTTGCAATACTAGTAAAGGATGCACTAATGAGGAGGAAGATATAGTGATAATGAAGGTTAATTAAGTCATATCTATTAATGGCAGGAATAATGAGAAAGATGTAATGCCAATTAGGGCTAATTAATTCATATCTTGTAGTCACATCAACAAAGCATGATTACATTTTTGCTAAAATTATAATATGGATGACATCAATACTTATGGTGTAGAAAGAAAGATTTTGTGATGAGGTTGGAGGCAACTGATACTTGTTGGTATTTCTCCAAATTTGGCTTATAAATTATATTTATGACACGTGAATTTGTCAATATATGTTATGCTCAATAACATGATTTAATATATGTTTTAATAATGGGCTAATAAGATATTAATACGTTAGTGATATGGACTAAATGTGCAGAAGCTCACGACTCATTTATGTTGTTTATGATCTGATAACATAATTGAGTATATGAAAGAGAAAATAGGGTTATAATCAACAAAAAGTAATTGGAGAGAGTCATATTAAATTATAAGAGTTACATATGTTATAAGAAAGTTACGGTATACATAATTTCTCTTTATACTTTTGGAAGACTAATCAACCACACTAGTGATGACTACCACCATTGATTCAAGTAAGGTTTTTAATTTCAAATTGTATCATTCATGATGTATATGGTCTTATTAAGTATATGATCATGTTATGTTGAAATCTAGTTCGGATTTTTACAATAAAGATTCATGTTAAGTTTTTGCATTTCACATTTTCATTCTATGGTTCATTTTGTGATTTAAATTATGAATTTATTTTGGGTGAAAAACCATTATATTAGGGTTCATACATCATTAAAGAAAAAGTGAAAAACCTAAATTAGAAAGTGGAACCCATTAGGTATCAATGGACACTGTGCCTAGTAACGTGTTGATATGCTCTGCGCATCTAGTACTAATACAAGGCGTGTTGCAGAACAATGTTAGGCATTATGGTACAGTGTTGATACTAGCACTATATGTTGAGCTTACTAGCTAGTGGCACAAGGGGCTCATCAATGTGTTAAGTAGTGCGTGTTGTGCACACAGTGCTGGGGTCTATTCTAGCATTGGTGTGAGATGAGCACTGGGCATCCAGCATTGTTGTTGGCCCTCACATGATAAGTAAGTGTTAGGCACCTAGCACTAGTGCTAGACACTTTGCCAGTAATAAGGTGGGCCCATTAGATAAGGCCCATACGATTGGGGCCCATTAATTGAATTTATTATTATTTTTATTTTTAAAAAAATTAATAATAAGATATATAAAAATAAGAGCATATAAGTATCCAAATTTTGGTTAATTTTTTAGGTTTTTTTCAATACACTTGTTTACATAAAATTGCATTATAGTGGTCTAATATAATTATTCAAGTGATAATTATCAGGTACAATTTAGTATATTTTGTGTAAATAAGATTGTATGTCTATACTAAAAATAATTGACCTAAAAAAGGATCATTTTTATGCCATATATGTATATATTGTAGCTCATTTAAGGAAAAATTTTGTACATTATGTACGTAATATGTTGGTTCAAAGAAAGAGATATTATGTGGCCGAGTAAAGTGATCTTGAACTATGTTTAAAGAGTACTTCTGATAAGTTGTATTTTATTCCGAAGATTACATATAATGTTGTATTTGTTGTCTTGCTATGGGCCCACATATATGTGTATACTTGTACTTATTTATAATTACTTGGTTATATATATATATATATATTATATACATATATGTGTGTGTGTGTGTGTGTGTGTATATGCAGTTTGTAATGTGACTTTTATTCTCTATGTTGCATATCAAACTTTATATCTACCAACATTAATAGTATTCCAATGCTTAATGATACTAACTTCAAGAAGTGGAAGGAATATGTAATGATCGTATTAGGCTACATAGATTTGGATGATGCATCTAGAAAGGATCATCCCTCAACACTAACCAATGAAAGTGCTACAGAGTAGAAAATTATATTTAAGAAATGGGAACAATCTAACCGCATGTGTCTTAGAATCATGAAACTGTCCATTCCAAAATCCATTAGAGGCTCAAACCTTAAGGAGGAAGATGTTTAGTTTTTCCTCAAGTGGATTATGAACTGATTCACTATCAATAAAAAGATCGAGACAACTACTATTCTCACCAAGTTTGTCTCTATGCAATGCAGATGGAATTGAAACATTAATGAATAAATCATAGAGATATCCAATTTGGTTGAAAGAATTAAGGCACTAAAGTTAGAGATGTTGAAAGCATATTTTTGTACTTTGTCTTGACATCTCTCGCCACACAATTCACTCCATTTAAGATAAGTTATAACATTTAAAAGGAAAAATGGATTCTTAATCAGCTTATTGCCCAATATGCACAAGAAAAATAGAGATTAATGCATGAGACATCTGAGAGTTCTCATTTGGCATCCACCTCTCAGTACTCGAACAAAAAGAGGAAAAGGACCAAAGGCAAAGGTAAGAGAACTGCAAACCTTTGGGCTTTAGGCTATAAGAAGCAGAAGAAACAAGATATAGAGTTTGCTTGTTTCCTCTATAACAAGACTAACCACATGAAGAAAGAGTGCTCCAAGTATGTCAAGTGGCATGTTAAGAAAGGTCTACTTTTCAACTTTGTTAGTTTAGAAGTCAATTTAGTTATTGTACTTAATGACACTTGGTGGATAGATACTAGTACTACTACTCACATAACTATCACTATATAGGTTTGTCTCAAAAGTTGGCAACCAATTGATGATGAAAGATACATCTATATAAGAAATGAGGAAAAAAGATAATGTAGAAGCCATTGAAGTATTTAAGCTTTGTTTAAGAACACATGTATTTTTAGATTTAGAGAATACTTTTGTTATACCATCTTTTCAATGAAATTTGGTTTTTATTTCATGCTTGGACAAATCAATTTATTATTCTCCTACTTAAAATGAAAATTGTAGTATTTTTTAAAATTCAATTTTGATTGGCATTGCTTCCTCAGTTGATAAGATATACATTAAACACCATAACTTCTAATAAACATGACATAATGCATATAAGTTATATTAGTACAAAGCAAAAATTGACAAATGAGAGTTCCTACATGTTGTGACATAAGTACTTAGGTCATATATCTAAATACGATTTAGAAAGGTTAATGTGCATTTCTGGAATCTCTTGATGTATTAGATTTTGATATCTGTATGAAATGTATTAAAAAAAACCATTAGAAAGAGGAATAAAGGTGCAAACAAGTGTAATGATGTCTTGAAACTAATATATATAGATTTTTATGGTCCACTGCTTAAGGTTTCTTGGAATGGTCAAACATACTTCATTAATTTTATAGAGGGTTCTTCATGCTATGGTTATTTGTATCTTATTCATAAGAACTCGTAATCCCTAAATATGTTCAAACTCTTTAAACTTGAAGTTGAAAATCAATTAAACAAGAAGATTAAGGCCGTAAAATTTAACTATGCATGAGTACATGATAAATATGACAGATTAGGAGAACAATATCCTAGGTCTTTTGCTAAATACTTTGTTGAATGCAAGATAATCCTTCAATATACCATATTAGGTAAACTACAATAGAATAGTATGGCTAGGCAATGAAACCAAACCATTTAAAAGTATGATAGGTTTTACTTTCTTACTAGAGTCATTATAGTGGGAAGCAATAAAGACGATAATTTACTTACTAAACAAAGTGCACTGAAGTAGTGACATAAAACTTTTATGAGTTATGGATAAAATAAAGATCGAGTATCAGGTTTTTACACATTTAAGGATATCAAGTTGAAGTTAAGCCATATAGGTTTAATGAAAGGAATTTGATATAAAAAACTGTCAATTGCTATTTTGTGGGTTATTCTGGAAGATTTAGAGTTTTTAAGTTTTATTATCCCTCAAACAAGTCCTTTTTTAAGATGGGTAATGACAAGTTTATTGAGGACTATGGAAGCACTAAAGTGAGAAATGTATAGTCTTTGAAGAGGAAAGTGTTGGTGATCTTACCATGGTTACCACTATTGCAAATGATAATGAAGGGATAGTTATTCCTAACACTATCAGAGTTACAAGTTTAAGAAATGTAGTGATCCAAGACACTTTGACACTACCTTTAACATAAATGAAGGGACCATTCAAGAAGTACCTCAACCACTTCAGATAAAACTAAGAAAATGCATTAGAGAAAGGAGGTCAACCATTTTAGAAGATTATATTGTTTATCTTTAAGAGCAAAAGTTTGATATAGGATTGAAAATTGATCATTCATCTTTCTATCAAACCAAAAAATGCCTTAATTAAAAAAAGGGGGGGGGGGGTCAAAACCATGAAGGAAGAAATGAAGTCTATGAAAGATGACGACGTATGTGACTTTATCAAATTACTAAAAGAGAGAAATTGATTAGTTGTAAATGGATTTTCAAAACTAATTGAGATTTAAAGGCAATGTTGAAAGCTATAAGACTGATCTTGTTGCCAAAAAATTCATTTAAAAGGAAGGCATTGATTACAAGGAGAACTTACTTCAATAAAAAACTCTTTTAGGGTACTCATGGCATTTGTAACTCACTATAATTTAGAGTTACATCAAAGATTATATTTTTCCATGAAGAAATAAATGAGATAATATGCTTCATGCAACTAGAGAGTTTTGAATCTAAGGATTCAAAGCACCTAATATGCAAGTTAAAAAAGTGCATTTATGGTCTCAAGTAGGCATCTTGTCAATGGTATCAAAAATTTGATCAAATGATCACTTCATTTAATTTTAAGAAAAAGTCATCAATCAATGTATATATCTTAAGTTCAATAGCAGGAATTTCAGCATTTTTGTGCTTTTTGTAGATGATTCATTGCATGATAATAAGAAGTTTCTGTCTAGTTATTTTGAAATGAAGGATCTTACTGATGCATCTTTTGTGTTGGGTATAAAATCTATAATGATTGTTCAAGAGGTTACTTAGGCTATTACAAAAGATTTATATTGAAAAGGTACTTAAAGATATGGCATGCAGAATTGTGTACCTGAAGACACACATGTGATAAAAAGGGATAGAACTAGCTTGTTGCATTGCCTTAAAGTTGAACTTGAGATAAAAAGGATGCAAAAATTTTCTTATGCTTCCCTTGTAGGGAGTTTCATGTATGCTTAAGTATGTACGTGTCTAAATATAGAGTTCATAGTAAGATGTTAGGTAGATATTTTAGTAATCCTAGATTTGTTCATTAGAAAGCAATAAAACGAGTTATGTGATATTTGTAAAAAACAAAAGATTTCATGCTCACATATTGGAAATTTGTTCACTTGAAATTGAATATTCAAATTTTGACTTTATTGTGTGCTTAGATTGTAGGAGATCCACTTTAGGCTATGTTTTCATGCTAACTAGAGGAGTTGTTCTTAAAACAAGTATCAAATAGTCATTTATAACTATTTTCACCATAGAAGCTAAGTTTATGGCTTGCTATGAAGCATTCAACCATGGGATATGCACTACAAAAAAAATTAAAAAATAGTGACACAATATAGCGACTGATCTTATTAGTCGCTAAATAATGACAGAATAGTGACAGATTTATTACAGAATAAAATTTTTATCATAGTGACGGAATAATGATAGATTAGCGACACACGTTAGCAATAGACGCTATTTTTGTCCCTAAATTTATTTTTAATTAATTTATTTAAATTTTTAATTAACTTAACAACATACTAACGATCAAATTTTAATCGGTAGCTAATCAATGATTTAACGTCTACAAGGTTTTTGTCACTATTTAGGCAATGCAGCCTAGCGACCATCCCATGGGCAGTCGCGAAGGCCACAAGCTTCCTGCCTTCAAAGGCAGCCATGCATGGTGCTGTAGAAGCAAGCTGGCCATGAGCATGCTACCTTCGAAGGTAGCAATGCATGGCCACCGGTAGAGCAAGGTGGCTGCCAGCTTGCTGCCTTCGAAGGCAGCCATGCATGAGTGCCTCAGTAGCAAGGTGGTCACCAGGCCTTCCAACGAAGCCATGCATGGCTGTGAGCTTGCTGCCATAATTCAAAGGTGGCCATGCATGGGTGCCGTATGGTGGCCATGCATGGGTGCCGTATGGCGGCCATGCATGACCTTTGAAGGTGACTGCAATGGCCACAAAGGAGGAAGCCATGGCCTTCGAAGGTGGTAGCCATGGTCGTGAAGGTAGGCATGGCCTTCGAAGGTGGCTGCCATGGCCGCGAAAGAGGCAGCCATGGCCTCGCATGAAGGCAAACATGGTGCCCACGAAGGCAGCCACAGCGCCTACGAAGGCAGCCACGACCGCCACGAAGGTAGCCATAGTGCCCACAAAGGCAACCGCGGCGCCTACGTACGAAGGCAGCCATGGTGCCCACAAAGGCAACCGCGGCGCCTACGTACGAAGGCAGCCACAATCACCCACGAAGGCAGCCATGATGCCCATGAAGGCAGTCACGGCGGCCCATGAAGGTAGCCATGGGTGCTCACAAAGGCAGCCACGGGTGCCCACGAAGGTAAAAACGGGAGCCAACGTACGAAGGTAGCCATAGCACCCACGGAGGCAGCCACGGTGCCCATAAAGGTAGCCACAGCCACCCATGAAGGCAGCCACGGGAGCCCATGAAGGCAGCCATGGCCTTCAAAGGCGGCTGCCATGGCCTTTGAAGGTGGCAGCCATGGCCTTCGAAGGTGGCAGCCATGGCCGCCGTGATAGCGAAGACAGTCATGGCTATCGCGAAAGCCTTCATACATGGTCGCGAAGGCAGCCATGGCTGCCCTAAAAGCCTCCATGCATAGCTGTGAAGGCAACCATGGCCGTCGCAAAGGCAGCCATGCATGGATCCAAAGCGTCCATGCATGGACGCAATGGCTTCCAAGGTGGCTGCCATAACCTCTGAAGGTGGCAACCATGGCCTCCAAGGTGGCAGCCATGGCCTCTGAACGTGGCAGCCATGGCCTCGAAGGTGGCAGCCATGGCCCTCGAAGGTGGCAGCCATGGCCCTCGAAGGTGGCAGCCATAGCCTTCGAAGGTGGCAATAACGGCTGTAGTGACAGCGAAGGCAGCCATGGCTGCCACGAAAGCCTCCATGCATGGCTGTGAAGGCAGCCATGGCCGTCGCCAAATCAACCATGCATGGCCACAAAGGCAGCCATGCCTGCCACCATAGTGTCCATGCATGGCTTCAATGGCCTCTAAAGGTGGCAGTCATGGCCTCCAAGGTGGCAGTCATGGCCTTCGAAGGAGACAGCCATGGCCTCCAAGATGACAGTCATGGCCTTCGAAGGCGGTAGCCATGGCCTTCGAAAGTAGCAGCGATAGCCGCCGTGATAGCGAAAGTAGCCATGGCTACCACAGAAGCCTCCATGCATGGCCAAGAAGGTAGCCATGGCTGCCCCAAAAGCCTCCATGCATGGCTGTGAAGGCAGCCATCGCTGCCGCAAAAGCATCCATGCATGGTCGCAATGGCAGCCATGGCCTTCGGAGGTGGCAGTGATGGCCTACAAGGTGGCCGCCATGGCCTTCTAAGGTGGTAGCCATGATTGCCATGGAAGCGCCCATGCATGGTCTCCAAGGGGCAGCCATGGAAGTGAAGGCAATGTCGCCTTCGCTTGATTTTTCTCACTGTGGATTCAATGACGGAATTTACTTCAGTCGCTAGATATCAGTTTTAGCGACCGCCATTAAATTTTGTAATTAAAGTGCTTACAAATTGAATACCTAATTTTTTTTCTTTCGCGCGAGTGTCATTTCGTTTTCCTCTTTTTCTCTTGCTGTCTCTGCGTCTGTGTTCTTCAAATTTTTTTATTTTGCCCAGTTTCTTTTTCCTCTCATTTTGATTGTTGCCGTGGCATCTATTAGGATTATGAAATTTCTTTTTTCATCCGCAAGCAACACTATCTTTCTCCCATTAATCTTGCTGTCACGGGTGCAGAGTGTTTGCCACTATTTCCCTGCTTGGCATCTTGGTGTTCCTGAGAACTCAGGATCTACTTTTTGCTAGGTCAAGTAAGGCCTTCTTGGTTGTGGTGGTTTGAATCCAATTCGTGAGAAGAGTCCAAATGAGAGATTATAACAGTCAAAAGGCCTTCTTAGTTGTGTGCCATTTACTTTTCCATTTTTTCCACTGTAAGTATCCATTTCCGTCTTTTCTCTTTACTAGATAAGTTGTGTAGTTAATTATTGAAATTATTGATGATGATATTGATGATTAGAAAATATTGTATAGGAATATTACGATTATATTTGGTAATCATAGAAATATTATAGATTTTAAATAAATTATTTTGTTATTTATTTTATGTTATAATAATTTATGATATATTATTAGGTAATTTTTGAATTTGGTTGTAATTTAAGATAAATATTTTAATTAGATTTTCATGAAATTTAAATTAGTTAGATATTTATTAAATTTTACAATTGTTAATTTTATTTGTTAATAAATTTAGTTTATGTTATATTATTTAGAAAATAATTTAATTAGTTTATAATGTAAGATAAATAATTTAATTACAGTTTTATGAAATTTAAATTAGTTAGGTATTAATTAAATTCTATAATTATTAAATTTATAGGTTAATTAAAAATTTTATTTATATTAAATTAGATAGATAATAGTTTAATTAGAATATAATTTGAGATAAATAATTTAATTATATTAATTTATAAAATTTAAATTAGTTAAATGTTATTCAAATTTTACAATTGTTAATTTTATTTGTTAATAAAATTAGTTAATTTGTTATTGATTACATAGATAATAGTTTCATTACATTATAATTTCATGACATAAATAATTAAATTAATTAGATTTTTATGAAAATTAATTGACTTAGATGTTGATTAAATTTTGAAACTGTTAATTTTATTTTTTTCAAATAAATTTAGTTTATGTTAATAATATATTTGCATTTGGATGATTATTACTAATGTTCAAAAAATTTATTTGTATGTTAATTAATTAAATTAATCTATTATATGATAATCATAAAATGTTACTTTTATTAGTAAAGGTAGACTTCACACATATTCTTTAAATACACAATTTGAGAATTATTAGTGAACATTTATTGTCGATTACGTGTTTGTATGTGCATCACAATAAATTGTTCAATAATAATTCTTGAATTGTCCAAATTGAACAGTTTAAAAATGTAACATTTATGTGCGACACACATGTAAATTGTTGTTCATTTTATTTTGTAAAAATTTTGTGTAGTATCTTCTTTGTTTTTCGGGTACATACTAATGAATATAAGTATGTGTTTCAATTGAAAACACTAGCTTATATCTATACATGTCATGTACTTAAAGAACTATAGAGAAATGCTGCTGAAATTTTTATAAAATGAAGTAAACAGTCAGTTACTATATTGTGCTAACACATAAGTATACATTTCTGAATGATATAGGACCACTTACCTTTGAAGTTTGGGTGGCACGCATAAAACGTTAAGCAAGTTGTATTATAAGTCATGTGCGTTTTATGTGTCCTTAAAATTATTTGATAATTATTTTATATCATAATAAGTTTATAAATTAATAAAATTTTCAGGAGGCAAGTTTTTGAGAACTAGTTTAATTAGAATGACTTGAGAAACAAAAAAAATAAGTACATTGAATCGTCAATGGATGTACTTCAGGCTTATAGATGGATTCTTAAATCAGGAATTTTTAGATGGTATGGAACATTTCATTCAGTTTACTTGTAGTCAACCGGCATTCATGGATGAAGATAAGATAAGGTGTCCATGTAATCATAAAAAGTGTTAGAACCGTCGTTATGAAATTGTTGATGTGGTTAAATATTATTTGGCTAAATATAGTTTCGTACCAGGATATTATGTTTGGAATTGTCATGGGGAAAACAATGAGAGTTATAATAAAGGGGTAACTGAATATTATGTCGAAAAAGGATATACCACGGTGCATAAAGTTAATACATACCAAACAATGGTAATGGATGCCACTGGTTCGGAATTTAATCCAGAGCATATGGAGGAATCCCCTAATCCAGATGCTCAACGTTTTTATGATATGTTGAATGTTGCTAATCAATAATTATGGGATGGGTGTCAAAATCATTCACAATTATCTACTGTTGCTAGAATGATGAACATAAAGTCAGAACATCATATTTCGAAAAAATGCTATGATGATATTTGCCAATTAATGAAAGAGATGATGCTTGTCGATAATCTCATGGCTGAGAATTTTTACAGTACAAAGAAATGCATGCAAGGTATGGGGTTGCCGATTGAAAAGATTCACTCTTGTAACAACGGGTGCATGATATACTGGGGTGAAAACAATGAACTAGGTTCTTGTAAGTTTTGTAATCATCCATGGTATAAAAAACGAAGATGAGAATCTAATAAACAAAAAACACTTGTTCAATATAAGAAAATGTATTAGTTTCCTCTCAGTCCACAATTATAGAGACTATATGCATCGGAAGCCATAGCTAAGAACATGAGATGGCATGCCAAACACGAGATTGAAGATGGTGTAATGCGTTATTGCTCTGATTTTCCTGCTTGGACATCTTTTGCTGCTGAATATAGGAATGTCAAAATAGGTTTGAGTACTGATGGATTTCAACCATTTGGTCAGTCAGGCCAACAGTATTCTTCATGGCTGGTAATAGTCACACCATATAACTTACCCCCGTGGATGTGCATGAAAGAGGAGTACATGTTCCTAACTATAATCATTTTTAGACCAACAAATCCAAAAGATAAGTTAGATGTTTATTTGCAGCCTTTGATAGCAGAGTTGTAAATGTTATGGGAGGTTAGGGTGCTCACGTATGATATCTCTTGTAAACAAAATTTTGTCATGAAAGTTGCCCTGATGTGGACCATTAGTGACTTTCTTGCCTACTCAATGTTGTTTGGATGGAATACAGTAGGAAGACTGGCTTATCCTTACTGTGAAAAAGATTCAGATGCATTTACCCTTCCCAACAAACGAAAGTAGTCTTGGTTCGATAACCATCGTAAGTTTTTGCTAGAAGATCATTCATTTCGGAAGAATAAAACTGCATTCATTAAGAATAAAATGGTGAGAGGAGTAGCTCCTCCTATTAAATCAGGGTATAAATTGCTATATGATATAGATCAATTAGGGCTGAAAAAAGTTACAGAAGTAGGATATGATTAGGTAAATGGTCCTATTTGCAAGATATGCAGTTGGAGAAAACGAAGCATATTTTGGGATTTACCTTATTAGTGCAGCAACTTAATACGACATAATCTTGATGTCATGCATATAGAAAAAAAAAATGTGTTTGATAATGTGTTCAACAAAGTCATAAATATAGAAGAAAAGACACAAGATAATGCAAAGTCAAGGGAAGACTTGAAGGCATTTTGCAAACACCCTGAGTTAGCGAGAAATATGACCACTGAAAAATACCCTAAAGCTTGTTACAACTTTGACAAAGCTAGTAGAGAAGCATTGTGTGAGTGGGTAAAGAATCTAAGATTTTCTAATGGATATGTATCAAACATGGCAAGGTGTGTGGATATGACGAAGAAGAAGTTGTTTGGGATGAAAAGTCATGACTGTCATGTTTTCATGCACAACGACTACTACCCGTCGCATTTTATGAATTGTTGCCTACTAATGTGTGGCACACATTTTCTCCAAGCTTTTTTGACTCGATGGAAGATCTTCCAATGCCCTTGGATTATGAAGCAAAAATAACTGGTTTAGTGCAGTATCGATGGATGTATCCATTTGAAAAGTACTAATCTTTACTTTATGTAATTAATATATGTCATTGTACATGTTAATTATTTAATCATTCTTAATTATCATCATAAGTACTTACGAAAGTTGAAAGATAACATTAAGAATAAAGAAAAAGTGGAAGGCTCGATATGTAATACATATTTGGTTGAAGAGGCATCATCATTTTACTCACACTACTTCGAGCCACATGTTAACACACGACACCAAAAATTGTCACGGAATGATGCTGGTGATTATGAGCCGAAAGAGCATGAAGAAAATATCTCAATCTTTAAACATAATGGTTGATCATTTTAAACGAAAAAATCTAGCTACTTGACAGAGAAAAAATATCATGCTGCACATACATATGTTTTATTAAATTTCCTTGAGGTTGAACAATTCATAGAGTACGTATTCGATAACTTAATCATAGCAATTGATAAAGCCATTCGCACATTAAAAATATTCTTTGGTAATGATCATCATTTTTCATACTAATATTTTGTAGGATTTATATTTCTCAATTACGTGAACATTGTCCACGCATAACTGATCGTAAGATCGACACTCATCTGGAGCTTCATTTTTCTAGTTGGTTTAATCTATATGTGCGTCCTTCTAATCTAATTTCTTATTTGGTTAAATCATTTTTGGTTAATGTAGTCAAATGATTCATTTTTTAATACTTATAGGTTCATGATCCACTAAACTTTGTTAATTGTAATTCTATCAAGGATGTTGCAAAAGGTCCATTAAGGTCGACGAAATCATACCCAGGTTACTATGTCAACGGATACAAATTTCATACTAAAAGACACGGTTCAGATAGAGCTACAATGAATAACGGAGTCTGCATTAAAAGGTCCAATTATAACGCAGATGAAAGTGACTATTTCGGTATATTGATGAAAGTGTTATAGTTAGAATATCCTACATTGCCAATCAAAAGAACTGTTTTATTCAAGTGTGAATGGTTTGATTCTACACCGAATATGGGCACAAAAGTACATAAATCATATAATCTGGCGGATGTGAATCACACAAGGAGATTAAATAAGTATGAACCATTTGTGTTAGCTTTACAAGCAGCTCAAGTTTATTATATTCCTTATCAAAGTTTAAAACGTGATAATCATGCTTGGTGGGCTATTTGTAAGATAAAGACCAGATCTGTCATTGAACTTTCAGACTCTAATTTAACATATGGATCAAGCCAAGATACGCATTTTCAAGATGATGATGAGAGATGTCCATTAAATTGAGACTGATACAGACGATCATCCTATATCTTTGAATGATCAAGTGGGACATTAATAGATATTGATGAAGAAGAAAAAAAATATTTCAAATAAGCCAGATTTTGAAAATTATTCTACAAAGGAAGAAAACGAAGAAGAGGAAAATCTTGAACATGATGATTAGTTTTTTTATTTTTTTAATTATTTAATGCACTGTTTTAATTATACAATCTACTATAAGAAATGTGTGTTGAACTAGTTATTCTTTATATTATATTTTCATCATGTATTTCAGAGGGTTTGAGTTTGATTTTCAGGGAAGATTTTCTCGAATTTTTTATTAATTTATGAAACTAAATTTTATCAAGTTCATTAACATGATTAGATGAGACGTCAAGGGAGAAAAGGTGACTCTAGATAGAGAGGTGACTTTGGAAGGAGAGGTAAGTATCTCGGAGGGAGAGATTCACGATCTGTATCTTTACTTCCACATATCCAAGATGAAGAGGAAGACATAGTTGCACCTTCTCCATATGTTTCAACCTCTGTTGGCTTTGCTGCTACTATGATGTCTAGCTCAGGGAGTATGCAAATTTCAGGTATACAGTTGATTTATGTAAACAATAACACGTAAGTATTTATAATTATTATTTTTGATACTTTGTATCATTATCTTTGTATTTACATTTTGTTAATATTTATTCATTATCTTATTTGACAAGATCGAGCTTTCGCATTAATGCTCTAGAAAAATTTATAAAATTTTTCAGGAGAGGGTCGATTCATGTGGGTACGCATCGAAGAAGGTTTCTTGGGAAACTAAAGAGTTTTGTTATGAGGAACTCAAAGAATGTATAATTATTTACCAAAAAAAAATTATTACATTTTATCATACTTACTAACATTTATTTTTATTACAAAAATATTTTACATGGGATGAGGCTATGGTTGGCGTGGTGAAGGTCGCATGGGAGGTTCGAGCTACAGATCAATATGCTGATTTGATGTATGCATGTCATCATAAGGTGAGCAATAAGCCTCAATTTATACTGATACTGCATGGGAGCAATGGCAAATAGAATAGAACCGAGTACAAATAGAAATATGAAACTATATCCCGTAATCGAGAAGCGAAACAAGTGGACCCAGGTCAGGTTTCACTTGACATACTGTCGGTTCACGTTCACTGCAGAACCATTGTCGATGCTTGGTATGTATGATATATAAATTTTATGAAGAAATATAAGTGAAAATGTTATGATTATTTGTTATGTATTTTTTTTAGGCACGTGAGTTGGGCCGTGAGCTTACTGCAACAGAGCTTTTTAAACGGACTCACACTAAAAAATCTAACCATAATGAGTTCATAAATGAGCATTCCAAAAATGTAAATGTAAGTTTATTATCTTTAATATTTACCAAGCAAATTTAATTTTATCTTTTTTTATTTCACTATTCGATTCAGTAAATAAGTTAACAAAATGTTTTATTTACTGTAGGAACGGTTTAAAGAGTTGGTTGCCATAGTTTCTCAGGCACAAGAGGGATCTTCAGATATGCCTAAGGTAGACTATAGTAAGCTTTACTATGAGGCAGTAGGTGGAGAGAAAAAGCGTTGAGTGTATGGATTAAGGAGTCAAGCTCTATCATGGTATTCAGGCGACAGCTCTATCAATGAATGCCCTGTTGATGACATAGTTATACAAGATATACGCTCTTAAATAAAGGCTATGAAAGAGTGCATAGAGCTAGAGCGTAAGTCTATGGAGGAGTATATTGAGGAGGACCGTAGGATTTTAGAAGAGAGATTAAAGGAAGAGCGTAAGACTAACGAGTATGATCGCATACGCTTCGAGATCAAATTACAAGAGCGCTTACAGAGAGAGGTTGATATGAATGAACGCATCCGCAGAATGAAGGCTTTCTTTTAGGGAAGCAGACCCCCAGCATCGCCTCATAATTAAATATAATTTCTTGTTTGAATATTGTATTTATTATATTTTATGAGTTTTAGTTTATTTTATTTTTGTTTAGTTATTTAAATTTATTTTTTAATAAAAAATTAATTATATTAATGACAGATCTATCAATCACTAATTAGTTTGTATTGAAGCCCTTGAGTTTAGCAACAGATTACTATTCAGTTGTTAAACTAATGACAGATTATATTCTGTCACTAAAATAGTGATAGAAGTTAATCTGTAGCTATTTTAGTGACAGATATGATTTTGTCGCTATACTTAGTGACAGACATAAATCAATCACTAATATAGCGACAGATTCTTGTGTGTTGCTAAATGAATCTGTCACTAAAAAATAGCGACAGATATCTTTTTTACCACTAGTTTAGCGACAAATTTGCATCTCTTGCTACTTTAGCAACAGATACTTAATATCTTTAATCTGTCACTACTTAGAGACAGATACAAAATTTAGTTGTTAGTTTTTTTTATGAAAATGATTTCAACTACTAATTCTATCTGTCATTAATTTGTTGCTAAATTTTTTTGCGACACATTATTTTAATTTAGTGACGGATTAATCGATCGCTAAATCTGGGTTTTTTTCGTAGTGATGGTTGTAAAAATTTATCACTACGCTACAAATTATTGATGATATAGAGAGACCACTAAGGATTAATTATAATAATAAAGCTACTAAGCTGTATTCCAAGAGCGATTGTAGCTCGTCAAAATCTAATTGCATTAACATTAAGTTCTTAGCAATGAAAAAAAAAGAATGTAAAGTGGTCAAATGTCAATTGAAAATATTAGTACCAGTTTCATGATAATTGGTCCACTCACTAAGGGCTTGCCAGTTAAGGTGTTTCGTGAGCATATGGATTGCATGACATTTGTTCTTTTAGATGATATATCCATTTAATAAAAGTTTGCTTTTAATTGATTATATGAGATCATACATTGTTTATTGTAGTTATAGTATATACTAAGGTTTAAAAATATGATATATGTTTAGTTTGACAACTCTAAAATATAAAAATCATAATTTATTTTAGTTGTTTGGTATATAATGCTTATAAATATGATTATTAAGACTCATATGGGTCTTAAAGTAAATCAATCGAAAATAGAAACATGTAGATTACAATTCATGTAATTTTCATGCTACATACTCATATTTAATTTATATTATTAATTACATTGGTATTGTAATTAATATTTGATATTGTTACAAATATAGTAATGATGACCACTGTAGTCTTATACTAATGAAATTAATGAACCAAATTATGGTTAAGGTATTTTTATCATTGAATGACATGGTTGAGCTTAACTAAGGATATTTAGCAATGCGTTATGTATGTCAACGCATGTAGCCTAAGTGGTAGATTATTAGTATTTCTCTAAATTTGGGCTTACATGTTATATTCATGATACGTGACTTTAGTAATAAAAGTTAGGTTCAATAACATGATATAATACATATTTTAACAATGGGCTACAGAAATACCAATATATAAGTAATATGTGTTGGCCTTATGAATGGTAACCCAAAAGAAGGATGAATTGTGTATTTTAATTTTCTCTTTTACTTGGCTAATAAAATGAATCTAAGCAAATATTCAATAATATAATAAAAACAATGAAGTTAATATGTGCAATAAATAACTAGAGAACGGTACGAGAGATCAAACACAAGATTTACATAATTTGGCCAAATCTTGCCTACATCAATGACCTCGAGTTTCGCTTGAAGATTTCATTACTTCACTTTCTTGCAAACATTTTTTGATTATTTCCCTTACTAAGATCTAATATAATAAGGTATATCTACACCTTTATACTTGAATTTCACTAAAAGAAAAGTGCTTTAAACACTATTAAACTTTTATAAGGGTAGATCAAGTACAATGAAGGTCACAATAGAATGCTTTACTCAAAGATGAGTGAATTTAAAATGTTTGAGCTTAGAGAGCAAGAGTAATGATTAGAGAGATGTTGGTAATTGTATTTTAGAATTTCAAGAAGGTATTTATACCTAGATCTAAAAATATAGTCGTTACATTCAAAAATACGAATTTTAAAATCTCGAACCGATAATATTACTTGACAATCGATAGCATTGCTCATGTAGTTCATACTCAAAAATTTGAATTAATCAATAGTATTGATTAAAGAGCAGTAGTACCAAATCCTTATGCCCTAAAGGTCCAATAAGTCAAATAGTGGTACTTCTAGTCTATTAATAGTGTTGATCACCAATAGTATTGATAAGGACCAATAATGTCGGACCTTTGTGTCTTAAAGAGGCAGTAGAATAAGTGGCAGTACCTTTAGCTTCTTGATAATGTCGGCCATCGATAGTGCAGGTAATGACCAGTAGTACTAGACCTATATGCCTCAAAGAGGCAATAGATCTAGTGGTGGTGGTGCTAGTCCTTTCTTGATGGTACCAGTTAGTGATAGTATTGCTTGATACCAGTGGTGCCACTTCTCTCCCTCACTTATACCTTCATGTTATTTTCTCTTTAGACTTCATTCCTAATTCTTTTCCTAAATGTGTTTTACTAAGTTGAAATCAATTTGAAAGCTTTCTTGAAAATCTTTTGAATAAATCCCATCAAAACCATTCATTTTAAATTCAAAGCTTTAAATGAGAGAATGCATGAACTGTATGTGTGATTTATTATTTAATTGAACAAAGCAACCTGTTACACATTAAAGTCTAATCTTACCTAAGATCCAACTTGTCATTTCTTTGCTTGGATCCTTATGCTTGCTTTTAGACTTCGTGTTTGATATCTTTGAGTTTCATCATGCTACACACTTAGAAACTTCATTAGATCATGCATAATCGAGTTTTTTGTTATCAAAATATATAGCTATTTACTATAACAATATAAACCAAGTGTGTAGAAACTGATGATTCATTTATGGTTTTTATGATTGGCTGATAATGTAAGTTGGTATATGGAAGAAAATATAGGGTTATAGTCTTAAATGGGGTGAAATTAAGTTACAAAAGTTATGAGGAAGTTACAGTACAAATGTAACTTACTTTTGTTCTTTACCTTATCAAGAAAATAAAGTACACAAAATCTCTCTTCGCACTTTTGGAAGACTAATTAACCACATAATGATGATGACTACCACTGATTCAGGTAAATTTTTTAATATTAGATTATATTCTTTGTGATATGTATGATTTTATCAATTATATGATCATGTTATGTTGAAATTTATTTTTGATTTTTACAATAAAGGTCTAATATGTTCATGTTAATTAAAAATCCTAAGATTTTTTACAATATTAGTAATCAATGGGACGATGAAATGCAACATAACACTAGTGTAAAGAATAAAAATAAGCCGACTCTCATATAAAGACCTTTAATTTTGACCATGCTAGGTCGTTGCATCATTTTGATGATAATATTATCAAAAATGTGGTTGAGGAAGATTTGAATAATATATAAAATGCATAATCCTATCTTAGGTGCAGAAAATTATTGCTTGTTGAGGTAAGTATCTAAAAGTAGTTAATCTAGCATGCACTATTAGCAGTAGTAAATTCTTTCTAAGCAAAAAGAATTTGAAACGTGCACATGGGTCGTATGTTGTTCTAAGCTTAGAGTGATAAAATCCAACAAGTTAATATTTGTAATGGATTGTAGGAGCTTATGTGTGAATGAAAAGTCCATGCAGTAAGAATATAACGAGGATCTTTCTTTTAGATAAGAAGGTGTTATATGAAGCACACATGCACATTAGAGGAAGTTCATAAAAAACATCGTCAGCATATCATGCTTACTAGGGAGGTGGGTGTTTAGATGTTGCGTGTGAATGGCCACTTCATAAAACTAGTAAAATATAGCCAGTGACATAAAGGAGATGCATGAAATTTAGATATTGTACATTGAACAAATTAATTACATTTCATTTTTCCGCTATGCTAAATAAATATCAAACAAGTACATACAATTGACTTTCAAAAAAGATGAATAACTCATTATTCATTCTTCGATGCCTTAAGATAAATCATTATTGTATGTAAAACATCACAAAAAACCTAGATAGGGCATATTGTCTCATACTCATACCTATACTCATTTTAACAATATTTTGCATTTTGAGATCACATTTGACTATATACAATAACCTCATGGATAATATGCCTATCATTTGGGAAAAACAAATAATTCATACACATTGTTTCAAAGCCCATGGATAATATGTGATTTTTTTCATCCTAAGTCATATAATGCCTATTATGTGCCCAGTTCATGCAATGGATGCATAAAAAGATGAATTTTCTATTATACCTTTCTTGATGTGATGAACAAAAGGCAAATAGAGAAGGAAGAGACTTGCGATGAAGTAGATGATCAACGATTAACTGAGAGAAATACTTGTCTTTCATGGGATACACTTGAGGATGAGTTTTAACGGATGAAAGGATGGATTTCAAAAAGCAAGAAAAATCGAGATGCGTAACTTTTGGTTGCTTGGAGTGATGAGTAAATGGTCATGTATCGATAGAGAAAATGACTGATCATTAGTGACAAGGTGAAAGTGAAAGAAAGAATAGGTTTCGACACAGCTCAAAAATGGGTTTTGAGGAGGATGAAGTGTTGGAAGATGAAAAAAAATCTACAATGTCGGTGAAAAAGACAACTGACAATCAATGACTAAGTGAGAGAGAGAAATAACTTTTGTCACAACTTTAAAATAGGTTTGAAAAGTAAAGTGAAGGGAAAACTAAGAAAAAGATTCTTAGGTAAACCAATGTGTCCAATTAATACCTGTTAAATGGATATAAACACGTTTGATATGATAAAGTTTAAAATCAGGAAAGAAGACCAAAGTACAAAGCGAATTATGTAAATTTTTTTAAAAAGTAATAGTAATATTTTTATAATTTAAACTAAAAATAAATAAATAAATAATTATAGATACAATAATTTAAAAACTTTTTGCCCTTTTTTTTTCACTCTCAAATGTTAGACATAAAACTTAAAGTTTTGTTTCCTTTCACGTATATTAATTCTTAGATTTTGTATACACTAAAATATACATAATAGATATAAGCTCGAAGTACTAGTGTTGGTGGTATTATTTTAGATGCAATTGCATAAAACTATATAATTATTATAAAATTTTATCCATTTATTATGAAGGTGGTTATTTTTTGTAAAATGGATATAAGATGTACAATTACAACTTATTCGAGTGGTAAATTTAATAATTGATTTATCGTAAGTATATCAAAATATTTTTAGATAAATTTGTTATATGGATGGAACTCAATTGGGTCCAAGCATGTTGGAAATATTACCTTTAACATTTAGAAAGTCCTAACTATTAATTTTTTTATAAAAAAAAGTCATTCTACTTTTTGAAAAATCAAGAAATCAATTTAACATACAAAATTATGACGACAGCGACAATTAAAAAGAAGTTCTAATAAAAGTTGATTTAAAAATGTTAGTAATAATATTAGGATTAGTGATTTTGATGATTAAGATAATTTATATTATTAGTGATATATATTCAAAATATTAAATTTAATTATGATAATTTCATTTAGTGATTAATCATTATAATTCTTACTCTACTTATATTGGTTAGTTAATTTAGTTTGTATGTATTGAATGTTACGTTCTTATTTCATTTTAATATAGATTTTAGTCAATAATTTTATAAATTTAATATTATTTGGTATTCATTTATTTTTATTTAAAATTTAATAGTTATAATATTTATTAACTTATTGTTTATGCACTATATTTAATTTTTATTTTTTTTCATTCACAGCATGTTTGGTTGGTAGGAATACCAATTCTTTTCCTACTTTATTTCGTATGGAATTGCTTTTCCAATGTTTGGTTCATTTTTATCACAGAATTGTAATTCCTTAAGGAATTTCTATTCCTTGAAAACCCGGAATAGCTATTCCGAAGTGAACCCTCGGAATTGCTATTCCATAAAAACAAGAAATTGCTATATTTTTCTATTCCCAACATACCCTTGATAACATTTTTAAATTACTATATATATATATAATAACTTTATTTTTTTAAAATAATTTACTAAAAAATAAAAAATATTTCTTATTATCAAAATATTAATTACTATTAATATTAATTTTATAATATTAATATTTAAAAATAAAAAATAATTATTAACATATCATTTAGTTAATATTATTTTTATAATAATAACATCTTTTTTATTTTTAAAATAATTTATCAAAAAAGAAAAAAATATTACTTTAATTAAAATATTAATTAATTTTAATTTTAATTTTATAATATTAATATTTAAAAATAAAAATAATTATTAATATATTATTTAGTTAATATTATTTTAATAAAAATTAATTAAATTGTAATTAATTTAGTTGAAGGGTATACTAGTCTTTTAAACTTGCTTCAATTACTTTCCTAGCTTATTCTTTAATGAACCAAACGTATGAAAACGAATTCATACTCTATTCAATTTCAATAAACCAAACATAATAATACTTATTTTTTTCTATTTTTTCTCTTTTCTATTCTCAAAGAATACCTTTTCTATTCCTTCTTTATTCTATTCCATGAACCAAACATGCCATCAATGATCAATCTAATTTTCAAGATATTGATTAATACACTAAAAAACGTAAAAGCAACCAACAAAAATTAGAGACATATTATTTAAACATTAAAATTAACAAAAATGTGCAAAGCTCATGAACGAGGATGTCCAACCTAGCTAGAGGTTCCTGCAGATGAATCATAAATGAAAATTTGGCCCAACTCAATAGGCCTGTCCAAACAGGCACACGGTTTGGTAGTGAACCCTAACACACCCAATCCCGAACCGTACTTTGAGGACTCAGCTGAGGCGGTCAGGAGTCATGCCACCTGAGCAATAGCAATGGCAGGCACCACCGGCGCAAGCGGTTCTACTAATCCGTCTGCGGCCACACCGCAGCCCAAGATCCTTTTGGCGAAGCCTTTGGCTGGTCCCATTCCAGGTAAATTCGGACGTGGAGGCGCCGAAGAGGAGACGGCGCAGCACCGCTCTCGTCTCCCTCCTGTCGGGTCTCTCAATCTCCTCTCTGACTCTTGGGACTTCCACATCGATCGCTTTCTCCCTGTATCTCTCTCTGTCTCTGTCTCTCTCTCTCTCTCTCTCTATATATATATATATGTCTACTGGCAGAGGCACATATATCATATATTTTGGTTATGAAGGAACAAAAAGTTAAATCATAGCCGCTTTTGTTTACGAGTGTAGGTTTTCGGGCTTGTATCTTGTTATTTCTTATACGTATTAACTCCAACCTCGAATTAATTTTAAACTGTTATGTTATGTTCATGTCTCCATGTAGTGGCTGAGGAAAATGTAGTAAGAACAGACAAGAATTAAAGTTTCATTTCGATGTTTCATTTCAATGTGTCATTTAGGTCCTAGGAAAAGAAAATTGAAAAATGAAACAAGAAAAAAAAAAGAACTGGGGCCGATGTGTGGCTTAGTTGAGTTTAGGTCTTGACCTCTGCAAAGAATAAAAAAGACAAAAAGAATAAATAAATAGAAGTATAGAGTCAGTTGATATGAAAATATTTGATTGGACATAAACTGCTGCAATTTGAATGCAAAAATAAAAATAAAAAAAGAGCAATAATACCTAAAAAAAAAAGGAAAGATGTTTTTGGTGGAATTGTTGCTTTAGGTTTCCCTGGATGGAATTTTTTAACCTCTTAGGAATTTGTAAATTGAGAATTAATTTTTCACTGATGGCTGCAATCTGATAACTTCTTTCTCCCCATTGTTCGGGGAGTTTGCTTTTGCAGTTTCTGACTGAGAATACTGATTTCACTGTGGTTGGGGTGATTGGCCCGCCTGGGGTAGGCAAGTCAACGATCATGAATGAAATTTATGGCTTTGATGGGACTTCTCCTGGTGAGTAGCGTGTGTGACTTAGCCGCTATGTAATGCTCAGTAAAGATAATTGCAAGTAATCTGTTTATGAATTTCGTCATTTCCCATCAGAAGGTGCATTACCATTATGCATCTTGGGAGTGTCAGACTGCTGCTGCATTGAAGAGTATCGATAACCTTTCAGAAATAATGGAATAATTTATTTATTTGCTCATACTAGAATTGTAGCACCTAGGGGCAAGAAGTATAGAAAGTGATAGCATTTAAGACTCAGAAGATTGACATCTTGACTCCTTTGTGCACATCCTCTATCCTCCTTTTCTGGTAAAGGTGTTTGTAACTTTGAAGCTTTGACGAAGTAAAGAGGGGAAAAAAAAAATACAGTAGAGGTTATTGATACTTATAATGCTGGATATTAACATTGGTGATTGTGTTGAAACAATACAGCACAAAAGATTTTAAAAGGGAAGAAATGACTTTTTCCATGGGATTCAAAGCCTTTAGAGTTCATTGGAAAAATATCTTCTGGTGTTCTTTCAATCCTAGACAGTTATAAAGTTTGAATTGGCAGGATGTAGGCAGCACATGCTTACACTCACTTGATTTCAAAGGAATATCATGTCGCTTAGGATGCTAAAGTTTGACTTAACAGAGAAAATTTCCCTGTTCTCTCCAATATTAGTTCTCTCTATTCCTTCCTTTTGTCTTTTTCACTGAGCCTCACTATGAAAAGTGGGGGAGGGTGGTCAAGATGCAACTTCACTTGTTCTCGATTTTCTCATTTGATACTTTCTGCTACTCAAAAACATGAATACTCTGAATTTAGCATTAGAAAGAAATTGAACCTTGATTTTTCTTTTCCATTTCTGAGTACTCTTTATTTTATATAAATGTTGACCTAATGACTTATATGATTTTGAGTTTGAAGATACGAGGGCCTGCTTTGGTCCTTGTGCAGCTATTTTTATCCAACTATAGTTAGGTAAGTTATCTTTTGGTTTCAAGAATTGTTTTTGCCCTTAGTATTGTCTTTATATATGATGTGAGCCTATACGCCTCGGTAAGGACTGTAGTAATTACTCTTAAAACTTTTAGTTGATAACAAGAATGCTTTTATGATGCATTTAATCATGAAAAATCTCCGTCATGGATAAGTAACCATCATTACTGTTTATAATGAAACTTCTATTCTGTGCTTTGTTGTTACAACAATATGATCATACTGTACTAATCTGCAGGGATGCTACCACCTTTTGCAATACAATCAGAAGAGACTGCCGTAATGGCACGGCATTGTACTATCGGCATTGAACCAAGGATTTCTGCTGAAAGGTTTATACTTCTTGATACCCAGGTTTGTGCAAGCAACCCTTTCTATTTTTAGTTATATTTTTCTGAAAATGATGAACCATGTCCTGTAGCATGGGACTATTTTTGCTCATGTTTTGATGTTAAGAGTATCACATGTTGCCTATAAATTTGGTGATATTTTCGCAACTTATGTCTGTTAATAAACAATATTAGATCCTCCAAAACATTGTTACTAGTGTGTGTAGAGAGAGAAGGGAAAAATAGTTCTTACAAAGTTCAGAAAGTTTGGAAATTGATACTGCAGAGGATATGAATAATTTTTCTAGAGAGTGAGGTAAATAGTTCTTCCAAAGTTTAAACGAAGTTAGGAAATTAATATTGTGAAGGACTATGAAAGATTTGTCTCTTTAATAAATTTTACGGGCTTGAAAGCCTAGGATCTTACAAGGAATCTGAAATCTTTGTTCTCTTCCTGTTGCTATATTACTTGTCATTCTTGCACGTAGATGTAGGTGTCCATATTTTTTATTTTTTATTTTTTATTTTTTTTCCATGAATCTTCTGGTCATAGTTGCATAGCTTGTTTTATCTACTTGGTATGTGTACTTTATCTGTTTTGAACAAACCATGGCATTTCAAAGCAATCTTTTCTCTTTTGTAGAATATACTTGATTTTTCTAAGTATGGGCACTGTTAGTGTCAGCTTGACAACTTTTAAGAAAAATGAAACTGTACATTTAAAAAATGAATCCTAATATGAGGAGAACACTGTGATATCATCAGTAGAACAGTTTCTAGTAGAAGTCTTGGCACAATAAGGAAGGTGTTTGTTGAAAACTGCTTAGTGAATATGTAACTAAGGTGCATAGTTTGTAAAACTGACATAGGGCAGCTGGTTTTTGTGGTTAACCTGTGCTCTTGTGGAAGTTGAGCCTGCAACATAGGTTTGAAATTATTCTGTGGAGATGAATTAAGAATGAGTAAGATTGAACTTCTCACGTGGACCTAAACTCATCCTTAACAGTGGTTTAGGTGTGTTGTCTTGCTAAAAAAATGTTTATGAGTTAAAATCCGAGAAGACTTGTGACCGAAAAATCTTTTTACAGCACTTCATTACTTGTATGGTCTGCAATATTGTGTTTAGGTAACTGTTTCTCTTTTGAATAAACATCTCTATAGTTGTAAGGTTAAATGAATGGGCTTTTCTATTTTTTCTGTTCTCTCCAATTATTCGTGACTTGGGACCCGTATTATAATGGAGAATTGAGAGCTGGTGTCTTGGATAGAACTTTCCTGGATTCTTCTTCTTTTATTTTGTACTACCCCAGAGGGGCCTAGTTTAATGATTATTCTAGACATAATTAATTTAATAATTGTTATTGAAAGTTTATGTACCCTATGCCAGTGATTAACATGCTTGATTTACCCACAAATAGTCCAGTTTCTTATGGCTACCCAGATTTAAATATAAAGAAAATTTAGTGCAGTAAATAAACTAAGAACGCACAGATTTCAACTGGTTCAGCCTAAGCCTATGTCCTGCAAAATCAAATCCAGTAAACACTTAGCAAGGTGACAATAGGTCTTATACAAAAACAATAGACAGTGAAACTCCCTTCTACTAAGGTTGCTGAGCCTGAAGGTAATCTTCTAATGTAAAGAGATGTTAATTTCTACTTCAAGCATCCTGCTCATAGAGGACAAAGGCTAGACTCTGTCTAGCTGCTGAAATCCCTTTTGCTGTGAAATTTGAGCTCCCCTCAAGCTATGGCTTGAAATCCCCCCAAGTTGCATCTTGAACTCCCTTGAAATTCCTTTAAGGCAGTATAGATGGAAGCAGATAAAGATGTTTCATAAATCTGTAGAGACTGATGATGACTTCGAGGTAGAGGAAGTTGAGGAAGCCGATGATGGGTTTTCTAGAGAAATTTCTTTAGTCATGGTACAGGTGGACTCACGTGTGTGCATCATTGGAAAACAATGGAGAGAGAAGATAAGGAGTGTTAGATGGTTTGTAGAAAGGAGATGTGGGTTTGGAAACGAGAAGGGGGAAGAAACGACAATGATGAAGAGAAGAAATGGTCACAAAATGTGGACCACAATCTCTTTTTAGAGGTCTTAAAATTTTTTAATATATTATTTTTTAAGAGAATTAAAATAAAGAAAATAAAGAAAAAAGTTATATGAATAAGACTAAACTAAAAACTAAATGTAATAGCATGGAAAAAACAAAAATTTTAAAATATTTTTTAGTTCTTTTTTATTGAAAAAAGACCAAAAAGAAAAGGATAGTAAGATTTAAATATATATATATATATATATATATATATATATATATATTAGAAAAGTTAGTCATGGTGCAAGTGGACCCACATGTTTGTACCATTGTGAAACAATGGAGGGAGAATATAAGGAGTTTGAGATGGATTGTCGAAAGAAGATGTGGGTTGGAAAAGAGAAGGGAGAAGAAGATGATGACGGCAAAGGGAAAAAATGGTCATAGGATGTGGATCACAATCTCTTCTTAGGATTTTTAAATTTTTTTCAATATATTATTTTTTAAAAGAATTTAAATAAAAAATAAAGAAATAAGTTATATGAATAAGACTAACTAAAACTAAATGTAATAGCATGGGGAAAAACAAAATCTTTTGAATATTTTGAAATTTTAAAAATAATTTTAGTTTTTTGTTTATTAAAAAAGTAAAAAAAAAAGGGTAGCAAGATTTTAAAAAATTAATGTATTACAAAATTTTAAAAATAACCCTAGAAAGAGATTGTGGTTCACATTATGTAGTCATTTTTTCTCTTCTCCATTGTCTTCTTCTTCTCCTTTTATCCTTTCCAACCCGTATCTTTTTTCTACAATCCATCTCACACTCCTCATCTTTTCTCTCCATTGTTTCACAATGGTCCACTTGCACCATGACTAGAAAATTTCCCAAGGAAAACATACCATCGGCTTCCTCAACTTCCTCCACCTTCATGTCGCCATCTCATCTACCTCACATTCCATTCGGCGACCTTTGGGTCTAAAGACTCTTCCTCATCAACTTCTCTGTCATCCACTGTCCAAGCAGGTCCCTCATCAAAGAAGATCATTGTAAATCCCCCAACTTGTCGTTGAAAGTCAACTCATTCAACAAGTGTCCATGGTTCAGAGGGCGATAATGTGGATGCTCCCTCTTCAGATGATGGTACCGGATATTATAATGCTATCAAAAGTTTTCCAAACACTTATCTCTGGCTGTGGTTTTTTATGTGAGCGTTTGGTTGATTTAGAGGATTTCTTTGAGTTTGATTTGGGTAAAAAAATTTAATGCTATGGGTTGGCTCAACACTGTTACAAATATCATGTGGCCCTCTCAATCTTTGTGCCATGAATTTTACGCTAACTTTGATGCAAGATAGAGGATCCTTGGGAATTTCACCATAGGGTTTGTCTTAGAGGCAAATAAATGGGTTCCAATTTCTCCAGCTGTGATAGCTAAGGCATTGGGTCTAAAGAAGTTGTCAAAGCCTTAATTTACCTTAGATAGTGAACTTGATCTAGACATTGTGGCCGCTGCACTCACTAAACACACTTCTATGATATGGCCTTCTATTTAGATAATGAAGCCTACATCACTCACTCCTTTTTATAGATTGCCTCATAGGATATCACTGTTTAATTGGTTTCCTTCAGGTCACTCTGCATCCATTGGTGCCACTAGAGACAAATTTTTCATATGCAGTAGGCACTGAGTTATTTATTGATCTTGCCTCCTTTATCTATGGAAGAATCAAATATGCGGTACTTAGTGAGGGCAAAAGGAGGTCATTACCTTTCCATGTTTGATTCATCCTAGGGCTAATGAACATCTTTGTGTTACCCATATTAATGGAGCCAACTATAAGGCCGATCTATTGGCTCATCCAACTTCATCTACTTAGCCTCTCCATTCATCCTAGGGCTAATGAACATGGTACTTCTAGCGCTAAATATACAGGTGGAAGTTCCAATTGTTTCAGAAACTTGAAGCTATTCACAGTGATGTCTAGCACCTTATTACACGAGTTGATCGTATTGACCATACTCAACAACGGCTATTGTCTAACGCTCGTTATATGATACATTGTTCTGGGGAGTAGCTGGTGTTTTTACATGTTGGTCACAATATCAATTTGCATGTGACATCATAGTGAAATCACTATGCTTCATATTTTCTTTTTTCTATTTTTCTTCTTTTTCTTTTTTTTAATTTCCCATATCTATCACCACATTTTCTTGATTAATTGGACTATATATTATATTGAACCATAGTGCTCCTTTTCTGTGCATCACTTTCATTTGAAGCAACATGCTTCTTGATTTGCAGCCTGTTTTCAGTCCTTCTATTTTAGCTGAGATGATTAGACCTGATGGATCATCCATGATTCCAGTTTTGAGTGGTGAATCGTTGTCTGCTGAGTTGGCTCATGAACTTATGGGTGTTCAGGTAACTGCAAAAAATAAAAAATAAGTCAATTTGTAGTTTCATTACTGTGTGTCATATCTAATTGTTCGAACTCTAGTCTTTTGTAATAGATTTTCTGTTTGGTGGTGCTCCCAGTAAATTTTGACAATGACTAAAAGTAGAGTGTCTAATAATATTCATTTATGCTTTTGCTATGGTGCAAGGAATCCTTCTAGCTTGGTGTTCTACTAGCATCAATTTGTCACATTTTGCTGGTGGTATCAGAAGGAGTTCACGATAATAACATGTGGCATTTGATGTTGACGGTATTCCTTATCTTGATCATTTATTCTCTTCTTGCTATATTTTCTGTTTCCCATGGGCCAGCTTATTGGAGTTTTAGGCTCTTGCTCAAAGTTCATTAAATATTATATGTCTTTTTTTTAAAAAAAAAAAGTCCTTTTACAATCCAGAAATTTTCTTATCCTTGCTAGTGTCAGTGATTGTCGCTGATTTGTGTGAAGATCAACAATTCAAGCTTGTGTAGTTTTCTGTTGCTTGCACCGGTGACTTGGTGTTGATTCTTGATGCATGGTTTCAATATTTGCAGTGGGATTTACTTTTTCACTTTATGTTTGTTGTACTTGTGTGAATTATGAGAAAGAGAGGTGGTTGAGAGTTAAGAGAGACAAAGTAGAAACAAATAACATCTTTGAGATATTATCCAACAAAGGAATTTATGGATGCAAGGATGTGAAATAAGGGCTGTTGATGTCCTTGATTCCAGAAACATGGGAATGTTATAAATTCTTTATCCATATACAACTAGGAGAATTAGGAATTTCGGTTTGGCACATGTTTCTTAAATGGGTTGGGATGTAGAAGGATTTGGGGTTGGATTGGTTGAAGTGTGATCAGAGGAGGCTGGAATAGGTAGACTAGGAATTTCTGGATGGGAGCAAAAGAATAGCTTTTTGTGCATTTGATTTGAAGTGACTTGGCAACATTTTAAGCATTTTGATTTATTGTACTGCCCTAGGGAGAGGGAGAGGGAGCACATCATAGGGATCCATGCTTGATAAGCAAACACAAGAATTCCGGTGAGCTGAGAGATCTGTAAATAGGAAGCTACAGATTAATGATGTACAAAACAAGCGGGACCTAAGACTCTTAGAACACCTTGGAGTTGACTAAATCATGTAAACGCCCTTAAATGCATAGAAGCTGTGGAGATTGCAGTTTTTGCTTCTGTGTAGAAAACTTATTTAAGGTAAACTATTGAAGGTTAAATTCTCAGAACTATGTAATTCTTTTACCCATCAGATTTTCCATGAAAGGCAGACACAAGTAAAACTGTAACTATTAACAACTAATATACATCTGAAGAAAAAAGTTCAGGGCTTTTCCTTTAATGGCTGAATAAAAAAGCAGGTAAAACCTCAATAATCTTTTCATAGTTCTTTAGATTCTGGTGCCCTTTTTTTATACGCAAATGTGTGAGCATCAAGAGCCTGTTCTTGTCACGCCTTTCACTTTGTTGAGTGCATTGCATTCTAATTACTGTTGCTGATTGGGAAACGATGCCATTTTTCTCCATCTCCAGGTGGACTTGTTGAAACATGGTATACCTGATCCATCTTTATTGACTCCTTCCCATTCACAAAGCTCTAATTTGGGGCCTGAAAAAGAAAATCAAGATAAAGCTCATGAATGTGAAGAATATATGGCCACTCCCATTTTTGTGCATACAAAGTGAGTATCTTCTCTTAACATTAAGTTACTGCTAGTGCATATAGCCTTGGAATGACTCACATTTAATTGAAGAAAACAATGGCAAGATACCGAGGCTTCTTTCTGTTTTGATACTTAAGCTGGAAATAACATCAGATTCCTTGCTTTTTTTCTTTTATTTGTTTTATTACTTTAATTTCTTAGAGGCTCATATCAGAGAGTAAATCGTAAGTGATGTAGTCATTGTTATGATAAGCACAATTTTGGTACTATTTTTTACTTAGTAGAGAATTGTATAAGAGATCTCAAGTGTTGCAACATAACATACAGAATTGGTTCTTAGTTTCTTGGTGTAGAAAGAAGATTTACATAGCTGGCCCAAATAATTAGGAAATATGGCTTTAGCCATATTCTTTAGGCCTTCTAACTCTACCAAGCTGCTTCAGGTTTAGTATTTACTTTTGATGCGGGCATGCTTGTGATAACTTCAGTAGGATTATTTTTGACAACCCAACTTTGAGAGTGTGTGTGTGTAGTCACTTGGTTTTGCTGAAGTTGGTCTTTAAAGTAGCCTTGTTCAAATTGAGAGCTATTTGACATAAGTACAATTTGCCTAGTAGTTAAGTTTCTTTATTATTGTTATTATTATCATCTTTTTCTGGAGCAATATGCCTAGAGTGATTATATTATAGGAAGTAATGTTAATATTGAATAAAAATGAAATTTATTCTATATGGAGTTGACTCAGTAAGAAGTTGGTGAGGAAGGAATCTGACCCCGTGCGGTGACATATGGCCCAATTGAGGCCAACATGAGTTATGCAATTGATAAATGAATGGTTAGCCAGTGTGGAAATTGTCTTTAGCATCCTGCACCTACTTGTTAGCAATCCAATAGTCTTGAAGTAAGGTTGGGGACTTGACAGTATGCATTGCACATGTGAGGTCTTTCCAAGAAACACGATATTAACAGCCAATCTTCTGAGAACTGTTATAATCACATGTTGCCATGCAATAGTACAGTTCGGTGTCAATGATGCCGCATCAACTCAGGAGAGTGGATGTATGTTTCTAAGCTTCATATTGCCTTCTCATTGTGCAAGATGTGATAGTTCTTGATGCTAGTCTATCATTGGCTCATTGATGCACTTTGGATTTGTCTAATCCGAGAAAATATTACCACTTTAGGTTGCCATTGGATTTCGGTAGTGCTTTTGGATTGCTCCACTTTTCTTTCAGGCTGATCCTTCATGACTTGTTCACATAGCAGTCTTACTCCTAGCCATACTGTCAGCCAAAAGAAGGTTTGTTTGGATCAAGGGTCTTTGATCTGTTTTATGTAAAGGGTAACTTCAAAGACCTCAAGTTTAGGTGGAATATACTGTTACATTCATCAATTGTGAAACCCAGTAGTTCTATCTGTGAAAATGGGACAAAAGTAATCTGTAGTTAAAAAAAAAAGAATCAAAGTTAACATAATAAAACATAACAATTGTTTATGCTTGCCCAAAAAGAAAACAAAAACACATGCACTATATCAGGGTCTGTATCAATGTGGCAACTGCCTTAAAAAAGTCAAATTGCTGCATAAACTATTGACAGTGGCCAAGACTTTAACATAATGGTTCAAATGGACTCTAGTATGTCCTGTTAATGGCTATATCTCATCTGCTCTTTGCAGATGACACTATCATCTTTTGTGGAGTAGAGGAAGAGCAAATTATAAATTTGAGATGCATTTTGCTGGGCTTTGAGGCTGTATCAGGTTTGAGAAGCAATCTGAGGAAGAGCGAACTGGCAGTGACTGGGACAGACTTGGATGGACATAGATTAACTGATTTTCCAATGAAATACTTAGGACTGCCACTTGGTGCCAAGTTTAAGGAAAGCATTGTCTAGAATGGAATCCTAGAAAGAATGGAGAGGAATTAGCAGGGTGGAAAAGACACTATTTGGCTAAGACAGGTAGGCTCACTCTAATAAAAAGTACACTGTCTAATCTGCCTATTTGTTTTATGTCACTATTCCAGATTCCTAGGGAGTAGCTAAAAAGCTTAAAACATTACAGAGGAGATTCTTATGGGATAGCTTGGGTGAAAATTTTAAATAACACTTGGTGAGATGGGGTGTTGTATCCCAAACTATTGAGAGAGGTGGACTGGGGATCAAACCCTTATTGACCCACAATAAAGACTTACTGGGGAAATGGTTGTGGTACTACATGGTGGAGCAAGACAGCTTCTGGAGGAAGGTAGTTAGCTGTAAATTTGGGCAGATGGAGGGAGGTCAGATGACGGAGTGTGGGAGGGAGGCATAAGGAGCTAGTGTGTGGAGGGCTGTTAGGAAGGAGTCAGAGGAATTTAAGGGGTGGATGGAATTTAAGGTAGACAGGGGAAACACAATAAAATTTTGGAAAGACAAGTGGTGCGGTGATAGACTTCTTTGTGAAGTATTCCCGACTGTGTTTTCACTAGCATGTGATAAGGACACTTGGATAAGTGACTGTAGGAGGATGGCAGGTAGTAGTGGAGCATGGTCTGCTCAGCTTAGAAGAAATGTTCAAGACTGGGAGATCAACCAGCTGGAAGATTTTTGTGAAATGTTGCAGAATATTAAGATGAAGGACAGCTTGGAAGATGCAGTAGTATGGAAGCCGAATAGAGATGAGAAAGGGAAGTTTCCTGTAAAATCTTATGTCAGAGCATTCAGTAATGATGAAATTAACGAGCAGTTTCCATGGAGACAGATATGAAAGACTAAAGTACCACCAAGGTTGCCTTCTGTACTTGGGAGGCAATGAATGGCAAGATCCTGACACTGGAAAATTTGAGGAAAAGGCGCCAGTCTATAGTGAATAGGCGCTATTTATGTAAACAAAAGGAGGAAACAGTCTATCATCTGCTAGTTGGATGCAGTTGCACCAGGCAGCTGTGGGGGAGTGTTTTGAATCTATTGGGTCTGTCTTGGGTTCTGCAGCTTCTGTTGAGATGGAGCTCCTGGCCTGGACTGGGTTAAAGATGTGGGAAATGAAAGGAGGATGATTTGCATGATTCCTCATTTAATATTTTGGCTTGTGTAGAAAGAACGAAACAGAAGGGCTTTTGAGAATCAGGAAACAAGAGTAGATGTAATTAGAGGGGTTTGGCTTAATGTATTAAAATTCTGGGTTACAGGTAGCTGTTTTGTAAATAAGGAAGAGATGCTGGAGTCATAGAAATTCTGACATATAGCAACTAACTAAAAGTGTAATGGGTTGCAATCCCTTTGTGCTACGTAAATAATAAGATAGTTCTGTTCCTGCTCAAAAAAAAAATGTATTTCTTGTTATTACATTAATGTTAATCAAGCTGTTAGACCATCTCTAACTGTGAACTGAGTGTGCCATGTTTTAAGGTTGCAAGTTAGTTTTTCAAAATAGAAGGATGACTTGTGTTTTCGCTAGAACTTAAGTAATATTTGTAATTTATCTTTATTTATGTCTAGATTTTGGACAGAGATTAAAGTACTTTTTTCTTGCATGTGAACATGGACTTATTATGTTTTCATTAGGACCATCTGCTCCAAAATAAATAAAATTTATTCATTAGGACTGAAACTTGGTGCTCGCTTTGGGTTTAATCAATTATCTGCAGCATGCAAAAATTTTAATGATATATTCTTCACATTTTCATCTTCTTCTTATTATGGTTTTTAGGCCTCAAAGCTTATAGAATTTAGGCTGTTATTGCTGGAAATTGCATAAACCAAGCCTGCAAGTCTTGAGCACCAAATCTAATTTTATTTGATTCCAGTACTTTTAGCCAGTTGGTTGTGTCCTGATTACATTGGGGGCCTTTGAGCTAGTGGTGGTCTCATTAGGAGGTTCGGAGGTCCCTCTTAGCCCTTGTTGGCTTTTATTTTTTTATTTTTGGGTGAGTGTCACATATAATTGCATACATCCCTGTGGTGTATGCCATGCTTCACACACTTCTTATCATGCTGTGTTGTTTGAAAGTTTAGGGGCTTGACATGAGCATATTAAATGCTAAATAATGCTTGCATTAGGGGCTTGACATGAGCATATTAAATGCTAAATAATGCTTGCACTAGAGAATTTGATATAGCAATTCTCTAACTTTGCCAGAGTGTATTGCTGGTCGGTACGTGTTACTTCTCTCTGGGGTGTAGTTTTGTTGGTCGTATATGTACTTACGCATTATCTTATCGATATTAATCTGTAGTGCTTCCTTTCAACCCACAGAACACCTTTGGATCTTTTGTAAGGATTCAAGATGTGGTACTTTCTTGTTTGGAGTGTTTTCCTTAGATGAGAGTTGAATTTATAAACAAGACATTCTCTTTCTCTTTGCCATTCTCACTAAAGCTTTCTCTCTGGGGCTGTATTTTGTCATTTTCCGTTTGTAGGTTTCTGTGCTGAATATCTTCACTGAACCTACTGCCTATTAAAGACCCAAACTAGCTTTTGTACAATCCTTAAAACAAGAGAGCTTTATCAGATGTCTCAGTTTGACAATTTGCTTCTTGTGCATTGAAACAATTGCCTCTCTGCATGATGCCATAGTTTCCAATCAAAAGTGCACTTTACCAAGTTCATACTCTGGGAAGTGCAAAACTGTTAAATGTATTATACTGATAAATATATCTTTTTGACATGATTAACTTTTAAAATAATGGGAAAAGTGACCTTCGTTTTTTCCAGCTAGAGTTGAACATTCGTTTTATTTTTCTTAGTTTGTAGTAGAAGGTTAAATTTAGCTAGGCAGACAACAAGAGTACTAACTTGGATGATTTCCAATTAGGAAGCCATTAAGTTCTGACAGGACTGTAGATGGAGTCATGCTTGATCCTTTCCAAACACCTATGTCTCTCTACTATTTCTCAACACCTTGCCAACCTCAACTTAAAGTTATACCAGGGAAGTGGACCATAAATCTTGAATCCAGAAGGTGTATCATTAAGATGGAACTAATTTGCCCTAATAGATCATTTCTGCAAGACATCTGCTGGTCTCTGTTACTCTTGAACAGTGATAGTAACAGAGGGTGCTGCTTGAAAATTTACCTGGACGTACTCGTTTCAGTTAGAAGAGGGGCAAATTGAAGCTATTTCAAGCATGAGGGTGAAATTTGATAGAAACCAAAAGGCCAGCTTGTCACCTTTTTCCAGATTAACAGTCACAGCAACAGAACAGCCCCCCCTTGTGGCTGCCTTTTCTTGTCAACTGATTCTTAGATCTTCATATATATATATATATATATATATATGGAAACATGTATCATTATGTATTACCATAAATGGCACCAAGGAGTTGCCTCCCATTTATTAGTATAAAAATCTATCTCACAATTAGGAATTCAGTAAATTCCGCTAGTTCCACCTCATTTGCAATTGCCATCCTTAACCCAAGCCCTCAATATTCTTAACCATCTATCATTAAACAAACAAAAGAGGAGTTTCACTTCCTCAACAATGGGATTTTTGTAGTAGTCACTTTCCTCTTTTTCTTCGCTTTCTGTCTGCCTTTCCATGCACATATCTTAGCTGCCACCGAACCGGCCCCTAGCCAACAGTAATCCAACAAAGATAGAACAGTGTATTATCAATAGTTAGGGGCTTCCCCCATGCAACTTCCCATACATAAAAACCCAGTTAGAAGGCACTTTGGCTGTCCATGTTACCCTCAAGGACAGGAGACCTATCTCTCTTTGCTTTTGCTTATTCTCAATGATTCTGCAGTACTTCATTGTAAACTGTGTAGACTTGTTGTCTCTCTAATATACTGTGTCCCTGGTGGCCCTATTCAGTCAAAAAGAGTAAGTTTTTTCAAAAAACCCCCCACGATGTTCACCTCCCAATCCTCCGTCCCTCTTCGGAATTTGACATCGCAAGTGATTTCCATCTTATATTGTCGAGTAATCACTAACCCAAGCTTATATATTAGAAGCCAAGTTATAGATAGAAGGGAACTCTTCCATTAGTGGATTCTATCCACACCAAACATCGTGCCAAAATCTAATACATTGTCCACTTTTTATCTTGAATTCCACCCATGGTCTAAACGCCCTTCACTCTTTCCGAATATCCCTGCA
Organism: Moringa oleifera; assembly: GCA_021397835.1. Lineage (NCBI taxonomy): Eukaryota > Viridiplantae > Streptophyta > Magnoliopsida > Brassicales > Moringaceae > Moringa > Moringa oleifera. The sequence continues at coordinate 1,177,611 of JAJFZO010000094.1, forward strand.
TGCCCCGTCTTATAATTCTCCCTACCTAATACCGTCAACTAATCCCCTCCCTCCACCCCGTGTCTGCTCTCTACCATTCTTCTCCACAAATTAACTCTCATCCTCATAAGCCATTTTCCTAGGAGCGCTTTGTTAAAAGATTGAATTGGTTTGATTCCCAGTCCTCCAGCTCCTATCGGTTTCTAAACTACCTTCCATCTCACCAAGTGATATTTGCCAATATCTCTATCACTCCACAAGAACTATCTTTGCAACTACTCCAACCTCATTGCTATCCCTTGAAATTGGGAAGGAAGAAATATAGTAGACCAATATGCTCAATAAGATTTTTTTTATCAATTTTAGTGTCCTGGCTTTAGATAGTTAGTCTCTTTTCCATCCTATTAATTTTCTCTCAACTTTCTCCACTTTATTCTATATCATTTTCTCCTTATGCTTCACACCTAAAGGTAATCCTCAGTACTGTGTCGAAAGTGATCTCACGTTGCAACCTAGTATCTTGCAAGATGTTTCCCATCCACTCTCACTCCCAAGTCAATAAATTCACGTTTTTACAGATTCACTCTCAAACTCGTGATCGTCTCAAACCACAACAGAATATATCTTACATTCACTAACTGCTCCTCTTCCACTCCACAAAACAAAATAGGGTCATCTACAAAGAGTAAGTGTGAAATCACCATTTGGCTTCCTTTCCTTCTCACCCTAAACCCGTCAACAAGATTTTCTTGTATTGTTGCACTCAACATGCGATCAAAAAGTTTCCATGACAAGGATGAAGAGAAGATTAGACACTGGATCTCTTTGCTTCAAACCGTTAGAAGCTTTGAAAAACTGTGTAGGCCTTCATTCACTAGTGTAGAGTAGTTGTACACTTCATTATCCACGTACACCAATTTTCCCCTGCACCCTACCCTCATCATGTAAGCCACAAATCACCTTAGATCCTTACTCTTCATAAGAATTGACCACTTGATTTCTAGCTTTTCCTGACAAATTGTTTCATGTAAACTAATCTGAAAGGGCAAAGGGTGTATGATGCAGAAAATTCAACCAATCTAATATTTGATTTTAGCACCTTTTGGTCGTTGAGCTAAGTAATTCACATCTTATCCAATCCTAGATTTCGCGGTTCTTTTAGAATCCCTTCAAACCATACAAATGTTCTTCTTTTTTTTTTGGGGGGGGAGGGGGAGAGACAAAAACCCATGCATTCTTTATTTTCGGAACTTTTGTTAGCTCACTTTCTCCTTCATTAGTTATCATGAGAAATGTTTGCACCCACTGTTTTTTCATGCAAACAAAAAAAGGAAAAATAGGAAGCCTATCAGAAGAATTTTATATGATTTTGACTTAGCGGTGTTCCAAGAAATCCTATGAATGCATTGGTATGCCTGCTGCTAGATGATGCTTCCTCTTTGAATTTATTAATATATAATTAAGTTTATGGGCACTGAAGCCCATCTCTATCGTCTTCTTTATGCTATTTTGTTGTTGCTGATGTACTTCATCTGTGTTTCCGCAATAGCATTATGTAACTTAAATACTTCATCTCCTTATTAGGTAACTCTGTGTTCAATTATTGGCTGGTTGAATGCCTTTCCTTCAATCACATATCAGCCCAAGATAGATAATGTAGTTCACTTCAACATAGAAGCTTGCAGCCTTATCCTTTTGTTTCACGTATTCTGGTAATTGACAACTCATCCATCTGTTGTGCTTTGACTTTCTGCAGACTGCCAGATCAAGATCTTACCCCACGTAATATTGTGCAACTGAAGAAAGGACTCGGACATTATTTCAGCTCCTCTTCATTTGTGAGAGAGAGGTGTGCAAATACTACCAAAGATCATTTCTCTTCTCCCCTGACCATTGATGATCCTGATTCAACCCTGCTGAACTCTTTTGTGATTCCATCTAAGAGCAAAGATGACTCCCTGAAACCTCAGCATGAAAGTTTTATGTCTACAATATGGAGATTACGGGATCAGGTCTCTCTCTCTCTCTCTCACACACACACACACACACACATTCTAGCACTCATGAGTGCGGAGGCTAACAGGGACATCTATGCTTCTGCGTGTTCAAATGCACTTAAGATGCATGTACAAGCAATCATATCTGTGCAGTGATATAAGTTGCAAGTAGTTCCTTCTCTTTATCTCTTCCTCACATGCACAAACAAAGATGCACATGCACACAGACTAACAGATACACGTGTGCTTCTGCACACACAAATGGACATGCACAGGGACACATGTACAATGATACGAGTTGCAGTTAAGTCTCAGTATTGCCTTCTCTCTTCAGGTTTTATCAATGAGCCACCCTTCTTTCACAAGGACTGTATCTGAACGTGAGTGGCTGAAAAATTCTGCCAAGATATGGGACCTAGTGAAGAGTTCTCCAATAATTGCTGAGTATAGCAGAATGCTTCATAGTTCTGGCAACTTTAGGAGGTAGTAAGCATATGCTAGAGATACTGAGTAATTATGATTATTCTTGGCCAAGCTAACTTGCTATTGCCATGTAATATCTCATGTATTGTTTCTCATGTGCAACATGCAACCTTTTTCAGTTTAATCCTTATGCGAAACCTTGACGATCCTATATGGCTTAGACAAGATACTTAATAGTAGTGTTCCTCTTTGAATTTATCTTATCTTTTCCCCTTTTGGAGTTCTCAAGGATTTAATTTGACGCTTTAACAATATTTTATTAATTAATTGTTTCACATAACGAATCATTGCAAACTTGAGTTTTGGAGTAATTATAAAAAATGCATTTCATCTGCCAGATCACTACTCTTTGGATGTCCAGCATGATCAAGCATCCCATCCATATCAACACAAAATCTTTCCTCATGCCACCAACAATCATTCACAAGTCCATCAATTTGTGATCAATTTACTGAGAAATGGTTATACATTGTGCATGCTACTTGCTCGCTTATCAAACAAATCTCAGGGGGTGCAGAATTCAAAATTCTGTCTGGAGAAACACATAACACAGTACTCCTGATCTTCAACCTATATGAATGATGGCAGAAGAAACATGAAAATAAGTTTATAATATACTGTCCATGTTCATCTAGACAGGAGGAATATGAAGCAGCAAAACCATGAGTTTAAAATAAAGTCCATCTGCTGGCTGTTAGTTATAATATTTGGCCATTGCAAGAGTGTCAACCAAAGGGAAAAAGTAACTTTGAAAAGAATGAGTGTAGTTTACTTCTGTTGCATTAGAAGACCTTCAACTCCAATTTGGTTTCATGTCCACCGTGTTTGTCTATTGGGGGCATTTCTAAACAGCAAAGAAATCATATATGTAGTAAAACATCACAAATGAAATAGTCTTATGTGGCAACTATGAGATACCAAAGAAAATCTCTGTATGATCCCACTCCTACAAAAACAATACAGAGATTAGGAGAGTTAGATTATCTTCCCTGAAATCTACTCCACCATGGCATCGACAGAAGCTTCAGCAGGAGGCTTAGACGTTTTCTTCTTTTTACCTGCACATTAAGGTTGACGTTATAAAAAATACAAAAAAGCCAAGATGAATTAGTAACAATAAATTGGAGTAAGGCGGGGGATTGGCATAAAGGATGCAATATTACATGTGCAACAAAACTTGCCTTTACGCATTAAATGCTTGAGCTTCAAAGCTTTCTTCACATTAATTTTTGCCGGTGTTTTGTTCGCATCTTGCGATGTGTCTACATTGCAGAAACAAACCAAGATCAGCCTTGAAAAACGATAAAAGGTCAAGCAGATGTTAAATTTCCACGACAGCTAAGCACGAGCAAGCTTGTACCTTAATAAACAATGTAATTCCTTAAGATCACACCTCATTTAAGCTTCTAGAACAGTAAAGGAACTCCAAAACTGCACTTGATTCAATTAAAGTTACCACTCACAACTGCACTTCTTTGATACTTCGCCAGCATTCTGGACTTATTTATATACATAATGTAGATAAAGTACTTGCTATAAATATTTTGGCAATATAGCTGCTGGAAAACCCATCTACTAGAATTATGTCAAAAATATATGTTTTATATAATACACACTTCACCATAGTCCTACATTTACTATTATCCCTTGCTTGTGCTGCAATAGAACCATATCAAATAATAGTATTCATGAAAATTGTGAGAAGTTAACAATAAGAAGTCAAATATAAAGATGAAACACAGAACACTGCTGGCAAATAAGGAACTTGCCCTAACCCTGTGAATTGGAAGAAGGTGAGATGGTCATGAATAATATTAATATACACCAAAGACAAGAAACTTCCTGATGTCCTTGAAAGAATTGACAATCTCTGTAGCTAGATATGTGATAGGTGAAAGAAGAACCTTTCCTCATCCTACAGCCTCCAAAATTGAAGATTTTAAATTACTAGGAAAATGACACAACAAGAGGGGAAAAAATACTTAATAAAATGGCCACTACATCCAAACATATAAATATTCAAATTTTAGAAAAAACACTTTAAAAAATGGCCACTACATCCAAACATATAAATATTCAAATTTCACTTTTGGGGAGAAAAGAAAAGAGCATATTCGAGTCATCACAACGTTTAAAGTTTATTGAATAGTAAATAGGTCACTAGCTACATAACAAATTCCAACCATTGTGGAGATCTCTTCAAATACAAGAAAGGACCAGACAGAGTAACAAGCATATTCCGCTTCAATCATGAATATCATCCTCTATGGAAATCTATGAAGGGCATGCTTTGTTTTAACAAAGAACAAAACAGGGCTACTGCATTAATAATTCAACTGTAATGTCCATACAATATTCTTGTTCATATAAAAAATCTGTGACATTCCCACATGTTTAAGAACTAAAATGATGGCAAGGCTAATCAACTGACTGCCTTCCTACATGAAAATACTTACATTACCAAAAGGACTACCTTCCCCAATCAACTCACATGGCAAGACCATCACCAAATAATTGAATTTAGTGGCTGCTACAATTCTACCATTGGTTAGTTCCTGGAAAGTGCATAAGCCATAAGGATCTTCTCTACCCTAATGCAAAGGGCTTTTCATAGCCTTGGTTCTTTTTTTAATATTTATGATATCAACACTAACATATATGACATAAACACCTTAGGCCGAAACAGAAAGAAAGGTAACTAAAATGTCAACAGCCTTAATTAAGACATAACCACCGTAGGCCAAAACAAAATGAATGTAAACTAATATGTAAACAAACTTAAATAGGAGCATAAGATGGAATAAATTGCACGTCTATTTAATTTTTTTATGCCAAAGACTGAGTCGAAAAGCTGAGTATATGACAAGTATCAATATTATTAAATTTGTTTGTCATACTTTTCATTAAATACAAAAAAAAAAGAAAAAAAATCAAACTCTTTGAGAAAATTTGGGTCAAATAGTTAAGAATTGTCATGTTGAGTCCGTTTGAAGTTACCTTCAGCAGCTGCCATCTCCACATCCTGCATGCTCACCAGACCCTTCTCGATTGCCTCTTTCTGATCCTGTTTTTAGCCCAACATAAATTCAAAAGATTAGAACCAGCAAAACACGCACCACAAACACACAAACATGAAAAGGTAAAGCATACTCTGCGCCATTTCTTCAAGAGCTTGCGTTTGCGCTTGCCAGAGATAGAAAGGGGTTGAGACTTGTTCTTCAGCTTCGCAGTGACTGGGTCTCCATGAACTGCTCTCTTTCTGTCTGCTATCTCTGCTCTCCTCCTCTTCTGCACCACGTTGAACTTTGCCATCCCTCTCTCGCCTAGGCAAAGCAAAACCCTAGCTTTGATGCTTTGGAAGGATTTTGCTCTGGAGGGTTTTATGAACCCAACCCAACCCAACCCAACCCAACCCAGACTATGGATATGGCCTTCCTAACCTTAACCCAACATATATTTTAATTTAAAATAAATATTATTTTAAATTTTTAATTCATTTTTTTCAAATCAATTTTTTATTTAAATTATTGATTTTTTTTTAAATTAATGATGGCAAAAAAAGTATGATAAGTAAGGAATAAAATTGACAACATAATAAATATTTTAAATATATATTATTTTCGATTTTTGAAGCTAGGGTTTAATTTGAGTCGATTAACAATTTAAATGCAAAATTGATTCGTAATAAAATATAAAAAATTAAATTATAAAATTTAAAATAATATATATTTTTTTTAATTTATTATTATGTTTCTCTTCCCCTAAATAATGAAGTCTTCTTTTTATCATTACAAAAGAATTTGGTATATGCATTAGACATTATAAAAGAGTAGCACCAATTTTTTTCATCAATATTTTTAAATAAGCAAAAGTGCAATGCGTAGCTGCAGAATAATTAAAAAAACATGTTTAAAAAAATCAATTTTTTATTACTCAACTGGAAATGAAATTATAATTAAAATAATTTTAATAATAATTTTATTTAAAATAGAAGTTATATAAAAAATTTAATATTTATTTCATGTTATTAAATAAATTTTAATATTTAAAAAATAATAAATTAAATTATAATTTATTAATTTAGTTTCAATTATATCTTAACTCAAATATTTGTAAAAAACTAAAAGTATACTTTTCTTATTAAAATGCCTCAAAAAATAATTCAAATGAATTTTACACCCATTTTGAGAACATACTACAATTTTAAACAATTTCAGTTTACAAGGTATTTTTATGAATTTTTTTAAAATTACTAATAATATAATTTTTTAAAAAATATTTATTTTAAAAATTTTATGATAATAACTTAAATATTTTTTATATTTATAAAAAAATTTGAGCCAAAATTTTTTTAAAGATTCTTAATTTAAATACTCTCTATCTTTAATTTTTTTTATATGATTCAATTTGATCTAAATTGATAAATTAAAGTTTGATTAGTATATTTTGAAGATGTTATCTTAAAGGAGTTTATTGAGTAAGATCAAAACTATGACTTTCTCATTAGATTTAATCTAGAATTTGATCAACTAAGAATTCAAATTTTAGGCAAGTAAGAAGTTTTGAGTTTTAATGAGGTGGTAACACTAATCAAAAGGAAAGGAGAGTGTAAGAGGCCTTATACTTGAACCACAAATCATGGATAGCTTAGCTAACATAACTATTAATGGCAATAATTTAGTCATAAACATGAAAAAAGGGTCAATTTTTGAAAATAAAAAATATGGATAACCAAAAATTCAAAGTCATGACAACTTGTGGTACATTTATTGTAAAAAGGCATGACGTACTTGGAATATTATTAGAAGCTACATGAAAAACTTTCTAGTCGAGAGTGGAGACAAAAAGAAGAACAATATATGAACAATGTAACAATATAACAATAAAATAGAATGAAACAATATTTAAAAAGTTTAGTCTTAGCCAAAAAGAGATTGAAAGGGTGAGATCTCTCATTGACAATCTTGACAAACCATCAGGTACTTATTCAATAGTATATTCAAGTCACTTTTCAACTTTTATTGAATTAAATATCTCAAGTACAACTTATCTCAGCTCTTGGATCATGAATTCAGAAGCCACCCACCACATGGCTCACTCACCAAATATTTTTTTCATATACTCTCTATGACCAAGCAATAGGAAAATAAACACAATTGATGGTATTTTAACCATTGTAATAGGTGTAGAAAATATAAAAATAGGCCTATCATTGACCTTAAAAATGTCATTCATGCTCTTAAATTATCCATGACCTTTGTGAATTTGTTAAACACAAACGCATACATTTTCAATTAACAATAAAAGAAGTTCTTTTCTTTTTTATCTCATTCATAGTGATATTTGAAACCCTTCTTTTTTTTTTCTAATATTTCTAGAGTAAGATAATTTGTGTCGTTTATTGATGATTATACTCATGTTACTTAACTTTTTTTTTTTTTAACTTAAACACAAATATGATGTTAATAATGTCCTTTCAAAATTTTGTTTCATGATTAAGAATTAATTTAAGGTTTCTGTCAAATAATGCCATAGATTATATCAATCATATTTTAACTCTTTTCTTTTAGAAAAAAGACATTATACATCAGTCATTTTGTGTCAATACACCTTAACAAAATGGGTAACGAAAAAAAAATGATTATCTTTTTGAGTCAAACAAAGCATTTCTATTTCAAAAAGATATGCCTAAATCCTTTTGAGTAAAAGTAGTTTTTATAGCTGCTCATCTTGTAAATCGTTTACCTTCTAGAATCTCGAGATTCAAGAGTTCAATGGACACACTTTCAACATTCTATCCAATCATACACATTACAAATAATCTTGTTTGATATTTGATTGTGTCATTTGTCCATGTTTCTAGGGGAAAGTTAGATCCAAGGGCGTTAAAGTCTGTATTTGTGGGTTATTCTTCAACGTAAAAAGGGCATAAGTATCATCATCCTCCATCAAAGAAGTTCTATGTTTCAATGGATGTTACACTCTATGAACAAATGCCTTACTTCACCACACCTTAATGTTACGAGAAAAATTCAACACTTGAGTACAAAAGTGATGATTGCTTGCTTGATTTATCAATTTTTCTAATATCTAAACCTTATTCTATTATATCAAATCATTCGTTGATATCTGAGTTAATATCAAAATTTTTATTTAAATCTATGTCTGAAGTTTTGGAAAATCCTAACTTTATTATGAAGAATGTGAGATTTGACAAGATGTACTCAAAAAAGAAGATGTTTGACCTCGAATCTATGCATGTTTAAGAGTTTAACCCTAATCTCGAGAATGGCGTAACAATTTTCAATTCTTCATTGTAAGTTAAAATTAAATCTCAAGTAAAGAATAATAACGAAAACCTTCCTATTACCATTAGAAAAGGGATTAGAGAGTTTACTAAATGACTTTTATATCCTCTTACACACTTTATATCTTTCAAATATTTTTCACCATCCCACAGAGCCTTCCTTGTTAGCTTAAACACTATTACCATCTCTACCACTTTATCCGAGCCTTTATCCAATAAGAAATGGAAATAAGCTATGAACTTAGTAATAATTACCATAGCAAACAAGCCCATGAGGTGTAAATAAGTTTTTATATCGTGAAATATATAACATATAGATCAATAAATAAATATAAGATAAGACTAGTAGCCAAAGACTATACTTAAACCTATAGGATTAACTAATTAGAAACTTTTGCTTCAATTGTCAGAATGAATGCTGTTAGAATATTGTTATCATTAGCAACTAATTATGGTTGTTAAGAATGCATTATTGCATGGAGAACTTAAAGAAGAAATTTATGTGGAAGTCCCACTAAGTTATGAAAAAAACTTGGATGTTCTTATTGTATGTAAGTTGCAAAAAACTTTGTATGGACTTAAACAATCACCATAAATATGGTTTAGCAAATTGGATGAGTAAAAATTGGTATGGATTATAGATAAATTAAAGGCAATCACATGTTATTCATTAAACATTTATCTTTAAGGGGAGTCTTAGCACTCTTGGTATATTTTGATGACATAATAATGATGAGAAATAATGATAAAGAAAGAAAATATTTAAGTTAGTGTTTGGCTAAAAAGTTTGAAATCAAAGTATTAGGAAGGCTAAAATATTTTCTTGAGATTAAAGTGACTTTTCTTTTCTCTCAACAGAAGTATGTCACAGATCTTCTTAAAGACACAAGCAAGATAGGATGCAAATTGGTAAGTACATCAATAGACTCAAATTTTAGACTTGGAGAGATAAAAGAAGACAAAGTAATAGATAAAAAAAAATGTATTTGTGTTTGATAAAAAGACTCATTTATCTATCTCATGTATGACTAGATATAGCATATGCAATGAGTGTGAATAGCCAATTCATGCATAGCTCAAGAGAAGTTCATCTCCAAATAGCTCATCGAGTGTTAAGGACACCAAAAAATGGTATATTATTCAAAAGAAATAAATGTTTGGTACTTAAGGCATATATAGATGCTGATTGTGTTGGATCAATAATTGGCAAGAGGTTAGCCACAAGATATTGCACTTTTCTTAGTGGTAATCCTGTGACATGAAGGAATAAAAAATAAAATGCGTGGCTTGGTCTAGTGTAGAAGCCAAATTTCGAGCAATAGCTCAAGGGTGTGTGAATTACTTTAGTTAAAGATTATCTTAGAAGACTTGGAGATTGAGTGAGATGACCCAATGAGACTTTATTATAATAATAAGTCTGCAATTAGTAAAGCTCACAACCCAATACAGCATGATCGAATAAAACACATTGAAATTGACAAACACTTCATCAAGAAAAATTTTAAAAGTGAATTAATTTGTGCTGCATACACGTTCACATATAGCTAACTTACAAATGTACTGACTAAAGAATCAAGTATCTAAGTGTTTCAGAATATTATATCTAAACTGAGAATGAAAAAAACATATTCTTCACCTTGAAAAAAAGTGTGAAAAAAGTGATTAATGTCTTATTTATTTTATTTATATTGCTTTTAATTCTTAGAATTAAGTTAATAATTTATTTCTTATTCTATTAAGATGTTTTATAAATTATGATATAGAATAAATTATAGAATTATTTTATTAAGATATCTCATAAATTATGATAAATCGTAAAATAATTTTATAAAGATATCTTATAAATTATGAAATTTTTTTATCAAAAAATTAATATATATCTAATTTTTTATACATAATAAATACAATAAAATATTCAGTCAATAAACAACATTGAATGAAATAAAACTTAGATTTCAAAGTGCTTTATAGTTTTCCTCTTTTTTTTTAAAAAATAAAAATATACCACTTTTGCATAGGCTTCAAATCATGAAGCAATTACGAATAATCACCCTGTCTTGATATATAAATCTCATTTGACAAATGCGTATGTTGCGAGTGTAAGATTGCTTAGAGAAAAAAGGAGAAAGAGAAGAAAAGGATGTGTTTTTGGTTTTACACTTTTCACATACAACCACCATGAAATGATGCTGAAGAATAATTTTTTAAAAAAAAAACATCTGCGCGAATTTTATATATTATATTAAAATTTTTTATATTTTTTATAATATATAATATCAAAAAAATTAAAAATAAATAATTTAATAAAAATAAATATTGTGATAGAAAGAAGGCCACTTTTTAAGGATTCCTGTCATTGTATGCATTCAAAAAATTTCATGATCTATTAAAATGTTTTTATTGGACCCTTTTTTGACTTTTACACTTTTTTTTTGTTTGTTTTTCTATTCATTCTTTCAAACTCATTAATTGTGGGACTTTTATTATTTTATAGTATAATTTTTTTAAAATTTTTCTATTAATTTATTTTACAAAATTTGAAACTTTATAATCATTTCACATATGGTTCATATTACATGTGCTTCCGGTTTAAACTCAATTTTTATCTTAGAAGCAGAAGGAATAAGACTACTCTTAAAATGATAAAAATAATAAAACACGTTTTGAAAGGAAAGGATCTGAATTTTTACCTCAGCAAAATTGCTATATCGAGGTCTCTTTGCTCCAAGAAAGCTGAGAAAACAAATATGAAGGATGAAAGGCAGAGGAGGAAAGGAAAACCACAAGGACCGAGATATAAGTAATTAAATTCACCCAAATATCTGACACATCAAATGGAAAAAAGATTTCTGAGAGAAAATTGGAGCAGTTATCCTCTCCCTCCATCTTCAAAATTTTCACCAATGGCACCTCTGAGCCATTCTGCTGCACAAGCTCCACTAAACCCTCGATGCCGGAGCTCGGTCAACCAAACCTGTAAATTTTCCGTTTGAGAACTTTCATTCCCTCCCAAACAAACAGAAAACAGCTACAATCTCACAATTCCACTTCCTCAACTATTTTATTCTATTAGAAAAACCCATTAAAACAAATATGGATTCTCTCAAGTCCCCTTTCCTCTCCACCGCAACTCAACTCTTCCCTTCACTCTCCCTCCCAAAGCTACCCCTAAAAAACCCAAAAGTCCGTGTCTCTTGTTCTTCCTCGATACACCCTGACCCGTGGTCGCTCAGCGATGGCAACCCAGCAAAACCCAAGCCCAGAACCAAGAACCCCAAGAACCCACTATCCGATGATGACGCCCGTCGTATTATCAAAAAGAAGGCCGAATACCTGAGCGTGTTGAGGAGAAACCAGGGCTCCCGCGCCTTGACTCCGAAATGGATCAAGAGGACCCCTGAGCAGATGGTACAGTACCTGGAGGATGACAGGAACGGTCAGTTGTACGGGAAACACGTTGTTGCAGCGGTAAAGGTGGTGAGGGCAATGGCACAGAAGAAGGATAGTGATGTGAGAATGGTGATGAGTAGCTTTGTGGGCAAGTTGAATTTCAAGGAAATGTGTGTGGTGTTGAAGGAGCAGAAGGGGTGGAGGCAAGTCAGGGACTTCTTCGCATGGATGAAACTGCAGGTGGGGGCCGCATCTATTGAAGGTTACTATTTTAATTTCTTTTTTATTTTTAGGTCTAGAGAGTGTGTCTTTGCAAATTTGAGGTTCAATTTTGGTTGTATGATCTGGGCTATTTCCATTTTTTCTCTTATCCTTTTAGCCTTGGAGGGGATATAATGTCAATCTTATTTGTTTTTTTTTTTTTTGGTTTTGTTTCCCTGTGTAGCTATACTCATTGTTGGTTATTTTTATAGTTTCAATGTTGGTTTTTTTATAATTTTAATTGGGAAATAGCACGAGGGTTTTGCTTAGTTTGAGATATTGTTCTGGTTTTGTGGGCTCTCTTAGCATGACCAGCTTGTAAATTTGTAGGTTCCCTTAAATGCATGTTTGGTTTGTGCATTTTGGACGTTGCAGGCGGATTTTAATTGGTCTGGTTTCTCCTTGTTGCCCCCTCCCTGCCACCTAAGAACTGCACTGTGATTATAGAGCAGGTTCTTCTTTTGAATTTAGGCTCTAGCATGACTATGATTATTTTTTTTTGTAACAGCTGCATTAAATCTTCAAATCCTTATGGGATAAGTAAAAACTATGATATCTTGTGTTTTTGAATTTTGGTTTTTTTCTCTGTGCCTAAGTCAATCATTAAGTAAATTTTAATCTTGGGTTGTCTTGCTTTATTATTTGTTTTAATTGAAATTTTCACAAGCTTCCTATCTGTATACTTGTTAATATGAATGTTTTCTGATTTTAAGCGCATAGGGATAGTTCTATCAATCAAAGAAGTCTGTAATGGTGGTTAGTTGTGATGAGGTTGCTGTTCAGTTTGTTCTGGATGCTGCAAAATAATCAAGCTAATCACCATACAAACTTCCTACTGATTTAATCTTTTCTATAGTTTTTAAAGTGGAATATATTAAAAATTTAGCTTAAATTGGTGGAATTTCCTCCTTTTTATTAGTTTATTTTCCTTGTCATGTTAATAATATTGCATTCATATTGGTTTTATATATAGCATGTTGTCACTCTATGTCACAGACTATGATGGTGTCAGTTAGTCTTTTACGTTCTGAATGGCTCCATTTAAATGGTTTATGTCTCAACCAAAGCATGAAGATTAATACAGTGTAATGATAGACTTGTGCTTGGACAGTTAAGTTATCGCCCAAGTGTTATCGTCTACACCATCGTTTTGCGCTTATATGGGCAAGTTGGAAAGATCAAGTTGGCTGAACAGACTTTCTTGGAGATGCTTGAAGTGGGATGTGAACCTGATGAAGTAGCTTGTGGTACCATGCTGTGTTCATATGCTAGATGGGGACGCCACAAGGCTATGCTGACGTTTTATTCTGCTGTGCAAGAAAGAGGAATCATACTTTCTATTGCAGTCTACAACTTTATGTTATCGTCTTTGCAGAAGAAATCACTCCATGGAATGGTAGTAGATATGTGGAGGCAAATTGTAGATAAAGGGGTGGCGCCCAATGAATTTACTTATACAGTAGTCATCGGTTCCCTGGTCAAAAAAGGTCTTCATGAGGAGGCTTGCAAGACTTTTTATGAGATGAAGAACAAGGGTTTTGTGCTGGAGGAAGTAACTTATAGCCTACTTATTAGCTTAAGTATACGAGATAGTAATTGGAAAGAAGCATTAAAATTATATGATGACATGAGATCTCAGGGAATAATTCCTAGTAATTATACCTGTGCTTCTATGTTAACTCTGTATTACAAAAATGAAGATTACCCTAAAGCCCTTTCTCTTTTTTCAGAGATGGAGAAAAATAAAATTGTGGCTGATGAGGTCATCTATGGTTTGCTTATTAGAATATATGGTAAACTTGGTCTGTATGAGGATGCTCAGAGAACATTTGAAGAGACTGAGCAGTTAGGCCTACTTAGTGATGAGAAAACATATCTAGCAATGGCACAAGTTCATTTGAATTCAGGAAATGTAGGTAAGGCTCTAAAGATTATTGAATTGATGAAGTCTAGAAACATTTGGTTTTCCAGATTTGCCTATATTGTCTTGTTAAAATGTTATGTGATGAAAAAAGACATGGCCTCCGCTGAAGATACATTTCAGGCTTTATCAAAGACTGGGCTTCCTGATGCTGGTTCTTCTAGTGACATGCTCAACTTGTATGTTAGACTGGACTCACTGGAAAAGGCCAAGGAATTTATTTCCAAAATAAGGAAAGATAAGGTAGATTTTGATGAGGAGCTTTTCAAGACAGTTTTGAGAGTATATTGCAAGGAGGGAATGCTGAGGGATGCTCATCAGTTGGTGGAAGAGATGGGTACAAATGGTTCATTCAAGGATGAAAAGTTCATTCAGACACTTATGAAGGTTATGCATGGAAGATATATTGGAACTGAAAATTTTGGAGACAAAGCTGAAACCTCTGACCCGCCTCACCCTTTGGCTCTTGGGCTGATGCTTCATCTATATTTGGCAGATGGGAATATTAACAAAACAAAAGAAATCTTGAAATTATTGCTTCAGACTTCTAGTGGCTCATCGGCAGTGAATCAACTCATTAGCAGGTTTGTTCGGGAAGGTATGAAATTACTCTATTATGTAACTTTTTCAATGTGTTATAGAGATGAAGCAACTAAGGAAAGGCAGGATTTGTTGAGGGCTAACATTTGATCTTCTTTGTAGGTGACATATCTAAAGCAGAAACTCTTAGTGATTTGATGATTAAGCTGGGATGCAAATTAGAGGATGAAACAATTGCTTCATTGATTGGCTTGTATGGGAAGCAACAGAAACTAAAACAGGCTCAAGAGTTCCTCTTGGCTGTGAGATATTCTCAAACATCCAACAAAGATATTGTTAACTCAATGATTGATGCATATGCCAAATGTGGCAAATTCGAGGAAGCGTACATGCTTTATAAAGAATCAACTGATAGAGGGCATGATCTGGGTGCTGTTACCATCAGTGTAGTTGTGAATGCTTTGACTAATGGTGGTATGACTATAGCGCTAAACCTCTTGTTCCCTTTTTAGTTCAGAAATTATCTGTTCCTTTTCAATCTTTTTTTGGGGATCTACAGACATAGGAATTACTTATTATCTTCAAACCACCCAAAAAATTCAAAATCATCCACTTTGAAGCATTATGGGTACTTAGACTAGTATCTGAAATTTACCTTAAAAAACTTTTCTTTTCTTAATTACTGGTGATGTATAGCCTATTTAATGCTTTTTTTCATTTTTAAATTTTCTTTATTTGATTGAAGCCAATAGATTTAAGAAACTTTGGCACAAAGCCTGTAGACCAATAGACCACATTGCATCTATTGTTTTCTTCCTCTTTCTTTAGGAGGATAGGGGCAGGGAAAGAATCCACAAAGATATAAGTCCCTGGATTTCTATATCGTGCATAATAGTTTGAAGGTGGGTGGCCCATTTGGAGATCCCTTCAGAACCCTCCTTCCATTGCTTGGACTGATATTTTTTTGACCCATCCTACAATATGTGCATAAGCTGTTCATTGGGGTTCCAGTTAATTGCTAATCAAATTACTGCCTGTCATGGTGTAGAACACGATTATAATCTGACCTTAAAGAATTAGTAAATGTAAGGAGTAGCTGCTTCTTGCTTGATGTATGCATTTTTCTGGGTGAGAAGTTGACTGGTTATAACCATTCCTTTCTACAGGCAAACACCAAGAGGCAGAGGATATTATACGGAAGAGTCTTGAGAAGAGCTCAGAGCTTGATACTGTGGCATACAATACCTTTATCAAGGCAATGCTAGAAGCAGGTTGGATATGTCGTTTCTTATTCATTGATGGCACTTGCTGCTAAAAAAAGCTGGCTCTGACCTGCATTTACTATTTGCAGGTAAATTGCATTTTGCAGGCGGCATTTATGAGCACATGCTTTCTTCAGGAGCTACTCCATCAATTCAAACAATCAACACGATGATCAGGTCAGATTGAAGAATGATAAGTATCCTTTACTGCCCCTAATGAATTGAAATTACCCATGCAGCAGGATGCATCCATAATCATCTATGTTTACTACATGCACATTAATATATCTGTCTTGATCTGACAAGCTGCAGTCTTGTTAAATGGGTGTAGTGTGTATGGACGAGGTCGAAACCTGGATAAGGCTGTGGAGATGTTCAACACAGCTCACGTTTTAGGCTTGTCTCCTGATGAGAAAGCTTACATGAATTTGATTACCTATTATGGGAAAGCTGGTAAGTTTATAACAAACTGAAAAGAAATGGACATTTTATGGTTGAAGATCTAATGACATGCCAAGTTTTAGAGTATGTTCTATACAAGAGCATATCTTAAACTTTAGAACAATCATGTAGTTACATGAAAGTTTGCGACCTTCTGACTTTCCAATGATTGAAGGAAACATCAATACACTTGAACCATGAAATGTATGTTAATTCTGTATCCATCTTCTCTGTTAATGGTATCATGAGGAACTTGAAATTATCAATGTAAAATCGTAATGCTGATATGCTTGACTGCTCTTAATGGTTAAGTGTGCTATGTTAAATATCAAGAATAGTAATTACACTGACAACTGGTGCAAGTTCGTTGCATGTTCTGAATTACATTGTAATGACAGATTATTTATTTCATTTTCAATCAATATAAAAGTGGGTGTAAGATAGCTTATGTGTCAGATTTTCTCTGTCTGAGGAGTGTAATAGAGTGACTATTTATCTGTTTTTGCACAGGTGAGAGGCATGCAGCATCCCTTTTGTTCTCTGAGATGCAGGAAAAAGGGATAAAACCTGGGTTGGTATGGTTCTATTTATTGTCACAAATAACTTGAGAAATATTGTTAATTAAGTTAGAGTATAACTTTGGAGGTGATATCCTTGATATCCTACCTTTTCATTAAGATATTTTATGGCATGGCACTAGTACACACATACAAAATCTGGTTCTCTCTCAAGTAGAGAATGATTTCTGTGTCCAGAGTCTTCTTTCTCTCAATTTAATTTAATCCTAAATTTGATTATCCTGGATTTAGTAATCTATTAAGGTGTTACTTGTCCCTTTTGGCCTTTTCTTGTGGGGAATGCAGGTTAGCTACAATATTATGATCAGAGTATATGCTACAACAGGACTTTGTCATGAGGTTGAGAAACTTCTCCAAGCCATGATGAGAGATGGTTACTCACCTGATTCTTTAACCTATCTTTCCCTCATTCAAGCTTATGCAGAGAGCTTGAAGTATGCAGAAGCAGAGGAAACCATAATATCCATGCAAAAAAGAGGCATCTACCCTTCCTGTGCTCATTTTAGCCCGCTGCTCTCTGCTTTTGCTAAAGCAGGAATGATGGAAGAAGCAAAAAGGGTTTATGACAAGCTATTATCAGCTGGTTTAAATCCTGATCTCCCATGTTTTCGTGCCATGCTGAGAGGTTACATGAACTATGGACGTATTGAAGATGGAATCTCTTTTTTTGAACAGATAACAGAATCTGCGGAACCAGACAGGTTTATCATGAGTGCAGCTGTGCACTTCTACAAGGTTGTAGGAAGAGAAGATGAAGCAGAAGGTGTTTTACAATCCATGAACTGCTTAGGAGTCCCCTTTTTGAAAAACCTCGAGCTTGGATCCAAGATAAGAGCCCCATAATATAAATAAAGCTGATTAAGTATGTACTGGGATGAAGAAGAATTTCTACGTACTTCATTACTAGAGAGGACAGATCTGAATGCTTCATAGTTTACCAGTGAAGACATACAGTGCGTTCAAGCACTGCAGTAGGGTTTGAACCAAGTGGCAAAGAGCCCTGCAGTGATCTAGAAGACTCCACATGTGAAAACTCAGGTTGTCCATCAAGTACATGGTGTCACTTTTGGCATTGGATTCAGAAGTAGGGTAGTTTAGCCCCTCTGAGTTGGCTGTCACTTGTGACATGTGATGGGGGATAGCTCTCCGCTCATTTTTTATGCTGGAGGAGATTTTAGAGAGCATTGCCTCCTTGGAGTGCAGTTGAGGTGAAACTTTGTTTGCTGAGGTGCAAAAACCAATGGGTATGTAAAAGGTTGTGCATGATTATTGTGAGCATTAAGCTAGTAAATAACTGTACATAAATTTGTATTGTTTCCTGTATTAAGACCTTTATATGATCCATTAATTGATTTGGGTTGATCGTTCTTCTGTTACCATTGGAGGCTTTAACTGATAGATTTGAATGCCCTTTTTTAATACAAAAGATCTTTACACCATGGCTTTGGAGAAATGTGGAACAAAAGCAGAGCAAATGACACAGATTTGGAACTCATTTCAATGGGGAGTTTTGTGAAGTAAAATAGAAGATATAATAAATACCTTTTAAGAGAGATGAATTAAACTTAAAACCAGTTTGAGAATGATTTTTATTATTTTGATTTGTTTATAATTAAATAAAACACGGACCCTATACTTTTGTTAAATATCTTTAAATTGTGTTCAATTTTTTTGACCATAAAATTAAATTCATTATATTAATTCTTCCATTTAGGAGGACTGCATCGTCCTTAGCCCAAGCCCAACCTTTCTTAGGCTGGCCCCACTTGACTTTCAACTTTCAAGGCTAAGCTCCCTCGTCTTCCCTCTTCTGTGTCCCTGTCTGTCTGTTTAGAGAATACCCATGGCTTCCAGTCTCTTCAAAGCCCTCCTCCGATCATCAAATTTGCCATCAACTACCAGAAACCTCAGCCTTGTTAGCGGCCAAATCAGCCATCACACTGCCAAATGGATGCAGGTACTGTTGTCTTACCGTCAGCCTTCAATTATTACAGTACTGTGAATCTGCCTTTTTCTTTTCTTGACTTCGTTCTCGTCATTTGTGAAGTTTTTATTCAAAGGAAGCGAAGGAAACATCTGAATTGAATAATCTGATTGAATTTGTTGCAGAGATTTGAAACTGGAAACCCCCAGAACTTTTAGCATTTTAAGCTTTAGGGTTTTTATCTAACGTGACATTTGTTGATATACACTGTTCCCTTTTCGATAACTGCATAACATTTTTAGGTATTTATTTATAGATTAACATAATGCTATGTTGGCTTGCTTTAATGGTTGGGAAAGAATTTTGCTGGTCTTATGAATTTAATTTTTTTTTTGTTTTGTATTTTTTTTTTGGTTGCTCTTACAAAATACAGATAAGCTAAATTCATTTGGTATAAATTAATAAAATTTTATTTGTTTATTTATTCAACACAAGTCAGAGGTTACAATGTTTTTTCTTGATAAATTACAAGTGCTTTGATCTCAGAAAAGACAACTTCCTGAGTTTTTTTTTTTTTTCGCAAGTAGTAATTACTCTACCAGTTAAGTCTAACACTGGTAAGAAGTCTATCACATTTCATCTTTTGCCCTTAAAATTCATTTAATTTCTGTTTCTTAGCATGAGAATTCAGTTAGCTATCTTAAGCATAATATTTTCCTGTTGTGGAGTTTTTTGTTTTTTTTTCTGAGTTGGGAATCACTTTTTTTTTTTTTTAATTGAACAGGTAAATAGGCATCTTTGTTGGTTGTCTTAAGAATGTAGAGCCTTGGAAGATAACTGCATATAGACCATCTTCTAAGATATCTACAATCTAAGTAATAAAGAAGGGTAAAAAACTAAAACGGGAAAATCACACTTTACTGAGTCACTTAAACCAGTGAAATCAACTAAACTGAAATTCTTTCAATTATTTTTTTCCTTTTCTTTTTGGGGCAACAAAAGTATAAAATTAGGTTCCTTTCATTTCCATAACTATACTTGGCTACTAAACACATTAAGCAAAACACAAATACAAGTCTTTGTAGTTATTTATATTCTAAATAGAGAATTATTTGGAGGAATGCATGCTAATTGAGGGGGAAAAAGATGAAGAGGAAATCGGGACAGAGAGAACATTTGTTATCGGAACAAATGGTGGATAACAGGATAGATGGGCTTTTCTTTTTGTTGCCAAAATAAGCTTTTTGCATTAGAGAAAAGTACTCAAAATTAACAATGCTTCATTAAATGCTAATGGAGTTAATCGAGTATACTCTCTTGAAATTTATATAATACCCGAGCTCATTTTCCTTCTGGCCAAAAACGCGGAGTACTTTCTTGCAATTCACTGTTAGATATTTTCATGTCCTTGGGCTTGAGTACTAATGAAGTTAATACGAGGTACTTAAGTGAGATTTGTAAAACATGGGATCACATCATTTTCCCTTTAGCTCAATACCTTGTCTAAATGGATCGTTGAGTAATATTATTTACCTCATGTTTGAGACTTAGAGTATTCCCCTATTTTGATCAAATAATGGACAATTTACAATTGTTAGTGGCGCATTGTAATATCATATTATTATTGTAATATGGATTCAACTCCTGAAGGCAGCAACTTAATGCAACATATGCTGATGGGTGAGACTAGTGAGGGCCCACTTCATTGGGACCATAACTGGGTGAAGTGCCACCCCCCCCCCCCCCCCCCCAAAAAAAAAAAAAAAACCCACCCCAACCCCCACTCCTTTTTTTTTTTTTTTTTTTTTTCCGTTGTCACAAGATGGTGTTGTGAAAAGTGAACTAGAGTGACATAAATTTTTTATTTTTCCTTGTATTTCCTATAAATTTCATGGTGCTAGAACTAGTAGAATTTTAGTTGTTCTTGAAAGATTTCACCTCAATTTGACAAGTTTTGAGGGAAAAACTGCGCCATTGCTTTTCCTGATTTGTAGTGAGAATGATACTAAATGTCAACTGATATTTATATCAGTTCGTTTTCTTTGATGCATTTGCGCTAGTGAAGCTGGTTTCAAGATATTGTTGGTTTATATTGTTGTTATAGGTAATAATGAATATCTTGGAGACATGGGTTGAAATAGTTTGCACTTTAATAAGCTTATATGCTTTTTACCTACAGATCTACTCCCTGTAGTGGTTCAAAGTTAAATGGAAAGAGTATTGGAAACTGGTAGGTCCTTGCAGAATTTTCATTGGAACATTTCCCTAACCTTATGAGCCTAGTTACTTTAGAGAACTTCATTCTGACATAGAAGTCAGGGGTAGAAGAAACACCCCTGCACCTGTAGCACGACAAATCGCCTCTTATTTAGTCTGACTTTTATGCATGTTGCTGTTAAATAAGATGATGAAACCAAAAGACTTTATTTTGGTATGATATTCTGAATAAATTGTTTGATGGGCTGCCTTCCTCTTAGCACAACCATGAAGATATCAGGGAAGAAAAGTAAATATTGATTAAGGAATTATAAATCTGAATGCCTTGAAAAGGTGGGTCCAGTTCAGCAGCATTAGATTTATTCGTTTCCAATGAAAGATTGATTTTGTGCTCTTTATCTGGAGGAACTAAGCATTCCCAAATAATTTTTCTTGGCATTTGTTATTATTACACCAGGAAAGTAAATTTACCTTATTGCTTTGCTCTGCAATTTGATTTCCTCCTTTCCAATAAGTTGCATCCCTTTTGAGAGGTTACGGGAGAAGAGCAAGGGAAATAAAGGCATGTAATGCATGGCAGTATGCATGCTCACTGTTTGCATATGTTTGTAGGATACAAGCAAGAAATCTCCGATGGAGTTGATCAGTGAGGTTCCACCCATCAAAGTTGAAGGCAGGATTGTTGCTTGTGAAGGAGGTTAGTTCTAGTAGTTGGTTTCTTTTGCATTTGTGACAGACCTAAGTGGAATAACAATTTACCAAAAGAAAAAAGGATAAGAGACTATTTCATTTGGCCTCTTGTATACTCCCAACTAACTGTTGCATGTTCTTTGGTGCTGTCTTTCTCTGTTACAGACAGCAATCCTGCCCTTGGGCACCCAATTGAGTTCATATGCCTCGACTTAGAGGAGCCGGCTATCTGCAAGTACTGTGGCCTACGCTATGTCCAGGATCATCATCACTAGGACTTTGGAATGTGGGTTTTAAACAAATCCATGGGAGAGCAAAAGCCATGTCCTCTTTCAATTTGTTTTGTGCCTCTGTTGTCATTAGATGAAATCCATGTATTGGTGATATTTCTTTTTCTTTTAATTTAGCATAATAAAGGTTTTATCACAAACTAATGTATGTTTGGACCAAATTTTCTGTGTCAGTATGGTATTTGCAATGCGGATTCTGGTTGTGCAGTTCCTTTACTATTTCTCATAAGTGGATTATATAGATAAAGATTTTTTATCAATCTGATTCTTTTATAGAATGTAAATTCATGCCAGACTATGATAAATCTGCAGTTTGATTTTTGCTTTCCCTTTTTTCTTCTCTTACTTACCCAATATCATGAAAGCGAGGCTATCACTGAAAACTCAACTTCATATTTTCTAAGTCATTCCTGCCATGAACATCTTAATTCTGAGACTCTTTTTCCCATGCTGACAACAAACACCAGTCCAAGCCAATTTAAGCATGGTGCAATTAATTATTATTGCCTAACTTTTCATTTTTCATTCATTTTTATTTGAGGCGTAGCAACAAATGAAACTCATTTGTTTCTTGTTGTCTGACAACAAACACAACTTGGTTAACAGTAAAGATTAATGCATCTTTCAATTATATTCATATTCAATATCATTTTTCTTTTCAAATTTTCAGCTCTGTTCTTATGGTTATTCTCTTTGCTCTAAATGTGTTTTGGTTTAGATATTAACTTCAGTAAACAATTGATGTTGGTAACTTGGTAAGGTTCGTAAGTTAATTACTTGGACCTCAGGGATTAAAATGGTGGTATTTCTGGACCAAAACCTAACTCATAGCTCGTTTACCACACTTGCCAATTCTCTTGTCCAGTACTGTCGTAGGTTCACGAGCTAAACCAC
This sequence comes from Moringa oleifera, assembly GCA_021397835.1. NCBI lineage: Eukaryota > Viridiplantae > Streptophyta > Magnoliopsida > Brassicales > Moringaceae > Moringa > Moringa oleifera. The sequence goes on from JAJFZO010000094.1 coordinate 1,200,785, forward strand.
CACCTACATCTAACCAAAGCAGATTCGTGTCAGAGTCAACAATGCCCATGTGCACTTTCAGCATAGATACACGGAAAACAGGATGCACTCTTGACTCACTGAGTAGTTCCAATTCATAGGTCACGTGTCCCAACTTCTCTAACACACGATAAGAGCCAAATTATTTCGCTGAGAGCTCCAAATTCTTCATGTTAAGTTTTACATATACTGGGTAATTAACTTCAAAGTGATGATCAGACCTCAATTTGTCAGCATTCATTTTCATGTCATTTTGAGCTCGTTTGAGATAACACTTCAGCGCTTTGATTGCAGCCTTTCGAGCTCAAACTATGACTTACAGCAGGCAGTGAAGCAGTTCCAACCAAATAGGGCAAGTGAAGAGGAGCTAGTTGCCTATACACTATTTCATAAAGTCTGTTGTTGGTAGCAGAGTGAAAAAGAAGTACCACCGCTCCGCTAAAGGTAAACCACCTAGTCCAATCTTGAGGTGTTTCAGATGACATGCAACGCAGGTATATTTGAAGACAACATTTGATCACTTCTATTTGGCTATCAATTTGAGGATGGTATGCTATAGAAAGTGTAAGTTGAGCCCCAAGCAATTTAAACAACTCACTGCCAAAATTACTGATGAAGATTTTGTCACGGTCAGAGACAGGTTAAGCCATGAAGCTTATAAACGTTATCCATGAAGATTTGTGCTACTGTAACAGCAGAGTAGGGGTGAGCCAAAGCAATGAAATGAGCATATATTCTCAACCTATTAACCACTACAAAGATCACCTAAAAGCCCCTCGATTTAGGAAACTCCATGAAATCCATAGGAAGGACAGCCCAAATGGTTTCAGGTATGGGGAAGGGCTCTAACAAGCCAGGATATGCTGCCAAATCTGATTTGTATTTTTGGCAGATTGAACAAGGTGGTATGAAGTTACTGACACCCTTTCATATAACCCCTTCCAATACAGTATATTTCAGTCCCCATATTCATTTTTTCTGTAAGGGTAACTAAGTTAGGATCTGAAGACCACAAGCCTTGGATCCTCTGCATCAAATCACTAGCAACAGTGGTTATGGCATTGAGTGCAGCTTCATGTTTCCTCGATGGTGCATAAAGCCATCACGTTGGTGCTTCCCATCCTGAAATCACATCAAAATCATACTCGATCATTGCTATCACCTACCTTTGCTGCGTATGGGATTGTTGTTTGTTGATCTAGCAAGAACCTAATACTTGTAATGGTCAGTCTTTATAGTGAAATGCCGCCAAGAAGCTATGTAGACTATTTTTTTTTAATTGGTGTTGCCATCATCTCTTTTTCATAAGGGGAATTTTTATATTTAGCACTCCGCACATACGATTTTACAAAAATAACCAATATTTTGAATTCATGTTTTTTTAGCACTTTCTGAACAGTTTCGAACCTAGTTACCCTTAATAAAAAGTAACAATTACATTCTTACTCACTAAAAAAAATACCAAAAGTCAAATCAACATTTTCCCCCATTTTCGAACAGTGTCTTCATCTCTTCACGTCTCTTGCAATCTCTCTCACTAGATTAAGTGATTTTATGTTTATTTTTACAAATTAATCACCCAGAAACATCGAGGAACTATCGAAAGTATTGAAAATCTACAAAGGTATGTTTTAAAACGATTATTTCGGCATAAAGTTTAGAGTTTTTGCATTTTAAATACCCGCGAACCAAATCTTCTTATGACGTCTGATTATCCATTTTCGTTTACATGTTTACTTTTACTTTTGTATATGGAAACTTGATTAAATGCTTCTGTCATGTTTTAAATGATTTAAGTTGCTAGTTCATGAATCTCTAATGACTGGGTATATCAGTGTGTATTATTTTCATTTTTCTTTCAATACTTTGAAGTTGATTAATTTTTTTGAGAACATTGGGTATATTGGTGTGTATTATGTGCGTGAACTGCGTTTTACTCTTTCATTTGTGATGTTTGACCTTAAATTTCACAAACAAATGTTGCTAACTTGGGTTTTAGTCATTTGAATCTTAACGTATTATTAAAAATCATAATAACTTTTAAGAAATTGTTTCTTCTTTCATAAATTCGTATCAACATCTTAAGTTTTTGTATCAATTTTTTTAATTTCGTATCAACATTTTATAAATCCTTAATATGTTCATCCATTATTTATTTTTTTTCCTGTACAGATGGATGTTACTAAGAAATATTTGATTCCTAAAGAGAGTTGGAAGCTTTCAGCCAGAGTATTAAAGCACTATGATACTGATGTTGTATCAAATATAAAACGTGTTTTGAATGACTCTCAAAGGCAGAAGTTCAATACCACCTGCCTTGGTCACTTCTTGGAAGGGAATGAGAATTTCATATTTTCTGGCTTAATCGTCCACAATTTACTACTTCGACAGATTGAGCAACCTAATGATGAAGAAATGTGGTTTCGACTTGGGAAGCACGAAGTACGTTTTGGTAAGGAAGAATTTTGTTTAATCACCGAGTTGAGATTTGGAGAGCTACCAGACACAAATTTGATTGCACCAAATCAGTTTGGCATCCATGCTAAGTATTTTGATGGGAAGAACAAGGTTACCACTAGTTCTGTTAAGTCAAAACTACTTGAAGGAGAATTTGATGAAGATTCTGATGATGCAGTAAAGCTTGCATTGGTTTACTTACTCAATGCCTTCATCAAAGGCAGTGATGAGCGACAACATATCCCCCAGTGGCATTTTCATCTTGTTGATAACTTAGAAGCATTCAATAGCTTTCCCTGGGGTACCTTAGTCTACTGTAACTCATTGAGGTATTTCAAAAACACTCTAACCATTCGAAATACTCAACGTGGAGAATTATCATACAACATATTTGGTTTTGTATGGGCACTACAGGTATTAAACTCGTTGGTATCTATATTTATTTATTTTTATGTTTTTATTTACTTTTTCAAAGACTTTGCAATACCTAACTTATCTTTTTATTCTAAGATTTTTGCATTTGAGGTGATACCTAGCACGAAGCAGCATGCCACACGAATAGTAAGATCACCATTGCCTAGAATTTATTAGTGAAAATTTGATCATAAGCCACATAGTGGCCACTGTAAGAGAATTTTTACAAATAAGGTACGTTTAAATTCGTATCATTATTGATTGAATTCATATGCAATATATTATTTCATTGCATCATTCACACTATCGTGACAACACTTAGAAATCGTTATAACAATAATGAAGTCTTTGTTTTTCTTACATAAACGTATCAAAATTTATCATATTCGTACCAAGATTAACTATTTCATGCCAAGATTCACCATTTCGTGCCAAGTTTTACTATTTACGTGACATCTTTTAAAGTCTAAATTCATTTCAATTTAGACTTTCGTGACACCATTTGCATATTTTTAGTTATATTTTTCATAATTTTAAAATTATTAATATGTAAGTAATTTTATTTATAAAAATTGTTATTTGAATTAACATTTGATTATTATTTTAGATGGTAGTGAACGTCAAACTTGAGCCGACTCCTACTGAATGTGAAGCCTCATATTACCTGGGAATTAATGAGAGCGTGTTGCCTCTGCATCTTGGTGCAACAAAACAGCATCGGCTCAATAAGCATAGCAATGCTTCGACCAGTGAAGATGATGAGGATGATGAGAATTTCGTGGCTACAAGAAGAAAAAATCCTACAAAATTACCTGTCTTATCAAAGGTAGACAATGTATACAAAATCTTATAATATTTAATTAATATTAGTTATATGTTAATATATATATGTATATTATGTTTTTATTATTTAATTTTTTAATTGATGACTAATTAATTTGTTTGATCGATGATTAAATGTAGCGACGATCTAGACACAATGCCACTTCACGACTAAGAGATGAGGATGGAGATGAGGATGAGGTTGAGATTGAAGATATAGAGGGAGATGGAAGGGAGGATGTTGGAGGAGAACAAGAGGAGAGGACACATACAGATTTCAGGGAGGAGGTTAGGGCAGAGGATACGAGAACGAGAACTGCAGCTATGGGTGAAGAATCCCAAGCTGAGAGATCACAGACTAAGAGCGTAGAGAAAGATACTGAGATTTACCATCGTCTCGATAGCTTAAAAGCGAAGGTAAATCTCATGAATGCAAGAATATTGAGTAATCACACCAAGCTTATGATTGCCGTATACTTTATCAAACAAGCACTGCAATAAGTTGTCTCCTCTGATCGAGATCCTACACGCACTGAGACTGGCACACGCCAAAATGAGGTAATTTTATCCTTATTTATGTACAAGATCATAAGTTTCATTACAATATAATTCATTGCAAAATTAACTTTTCGTCTCTTGTAGGGTGGTAATGATGCAACTTCCAGTGCACACCCTTCAGCTGCTCATGGCCAATATTCTCAAGAACCTATTAATGTAAGGGAGGTTAGGAGTGAGGACGTAGGGGATAGAGATGAAGCCGTTGAGGCTGAAAGAGAGGCTGTGGCGTGTTTAGCGGACTTAGCGACCGTTCCACTGAGGGAAAATAATGTGATACCAGTTTGTAGGCCGCGTAAGCGGTCTAGACAGCTGTGTAGTCCATACGTCGACCCCACTGAACATAAACGGGCTAGGTCCGAGCAAATGATTGATTCAAAGTTGCAGCTGGATGAAGACATATGCAATGAATATGAAGCGTTTATGAAGGGATCATCAATGTCATAGTAAGTTAACTTATATATAATTTTTTAAATAGATATCATATATTTTCTTTATAAATATCATATAAATAACAAACTGACTTCTTTAATGCAGTTGTAATGTACATATTGGTTATTCTGTCAGTATCGAGTGGTTTCGTACATTTGAGGTCAATGATCAATGGATCGATGATTCGGTATGTCACCATCATACTAAATCATATCTAATTTATATGATTTGCACATAGGTGTAATATTTTGTATGAAATATTGGAATTGATGCTTATGTTATATGCTTCTGTATCAAGTATTATGATTCATGTCTAGTTTATATGTTATCATGTTACGTATTATAATTCGTGTCCATTTATATGATTTTGTCTCAGTATTATGATTCATGCTTCATTTTATATAATATAATTTTATGTGTAGTTATTCATCTCTATATTTATATTTTCGTGTCAAGTATTATGATTCTTGCTTAGATTGCATCATTCCGTTTCATAATTTCGTGTCAAGTATTATGATTCGTGCTTAGATTGCATCATTTCGTGTGAAGATTTCATGTCAAGTATTATGATTCGTGCCTAGATTTCATTATTTCGTGCCAAGATTTCGTGTCAACTATTATAATTCGTGCCTAGATTTCATTATTTCGTGCCAAGTATTATGATTCGTGCCTAGATCACATCATTTCGTGCCAAGTATTATGATTCGTGCCTAGATTACATCATTTCATTCCAAGTATTATGATTCGTGCCTAGATTACATCATTTCGTGCCAAAGTTATATGATTTCGTATCAAGTATTATGATTTTTGTTTATATTTAATATTTTGTGACATTTTCACTTGGTTTTTGCAGCACATTGATGCTTATTTATACCTATTAAGAAAACGACAGAAGGAGTTTTCAAATGCATATAAGCAGGATATATCCATTTGTGACCCTTTACTTTATGTAAGTTTTGATAATTTTCATTGGTCTTTTCTGATTGCACTGCATTTTGTTTATTGTTTGACAATCTCCTTCATTTTTTTTCCAAATGATTTTGTAGACATGTTTTTTTCATATATATAATAAGTATCAAGTAGATCTAGATGCTGATGGTCCTCCATCAAACTCACAATGGGACACCCACCAATGGGACGATGGTCTTCTAGAGCGTGTGCGAGGAACATTTTGTGATGGCTGCCCACCATGGCACACTGTCAATAAGGTAAAAAAAAAAATTTATCTTCATCACTTTAAGTAATTAATTTTAGCAATATTTCATTTCACTGAAATATGAGCAATTGCAGCTATTAGTGCCATGCCATATTAGTGGAGTTCATTGGCTTGTTGTTATCATCGATCTGCAAAAATTTAGTTTGCGCATTTATGACTCGTATCGACAACACGTGCCACCAGAAGTGCGAATTCGACAGCAAAATTGTTTCAGATTCATGCTTCCTAGTTTTTTGTCAAGCGGTTGTTACTTCATCGCCAAACCTGATGTTGCAATTCCTACAGTTCCATTATCATGCACATTACATCCAAAATCTCAAGTCCCTCAGCAAAAAATATCGTAAGTTTCAGTCATATCGATTTATTTACATTTATAATGTTACTAGTTTTTTAACACATGCTAATTGGCATACTTTCTTCTTTTTTTATGCAGTGGTAATTGTGGCCCTCATATGCTATATGCCATAGAGCATTTATTAGCTGGCAAGCCACTGAAGTACACCGATACCCAAATGCCAAAAATTAGGAAGCACATGACTATTTATGTATTTGCTAACTCAACTGATGAGAACGATGACTCACAATGACAACTTATGTTATTTTTCACGTAATTATTTTGTATTATATTTTTGCATGTATATTTTATATATAGAAAGCTATATTGAATGACAGCAATTATCATATGATTTATATGAAAGATGTTATGAAATTAGGCCAATCTTACATTTAAAATAAGAAAGAATGAGATATGAGTAATTATGATAAGACAAAACTTAGACAACATGATGATAAAAAATTAATAATAATAAGCAAGATGTCACGAAATCAGACAATATGATACGATTTCTACCAAAATGATGGTACGAACTACTAACAATCATCATACGATTTCATCAAAAAGATGCCACGATATATGAGACTTCTCACGTTAACGGGATAAGTTATTATCACATGATTCTGGTATACTCCTACGTGCATTACCTGTGATAATCTCAAGTACATGATAAGTCGACGGTATCAAAAGATAACAAATCAACAGTTTGGTTCTTAACTGTACAATAAATTAACAATAATAAAAAATTATTATATATCATAAGTCAGTGATATTATTATCAATTATAGATAAACAAGAGGTAGTAGTGCAAATCTGTGAGTTATGTCCAGCCACGCATCTACGTTGCAACTATTCAAACACATTCACTTATTGAGATTGATTTCCTTGATCATGATATTGTGGATTTGAACATGTCAACCGATTGTGTCCATATTGGCTGCACCTAGAACATTTTTTTTGTCGTGTTCTTTCCCCACTAGAGGGTATTCTTTGCTTTTTTGGACGACCTGCATGCTTACCATTATTCGGCGGTAATACAACAACATTTTTGACGTCTTCAAGCACATTCCATTCAGACTTGTCACCCACTGGATAGATTGGCTCATTGTATGTTGCTACTAAGTACTCTTGCTTGTAATAGTCAGAGCAAAGTGTTATAAAATCAATGTTACGCTCCCTGGAAAAAAATGAAAAATAATGAAGTTATTAAAACAATAATGAAAAATAAAAAAATGTTATCAACAAACAATAAATGTCACCTGGATGCAGCTAGTGCATGTGCACATGGCAACAGATCAGTCTGAAACTCTCTACAAGTGCAAGTACATTTCATGAGGTTAACAACCACCTCTTTACCCTTGTGCTTGACTACAAATACATTCCAATCAATGTTAGAAGCTGTCATCTGTAATGAAACTTTTTGTCTTTCATTCATCAAAGTGTGGACCCATTCAGTTAATTGTGCTTTCCAAATCTTAACTTTCTCATGCCTATCATAAAACTAACGTTGCATCATATCTCTAATGAATTCCAATAAAGCCATGACGGGTAACTCGCGGGCAAATCGAAGACATGAATTCAAGCTTTCAGCAATATTAGTGGTCATGAGTTGGTATCGTCTTCGAGGGCAATACACACGTGACCATTTTTTCGGATCTTCCTTCATGATATATTCAAATGCTTAAGGGTGATTAGCTTGTAATTCAGTCATAAATTGAGTAAATTCAGACTCTCGATATGTCCTTGCTGCACTATAGAATATTTTGGACACTTCTTCTCTCTTGAATTTATTCTTTATATTTTGAGCCATATGCCAAGAACATAACCCATGACAAGAATCGGGGAAGACATTTACAATGGCCTTTGCAATACAAACATGGCACCATGAAATCTTCCTTTCAAGTGAGTGGCATCGATAGCAATAACTGGTCTAATCACTGAATGGAACCCCCTTAATGATTGTCCAAGGGCTATAAAACAATACTTAAATCGATTAGTCTCATCTTCTATGCATATGTGAGCCTTAGTTCCTGGATTAGCTATTTGTAACATGTGACAATATGATGGTAATTGTTGGTATGACTCAACTGGGTCACCATAAGTAAGACACAATGCGTATTCTTTCGCCTTCCAAGCTTTGCTATATAAAATTTGTATGCCATATAATTCTTTCATGTCACTTATGATATCTTTCGGCTTAATAACCGCTGGACAATAATTTTTCCAATAATAGTAGAAGTTGCTTGTCGATGTCGTCGATGCAACTCCTCAATTGTGCAAGTGTGGATCAAATCACAACGTCTAATTTGAAAGAATTGTCCTTGTGCAACTTTTACAGCGCGGACCTTCCATGCACAATTTTCTTCTCTATAAGCAATCTTAAATATTGATTTGTTAGATCTAGTGACTCTAAATTCAAAGTTCTCAGTCAATGCATATATACCCAAAAATCGCTTTAACTCTTTCTTATTTGAGAAAAATTGACCTCTAATAAGGGTGTCAGTTGGAGTCACTGATTCCATGGTAGAAGCCGAAACAATGCAGTGTAATTCAGCACCCAACACACTATACCTCTTATTAACACCATCACTTATATTATTATGTGCTTTAGGGCATGCAGGTGGCACATAAGGTGGGATCGAACGTGGTACAGAAGGCAAGTTGTCATTATTAAGCTCAACTTCCATAATGGGTTCACTTTGCTCTTCTTCGATAGGTTGAGTGGGCTCAATATCTGGGACTGGATACTCACACCCAACATCATAGTCCATCGACTCATCTAAGTTGATTTCATCAGTATTCTGAGTGTTTTGGGGAGTCTCATGATGAAATAATGGTTCCATGCCTAAATTATTACCCTGAACAATTGGATGGGTCTGTACATTGGGAATTGCATCAATAACCTCATTGCTCTCAATACAAGAGTTTAACTAATTGATTCGTTTTGAATTTTCACCATCACATATACCATGTGTATTCTCAACATTATATCGCTCTACCAAATCCACAATTACACGGGGTACTATGTTATCATCATACAACATGAACTCAATATCATCATCATTCACTAACTCAATTTTCATTGCAGTTTCCTCGGATCTCACTATAGTGTGCAGTGTAATATCATAATTAGAGAAATCCGTATCAATGAAGATTTAACTAAACCCAATAACTGTGCATGTGTCAAATCCTTTTGGACAACATAACCTCGAGTTTTGATAGTCTTACCAGTATACTCAAAACTTCCTCTTGACTCGGACCACTCACCATTCCAAGTTACAATAACATGCATTCTGCAATGACCATGAAAACATTTCAAAAAGAAGCAACATGTTTAAATAAGAACAAAACTAAAGTTCAGTAAATAAATAACGATTTAGGTAAATAAGCAACGATATTATCTTATTTATCGATTTCATTACAGAATATCAATTATGAATGAAGTCACGATGGTTTACAAGATGGCACGAATTTGGTGACTAAGTCACGATTTAATCAAACATAGCACGATTCTTTGTCTATGTCACGAAATAAGTAACAATATTATCTCATGTATCGATTTCATTAAAGAATATCAATTGTGAATGAAGTCACGATAGTTCACAAGATGGCACGAATTTGGTGACTAAGTCACGATTTAATCAAACATAGCACGATTCTTTATCTATGTCACAAAATAAGTAACAATATTATCTCATGTATCGATTTCACTAAAGAATATCAATTGTGAATGAAGTCACGATGGTTCATAAGATGGCACGAATTTGGTGACTAAGTCACGATTTAATCAAACATAGCATGATTCTCTGTACATGTTATGATATGCATGATACATTACGATTATTCTTTTCAAACACATAAAATCTTGACAGTGTTAAGATATATTACCTTTCAAATACATATTTGTTTGTCTATTGACCCACCCGAAGACTTTTTGCTTTTGAAGAAGAATAATGTGTTAACAAAAACGTGAGCTTGGTTGTGTAAATCTTAGATACAATGTGAAGAGAACTTTCAAACACATAAAATCTTCGCAGTATTAAGATATATTACCTTTCAAATACATATTTGTTGGTCTATTGACCCACCCGAAGACTTTTTGCTTTTGAAGAAGAATAATGTGTTACAAAAAACGTGAGCTTGGTTGTGTAAATCTTAGATATAATATGAAGAGAACTTTCAAACACATAAAATCTTCACAGTATTAAGATACATTACCTTTCAAATGCATATTTGTTGGTCTATTGACCCACCCGAAGACTTTTTGCTTCTGAAGAAGAATAATGTGTTATAAAAAACGTGAGCTTGGTTGTGTAAATCTTAGATACAATGTGAAAAAAACTTTCAAACACATAAAATCTTGACAGTGTTAAGATACATTACCTTTCAAATACATATTTGTTAGTCTATTGACCCACCCGAACACTTTTTGCGTTTGAAGAACAATGCGTTACCAAAAACATGAGCTTGGTTGTGTAAATCTTAGATACAACGTGAAAAGAACTTTCAAACACATAAAATCTTCGCAGTATCAAGATACATTATCTTTTAAATACATACTTGTTAGTCTCTTGACCCACCCGAACACTTTTTGCTTTTGAAGAATAATATGTTACCAAAAACATGAGCTTGGTTGTGTAAATCTTAGTTATAACATAAAGAGAACTAGCAAAAATCAATTGATTTTGTTTTTTATTCCTTTTCTAGCTTCTGTGTAGGTAGATCTTAGGTACAAACATGAAGAAAAATTTTGGGGAAAGAGGCTGGACAAAGAGGAAGAAAGCTCGATGAGAGAGAAAGTTCAATGAGAGAGAATACTAATACTGTGTACTATTTTTTTTTTTGAATATATTTACTTTTTAAGGGTATTATTGTCTTTAATATGGGTATTTTAGTCTTCACAGTACATTAAAGTGCTAAAAACATAAAAATTAGAAAAAGTGATTTGTTTTACAAAACAAGGAACAAGAAGTGCTATTTTTGTCAATTTCCTCTTTTCATAAACCAAGAGCACCTTATGTTTAGACCCTAAATCTAGGCATATTCTAACATTAGAAGCATCAAATTCTCAAAAAAAAAAAAGATAGAATTAAAGTTAGGCAGAGTGAGAAGTGGGGCTGTAACCATTTTTTACTTGTGTTTGGAAGGCTTCTTCACCTGCTCGGCCTCATCATTTAGCCTATGTTTCATGAATTTGGTTTTTTATAATTTAATTCATTAAGTTTTAGTCTAATTTATTTATTAATAAACTCAAATTATAATTTTTTATTTTAAAAATAAATCAAATTATGAGTTTAAAATTTTAAAACGAATCAGTTTAATAGTCTGACCCGTTAAAAGTAAATCAATAAATTATAATCGGATCATATTTAGGTAACTTATTAAAATTGTAAATGAATTATAATCGAGTTATATATCTCGTTATGATTAATAAATTGATTATATTTAGATCAATCTATTAAGATTAACAAATAAATTATATTTAGGCATATCTAATTAAATTATTAAAAAATTTATTTTGATAGGTACAATTAAATTAGTTTATAATTATTATTTATTATTAAAATATTTATATAAATAAAATTTATATCAACAAAAATTAGGTCAAATGGTGAAAGTTTTTTTTTAACATGTTACAATTTTTAAAAATATAACAAAAAATAAAACAAAAAATTTAAAGAACAACGTTATAAACTTTTATGATCAAATGAAAGAACATTAATATAAATTAAAATTATTTTAATTTTTTGTTATATTAATTAGATGATCTTTCAATGTAATTACATAATATCGAAATCACACAGATTTTTTAAATAAAATAAAATAATATAATATTATAAATAAAAATATATAATTAAATACATGTATATATGTGTAATAATTAAAATATAACTAAATTTAATAAAAATAATTGATGTAAATTTCTAATATTATATATAATTAAAGTTTTTTAAAATTTTAATATAATTATATTTTATAAATTGATAATAAAATTAAATTTATAATATTATAAAATAAAAAAAGTATGCATGCATGCACTAGCTCATAACAGAATATTTCTCTCGGCCTCTCCGCCCATATTGCTAATTACCGAAATCCAATGTTATAGAAACAAGTAAGGAGACGTCTCAATCACAAGTTGCGTTGGAGCAGTGGAGCAACAATTTCTAATTTTTTACCTATCATCAAGTGACACGTACATAATGGTATATTTATCATATTTTAACTTTATATTCAAGATGCATCATATATATCTATATATATAATAATTAAAAATAATATACGTAAAATGAGTAACGATGACATCAGGTGAGTAACGATACCATCACCTGAAGTATCAGTCTCCTAGAAACTCACCAGATCTGATGTTGGATCTTTATTGTTGAGATTAGAAAACCTCGCTCGCATCGCCTTGGCATATTGCTGCCAATTAATGTCTTTCAATTCGCCTACCTTTTTCATACAACACTTATGCTGCTGCAGTGCCTTCCCATCAAGTTCAATCATCACGGTTTCGACCTTCTCTGGTTTCGACAATCGAATCGCTTAGAAAAATTGTTCTACCTTCATGTACCAATCCAAAAGATTATGTCCATCGAACTGAGGACACTCCGGTTTCTTCTTCCGCGCTGCATAAGTGGATCTATCCTCTCCAGACAAAGAACTATCAGGTTCCTTAATCAATCGAAGGATAGCACTACCACTTGAATCTCATTTACTCGCTCGTTGTTATTGCATAGGTCGCCACTCACCACATCTGCACAATCAAAGGTGGATATCTTTCTGCTGGAGGAAGATAATAGTTTCTCAAGCTTTGCAAACATTGCTTCCATCTCGCGACGCATTTCCAAGTTGTTTTGATCTTTTTTTGTTTTCAAGGTCGTCATACGACAATTAGCTTTCTCCATATCTTTTTGCAGACGTGTTTGAACCCCGTCGATCATGGCTTTCATATCATCGATGGCTGTCGTTAATGGTGGAAGAATATTTGAAAAGGTAATAATAGAATTTGCAGAGGATTTGAGAAAGAAAGAGAAAGAGAAAGAAAAATTGTTTGTTGAGGTAATGGAATTCAGTGCAGTGTGCAGTTGACATTCCCTATATTAATAATAAACACTACCAAATCCAAGCCTTACACTGAGTTAGAGTCCAAAATTAATTAACTACATCGTTAACTATCTTATTACATTAAATGACTAAGCTAATAACATGAAATACTAAAACACAGCGTTTAAATTTCCTTCAATCTTCAAAGTTGGCGCCAAATTCCTTTTTTTGAACTTTAAACAGATTAAAAGTTTAGATTTGACATGAAGGCTGATTACGGGGTCATATGAGTTTTATAATTCTTATTGAAGAGTGAGATTTTTTGTCCGGGAATTTTTTTGTTTTTTTAGTCCACCATACAAGAGTATTTACGAAAATAATCAATATTAATAACATATTTTTAAATATTTTGAGATAAAATTACTCTTTTCAGAATATGTGTAATTATTTACATGTTTAAATATAGAAATTAAGAAGTTAAAAATTTCAAACGTTTCTCTTTCTTTCTCTTTTAACTCTCGTATTAAACTTTACAACTTAGCTCCATCACTTTTTATTCGGTGTTTGTTAATTTTTTTATTTTTGTTAGTAAATCGACTTTTGAAGAATATCCGTAAGCTATTAAATCACTAAGAAATCAATAGTGGTATGATTTTAAACATATATTTTGCTCAAATTTTAGATTTGTTGCCTATTGAATACCCACGGATGAAATCTTCCCCTCATATTTGATTTGTCATTTTTTTTTTAATTTTGAGTTTACTTCATGGGTTTGAAAGCTTGAATACATGTTTTTCAATAATTTTCTTTAGCTTTGGTATTGGTTTATGAATCTACGATGTTTTGGTATATCGCTGTGTATTTTTTTCATTTTTCTTTTGATACATTGAAAAAAAAAATTTCGGGCATATGTATAGGTATTGCATGTTTAGTTTTAAATTTTTCGACTAGTTAACTCTAATTTCTTGGTTTAGGTGCATCTATGTGCATCGATTCATCACATTCGTGACCTATTAATAAGAATCATATCTAATTAATGAAAATATAACATATTAGCTTAAATCATAATCCATTTTTCTAATCATATCTTGTTTAAACAATCATACATTGTATATTTAATCATATCTTGTTTAAACAATCATATCATAATCTTGAAATCATAAACTGTTTACACGAATTTTAACATGTTTTTGTTAGATCAAGTGTAGAATACAATCAACTTTACTTCTCATAAGCCATATGTGACTCCAAAAGAGTCTTAGAAGATTGGAAAGATATTAAAGCACTCGACAATGATGTCAGGCCCACTCTGAGGAAAATAATGGATAACTCTTAGAAATAGAAGTTTAGAGGGACTTGCTTAAGGTATTTCTTATATGTGCACAAAGATTTAAAATTTTTTATGATTATTGTCCATAATTTTCTACTTCGGAAGATTCAACAGAGCCGCCAAAACAAAATGTGGTTCAGACTTAGACAGAATGAGATTCATTTCAACAAAGTAGAATTTTGCCTAATTACTAGGTTAAAGTTTGGCAAGCTACTGGACACATATAATATTGAAGCTAATCCATCTAGTATCCTCGTCAAATACTTCGAGGAGAGGGATAAGGTCAATGGTAGTAGTATCAAGACGAGGTTACTAGAAAGAGAGTTTAAAGAGGAAGATGACGAGGTGAAGTTGGGGTTGTTGTATTTATTGAATGGCTTCGTCAAAGGTCATGACGAGTGTCAGCAGGTCCTGACACGGTAGTTTCATTTGGTGGACAATTTAAAAGTTTTCAACAACTTTCTATGAAGGACATGGCAACTCCTTATTGCATTTTAAGAAGGTAGTTGTGAATCAAATTATAGGAGTTGATGAGGTGAGTTATAATGCTTATAGCTTCGTATTGGCATCGTATATAAAGATTTTACTTTTTTATTTTTATTTTTTAAGTTTCATTGAATTTTATATTAATCAAGCATAACTAGATTTTTCTTTTCCAAAGGTTTTGACCTTCGAAGTGATTCCTACTACCAACATGCATGGTACTAAATTGTCAGGCTCTAACTTGCCATTACCTAGAATTTGTCAATGGAGGTTTCATTGTAGGCCCCATAATGGAGATTGCAAGAAAATCTTTACAAACAGTGTAAGTAATTTCGTATCTTTATTTTTTATTTCGTATCTTTATTGCCCAATTCGTATCATCATTTTCATTTCGTATCTTCATTTTTTATTTTGTGTCTTCATTTTTTATTTCATGTTTTCATTTTCATTTCGTATCTATTGTGTCTTCATTATTCAATTCATTACTTTATTTGTCTTTTTAGATAGGGACTAAGCTAAAATTGGAGTCAACAACTGCTAAGCGTCAAGTCCCATACTATGTTAGGATAGAAGACACTGTAGTGCCGTTGCAATCACAAGCTTAAGCCAATGTGCCTATCACATGATCAATTAGAGATGACGACACAGTCAAGGTTCCCAATCAGAACAAGTCTACAAAATTACCAGCTTCTTTGCCAAAAACGTACAAGGTATATATTCTTTATATATTATATTGGTTTAATTTTTGTATTTTATAATCAAAAACTATTGTTACTTGTAACAACAAGTTATTTTTCTTCTTGTTGAGCGACCAAAGGATGATGAATATGATGAAGTCGCCAAAAGGATTGATGAAGAAATGGTGGAGAATGTGGAGAGGTCGAAACTAGATGTTAAAGAAAGAGAATGTTGAAAGAAAAGCACCTGGAGCTAAAAGGATTGTAAGGGATCTATATGTTTACCGTCGCCTCACTGCTATGTAAGCAGAATTAGATCTCCTCGAGATGAAGGCAAACCGCATGAATTCTCTTAACAAAAGACGCCATTAGGAGCAAATGGCTATCATAAAATCCATTCAATTCTCTCTGCAAGGATATGAATTTAGTGACCGAAACCAATATTGCACTATCTCAAATCTAATTCCCAATAAGATAACTGTGTACATATGTTTTGTGACAAATCTATTTCAGTAATTATATTTTTTTTTTGTTTTGTATATTGTTAGCAACCATATCTTTCTTTCGTACATTGTTGTTATAAATTGCGTCCTAATTTTGTACATTGTTACTGTAACTCGCATCATAGTTTCGTATGTTTTAATTATAATCGTAACAAAAAATCGTATCGTATCATAATTTTATATATTATGCAATTTGAATAAAATAGTAATAATAATAATAATAACATTAGATATATTCCTGATCAAACATTAATTTCTCTTATGGAATGCAACTCCTGACAAAAATTTAGCTAAATTAATTTCAAGCCATAATGTAAAATATGCATGGAATGCAACTCCTTACAATTCATCCTCTGTAAAAATCATACAGATCAAATCAATAAAAGATCAAAATCTTATATCTAAATGATTCTTATTGCTCACAATTTTTTTTCTGTTTTGTTTTGACTTAAAAAAATCCGTTAAAAATTTTTTTTAACAGTTTCAGGGTAATTAGAATTACCTAGTTAAACCTGACTGATGCTTGAATTTTGATTTAGGAAGAGATTATCAGACTCTAAAAGTCTGACTCAAATTTCTCTTATGGTCAAATTAGGATCTCAGGGAAGCATGAGCCTCTGTGGGGCAGAAGGGAATGAAGTCGACCTTAGCCAAGTTCCAATAAAAACCAAGAATAGGCATGGCCTGGAAACCAACCCTGTACTCCGAAAACACAGTTTCAATCCATTGCAAGCATGTATGCGAGCGCATATATATAACGAATATAAATCCAGAGAGGTTGGGGGTAGCAGTAGTAACATCAAAAAGGCCAAAATCAAAAGAAGACAGACAAACATTCTCTATCATTTTGCCATCAGAACAAGAGGCTTTTGAACTTGTTTCCTTCAAAGAAAGAGTAATTTACCTCAATTTCTTGATGCATTCTTTACAGGTTGAAGCTCCACTCGAGCATCCTACTTGGGTCAAAAACATCACCATAAAAATAAATGTAACAAGTATACCCGCAGATAACTTTTCATTATTAGAATTGAAATTAATTATACCTAAGCAATGCCAAAAACCTCCCCTCATCATCAGGGAGAAATAATGATAACATGATGCCTAGCTCAAAAATGTGGGTCACTTCAGCAGCCAACAGATCACTCGGTGTATCTATTTGTGACAATGGGTGAAGATCACCCAGTAATTTAATATGACAAAAACCACGATCAAGCACTACCACTGCCTGTAGCTGCCAGTTTCTGTCTTTGTTGATGCTCTGCAACTTTATAATCAACAACTTCGCGGAAAAGACTCGGATCAAGCACACAATTCTCACTCCCATAAACGGCTGCCTGCACACTTGCCATCAGTTTTGCTATTTCCCTACCAGAAAATCCTTCAGTTCTTGCTGCTGCTTCCCTTAAGATATCATCTGTCAGTCCCTTAATCTCGATCTTCTGCGGCTGTCTTTTAAATAGATTCTTGAACCAGCTACCTTTTCTCGATCCAGCCTGGGCTATATACTTATCAAGATAGAGCTTTAGCAGCTTGAAACGCTCCTCTTCCCCAGGCAAGGGGAATTCAAGAACTTCATCAATGCGGTCTGCCACAGCTGAGTCAAGATCACCAGGACGGTTTGTAGCAAGAGCAAGGACTATATCCTTGGACTGGTCACCTGTGCGGAAAAGGAGGGCATTGAGTGCACTCCTTTGAGCTTCACTCATATAGGTTTTGTTCCGCCTGCAAAGTACAGTTAAACATCCTCTTAGCATTCCTAATGAGCAAATAAAATAAATTTCTCATGTGGACAAAATCACTTATAGTGGAATGAGACTAAAGAGTATTACAAGATAGAAGGGAGATAGACACAGGTCCATGGCATGAACAACCATCTAAATAGGTTAGATGAAGTAGCAAAGAGAATTAAAACAAATAATGATGACTACTTTCAAATTAAGCTTTTTTTATATTTTCTTTTTCCACCAAATATGCAGTGAGAAAGGTATTTCAAACTTTAGCCACATCCTTGCTCCATTCTCAATCTCCAAATTAAATCATCTCAAGCTCCCCAAAGATGACATTTGAGAATCCTTCAACACCCATATTAGAGTTCCTAAGTGAACCCAATGGCATCTTCCAAGAAGCCAATTTGATATAGGAGATCTTGGGTAAAAAATAAGGTTGCTATCACTTACTCGCACAAGAATGCATCAGCTTCATCAATGAACAGCAATAAACCCCTCTTAGATTTCTTTGCCCAATCGAACAACTGGTGTATCTTGGTAACAGCTTGAGATCCAAGTGGAGCAACATCTCCACCTGTCATCAAGGCGTAATCCAATCCCTGCATGTAAATCAAAACTCAAAATATAAAGCATTCCTACCTTCTCCAAGAAGCATTTTAGGAATCGTAGCAACATATTAAATATGCCTCCATATATTCCCCCATTATACCACAGTTAGTTTCGTGAGACCCAGCTTCAATTTTTTTACAGTAATCAACTAAAATGTCCTGATATTACATTGGACGTAAAGATTCATGAGCAATGTACACTATGATCGTAGATAAATATCTCACTTCCTTTTCCTTTGATGCATAAAGACACATCCAAGCCGCAAAAATTTCCTGATTATTTGTTTTTTTTCACTTGCTACCATAACAGAAATTAAATAATAACATGCTCATATTTATTTGGTAATTAGAGGATAACTTCTTAACCTTAGGATCATAAGAGTCATCTGCTGGGATGTTCCATAAAAACTGCCTAAGTAGATGGGGGTTGGATCTGTTAAATAGATATAAGCATGTTTTAGCCCTCATCAGATGCTCAATTTCTGTCCCAAATTCCCTATTTGAGTAGCATTCTTTCCAGAATCTTTATTCAAAACAAAAACATATCTAACTTGTTCAAATTTGCACTAGCTTAGCATCATGGAGTAAGAGCTCATACAGATTTACGAGCTAGCTCTCTAGCAGCCATCGTCTTCCCAGTTCCAGGGGGCCCATAGAATAACATATTCCGAAAAGGTGCTTGATGAGATTTTGTGTTGGCAGTTGCATTAGCCAGCTGTTGAATTCTTCTGTCAAGAGATGGGTGTAAGATGACATCGCCAAAGACATTTCCATTTTTTGCCGCTGACACTTTATCAGAGCCACGCGAGAAAGAGCTCATGGCACGGGAAAATAATCCAGACCAAGGGTATTTCCCTCTGGATGATTCTCTGATAAGTGATGGTTGCCCTAGTATCCTATCCACGTAACTCCAAATCACCCTTGCACCTTCTCTGCATCAAAACAATGAAACATGCTTCAAGTACATGCTCCCAAATAATAATACAAATGAAAATATAAATAGTGTCACAAGATCACTGCAAGAAGATAAACAAACCACTTTACTGACCACCCAAAGCAATAGTAACCAAGTCTAAGAAATCAGTCCAAGCAGATAAATAACAACCATTCTAACCGCCCAGAACCAATCTCTGGCATGCAAAGATATTATATCATCTACAACCATGCAAAACATTTCATCTTCAGCAAAAATAGAATAGCAACTCCTAGATGCAGTCTTTGCCATTAGACCCACTATTCGCAAAAAAACATTCAAATTACAATTAGCAAAGTCATATACTGGTCGAGACTAGGATCTTGATAAATGAGTCCCAGCAACTACACAATCCAGCACATGTCATTACACAAGCTTTGTTTGAGACATATACCCTTCAGCCACTCCCCTGATGCTGATCCATGAAAGAGATAAATACACTAACAGAGACGTCACCATAAAAAGAGCAAACAACAGAGCAGCAATATTCAAGAACAATTTAATCATATTAATAAAAGGCCAACACAATTCAATGCAGAAAAAATTGTTACTTTAACTTCCAAAGGCAAAAACCCATGCTTAATCCAAAAAGGTCTCTTCAAATCTTTAATTATTACCTTGTTGTGTAAATCCCAGCAGCAAGAGCTGTCACTCCACCGACAGCTACAACCAGCTTATTTTGATCCGTTAAAATGGCTCGCAGACCCCCTACAATAATTGATGCATGTCAGTCCATGGCTTAAGCATAACATGAAAACAAATGGTCAAAAGAAGTATTTGCAGCAAAGCATCAATGTTACATTAGCTCAAGATGACTAAAAATTTTGGAGAAGAAATGAATGTATGTGATTTTTTCTATACCTCCAATGTGGTCAAAAGTAGTATTTATCGCAGCAACCCATTTCTCTCGTTCGGCATTTGCACGATCAATAAGCATCCGCCTATTAACATCTTCAGCTAGCTTTGCTTCATGGGCTCTCCCCTCAGCTTCTGCCATAGCTCTCACTCTGATTGTTTCACGTTCTATCTCAGCCTTTTCCCTCTCCGTTTGTCGCCGTTGTGCTTGAATTTGTTCCTCTGTAGCCCGCCGAGCTTGCTCCTGCCTAATTGATGATTCTTCTTGGAGTTTTACAAGCTCTTGATTCCTTGCTCTTTGGTATTCATTTTCTGCCTGTAAAAATATGTACTATTACATCTGCTCTAGACAAAATAATTACAGTATAAACCCACAAATGCTACATGCCTGCATCCTCTTCCTTGCCAACTCATCCTCATAACGAGCCATCTGAGATTTTGTTTGTGCTTGATGCTGCGCTAGCTTTTTCTGTTCATCGTATATTACCCTTTGCCTCTCCTGTGAAACAAGAAGGTAGAAAATTTAATAAACAAATAGGTCTTAGTAATAACAGTTCCAATTCTATCTTCCACACAGGAACTTAACAGTCATAATAAAATCCTTTTTCACAGATCTGGCAGAAAAACAACTTAGAGAGTGCTAGAGCTTGTCTATTTTACCTTCCTATCTGAATAACTGAAGCCATACTCAACCACAAGCCACTTAATATAACAACAATATTATTTTTTGCAAGCATATAAGTGCAATAGCAAGTAAAAATCTCCCTACAAATATAATTTCTTTGTAGAAATTCAAAAGCAAAAATTGAATTTCTGGCTCATTCTCATTAAGTATGCTGAGTAACCATCTAACCATTGAGCCAATACTGAAATTCTATTCCTAGCCACAATTTACTCCAGCAAATCTTAAAACATAGTTTTCCATATTCAAAAGAAAAAAGATTTAGGTATCTTTTCAAACTTCCTAAACGGCTACAACTTTGTGATCTAAATTTGGATGATGAACAAGAAAAAAATAATAAAAAACTAGAGTAAATAAAGGCCACCTCCCCATGCATCACTATCCTCCAAGAGAGAATTTCAGAAGCTGAGAATAGAAAGGATGAACTAAGACAAACAAGCAATGAAAGAGGGCTATTGCCTTCTCCCAAAATAATTTTAAATAGAGTATTTTGCCTTTCACAGTAGTAGTAACAATGCTAATAGCAATCAATATTACTACAGTAAATTATATTGATATGCTTAACTTTGATGAGTTACTAATATAGCAGAAATAGCCTCAAACCAGAAATCCAGGCATCACTACACTAAAACTGCAGAGCAAAAGTGCTTTAAAGAGGACAAATTACGATAGCTAGCAAAATATCCCCATGGCGCCTATAGTTAACTAAGTGAATGCTAATGTATGCAGAGTAGGAATCCAGTAAAAGTGCATATCTTACAGTTTCGGCTTGTGCTTGCATTGCCTTAAACTCCTGCATCTTCGCAGCCATCTCTGCTTGCCTTGTCTCCTCTTGCTTCTTTATAACTTCAAAAACCTATTGACAGCGCTGCACCAATGTCAAGATCTCCATGGCAAAACATAACGTGACTAGAGAATGCAAAAAGGTTCACATCATGCAATTATGAGATATAACATCAGGAACAAAAATTGCATCTTTCCTTGCTTCTTCACCATTTCAGCATCTCAGCAGAGAACAACCAAAGGAGGTCACATTATTCTGGGACAAAATATGTAAATACTGGAAAACTAAAATCTTCCTACCACTTGCTGAAATAAGGTATGGACCCTAAATTACATACTTGTATATCTAACAAATTATATATAGAGAGACTGAAAAGGAAACAAACATCTCCCACTATGTAGCAAACAATAACAGTAAGCTTATATTTCATTCCAATTTTCCTAATGCACCCAGTTGAACATGAATACTCATGCCTTCTCATTAGCTTTCTACCAATCAAAATCCAGCAAACCCAAAAATGTAAAGGACAAGAAATCACCGGTCCATGATGAACAAGCCCAGAACAGGGCGGACTCAATAACAGAAGCTCCAGAGATAACGAGAAACAAATCTTGGCAATCGTACTAAACCCATCAACAAAACAATGAAGCAAAATAAACCCATTTGCACAAACTGCACAAAGTTTCCCAAAATCCCATCAAACTCATCAATAAAGCAACAAACCCATTCGCACGAACTGGCCAAAGCTCCTTAACATCCTATCAAACTCATCAATAAAGCAACAAAGCCATTCGCACGAATTGGCCAAAGCTCCTTAACATCCTGTCAAACTCATCAATAAATCACCAAAAACAAAAACCCGAACAGCTCAACACCCTGAAATTCCGGACCTTTTTGGCATGAGAGGAGCTGTTGATCTCCCTCAACGCTTTAGCTCCTCTTTCCAGCGCCTCTGGATCGAACCCCGCGGAGGTTGTCCTCGGGTTGTCGTTCCTAACCTTCGGGGGAGAAGGAGAAGCCTCATCATCAGGCTTTGATGCCGGCAAACTGGACCCGGAAGCAGCAGATTGAGGAGAGGCTGAAGAAGGAGAGAAGGGTGAGAAAGTGAAAGGACCATCGGAGAAAGCAAGTTGAGAGTGCGCCATAGAAGCAGAGACTGCTAGGGCCGAGATCAGCCCTACCGCAGAGGTTTTAGTCATTTCTCTTCCTAGGGTTTTTAGTATAAACAGTACAACCGTTAAACCCCAGGGCCTTCCTGGTTTTGGTGTAAAAAATGTTGGAGGCTTAATGAGGAAGGATTTGCTTGAAGACTAAGGAAGTAAAGAACATAAACTCTCTTTCCATAGAGGAGAGAGATAGAGAGAAAGGGAGGCAACTGAGAAATGTTTGGGGTTTTGGTAGGGTTTGTGTTGGTATCAATACAGCGCCTGGTACGGGCCCATTGATACGTTGCTCCCCTCTGTTGCTCTCTCCCTTCCTCCTGATGGTTTTTTTTTTTCCTTTTTCCTATAGTTATTTTAGTACTGAATTTAGATTATTACTTTTAAGTAAATAATAAAATTGGAAAAGAACATGATGTTTTGGCTGGCTCCATTATCAAAATCACAAAGCTTGAAGCACCAAAATGGCTTCTTTGCTAGCAAGGAATTCTGAGGACTGTTCATCATCAAATTTCTCAAAGAATGCTTTCAAATATGCTGGAAAATCATGTTTCAACCAATATATATATATATTAAATTAAAAATATATATATAATTTAAAAAACATATTTTTATTAATATATATATATATATATATTGCAAATCAAATTCTTAAAATGTCACTTTGTGACACTTATAAAAAATTTCTTCATAATTATTTTAATTATAAAAATATGTTATTTATTTTTTATTAAAATAATATTTTATTTTAAAAAATAACAAATGATTTATTTTTGGATAAATATCATTTAAAACTTTGACATTCACACTATCTTTTCAAATAGACATTAAGTTTCAAAATGTATCCAAATTAACCTTGACTTTTTAATTTTATCTAAATTGAACCTTCTGTCTAAATCAATTAAACGACGTTTGTAAAAAATGAATTTATTGAAGAGCAAAAAGGATATTACATCAGTAGAATATATAGAAGAAATGATAGCGTTTTCTCTATTTTAGTCTCCTCCATGTTTTGCTCTTCTCCCCAGAAATCTAAATGGATTTATTGAAGGGCAAAAAGAACATTACATCAGTAGAATATATAGAGGTAAACGATAACGCTCTCCCCGTTTTGGTCTTCTCCCCAAAAACATAAATCTTGTTTTTCTCTCTCAATTCATCATTGGGTATCAAGAAATTTGAAGGTTTGATTGCATACGATGTTTTTCCTACAATCCCAAAATCTTCTTCTTGAGTTTCTTGTTGTTCATAAGGTATGTAATTTTGCCCTAATACCGCAATGACAAATTTGAAAGTTTGATAAGATGAGCCTTCGGACAAATCTTCACTCTCCATTGACAAATTCAGCTTCAATTAGTATATATATCACTAATACTCGATTCTTCAACAAAAAAATCCAGATTAATTTACAACTTTTCTTTTCTTTTTCCTTTTATCTTTCTTTTCTCTCTCTTTGAGGAACAGGGCTTTGCGTTTTCTTTGAAAGGAAGGAAATGAAGGATTTAACGACGATAATGCCCTTACGAAAAAAATTAATTTAAACGACGTTTGTAATTAAGGTTCAATTTAGACAAAATTAAAAAGTTAAGGTTAGTTTGGATACATTTTGAAACTTAGTGTCTGTTTGGAGAGATAGTGTAAAGGTCAAAGTTTTAAATGATATTTACCTTTTATTTTTTTTATAGATTAAAATGTTATTTAAACTCTAATTTTAATGTAACAAAATACAATTTCACTGAAATGTTTTATTGTAAATTTATTTTGATTTTTTATCTAAAATAAATCATTTATTTTTATTTTAATTATCAAGTATTATTAAAATAATATCAGTTTTTTAACTGAATATAATTTCATCAAAATTATTTTGTTGAGAAAATTGATTTTTTTTATACTAAGATAACTTGGATTGATTAATTTTAAGATCTATAAACATAATTTCTTTTATTTTTAGGTGCCACTCTTATCACTTTTAAAATTAATATCAAAGAATCAAAATGAAATTAAAAAAAAAAAAAACGAATGGATGATGAAAGTACATCAATTGAAGGAACAATACTTGAAGTTGATTAGGGTTGAAAGAGGGCATAAAATAATTGATATAACATAGATATATATATATATATATGTGCACTAAACTTGACAAAATGCCCTTTGTTCATAAGCTGATAAGGGAATTGCTTGATATTTGTATTTTGGAAAGGTTTATTTGACGAAATATTAATAATTTATTAAATTGCATTTTTTAAAACTTTCTGTCTAAGATAAGGATTGTTAAAAATATTAATTTATTTGTTCGATTATTCAATTTCTTTAATTATAAAATCCATAATATTTTTATTTTAGTGGTTATTGTATGTATTATGGTTTATTATGATTAATAGCATGATTTTCTTTTATTTTTTTGTTTTGCTTGTTCTATAAGAGAGTATATTTGTCCTCAACGATGTGACACATATTGATGAAACATGGATCATGCACCTTATAAATCACTATTTTGTGATACATTAATTTAAATTAATGTGTCCATATATCACAAGGTAAGAGAGATAATTTTATATAAAAATCTACAGCAATTTATTTTAAATTTTCTAACATATTTTATATGTAATTGAACTCTCTCTCTCTCTCTATATATATATATATATATTAGTAATAAAAGCATAAAACAAGAACATTAGACAGTCGGACCAAAATATAAATTGAATTGTTTATTTAACTAGAAACAACTTTCAAAGAATCATGTAACTTTCAATTCACTCTTTTATCAGAACAAGGGCAGAGCAATTACACATGGACATACTGTCCTGCATTGCTTCTGCAATTTTTTCTTCGAAATCATAAAGCAAACACAGCAAGCGAACTTGAAAATGCAGAAATAAAAGGCAATAATAGCAAGAAGATGGAATTCTAAGGAAGGGGAGAGGGCGTGGTTAGCTTGGCCCTGAGATCCTTTCTCAAAATCTTGCCAGAGGGAGACTTTGGAATTGCATGAACAAACTGCACTTTGTGCAATCTCTTGTAAAACACCACCTGTTTCACCACAGTACCAGTTACAGATGTTTTGTTTACAAGTCTTGATCAAACAATAATAATATCCTACCTGTTTTGCTATGTATTCTTTCACTTCGTCTTCAGAAAGTTCGAACCCGTTAGACCGAACCACGAATGCAACAGGAACTTCACCCGCAACTTCATCTTTTTGCCTGTTCACACAACTTCTGTCATTTGAGAGAGCCTCTGATGCAAATAAGTCAGTCAGGATGAATCCTGTATGAAGTTGAATTCTACTTACGGGACTACGGCTGCATCTGCGATGAACGGATGACTCAAGAGAAGGGCCTCGAGCTCAGCCGGTGGCACCTGAATGCATAACCCAAAATGAATTTGATGAAAAACTAAATGATTTTATTATGGTTATTCTTAGTGCAATTTAACCAACCAAGAAATACAGTATGAGATTTTAGTTTCAAATGAATGTATTGACGGAGAGAGATACACATGGTTAATTATGAAAGGAATAAAGAGCTAGCTTGCCTGGAATCCTTTGAACTTGATGATTTCCTTCACTCTGTCAACTATGAAAACCTCATCGTCTTCATCTACATACCCGATGTCCCCAGTGTGAAGCCAACCCTCAACATCAATGGTCCTGGCCGTGGCCTCCGGATCGTTCAAATACTCTATAAATTAATGTCAACCACATTCAAATCAAAACTATATATTATATCATCGGAAAAAAATAACTGGGGTTTAATTTATGTAATAAATTTAAGACCTTTCATGATTTGAGAGCCTCTGATGCAAATTTCACCGGGTTGGTTGCGGCCAAGGGAGCAACCAGTTTCAGGGTGGATGACCTTAAGCTCCGCATTCCGAACCACCGTGCCACATGCACCTGACTTGGTTGGGAACGGTTGCTTCGCGAATCCCAAGCACATGGATAGCACTGGTCCGGCTTCAGTCATGCCGTACCCCTGCCACCAAGTCAAACGAAAAAAAAAATTTTAAATTTAAATTATATTAAAATTTTAATAAAATAAAATTCATATAACATCTTAATATTTATCAATATTACGAATTAAATTTTATATTCACAAAATAATAAATTAAATTTGAATTTACAAATCAAATTTTAAATTAAATCATATTTTGAATAATTAAAAAATAATTTAAATTAATGTTTATATTATTTTAAATTTATTTTTAAATTTAAATAATTTTAAATATAAAATTTACTTTTTGTAAATTTTTAAAATTTTTAATAACATAAATTTTAAAAGATACAAAAAATTCTGAAATTTTTTTGTCACGATAAATCGTTTGAATATTTTTTTATATTTATAAGAAATTTTAAACAAAATATCTTTAATTTTAATATTTTTTATTTTTTAAATTTTAATAAAATTTAATTTATTTTAAATTAATAAATCAAAATTAAATTTATTACTTTTTAAATTAATTAACAACATAAAATAAGCGTTAAAATTTTAAATATTATTTATTTAAAATAATAATATAAAATAATTAAAAAATTAAAAAAATTTATAATTTATAGAAAACTTAACGTGAAATTATTTTTTTTGAAAAAAAAAAGATGCAAAAGTTATTATAATTCTAATCAAGGCACTAGTGGTCTCTTCATTGGTTCAAGTGAGCCGCGTTAGTATTAATTATATGGTGCGGACAGTCTAACTTATGCCGTTCGTTCTAAACAGAACTCCGTCCCAGTCCCGGGCAACCAACTTGTGGCTCTCACATAGACCATGGCTAGGACTTCTCTTTCCATCAAGGCCACCAGTTTGCTCCTAATGGCTCAAGCTTCTCGTTCTTTTTATTTATTACTTAAAAATAAATTAAATAAAATGTCATCGATCAATCTTATCGAGCCACCGGATAAGTACTATGAACTCTAGGTTGCAAAATGACATAAATGTCCTTGACAAGTTGTGTTAATTATGAATACTTATTATTTGGAAAATTAGTTTTATTTCCTGTTTTACTATTGAATAAACCTAATTTAACAAATAAAAAAGCCAAGAAAAAGACAAATGCTTGTAATAAGAGAGAAAATTGAATAACATAAATCGGTTTTTTCCCATTATATCTCTCTCATTGCATGAACTTTCTTGTTAGGAAATGCCAAGACGGTGCACTAACCTGACCCAGGACGGCTTGAGGGACTCTGCTCCGGAGAGCTTCCTCCAGCTCTTTCCCCAGCGGCGCCGCCCCCGATAGTACTACCCGGATCGAGGTTAGGTCGAACTGCGCCACCATGGGGTTCTTCGCTAGAGCCAGCACCAGAGGCGGCACCACTGCCGCCACTGACACCTTGTGCGTCTGTATCAGCTGCAACAACCTCCCTATCTCGAACTTCTGCATCAGCAAAACCGCAGCCCCGGCCCTCAGCGAGCACAGCAGGACGCTGTTCAAGGAGTATATGTGGAACAATGGCAGCACGCACAGGACTACGTCATCTTGTTTCAAGTACAGGTTTGGGTTCTCTCCATCCACTTGTTGAGCCACGCTGGTGATTAAGCTCTTGTGAGTTAGCACCACTCCTTTAGGCAACCCAGTGGTGCCCGAAGAGAACGGCAAGGCTACTGGGTCATCTGGGTCTATAGATGGCTTTGGGATATGATTCTCGTCTGCCTGAGAGAGCACTGAGAAATGCAGACAGTTCTCTGGGGGGTCATCCGTAGTGATTACCTTGAAATCTTCGCCAATTCTCGGATGGTTCTCTTTTTCGGTGTCTCGAAGTTTGTCTACGTACTGTGCTTGCGTGATGACCAATTTTGCTCCTGAAATGTTGATTTGTTTGAAGATTTCTGCTTGAGTGTAAAAAGGGTTGGCCATGGTGGAGACTGCACCGATCATGGAGGCACCCATGAAGGAGAAGACGAACTCAACGGAGTTCTGGAGGAGAATCATGATGACATCACCCTTCTTGATGCCCAGATTCGATAGCCCAGCTGCAACCTTCCGCGAGATCAGGTGAGTTTCTGCGAAAGAGTAGGTTTTTCCGGAGGAGCCAACAATCAAGCATGGCTTATCCGAGCAAGATGAGAGGTTCTCGAAGCTGTACGTGTGGAGGGAGAGGTGATTCGAGATGGGAATATCCGGTAGTTTTGACTTGAAAATGTGTTCAATTTCAGAAGAAGGCTTTTCCTGTGGAGAGACAGGAGCAGATATCTCCGACGTTTGAGGATCTATTGAAGCTACTGATATCATGGCTTTGCCTCTTCAGTCTACTCCGGAGGGGCCTTTCTCTACAAAGAAACCTTTCTGTTCTTTTGGTATGTAAAAAATAGCGAAAACAAATGAGAGTAACCCAAGAGCAGAAATTTCTGGAGAGCGAAGTGGAAGGGAAACCGACAGGGAGAGAGAAAGAGAGGAGTAAGAGAGAGGTGTGGTTTCCTAAGGGGCAAAGAAAAGGAAAAAAGAGTAATAAATAGTGGTGTAAGGAGGCAGCGGAGGGAGGTGGTAGGTAAGGGAAATGGGCACGAGAGGTGGGTAGCCAGTAGAAGAAGGGGAAAGTAGACTAGCAACTGGCAAAAGCACGCACATCTCACGTTCAAATAGCACCAATCCTTCCTTTCTTCATCCAAGTATTTTACCTACCACCTTAAACCAAGCCACCCCCTCTCTCTTCAATATTTCTTTCTCTATGCTCTAGTAATCACGTGAGTTTGGCAAATTTGAAAAAATAATAACCCTTTTTTATTTTTTTACCATGTGATGAAATTTGATGCTTTTTCTTTATTTTTCAAAAAAGAAAAATGCACGATTTACTTGTGGAAAAACAAAAATTACCTTGTTAACAAAGAGATCAAAAAACAAAGCATTTTCTCAAAAATGCAACCAAAATTAATGCTTAAAATATTTTAATACTTATTTTTTTTTGAAACAAAAATACTCTTGAAACATTAATGAAGGAGAGACACCAAAAAAAAAAAAAAAAGAGGTTCGAGCTTATCTTTTTCTCATGCATTCTCAATATATATCTCTCCTGATCTCTATCCGCTTGTGTCTTTCTTTTTTTATTTTTTTCAGGATGAAAGTTTTGATTTTTATTGAAGAAATCTATGGTTTGGAATTGTTTTGTTCTCTTGATCTTTTCAAGAGAAACTATCATATATGTTACTATGTGAAACTTAAAGCTTAAAACTTGCAAGTTTGAGTACAGTTGGGTTATGTTTGCATGTTACAAAATGAAAATGGACTTGTGGTACTTATTGATTATGGTCATGCCATTTTTGGTCATGTTATTTCCATTTTGCGATTTGATGTTATGTTGCTTGATGTCTATTGTCTTGCCATTTCTTTTCATGTTCTTGTCACTTATAATTTATTTTCGTTTGGTTTTGATCAAGTGATTGTGTAATTTGCATCATTTCATTATTATTCATGATTGTGCTATTTAATAAAACTAATGTGACAGTATCATTCATTAATTTATGTCTGATATCATGCAATTTTATGTCTAATTTCATGTCAATTTATAGCCATTCCGTGTCCCTTCAAGACAATTGTTGTTCTGTTTCATGCCTATTTCGGTGCCAATTTTGTTAGGGTTAGGCCATTTTTTTTTTGGGATATTACCCTGCTGTTATGAGGGAGCTCGCGGCCATAGGCGCCAAGCTTTAGGAAGCTGTGTGTCTTAAGCGACAAATAGTTTTTTGCAGAATCTGTGTACATGACCCAAGCAGCCACAAATGAAACAGAATGTCCCGGTCTTTCATATTTAACATACACAACTTACCAGTCTCCTTGTGTTGATCTTTTTTCATCTTTTTAATGGCTGTTTAACATTAATTACAACTCGGATCCTTATGTAATTTCTCCAAATCTTAGAATTATTGCTCTCATCATATTCCACAAATCTGCCAGTGAAGTCTCGCAGTTGTCTACCAATGCTACTCCTCATAAATCCCACTGGAAGATCGTGGACTTGTTAGGGGTACCTCAGGCAGAAACCTCCCTGGGTCCTCCCTCCCATACTGTTTTAAGATCTACTGCGTGAAAGAATTAAAAGAGAAAAAGCCGCGAAGAAATCTGTTTTATGCAAATGCCTTTGCAAGGCCTTCAAGCAATTGCAAGCCGAATTTTCATAGCATTTAGATTGATTGATCTATCCGTGGCAAATCTTCCAGTGAAGCAAAAATCCAATTCACTATTTGACTCATTCTCCGTCTGATCTCCGTCTGGTAGTAGCATCTCGACCTCTTCCTCAAGAATAGACAAACTAGCCATCTGTTGCTCCGTTGGATCTCTCCACCGTTATCACTACATCTGTTGTGTGAAAAACCAGTAACAAACCTCTACTGTGAAGAGGAAAATCAACCTCCGTTGTGGAGAGGAAAACATTAAACCATCAAGAGTAATGATAATGTTGGTTCACAGATAATTTTTTTGAATTTTCATTTAACAATTTCATAAGTTTATATTATTACCTTCTTATTTTTAATTATCTGCATGATAATTATATATATGTATATATTTATTAATTTCATTCCATTGAAATTCAAAACAATTTGGTTGCAACAAACACAAAACTAAATTGAAGAACCAAAGCAGAAGAATCAAAAACATCTTCACAGACTACTCTGATTTGCTTAAAGTCTGCAGTATAATAAATAAATATGAAATAGACTAAATACAGGAATGAAAGATCATGAGAGAGAGAGAGAGAGAGAGAGACGAAAGGAAGCAGTTGGAGGACAGACTAAGAGACGGAGGGTTAGGTGGCTTCCCTAGGAAGGTTTTCCAATTTCCCTCTTTGATGGGTGTGGGATCTGGAAGATAAGTAGCTCTCAGCCCAAAATCTTGATTTATATGACTCCTATTCAACTTTGCCCAAGATGAGATTCTTCCTTCACTTTCTTAATTTATGCAGTAAACCTTTTCTGTGACAAAAATACAGTAATTTATGTAACAAATTATCTTTACATAATTAATCTGTTAACTTAGGTGTCAAATATGCAATTAGTGATAGAATCCCTCAATTTCTCTCATGTTGTAGTTGCCCACTTCATACCTGAGAAAATAATGTCTCGCATTTCTAGACTACTGTTCACCAAATACAACTATTTTCTGGGTAAAAAGGGGGTTTACAGACAAGAACTTGTTGCATTTCTTACTCATCATCATCTGCTTTTCCTTTGTTACTCGGTGGACAATGAAATCTTCTTACCAGAGATTTGGGACCTCGCGTATCTCGATTAAATGCTCTCAGACATATAAACCCTGCAAAAAAAAGAAGAAGAAGAAAATCTTTACCAATAAAATCTTAAATGTTACGAGGTTTTTAGGACTGCTAAAGTCTGCATTAAGAAACTCTGTTACCCGTCCAAAAGCAAAGCTGAATCTGCCTGGTTGACAAACCTGTTTCATTCCAAGTGCTGGGTAAGCCAATTGCTTAACCATTAGATCTTATACAACTCAAGTTTAATTGGTATTGCTTACCCCTAAATATTGCTGATACTGAGGTTCCAAAGTATGCAGCCCTCGGTTTTAGCTTAGTGATCAACTCTCTCCGAACATTAATGGGGTGATGACTCGTTTCATCATCTGCAAAAATCTGCATGAAAACAACATATGTTTCAAATGGCAGGTTCTTGAAGGATTGACCAAGCAAAGGATCTTTGAGCAGACGCACCTCGTTAGTCTGAAAATATGTTCCATTCAGAGGGAAACTGCCTCTCATAGCCGTTCTAACAGGAATCTGTTTTAGTCCATTCCTTCATCCATCAGTTACTTTGATATGATTGTGCCAATATATATAGTTCAGCAAGCATGTACATATTTCGGTTTCTGATTTTCACTCACCAAAATTGTTCCACGAACAATGTTCAAGTTCTGTTCACGGATACTGTTGCAAGAGAAGCATGTAACATCATTGCAAAGCTTCCAAGCTTCCGAATTGCATCTTTTCTTGGGTGGTTCAGTTGAATTTGCAGTTTCACCTGAAAGCGGTAATTACCAAGGTCAATTTGATTAATCTGAAACAATAAATCATGCTTCTTATGTTCGTGTAGGGAATGCTAATGAAAAATACATTTTAAGGTACCTTAGAACTCAAGGGACAGAACCATGCAGACCTTAATAACAGATCCAGTTCAAGTGAGGTTGTTCCCTATCTAGATACCTACAACCCTGTTATCTAAAATTTCTAGCATGCTTTAATTATAATGTTTTGTGCACAAATACTGTTAAAAATAAGTGGTTACTACATTTCCTTCATGTTATACCTGGTGCCCATATAGCAAGAAGATACGGGCTCGGATCATCCCGTTGCCGTTTCTCAAACTGTGATATCCATAAGATAGTCAGAAATTAGATTGGAACCAAATATGTGAACACAATTCTCTTTAAACATACTGAGATAACTTACCGCTTGTAGAAGATCATGCCCATCTGGAACCTCATAACTGCAAGGCAGTAGAAAGTGGTTAAGGTGCACATAGGATTCAATCCATTGTGTCTTAGCTGGAAATAAAATCAATAAGTTCGGTTTTGGAGGTGAAAATGTGTACTTACACTACATGTTCAGTCCTTAAGCGGTTGTAATACTTCAATTTTGGCATAGGAATAGAGGCACCTTCGGGCGACAGAGAAACTAAAGCTCCTGACGTATCATCCTCCTCTTCTCGCATCTGATTCTTTGAATGCACGACAACCTCTATATTTCTCTTGAACTCTTCCATATCCATCTCAATGGTAGGAATTGCATTTGAAGAATCTTCCTGGTTCGAACAATATCCACTGATGGAACAGTTTCCTTTGTTAGGACAATCTCCACAGCCGGGGGCCTTCCCGCTCATGGAACAACCTCCATCTTCACAGGAGTCCTCTTCAGTCGCTGGTTCTGGGGACTGTGTGCTTTGATTCTCTGGTGAAGATGGCATTTCAATGATAGGTTCACATATCTTGGCTTCGCATCCTGTTCTTGGAAAGGAATCATCCTCCATGATGGTTACTGATGCAGGGTTGACAACAATAGCTGGGTTTTCAGCAGTTGCAACAGGGCCTGTGGAATTCCCCTTTTCTTCATCTGTCGGCCTTGGTAGAGCAAGCCTTGCACTGCATCAAAGATCTTTTTGTCAGATTAGATTGCCCACAGGCTGGAAATGTTCCTGTCTCAGAATGTTAACTTAACACCGATAGGGTTGATCGTTGCTTGAGACAAACCTGGCAAATGCACTGGCGAAGTGTTTACACTCTGCCTTCATTGGACAGGCATTGCAATTTGGATTATTCTTGGTGCAGAACACCTGAATATGTTTCAAACATTTATCCACAATTCAGCATCTTAAAAGATAAATCAAAACCAAGAAAGATTGTGATACTGTACCTTTCCAAAGGTTATCATTTGATAGTGTAGTTCATACCTGCATTGAATCATATGCGATTTTAATGCTTTCTTAGAATCTAATAAGAAAACCAAATGGATCATTTAAGATGACAAGTTCAGTAAGGAAGAAGTTGGGCTCACAGTGTTTCTTGATTTAGCTTGCACAGTCGTGGCCAAAGATACTTCTGAATGGAATCCATATATGGATACCTGCATGGATTCGTACCCAAATCATTAAGAAACCGAAATATGAAACAATATATAAGACATTCATTCTGTGGTGTAAACATATCCATAATACTTACTGTTTCAAAAGATGTATATGCACTTGGTCAGGCAATGGTTCGAGTGGAACCCAACCAAGGCGAATTGCTATTCGACCAACATTTGTATCCACCGGGAATGCAACGTGTTGAAGAGATAAGAGCCGTACGCATTCCACACTCTTTAAACCTAATCCTTCCACTTCCAGAAGGTATTTCCTACAAGAATAAAATGATGTCATAAATATTTCTGGCAAGAATAATATGATTCTTAAAAAAATTACAAAATAAGCTAATATATTTGAGCTTACTTCACTATATCACCTGGGGCATTCCGTAACCATTCAAGATTGATGCATTTAAAATCTTCTAGTTCTCGATTAAGAAATTTCTGCAAAAATGAGAAACGAGAAAAATCAGATTCTTATTTGCAAATTCTCTCATCTGCAACACATTGTATTTATACAAAGTATTTTTATACATTGATTCGTCCTGCAATGTTGTTTTGTTGCCCTCGATCTTTAATAATACGTGCAATTTCGCCTACTTCTGCACACCTGACTGCTTCCCAATCAACAGAGTCCATGTGGCTCCGGGAGGAGCAATCAGTGTACATTCTTCGTGCACACTTCCAATCAATTTCTCCATCTTTCTTGAGGTCATTTTTCTTGTTTCTTCTTCCAGAACCTTGTTCTTCTGGTATTTTTCGTGGCATTTTTCTTCTCTCCCTTTTCTGCCTTTTCTTGCATAGTAAGATGGATGGATGCAGATCTTTCATATGATCACATGATTCGTCCGACCCTGATCTTGGATTTTCACCTACGATGTCCTCCTTCAATGCAAGGTATCTACTTTCCTGGCCTGAGAGTTCTTCAGACAAGCTTCTGTTGACTGCTTTGCCACCCCTTATTTCTAACAAACTCAACTCTTCAACCCCATCAACCAAGGTTTCCTTCTTCTCCTCCAATTCATGGCTCTTATCTGCTTCAGGTGGTTCTTCAACAAAATAATTTTGACCGTCTGACTCTGGGTTTTCCCACTCTGCCCCACTGTGGCTTGTCACCTTCAGGGGATACTTTGCAGCCATTGACATGTAGGCAGAGCTACAACACATCATAGTAAGTTGAAAATTTTTTCTTATTCAGTGTAATCTTTGGCTTTGAAGAGCCATCGTCCAAAAGAAGGAAATAACAATACATATATATATATATATATATATATATATATCTTATATTATCTGAGAAACTTTAATTTACCTTGAAAGGTTGTCAGATACATTCTGAGTAAGAAAAACTCCGACTACTGAATCCACTACAGAACCTTTCCATGGTTTGAATTTTCTATCACCTGCAAATTTAATTCTTCTCTTAAGACAGGCAATTAAGAATGATAATATGATCAACTATTTGTCTTTAGATTTAATGCCTCTAGTAGATCTTGAACTCTACAATTTAAATTTTCTCAATAGTAGCTTTATTTTGCTGACAAATAATCTTCAGGTTTTGGTTAAATCATATTCCTTCACCGGGCTGAAAGTATAATCATCAAGCAAGAATGTACCTTGGAGTAGATGCATCCTTTTGATAAATAAATGCACCCGGCCATGAAAGGCTTGTCGTTCACCTTCCCACTGTTTCTCCCTCACCTCATCTGCTGTTTCTTCACCCTTAACACCATTTATCATCAGCCTTTCCCATTCTCTAGTGGTCTCCAGGTCAAGATCAACTTTTGGTGGTTTTGGTTTCCATTTCTTAGTGGCTACAGATAGCTCCTCAAGAGGAACCAATGTGCCACCACTGCCATGAGAGCATTGCGCAGCATAATCCTGTACCGGTTCTGTGGCCGAAAGAAGATCCTCTATCTTCCTCCTCCTCTGTTTCTTAATCCTAAACAGTGTCCTCGGCTTGCAATGAGGGTCTTCTGCAGCAAGTTGTTTCATTGTATCAGGATCAAGTTTAGCCATTTCTGTTTTCTGTTTCTTGGTTACCTCAAATGACTCTTCATTCGGGCCAGGCCTAGTCCCTTTTGCATTATGATCAACCTCTCTGTCAATGATATCTACATCTTCCATTTTCTGTATAATGCTAAATTCTGCAGAAACATGGCTGCCAAACCCCATAGCAGGTGTTTTACCACTTAAAATTCTTTTAGCTGCATCAAAAGTGAAATTATCATAATTAAAATGATTTGAAGCAAGGTGGCTCAGTTAAAGTAACAATATGTTGAGAACTTTGGACTAGTGAAAGTACCTTCTGATTTTATGGTGGGCCTAACATCTTCATTCTCCTCTACAGTGATCCCAAGACCTTTGGGTGGCAACTGGTTGCATACAGGAACTGCCATGAGGGAAGACAAGTTGCGCAACCGAGTTACTCTTTTTGATCTCTTCTTCTTTCCAGTGACTGCAAAGGCTTGGTTTCTTTGGGCAAGGTTCCCCTTCATCCGCCAACTGCCATCTATTACATCTCGATCAGCTGATGGGATCAGAAATCCCAAATTAGAGAGGTCCACTTTGCATGGCCTGGTCATCCTTTTTCTCTTGCATTTGTCAGGGAAATTTGGTCCAATTCTTTTGCAGCGGTCAAGACACTTGCTCATCTGAAACAGGCTTCTATGATTTGCATCAGAAAAATTCTCATTTGCTGCTTCAACTACAGGTCCACGACTTCCTTCTTGAAGTCCACCTAGATGGGTGCTATCATCTGTTGGCTTGCTTCCCAAATTGAAATTCAGAGCATGAACCACAGCCGCTCTGACGGATGTCTCCTCCCCACTCTTCTTTTGATTCTCTCTCTTCTCAGCCGAATGTGGAGTTCCCAGTGGAACAGTGATATGCTCTGTGCCTGGGTTTTGCAGGCCAGTTTTCCTCAAATTCCTCCTCTTAGGCCGGCTTTGCCCAGAAGAGGGTTTCTCTTGAGTTGCAGGCTTCGGCATAGTTGGTTTTGTTTTCCTGCTCAGTTTCCTCTCAACCATAATTTTGGGCCTATATTGCCTCTTTTTGATCCTCTGCTTCTGTTTTGGCTTGTTATTCAAATCTACGTCAAGTTCTGGTTTTTCCAAATTCTGAGATGTAATCTGTTTTGCTGGTGAAGATGGTACATTCTCTTGCAAATTTGATGGATCATCTACATTCATGTTTTTATGACAATAAAATAAATAAAATCTAATTAAAACATGAACAACATTATCAAATCTTAAAATAAAAAGAAAAAAAATGAAAAGCAAAGAGTGAAGGAAGTTACGTTGACCTGGATGGGATTCTGGTTCGTTTTTCAGGAGCAAGAATCCATGGCTTCCGGGAAAAAAGCTTCCCTCAACGGCCATTGAGTTGCTCACAACTGAAGAACGAGTATCCATCAATTTGGCAGAGCAAAAGTCGAGCATTTTATTTGAATCCCCCGAGCATACAACATCAACCCCAGTGGCCTCCCCTTTAGGGCAAGACTCTGAATCTGTCATGCCTTGCAACGCGTCTTTCCCACCGGCGGCCGCCGAGCCTGAGACTCCTGGACAGGCACAAGGATTACCATCAACGTCATCCAACTCAAACACGCTTCTGTTTAAGTCTGTCACCGACGCGGGGTCCAAACACTGGACTCCTCTTCCACTGGAACTCTGTTCGGTCTCCTTCAGAGCCACGGCAATGCTAGAGTCGGACGGAGCACTGATTACATCTAAGGAAGTTAAAGAATCAAAAAACACTTTCATCGACTTCCTTCTGCAGTAAACATGCTGAATCGCCCGAGGATTAGCCTTCACAGGAGCCTCTGGCAAACAATCATCATTCCTCACCACAACTTTCTCCATTCCAACCTCAATTTCCGGAGCTTTCAGTCTCCTCCGATAAACTTTATATTTCAAAATCCTCTTTGGAAGCTATAAAAACCTAAAAACAGGAACAAACCGCTAAGCGCAGAAGCACAAACATGAGAACCTCCTCTCACAAGCAGATACCAGCAAATCCTTAGCGTGTGTTATTAATCAATTGCCATTTAAGTTCTTGCCAGTTTTTCCCCCCTCTTTATTCACAAATCTCCGAAATCAGCGCCCTCTAGCAGTTCCGCTCTTGCCACTTTCTTCTCTATATCTCAGTTGCAGTTTCGGGTGTCAGTTTCCGGAGCAATATCCAGTTCTCGGTTTGTGCACGTTTCTGCTTAGTTTCTTCAACTGGCAGTAGCCTGCCTTGTACTTGTTTGAAACGACTTTTTATCTCTTCATGAAGGAAAATAAATGGTATTAAAAACAATTAATTATTATAAATGAAATCATAATATTATAAAAACAAAATTTTAAAATGAGATGGAGAATCCTATGTGTTGCATTTTTTTATTAAAAATTTAAAAATCATAATATTGTTATATAAAAACCAAAAATTATATAAATAAAGTTTTAGTTATTTATTTTATTAAATTATATATTATTATTTCTTAAAAAACTCATTATATATTTTTAACTTAATGTGATTGATAAAAGATCAAGATTATGTGCAACTTATTATGCCTTAAAACTGGCAAGTTTGAGTACATTTGAGATAAGTTTATTATCTACATAAAAATGCATGTTACAAAATAAAAATGGACTTGTGGTACTCATTGATTTTGGTCAAGCCATTTTTGGTCATGTTATTTCCTATTTTGCCGTTTCATGTTAATGTTGGTTAATGTCTATTGTCATGCCATTTCTTTTCATGTTCTTGTCATTTATGATTCATTTTCCTTTCGTTTTCACAAGTGATGGTGTAGTTTCTATCGTCTCATTATTGTTCATAATTGCGCTATTCAATACAATTGAGATGATCGTATCATTTATTAATTTATACTTGATTTTATATCTAATTTCATGATAATTTATAGGTATTTTTTTTTCCATTTTAAGACAATTGTTGTTCCATTTCATAGTTGTCGTGCCTATTTGGTTACGATTATGCTATTTTTTTGGACATTATCGTGTTGTTATGATGATGCTCATGTCATTTAATGGGCATGATCGCGCCACTTCACATTTATGTTAAATTCATGTTATTTTGTCCACCAACTACTATATGATTTTTTTTTAAAAAAATAATATCATCACATTATGGGATGATGATACCAGGACTTGTAATAATGTAAAATAAAATCTATAAAGAATTTTAAAAAAATTAGTCTTGTAATAATGTAAAATAAAATCTATAAAGAATTTAAAAGAAATTAGTAAGAGTTTTAAGGTTAAATCAATTTTGATTTTTTTTAATTATTGTAGATTGCTCAATAATTT
Source organism: Moringa oleifera (assembly GCA_021397835.1). Classification (NCBI taxonomy): domain Eukaryota; kingdom Viridiplantae; phylum Streptophyta; class Magnoliopsida; order Brassicales; family Moringaceae; genus Moringa; species Moringa oleifera. The sequence goes on from JAJFZO010000094.1 coordinate 1,240,731, forward strand.
GTCAAAGTTGATTTTTTCAACTTCCATATTTAATTGTATATAATGGCACTGGTTAACATTACTCAGTACTCAATTTGAAATAACATACGATGATGAAGTTGATTTCATATGATTATATATATATATATATATATATATATATATATATATATATATATATATATACCACAAGTAATTATGAATTTGGATGCCCCCAAAGGTTGGTCCATCAATAGACCCTCGTACATTATATGTTGCCGAAAATACTAAAATGTCAAGAAGGCTAGAAGGATTGACCATAGTAATTTTTATTTCGATGTCAATCAAATCAATGAAATATTATCAATTTTGCAATTTCAAGACCCCAATTAATGCTATAATTATGGTCCAAAGAATATGTCTCAACTTGAGGTTTACCATGAAAATATGATTTTTGATTTTTGAATATTATGAGGTCATGAATTATATAATATAAGCTATGAGTACCTATTCCTAACACTTAATGAACTGATGAAGAACTTTGTGGAATTATTCATAAGTGGATCAATAGAATAATATTGATACAAATCAAAACTTTTATTATTCATATTATGTCCTTATAATGTCCTTGAACCAATGAATGCTACCATTAATGATATTTCTAAACCGCTTTGGATTATTGAAGCTAAATTGTTCATGTTTGATGAGGCATTCACCATTGGATCAGCGGCTCTACCTCTTCTTTTAGTTGGGCATAATTTTCTTCAAGTAAGAAAAAATTAAAACGGGTTTTGGATATGTACAAAGAATTTTGAGTTCAAAGTTATTAGATTGATTAAAGAAGTACTATAAAATGTTTACAACGAAAATAATCATGCATGAATGCTCCATCAAACCTAGATTTAAGATTGTTAGTCAATTGTTTAAAGATGACGCTCCACTGTTCCCTCCAATTTTCTCTAAATTTTATGAATTGAAAAGGCAAGATATATCTTCAGGATCTAAGTTTAGTTTATGGTATTCATCACTAGGAAACCTCACCTTTTTTGCTTTTGATTACCTAAATCCATAGGCAAATGAAAGACTGGCTTCCTTTAGGCCATCTAGAACAAACTTACCAAGAAGCTCCATGAATGGAAGGAACTGATCCTAAAGCATGGGAGTAATATGCTCATTCTGGATCCTCTCTCTAGCATTCATGCACTATTCTTAGACTTTGACAATGGGACCCTAATCAGCAACTATTTTAGCCTTACATTGATTTGGAAAGTTGCCAATTCCCATTTTTCTCTTGTATACTTTTCAAAAAACTTAGAAGAACTTACACAAGCACTCACTTTTATAGCTTTTAGAGATCCAAAACCTTCCTTATCTTCAAAGACCTACTCATAACTCATTGAGCCTTGTTCATTAATTGCAAACCCAAATAGCCTTACTGGCACGTAAAGCAGCCTATGATGTAGAGTATCCTTAGGCCATCAAGCCCTTCAATGTTCTAGGTTTATTTTTATTTAGTTGCTTTGAAAGTATGCTCTAAGTTATCTGTTTTTGACATTTTATTCTGATTATGTTTTTCATAGGTATTTAGACCGAAGAGAAAAGAATGATTGAAGCAATTATGGACAGAGGTGAGAAAATCGTTCTAGTGTCTTTTACTAGAGGCTTTAGCTGTGTAGTTTTGTTGATAAATGCAATAAGGGAATCACATACTGTTATAACCTCTAAAGGAGTTGGATCGAGATTTAACTTCTATAAAGCTTTTTAAATGGGCTTATACCAAAAAAATCAATCTCAACAATTAATTAATGAGTATGCTAGACATGCGCATGTAAGTTTTTTTAATTATTTAATAAATAGTTTTAATTATATAATTTTTTAGTTGATTATTTAGTTTAGGAAGTGAATTAGTTAACATAAATTCTTAGCATCGTATTAAAAACTTAGCCGTTTTCAACCATAGGAGGGATCTATTATGAGGCATTGGGTGAAGAGAAAAAGTCTCAAATATATGGACTTAGCTCTACAGCTCAATCATACTGTTTAGGTAGTAACTCCAGTAATGAATGATTTGTCGATTATGTAATCATGCTAATACGTGCTTTTCAAATGAATGCTATGGAAGAGTATTTAGAGTAAGAATGTAGGGAGAGGGAGTAGGACTATATATATATTTGAGGTCGAGATGAATGAGCGCTTGTAACAAAGAGAGATCGAGATAAATGACCATATAAATAAGTGTGTTCAGCATAAGAAGGCCAAGATAGAAAAGCGTATTCATAAAATCGAGACATTATTCTTGAGAGGCCCACTCTTTGGCTACTCTTCAATAATACCAAATGGTTCTACTTGATGTCAAGGTTGATATTAGAGTGACATCCTCATTTTCCTTTATTTTAGGTGATGTGAACAACACATTACTATAATAACTCTTCATTTGCATGTATGATTTTTTCATTTCAACTTTTTGACTCATTAGTTATTGTTGATTTATGGATTTTAATTAAATAATATAAAAAATTTAAAAAATAAAATATATATTTTTATTTTTATTAAATCAGTTTAGTGACAGACTAGCCACAACATATTTCACTGTTAAGTGAAATGACGACCACTTCATCATCATTAGCTTCACTTAGCTTAGTGATGAACTTGTCCATCCTCGTTTAAAAGCCAATTTTTTCATATTCATTGCTAGGTTGTAATGGCTTAATGACGTAGTTATCCATCATTAAGTTAACGAAAAAAAATCTTGTTTGTCATTATATTAGTGACAAACCTGAAATTTCGTCGCTAGGTGCCTTCATAAAGAAGTTTTTAATGACAAAATTTTTATGTTTAGCGAAGAAAAGCTCACTGCTAAATTTTAATTTTTTGTAGTGAACATTAATTCCACGAAAGGATGTTTTTGACTTTTAAAAAAGCAATGAGTGACATGTTATTTATTTCAATCTTAATAGCCTAAGTATAAGTACATCAAAACCATAAGATATTTATCCTGAAAGCCTTAAGAATCTCATGCACAAGAATGAGATGAACACATTACAATTGAACTTAATCTTTAAATAAGTTTAGGTCTTGGAGTTCATACCTAGATAATGCTTAATGATAATTGTTTAAGATATTCATTCGATTCAAATAATTGTTACAAGGTTGTACTTTTCCATGCCATATACTTATGACTAAGGTAAACCATAATAATTCATGACTTTTATCATCTAAACATAAACAATCACACTGATAATGTGTTTATTAATTAATCAAAAATAAGGAATCGAAATGAAAAACTGAAGTGAATCTTACATTTCATTGATTGTTTTTATTATAGAACGAGAATGAAAATATGTAACTCTTACGTGAATTTGAAATTGAGAAATGGAAGTGACAATCCTAAGCCCTCCATGAGATTAACATTCTCATTTTTGAAACTTAAGATAAATTTTTATTTTACCTTTAATTCTTTTCAAATATTTTGATACAATGGGAAAAATAAAAAAAATCATAGATGCCCTAATTTCTTCATGATGTTCTTTCTCCATCATTGCTTTCTATTAAAGAAATATCTAAGTAAAATAAAAAAATATTTATTATTAGTAAAAAAATAATGTTTAATTCATTATTTTTTATTTATTTTAAAAAATATATAATTTTGAATAATTTTTTTATATTTTATAATATTTTAATAATTAATAAAATATAAAATATTATTTTCTCAAATAAAAGTACACAGATCTACTTAAAGAGTATTTAAATAAATTTATAACACCTATTTTTGATTTTACGTCGAAGTAAACATATGAATGAAATTTTAATCTCGATTCTTGAATGTCAAGTAAATAACTTATTTTGAACCCGATTTCTCATTTCGATTTTTATCCATTTCAATTTTTACTTATTTTGATTATCGATAAATAAACATGCCACAAGATTCTTTAAGAATCATAAATACGTTTGACTTATTAAATGATCAAATGTGTTTATTTTTTCATTAATATCTTCTTATGAGTTAACTTTTATGTTAATAAGTCTAATATATAAATAATATAACACAAATTATAATTTATCAATTAAATATAAAAAATCACTCACCTCTTTAATTTAGACCACAATGGTAACAATTTTATTAACAAACAGCCAAAGGAAGAACTCTTGGATAATTAATGGTCTACAAACAACCATTCTCAAAAGCTTAAATAATGATATACCATTAGCAAATAGTTGAATACGAATGGAAAATAAAAACCATCATAAATAGAAAATTAATGGAACATACATATAAACATTTGGTACACATGATTGGCCGAAAGATTGAAACATGTTAAAAAATGCTTAATAAAAAAGATAAAAAATCTTTTATCGATTTGATCTGATGTTAAGCTTTTGATAAATAAAATGAAAAATATTTTAATAATTTAATGTATTAATATAAAAAAATAAATTTTAATAATTAATTGTAATAAATTATCATTTATCTTCGTCTTTTTAATACAATTAAAATCAATAAATGATTCAGATTCTATCAAAAATCATTCATGTTTTCAACTCCACTTTAAAAAATTAACAAAAAAATTACAAATTTATAATCAAAAACTAAGAAACTTAGGGTAAACATTCAATAGTGTGAAAAAAATTTGAATTAAAAAGGTGAGGGCGTGACAGTTTTGCTCTTTCTATCAAGTGACCTACAATCATCCCCTTGAATAGGAGAAGGCAATCCATTCGTAGGAGATCTGTTGAGAGCATGAAAATGCGATGAGAGCCCACAAGCAGACGAAAAAGAGGACAGCCATTAAGCAATCCAAAACCAATCATAAAGCAGCAACAGCCTGAGCCCAAAGTCTCTGTTAGCAATACGTAACACCATTGTAGAGTTAAAAAGTAAGCTTCAAAAGTATTATTTCAAATTCAATTTGAGAAGTTAGTTTATTTTATTATTTCATATAAATATACATATTTTAATGAATTAAAAATTAAAAATCAAAATTAAAATTGCCTTTACTTCATAATCCAGAATTCTTTTGACTAGTTCAAGATCAAGATTTTTTTATCATTAAAATTTAATTTTTTTAAAAAAAAAATCTATAATGAAAACACTCTTTCCAAAAAGATCAACATATGGATAAACTTAAGCTAATGATATTATACGTAATCATTAAATGGGTTGACGTCATTGAACAAATAAATGTTACTGATTGAGTTGACGAGGTAATGTGGTTAATCCAACTAATGTGACATATAGTTATTGAAAACCTAAACTACATTATTAATAATATATATATATATATTTTATTAATTCCATTCCATTAAAAATTCAAAACATTTTGGTTGCAACAAACGCAAAAATAAATAGGCAGAAGAAACAAAATTTTGCTTAAAGCCTGCAATACAATAAATAAATATGAAATAAACTAAATACAGAAAGGAAAAATCAAGAGAAAGGGGAAAGGGAGCAGGTGGAGGACAGACTCAGAGATGGAGGGTCAGGTGGCTTTTTCCTGGGAAGGGCATATGTAGAGGACTGACAGGCTTTAACGTGTGTGACTGTGTGGGGTCTGAAAGATTAGTAGCTCTCAGCCCAGACTTAAATTATAGAACTCCTAATCAACTTTGACCCAGATGAGATTCCTCTTTCACTTTCTTAATTTATGCTGCAAACGTTCCTTACTACAAAATACAATAATTTATATAACAAACTATCTTCACATAATTAATCTATTGTAGATGCCCACTTCACACCTCAGAATATAATGTCTTGCATTTCTAGACTACTGTCCACAACAAACAACTATTTTGTGGGTAAAACGGGGCTTTATATACAAGAACTTGCTGCATTTCTTACTCATCATCATCTGCCTTTCCTTTGTTACTCGGTGGACAATGAAATCTTCTTACCAGAGATTTGGGACCTCGCGTATCTCGACTAAATGCTCTCAGACATATAAATCCTCCAAAAAAAAAAAAGAAAATCTTTTACCAATAAAATCTTAAATGTTATGAGGTTTTTAGGACTGGTAAAGTCTGTATTAAGAAACTCTGTTACCCGTCCAAAAGCAAAGCTGAATCTGCCTGGTTGACAAACCTGTTTCATTCCAAGTGCTGGGTAAGCCAATTGCTTAATCACTAAATCTTATACAACTCAAGTTTAATTGGTATTGCTTACCTCTAAATATTGCTGATGCTGAGGTTCCAAAGTATGCAGCCCTTGGATTTAGCTTAGTGATCAACTCTCTCCGAACATTAATGGGGCGATGACTGGTTTCATCATTCTGCAAAAATCTGCATGACAACAACATATGCTTCAGAATGGCAGGTTCTTGAAGGATTGACCAAGCAAAGGATCTTTGAGCAGACGCACCTCGTTGACCTGAAAGTATGTTCCATTCAGAGGGAAACTGCCTCTCATAGCCGTTCTAACAGGAATCTGTTTTAGTGCATTCCTTCATCCATCAGTTACTTTGATATGATTGTGCCAATATATATAGTTCAGCAAGCATGTACATATTTTGGTTTCTGGTTTTCACTCACCAAAATTGTTCCACGAACAATGTTCGAGTTCTGTTCATGGATACTGTTGCAAGAGAAGCATGTAACATCATTGCAAAGCTTTGACCCTTTCGAATTACATCTTTTCTTTGGTGGTTCAATTGAATTTGCAGTTTCACCTGAAAGCGGGAAGTACCAAGGTCAATTTGATTAATATGAAATAACAGATCATGCTTCTTATATTCCTATAGGGAATGCTAATGAATAATACATTTTAAGATACCTTAGAACTCAAGGGACAGATATAACAGATCCAGTTCAAGTAAGGTTGTTCCCCATCTAGACACCTACAACCATGTTATCTAAAATTTATAGCATGCTTTAATTACAATGTTTTGTGCATAATACTGTTAAAACAAAGTGGTCACTACATTTCCTTCATGTTATACCTGGTGCCCATATAGAAAGAAGATACGGGCTAGGATCATCCGGTTGTCGTTTCTCAAACTGTGATATCCATAAGATGGTCCGAAATTAGATTGGAACCAAATATGTGAACATGATTCTTTTTCAACATACTGAGATAACTTACCCCTTGTAGAAGATCATGCCCATCTGGAACCTCATAACTGCAAGGCAGTAGAAAGTGGTTAAGGTGCATATAGGATTCGATCCATCGAGTCTTAGTTGGAAATATAATCAACAAGTTGGGATTTGGGTGTGAAAATGTGTGCTTACACTAAATGTTCAGTCCTCAAGCGGTTGTAATACTTCAATTTTGGCATGGGAATAGAGGCAGCTTCCGGTGACACAGAATATAAAGCTCCTGACATATCATCATCCTCTTCTCGCATCTGATTCTTTGAATGCACGACAACCTGCACATTTCTCTTGAATTCTTCCATACCCATCTCAATGGTAGGAATTGCATTTGAAGAATCTTCCTGGTTCGAACAATATCCACTGATGGAACAGTTTCCTTTGTTAGGACAATCTCCACAGCCGGGGGCCTTCCCGCTCATGGAACAACCTCCATCTTCACAGGAGTCCTCTTCAGTTGCTGGTTCTAGGGACTGTGTGCATTGATTCTCTGGTGAAGATGGCATTTCAATGATAGGTTCACATATCTTGGCTTCGCATCCTGTTCTTGGAAAGGAATCGTCCTCCATGATGGTTACTGATGCAGGGTTGACAACAATAGCTGGGTTTTCAGCAGTTGCAACAGGGCCTGTGGAATTCCCCTTTTCTTCATCTGTCGGCCTTGGTAGAGCAAGCCTTGCACTGCATCAAAGATCTTTTTGTCAGATTAGATTGACCACAGGCTGGAAATGTTCCTCTCTCAGAATGTTAACTTAACACGGATAAGGTTGATCGTTGCTTGAGACAAACCTGGCAAATGCACTGGCGAAGTGTTTACACTGTGCCTTCATTGGACAGGCATTGCAATTTGGATTATTCTTGGTGCAGAACACCTGAATATATTTCGAACACTTATCCACAATTCAGCATCTTAAAAGATAAATCAAAACCAAGAAAGATTATGATACTGTACCTTTCCAAAGGTTATCATTTGATAGTGTAATTCATACCTGCATTGAATCCTATGCGATTTTAATGCTTGCTAAGAATCTAATAAGAAAATCAAATGGATCATTTAAGATGATAAGTTCAGCAAGGAAGAAGTCGGGCTCACAGTGTTTCTTGATCTAGCTTGCACAGTCTAGGCCAAAGATACTTCTGAATGGAATCCATATATGGATACCTGCACGGATATGAGCATGGAAACATAGTCAAACTCATTGATACATGATAGATACACAAATGAGGCTCATTTATCCCAAATCATTAAGAAACCGCAATATGAAACAATATGTAAGACATTTATACTGTGGTGTAAACAAAATAGTAAAAGCGCTAGAGAGCTCCCTTGTGTAAGTAATCTCAAAACAAAACACAATACATGTCAAAAGAAAATATTATATTCATAATACTTACTGTTTCAACAGATGTATATGCACTTGGTCAGGCAATGGTTCGAGAGGAACCCAACCAAGGCGTATTGCTATTCGACCAACATTTGTATCCACGGGGAACGCAACATGTTGAAGAGATAAGAACCGTATGCATTCCACACTCTTTAAACCTAATCCTTCGACTTCCAAAAGGTATTTCCTACAAGAATAAAATGATGTCATAAATGCGATATTTCTTGCACTAATAAAATGATTCTCAAAATATATATATATATAAAATAAGCTTACTTCACTACATCACATGGGCCATTCCGTAACCACTCAAGATTGATGCATTTAAAATCTTCTAGTTCTCGACTAAGAAATTTCTGCAAAAATGAGAAAAGACAAAAATCAGATTCTCGTTTGCAAATTCTCTCATCTGCAACACATTGTATTTATACAAAGTATTCTTTTACACTGATTCGTCCTGCAATGTTGTTTTGTTGCCCTCGATCTCTAATAATACGTGCAATTTCGCCTACTTCTGCACACCTGACTGCTTCCCAATCAACAGAGTCCATATGGCCCTGGGAGGAGAAATCACTGTAAATGCTCCGTATACTCTTCCAATCAATTTCTCCATCTTTCTTGAGGTCATTTTTCTTGTTTCTTCTTCTAGAACCTTGTTCTTCTGGTATTTTTCGTGGCAATTTTCCTCTCCCCCCTTTCTGCCGTTTCTTGCATAGTGAGATGGATGGCTGCAGATCTTTCATATGATCACATGATTCGTCCAACCCTGATCTTGGATTTCCACCTACGATCTTCTCCTTCAATGCAAGGTATCTACTTTCTTGGCCTGAGAGTTCTTCAGACAAGCTTCTGTTGACTGCTTTGCCACCCTTTATTTCTAGCAAACTCAACTCTTCAACCTTCTTGTCCTCCAATTCATGGCTCTTGTCTGCTTCAGGTGGCTCTTCAACAAAATAATTTTGACTTTCTGACTCTGGGTTGTCCCACTCTGCTCTACAGTGGCTTGTCACCTTCAGGGGATACTTTGCAGCCAGTGACATGTAGGCAGAGCTACAACATATTATAGTAAGTTAAAGACATTTTTCTTATTCAGTGTAATCTTTGGCTTTGAAGAGCCATCATCCAAAAGAAGGAAATAACCAAATATATATATATATATATATATATATATATATATATATATATATATATTCAAAGCCATCATCCAAAAGAAGGAAATAACCAAATATATATATATATATATATATCATCTGAGAAACTTTAATTTACCTTGAAAGGTTGTCAGATACATTCTGAGTAAGAAAAACTCCAACTACTGAATCCACGACAGAACCTTTCCATGGTTTGAATTTTCTATCACCTGCAAATTTAATTCTTCTCTTAGTAAGTAGCAGGCAATTAAGAATGATAATATGATCAACTATTTGTCTTTAGATTTAATGCCTATAGTAGATCTTCAACTCTACAATTTTAATTCTCTCAATAGTAGCTTTATTTTGCTGACAAATAATCTTCAGGTTTTGGTTAAATCATATTTCTTCACCTGGCTGAAAGTATAATCATCAAGCAAGAATGTACCTTGGAGTAGATGCATCCTTTTGATAAATAAATGCACCCGGCCATGAAAGGCTTGTCTTTCACCTTCCCACTGTTTCTCCCTTGCCTCATCTGCTGTTTCTTCACCCTCAACACCATTTATCATCAGCCGTTCCCATTCTCTAGTGGTCTCCGGGTCGAGATCAACTTTTGGTGGTTTTGGTTTCCATTTCTTAGTGGCTACAGATAGCTCCTCCAGAGGAACCAATGTGCCACCACTGCCATGAGAGCATTGTGCAGCATAATCCTGTACCGGTTGTGTGGCCGAAAGAAGATCCCCTATCTTCCTCCTCCTCTGTTTCTCAATCGTAAACAGTCTCCTCGGCTTGCAATGAGGGTCTTCTGCAGCAAGTTGTTTCTTTGTATCAGGATCAAGTTCAGCCCTTTCTGTTTTCTGTTTCTTGGTTACCTTAAATGACTCTTCATTCAGGCCAGGCCTAGTACCTTTTGCATTATGATCAACCTCTCTGTCAATGATATCTCTATCTTCCATTTTCTGTATAACGCTAAATTCTGCACAAACATGGCTGCCAAACATCATAGCAGGTGTCTTATCACTTAAAATTCTTTGAGCTGCATCAAAAGTGAAATTATCATAATTAAAATGATTTGAAGCAAGGTGGCTCAGTTAAAGTAACAATATACTGAGAACTTTGGACTAGTGGAAGTACCTTCTGATTTTATAGTGGGCCTAACGTCTTCATTCTCCTCTACAATGATCCCAAGATCTTTGGGTGGCAACTGGTTGCATACAGGAACTGCCATGAGGGAAGACAAGTTGCACAACCGACTTACTCTTTTTGATCTCTTCTTCTTTCCAGTGACTGCAAAGGCTCGGTTTCTTTGGGCAAGGTTCCCCTTCATTCGCCAACTGCCATCTATTACATCTCGATCAGCTGATGGGATCAGAAATCCCAAATTGGAGAGGTCCACTTTAAATGGCCTGGTCATCCTTTTTCTCTTGCATTTGTCAGGGAAGTTTGGGCCAATTCTTTTGCAGCGATCAAGACACTTGCTCATCTGAAACAGGCTTCTATGATTTGCATCAGAAATATTCTCATTTGCTGCTTCAACTACAGGTCCACGACTTCCTTCTTGAAGTCCACCTAGATGGGTGCTATCATCTGTTGGCTTGCTTCCCAAATTGAAATTCAGAGCATGAACCACAGCCGCTCTGACGGATGTCTCCTCTCCACTCTTCTTCTGATTCTCTCTCTTCTCAGCCGAATGTGGAGTTCCCAGCGGAACAGTGATATGCTCTGTGCCTGAGTTTTGCAGGCCAGTTTTCCTCAAATTCCTCCTCTTAGGCCGGCTTTGCCCAGAAGAGGGTTTCTCTTGAGTTGCAGGCTTAGGCATAGTTGGTTTTGTTTTCCTGCTCAGTTTCCTCTCAACCATAATTTTGGGCCTATATTGCCTCTTTTTGATCCTCTGCTTCTGTTTCGGCTTGTTATTCAAATCTACGTCAAGTTCTGGTTTTTCCAAATTCTGAGATGTAGTCTGTTTTGCTGGTGAAGATGGTATATTCTCTTGCCAATTTGATGGATCATCTACATTCATGTTTTATGACAATAAAATAAATAAAATCTAATTAAAACATGAACAACACTATCAAATCTTAAAACAAAAAGAAAAAAATGAAAAGCGAAGAATGAAGGAAGTTACATTGACCTGGATGGGCTTCTGGTTCGTTTTTCACGAGCAAGAATCCACGGCTTCCGGGAAAAAAGGTTCCCTGAAGGTCCATTGAGTTGCTCACAACTGAAGAACGAGTATCCATCAATTTGGCAGCGCAAGAGTCGAGCATTTTACTTGAATCCCCCGAGCCTACAACATCAACCCCAATGGCCACCCCCTTAGGGCAAGACGCTGAACTCTGTTATGCCTTCGAACGCGTCTTTCCCACCGGAGGCCGCTGCGCCTTAAACTCCGGGACCAGCAGAAGGATTACCACCAACGTCATCCAACTCAAACACGCTTCTGTTTATGTCTATCACAGACGCAGAGTCCAAACACTGGACTTCTCTTCCACTGGAACTCTGTTCGGTCTCCTTCAGCGCCACGGCAATGCTAGAGTCGGACGGAGCACTGATTACATCTGAGGAGGTTAAAGAATCAAAAAACACTTTCATCAACTTACTCTGCAGTAAACATGCTGAATCGTCCGAGGAGTAACCTTCACAGGACCTCCGGCAAACATTCTGCATTTCTCACCACAACTTTCTCCAGTCCAACTTCAATTCCCGGAGCTTTCAGTCGCCTCCGAAAAACTTTATATTTCAACATCCTCTTTGGAAGCTATAAAAACCTAAAAACAGGAGCAAACCGCTAAATGCAGAAGCACGAACACAAGAACCTCCTCTCACAAGCAGATACCAGCAAATCTTTATCATGTGTAATTAATTCAATTGCCATTTAAGTTCTTGCCAGTTTTTTTTTTCCCCCGACCTTTATTCACAAATCTCCGAAAGCAGCGCCCACAAGCAGTTTTTCACTCTTGCCACTTTCTTCCCTATATCTCAGTTGCAGTTTCGTGTGTCCGTTTCCGGAGCAACCTCCAGTTCTCGGTTTGTCCACCTTTCTGCTCACTTTCTGCAACTGGCAGAAGCCGGCCTTGTACTTGTTTGGAATGACGTTTCATCTCCTTATGAAGGAAAAATAAATGGTATTAAAAACAATTAATTATTATAAATGAAATCATAATATTAGAAAACAAAATTTAAAAATCATAATATTATTTTTTTAAAACTCATTATATATTTTTAACTTGACGTGATTGATAGAAAATTGACATTCAAGATTCATACGTGAAAATCATCTGAGATAAAAGTAGAGAGAACTGATTTTATTCTTTAAATTTTAAATTAATATTGACATTTATCTTTCTCATCTGAAGATAAGTATTTCCGTAAAGGTGTTTAGTTTTAGATTGATAATATTAGTTTATGTTATTTAATTATTTAATAATCTATTGATACATAAAATAATATTAATGTAACATTTAAAAATTATATGAAATTAAAAAGAAAAAAAAGAATTTTATTCAAAATTATATGAAATTTAAAACGAAAGAAAATATTTTATTGAAAATTATATGAAATTATTAAAATGAAATTTAATCAGGGAAAGCGAAACGACAGCAGACTGAAACAGCAGTAATTTTAATGAAAGGAGATGATTAAGCCATTGGAAATTGAAACCAGATGATGTAATAAAAGCACCAAATCCAAATTGAAAGATCCTGCCGCCACTTCACCTTCACCCACGCTCTTCACGCTGACGTAGTATGCGCCGCTCTGTTGTAGGCCTGAACCATAAACCTCAGCTACTTCAGCTTCCTTGCTTCTCTACAGTAGCCCCTCCTCTAATCCCAGGTCTTTTCCAACAATGCAAAACCATCCTCCAGGCGAAGCTCATCCACCAGCAAATCCTCACACAGCAAATCCTCACACAGGGCCTTGTTCACCACCTCACCACCCGCCTTATTGCCTGCTACATCTCCCTCGACTCCCCTTCCCATGCCCTCTCTCTCCTCCAGCGCTTACCTCCCTCTGGTCGCTCAGTCTTCTGGTGGAACAAACTCATCCGTCGGTCTCTTGCCTTTGGCTTCCTCCATGAGGTTCTTCGCCTCTTCCGTCAAATGCGGACTCTTGCATGGCGTCCTGACGACTACACCTTCCCTTTTGTCCTCAAAGCCTGCGGTGAGCTTCCCTCTTTCCGCCGTGGTGCTTCTCTTCACGCTCTTGTCTGTTCTACTGGCTTCGATTCTAATGTCTTCATTTGCAATGCCGTGGTGTCTATGTATGGCCGGTGTGGCGCCCTGGGTGATGCTAGGCAGATGTTCGATGAAATGCGGAAGAGGAAGGTTTTCGATGTCGTTTCATGGAATTCCATCGTGGCTGCGTATGTGCAGAGTGGGAATGCAAAGAGTGCGCTGGAGATGTTTGACAGGATGACTAACGATTTTGGGCTCCAGCCAGACGCTGTTGGCCTTGTCAATGTGCTTCCAGCTTGCTCATCTGTTGGTGCTTGGATGCATGGGAAACAGGTTCATGCTTTTGCTGTTAGGAGCGGACTATTTGAGGATGTTTTTGTGATTAATGCTGTGGTGGATATGTATGCAAAGTGCGGGATGATGGACGACGCCGACAAGGTCTTCCGCAGGATGAAGGTCAAGGATGTTGTCTCTTGGAATACGATGGTCACTGGGTATTCTCAGATTGGGAGATTTGATGATGCCCTTGGTCTATTTGAGAAGATGCGTGAAGAAAACATTGAGTTGAATGTTGTGACTTGGAGCGCTGTGATAGCCGGGTACGCCCAAAGAGGACATGGATATGAAGCACTGAATATGTTCAGACAAATGCAGCTTAGTAGGTCAGAACCCAATGAGGTCACACTTGTATCCCTCCTTTCCGGTTGTGCTGCTGCTGGAGCATTGCTTCATGGAAAAGAGATTCATTGTTATGTCATTAAGCGAATTCTGAACTTAGCTGGAAATGATCTGGGTGATGATCTTATGGTGATTAATGCTTTGATTGACATGTATGCCAAGTGCAAAAGCGGTACTGTGGCTCGTGCTATGTTTAATTCAGTTGCACCTAAGGATAGGAATGTTGTGACTTGGACAGTGATGATCGGTGGGTACGCCCAGCACGGGGAAGCGAATGAAGCCTTAGAGCTTTTCTCTCAGATGTTTCAAATGGATAAACCTATAGAACCGAATGCCTTTACGATATCTTGTGCCCTTATGGCTTGTGCTGGTTTGGCTGCTTTAAGGTTTGGTACACAGATTCATGCTTATGTGCTGCGTCATCAATTTGAATCTGCTATGCCATTTGCACAGAATTGCCTCATAGATATGTATGCCAAATGTGGAGATATTGATGCTGCAAGAGTTGTGTTTGATAGCATGCAGCACAGGAATGCTGTTTCTTGGACATCCTTGATGACAGGCTATGGCATGCATGGTCGTGGAGAAGAAGCTCGACAGGTGTTTGATGAGATGAGAGCAGTGGGTCTGGTTCCTGATGGAGTAACCTTCCTTGTTTTTCTTTATGCCTGCAGCCATTCAGGAACTGTTGATCTGGGAATGGAGTACTTTAACCGCATGAGCAAGGATTTTGGGGTTATTCCTGGGCCAGAACACTATGCTTGCATGGTTGACCTGCTAGGTCGTGCAGGTCGCTTGGATGAAGTTATGAAACTTATCAACACCATGCCTGTGGAGCCTAGCCCAATAGTCTGGGTTGCTTTACTTAGTGGCTGCAGGATCCATGGCAATGTGGAACTTGGGGAGTATGCAGCCAGTCAATTGGCAGAATTGGAGTCAGAAAATGATGGGTCATATACATTGCTTTCAAACATATATGCAAATGCTAGACGTTGGAAGGACGTGGCAAGGATCAGATCTTTGATGAGAAATGCAGGGATCAAAAAGAGACCTGGCTGGAGTTGGGTCCAAGGAAAGAAAGGCACTGCAACCTTCTTTGTGGGTGACAGGACTCATCCACAAGCCAAACAAATATATGAACTCCTTGCAGACTTAATTGAACGAATTAAGGTACTGGGCTATGTTCCAGAGACAAGCTTTGCACTCCATGATGTGGATGATGAAGAGAAAGGTGACCTTCTTTTGGAACATAGTGAGAAGTTAGCTCTTGCCTATGGCATCTTAACAACACCTCCAGGGGCACCTATCCGGATCACCAAGAACTTACGGGTCTGTGGTGATTGCCATACTGCCATTACTTACATATCCATGATTATTGACCATGAAATCATTTTGAGGGACTCAAGTCGCTTCCACCATTTCAAGAAAGGATCCTGCTCCTGCAAAGGTTACTGGTGATGCTTATTGATTTCCAGCTGAAATGACTAATTTATCGCACTGCTAGAGATATACTGTTTACAGCATAATCTAGAAGAGGAAAATGCATTTCTGAATTCAATTTGTTGTAGAAGATGAAAGGTGTAACTCATCAAGCAATGTAAAGATTGATTCTTTTCTCAACATTGTTTACATTTCTGAATTTCAAGCCCTGAACCAGACAATTCTACTGCATCATTTTGCTCTATCAACAAGTCAGCTCTTCCCAATAATAGTATGCATGTAGACCCAGGATTTATGGTATCTGTTGAGCTTTAGAGATCATAACATGGCTTGGGTATCAGTAGTTCTCCATCAATTTACAAGTAAAACCACATCCGCATGCTGACAGATGCATTTGATTATGCATATTATAAAATATAATATCATCCACACTATAAAGTTATCTCCCTGGTATTCTTCACACCTTTTTTTTTTTTTTAATTTCTACTAACTCTTTATGCTGTTAAAATCTATTGGGCTTAAAAAAATTTTTACCCTTTTGACAATTAGTATTTAGAAAAATATAAATGTTATTAATTTTGATTGTTTTTCAATTTTTTTATCAAAATAATATTATATAATTTTTAAAATATCTCTTATATTTTGATTTTTTTTATCCATGCATATTAGCGCTTTAAATGCAAAATGAGATGCATCTTTTAATTCAATGAATTTATAACCATTTGATTTTGAATTTGGAGAAGAAATCTTTTTATCTCCTTGTCGATACTAAATTTAAAACACCCGAAACAAATTTTTCTCTCGCTATCGATTCACATTTGAAAACAACATTTTATCTTCTCTCGTTATCAGTCAGTTCATCTTACTATCGTTTCGTTTCACATCCGTAAACTCATATCCATTAGAATCCCTTGTTGGATGTTGAGTAATCGAAATACGTTCAATTTCTTTTATCATTGACTCGTTGAAACTCATATTATCCCTTTCCTTCGTCATAATGAGTTCAAAATCCATCCTTACTCTCTTTTTGTTGATCATACCATTGTCGAAGGAAAAGTCATTTTGCTTGCAAGCCATATCTCTTTATCGAAAGAGATCCATCTGTTGATGAAGTCGCAGATCGAGTCATTTTATCTGACAAGGTTGAATTTTTTGTTTGCATTTGACATTTCAAAATTTTAGTATGAGCTTCCGTAGAAAAATGACACTATAAGGTATATATTTTTCTAAATTGTTTGTTTGTCTATACTTTATATTCAAAATTTTAGTGTGAGTTTTGTGCATGAATATGATACAAGATTTTTATTATTATCATTTATGCATTGATATTAAGCAGAATTGCTCACAGTTCGAGTTCAGTTCAGTTTTAGTTCCGAACTATCAGTTTAAAGTTCATGGTTAAGATGAATCGGAACTTGAACCGTTAAGCTGCGGTTCTGATTAAAGTTCGATTCGAAAGCGATTCAAGTTTCGATTCATATACGGTTCAAGTTTCAGGTTCAGTTTTGGTTTCGGTTCATATTTAATTATAAATATAATATTTTTATTTTAATTATAAAATTTTAATAAAATTAAAAATAAAAATAATCATATTTTTATTAAAATGTATATTTTAAAATTAATATTATTTTTAAAATTTTTAAAATTAATTTTTAATAATTTTTTAAATTAAAATTTTTAATATTTTAAAAATTAATTTATTTAGAAATTGAAATCGAAGTCGAAGATTTTGATTTCGGTTCAAAATTTATATGAATCATAACTGAATCATTTTCAAAATGGTTTCGGTTACGGTTCAAAATCAAAACTGTTTATATTAATTTCAATTCGATTCAAAACTTAAAGGTTACGATTTGATTAATCGATTTGAACCGAACCGCAGTCACGTTTAATACTAAATTACGTTACTAAATGGTATTAACAAACAAGTTAATTGTCAAAAATGCTATTAATAAACAATTGACTAGGATCATTGGTTGCTTTGTAAAAATTATACTGTTACTTAGGTTTTTCATGTGGTAGACATTATTCATAACAATTTTTTTATTTTTTAACTATTCTTTTTTTCTTTGAAAAATCAAACAAAAAAATTATGATGTAACAAATATAATTAATGAACGAATAAAAAATTACTAAATAAAAAATAAATAATATATATTTTTAATAAAAACAAAAAGAGTATTAAAAATTTTAATTGTAAAAATTAAAAGATATTCATATTTATTATTTTATAATTATTTTTCTTCTATTTTATATTAATTTGTTTTTTATTTTATGTTATATTTTTTATTTTATATTAATTTATTTTTATTGTAATTTAATCATTAAAATGATTTTAAAGGACATTTCATTTTTTAAAAAAAATTCAAATTTCATTCAGAATCAATCTCCAATGCCATTCTTTTCTCCCCACTTTTATCTCAAAACCCCATTTGGTAGCATCATTGTGAAAAATGGAATATATTTATTAATTTTTAAAAATAAAATAAAATAATTTTTTATAATATATTATAATAATAATAGTTAACAATTAATTTTAAAAATCGTCAAATCAAAAATCAAATGGATGAGGAGATTGAGATGGGATGAGAAATACAAGTTTAGTCTTTTTTTCCAATTTGTATTAAATGTCCGATCTGAAACCTAAACCAGTATTTTAGTCACCCTATTACAATGACTTTTTGGGAATTAGTGTGTTAACATTTATTTAAAAATAATTTTATAAATCAAGTGAGTACAAAAATTAAGAGGGGATGATTTTTTATTAAAATAAATTTTTAGATAAATATTAAAAAAATTTAAGCTATATCTGTTTTTGTTTTATATTTTCAATGATTGAATCAATGAGATATTTAATATTTTAATTTAATTCAATTTAAATGAGAATATCCAAATTAAAAATATTATATGATAAATTTTTTATTTAAAATTTTTTAAAAATGTAAAAATATTTAAATTAATATTATAAAAATTTTAGAATTTTTTGAATCCTATAAAATAAGTTGTGAGCTTTGATAAATGATTTCAAAATGAAAGTTAAAATTTATTTTAAGTTATTTTTAATTACTTTAGTGATAAAAATATTTTTAATTTTATAAATGTTTGAACTAAAATTTAATTTATATTAAATTAAAAATTATATGTATAACTAATTCATGGGTCTATTAAAATTTAAATTAAAAATTAATTTAATTTAAAATTATTTTTATACTTACTCTAAAAAAATTATCCTCCAACAAAGCCCTAATTTAGTGGGATCCTTCCACATCCCTGAAAAACATGAACAAAGAAAGGAACCAAAATAAAATCAAACGACATTCTGGTCAAATGGTAAGGCATATTGATCCCAATTAGCTCAAAAAAATTAGCATTAGTGAAATAAATTAATTTTAATTTTTTCAGTGTATTTGGTTTACGAGAATAGAACTTCTTTTCTTAATCTATTTTAAATGAAATTATTTTTTTGTATTTAATTTAATTTTATTAAAAATATAAAATTTTTAATGAATTTTATTTTTGAAAAATTAAAAATTAAATTTTAAAATTATTATTTTTTGTCATTAAAAAAATATTTACATTACTGTAATATATCACATATTTTTATATTATGTTCTCTATTTACTACTATGTTTAACATTTATTAATTATATTGTAGTCAATCTTTCTACGAAGGATGTTCATCAGTCTCGTTAAAAAAAAAATTGCTATTTAAGAATTTAGTAATGAATTATTAATAAAAGTAAAACTAGCAATCAAATTTCATATAATTATAGAATCAAGAAAAGCAATTAAATTATTGTTTTTAAAAAATGAAAAAAGAGAAAAAAATATAAGTAAATATTTATTATTTTCTAATTTTGTAATAAGATATATCAGCTACAAATAGTAGGTTTTGATTACCGATTTCACTAATAAATTTCCACACAATAATAATGGAAACATATAATCCAAATTAAAATTATTTTCAGCTTATTTCTAGATAACTTTTGTAATTAAACTAAGATTCATAATATTTTTAAAGAAGGACATTTTTCTAATACAGAAATATGTACCCTGTAATTTTAAAGATATTCCTTTTTTTTTTTTTGAATTTAACATAAATAAAATAAAATAAAATTGCAAACAGTTAAGAAAAATGGAAAGAGGGAGCTTCAGGGCTGCTTTGTCATATGCATTGCTAGTACACATATTCCCATGCTCGTCTCATCTCTATGCATCCACGTGTCCCTTTGAGGCCATAAATATAACGTGCCAAACTTTCAAGGCATTCGTACTAGAAGAAGAGTGACACTATAGTGCTTCTTCTTAACCAGGGACGGTTAACGCAAAACCTATAAAAGCCCAATTTGAACGATCGTTATCCTCTTTAATGGTGATTTTTTTCCTTCATTGGGCCTTCAAATTTCCAGGGAAAATCTGTCAACTGTTTTCTTCCTCCCAACTGCTGCAGAATACTTCATCCATTTTCTTGCTTTTAGTTGTTTCCTGGTCTAGTTTGGTTGTTAAGAAACTATAAGTAAAGAAAAGAACACGAGGTGAACTCTATGGTTCTCTGTTTCCGTATCTTTTAAAGACAATGTTACAATGAAGGAAAGACCAATTGTCACGTACTGTACACTGTTTAAGCATTTCTGCGTCGCTCTTTTTCTTCATTCAGTTTTATTATGAAAAGAAACCAAATTTATTGGTTAAAAATCAGTTCGCCCCTTTTGGTTGTCTTCAAAAGTTGAGTTTCTGATTTGGTTCTCTCTTTATGTTGTTTCTGAATCTTTTCGCATCTTACGTGACTATCAAGTAATAGAAGTTGGTTTCCTGTTTCTTTTCCTTTGTTGCAGTTGTGTCTGTGATACTTTTGTTTCTGTGTGGAGTTATTAATTTTCTATCCATTAGAAAACTTCCTTAGTGACCGAAATCGAAGTTGACAGGTACCAATTGTTTCATTGTTTGTTTCCTCATTCTCAAAACAATGCATCAATATCGCCTATTGGTGCAAGGAAATTCATCGGAATGGTTAAGTTTATATTTGGATACGGTTCTCACTTTGATTTTTTGGTGAATCTCAATTCGGTTTAATTCAATTGACATCTGGTTTATGCAAAATGTAGCTTATTAAATCATTGGATTTGGCTTGTAAAATGCATTGGAGTTCGGTTTTAGTATATTAAACTGAGTGTAATTTGGTTTCTTTCTTTGGGCTGGGAAAAGAAGAGACCCTGTGCTTGGTGAAATAAAACAACAAGGACCGTAGGCCAGTGAGGATGGGATCCATGGCTGTTTGTGAGGCCTTGACTTCCAGCAGTAAGAAAAGCACAGGAAGAGAAAAAACTGTGAAAGCTTTTACATCATGCAGCAAGGGGACGCGTACTAGGAGTTCAAATAGTCCATCAAGTTTCGTCATGACTGATCTAGACTGGACAGATAAAATTTCAGCATGTCCTGTCTATTATCCATCAATAGAGGAGTTTGAGGATCCTTTGTCTTTTCTGCAAAAGGTTGCCCCTGAGGCTTCCAGATATGGTATGTGATAACTAACTTCATCTTGTAGTGTCTCCGAATGATTATGTAATTTGTTGAAAAATCTGAACTTGACTTCTTTTGGTTGTGTTTGGATGTCAATTGGGATTCAATTAAGTCTGTTTATATGAGTTTCATGCATTTTTTCTAGACACCACTTACATGTTTGTTTCAATGCTACTGATATAAAGGATAATTGTATTATTCAATGTCATTGTCCAAGTTTGCATGAAATATGCCATTGCTTGCAAATTGGTGTTTCTTAGATAAATTCCCACGCTGATATATTTTGGGTTGACTGTGTGGATTATACTTCAGTAGATATTTATGCTTTCCATTATAGGAATCTGCAAGATTGTATCCCCAGTGAAGGCTTCTATCCCAGCTTCTGATGTCCTAACTAAAGAGAGAAGGGGCTTCAAGTTTAGAACTTATGGGCAACCTCTTCGGCTTGCTAGATGGAATGTGAAGGACAAGGCTACCTTCTTCAAGGGAGGCAGGTGATGTTTGCAGAACACAAATCAAATAAGCCACTTGCTAGAATTTTGGATGTACATTCACTTCTCGAAGAGAAATTCAAGTACTTGGTTCTATTTGGCGTTTGATGAAAAGATCCCTTATAGTGAATGATACTAGCTTGATGCCAACTAAAAGCTTCTTCTCGCATTGTTCATTAATTAACATTTACGGTTACGGTTACTTTTCAGAAACTATACCTATCAAACTTTCGAAAGTATGGCAATGAAGGCATTTGCTCAAAGACTTCCTCGCGGTAGATACCTGTCTCCTGCCAAGCTTGAAAAGAGATTTTGGCAAGAAATGGTTGATGAAAAGGAAGATATGGTACAGTATGGGGTCAATATAGAGGGTAGTGCCTTTTCATCTTGTCTTAATGATCAACTTGGAAAAAGTAGATGGAACTTGAAGGTTCTTATGCCACCTTCTCTCTATCTGTCCCTTTGCCATTGCTTAGTTCATTTATATTCTTATATTCTTTTATTGTGATTCACAGACTATATCACAGCTCTCCAAATCAACATTTCGGTTGCTCGGGTATCAAATACCGGTGAGGCCATAACTGATCATGCCTTTCATCAATCTTGTGTTTTCAAATAAATTTCTGAGCCTTTTTTAAACTTTTTGTTAATTTATTTGAATTAGGGGATAACTGATCCCATGCTTTACATCGGAATGCTGTTCAGTATGTTTGCGTGGCATGTTGAAGATCACTATTTATATAGGTAGATCTTATATATATTATATCCAGTCTTTGTCTCTTCTTTCTGCTCTTAGCTAATCTCCACTTGTAACACATGAATTTCTGCTTGTTTTTCTATTTTATCAGCCTTAATTACCATCATTCAGGTGCCCCCAAAACATGGTACGGTGTGCCTGGTCATGCATCTGATCAGTTTGAGAAAGTAGCCCTGGATCATGTGTACATTAATAATAAATTATTCCCTGACACAGAGGATCAAGCCTTTGAATTGCTTGCGCATAAAACAACAATGTTTCCTCCAAATATCTTGCTGCAACATGATGTACCTGTTTACAAGACTGTGCAGATGCCAGGGGAGTTTGTGATCACCTTCCCTAGAGCATATCATGCAGGATTTAGTCATGGTAAAATACCATCTATTCCTTCTTTTCAATGCATAATTACTCCCCTCAATTCTTCATACAATTTTTCAATTACAGGTTTTAATTGTGGAGAGGCAGTAAACTTTGCTCTTGGTGACTGGTTTCCATGGGGGGCAATGGCTGCCAAACGTTATGCACTCCTTAGCAAGACTGTGATCCTTCCATTTGAGGAACTTCTCTGCAAAGAGGCCACCCTTCTTTCCAAGTCTCCAAGGAATACAATTTTAGATTACTCTTCTGCAGAACTGACCTCTCAATCTGCTATTAAAGTTTCCTTTTTGGAACATATACAATCTATTAAGATTGCTCTTTGCCATTACTTGAATGATTTAAGAGCGTTGTTTAGTTACTCGCCAAATTCTCAAGAAACAATTCTGTGTCACCTCTGCAAACGGGACTGCTACTTGGCATTTCTTGAGTGCAGCGGCTGTTATCATCATATGTGCCTTTTTCATGGTAACAGAGAATCTGTCACATTTTGGTTTGTTTTCCTTTTCCTCTTTTTCTTTTCTTTTCAGTCTTCTTGTTAGTAGGATTACATGTGCTCATGATGAACTGAGATACTCATGTTGTACAGGAACTCAACATGATCGTTGTCCAATTCCATGTAATCTAATTATTTGATTCTTGTTTTTGCCCTCTGTTACAGAGGTTAGGTCCCTTAACTGTTCGTGTTCGGGTAAACATGTTGTACGTCTGAGGGAGGACATATGTGAAGTAGTAGAAGCAGCTCAAAAGCTTGAAGTCGAAGAAATACAGGAGGAGATTCAACAAGAGAAATGCACCTACTTGGATATCTTCTCCTGCATTCAAGATGGATTTGCTCTCTATGCCAAGGTACTAATCAAAGCTGAAATCTGATCTTTACAAAAGACTTTCAGTTACGTTCTATGCAATCTTTTTCCCTTGTGTTATGTTAAAAGCATCTTGAACTTACCCTGTGAGCATAACTTGAATATTTTTATGAACCGGTGTCGAACAGAAGAACCTGCATTGGGAGGAATGTCCAGGGAATTGCAGAGGATGCCTCAGGTATGTCAATCGCAAAGAAAGGAATCAAGTTGAGTAGAGAAGCCGATAGAATTTGCGAGAGAGAGGCTCTTGTTCTGTATTTGATTTTGTTGTAAATAATATGATGGCAGTAGGCTGCCTCAATGAAATGCATATGTAATTACCGTACCTTTCACATGAAATATTCAATTATGCATTCCCTTTTCGGTAAACTGAGCATAATTTGACAAGCTGCAAGCAAACTCTTGCTTATTAAGTACAAGATCACCGAGATACTATCGAGTAGGGTGGATGGTTTCAGTAATTATAAACCTTGTTTTCCTTGTCAAATAATCTGACAAATTCTACTGCAACTCTGAGGGCATTGACAGAAGCCAATGGACGCAGGGTTGCTGAAACGGGTGTGCCTCCTCCACCAGCCAAATCAGATACACCACGGAACACAATGCAGGGCACCTTATTTGTCAAACATGTCTGCAACATATAACACCAACGTACACATTATCATCTGTCATAGTGAATTCTCAAAAACTGATTACTGAGGTGTTTTAAAGCAGAAATTTTCACTAACCATTACGATTGCAGCACTCTCTTCATCTACAGTGGAGACACTAAATTCCTTGAAAAGAAATTTTCTGTAAGCTGCATTGTCAAGGAACACATCAGCAGTAGCACCCTTCAGTCCATAGACAACTTTGGGAGGTTCAGGTAGGCAATTCGTAGCATTTACACATTGTTGTAATTCCAAATCCTGTAACAAATCAGATAAGACAGTCAGAGATATTCAGTAGTCAAGATGAACTACAAAGTCTCAGAAACATGAAGATGATGAAACCTGGAGTTGGGTGGCCATGTTAAACCATGCAGAATCTACTGGAAGCCAGAAAATCTCTTGCATTGGGTTCCCAGTGGAGTACAACTGCACTGGTGTGAACTCTATCTTCCCCAATAGATTGTCTCCCTTATCAGGAAAGTTGAAGTCTCCAACTTTCAGTTCTGGAAGTTCACCTTCCTCTGACTTGAATCCCTGTCCCTTGCAGGCATTGAAAAATGAAGAAAACATTATACACTCAAATTGACCAGAAAAGTCATCTCTGGCTGAAATGGCCAACCAAAACAAGAGGAAAGCTAAAATAAATAGAATAAAAATAAAAAATTAGCATAACAAATTCTCATATTTAAAAAAAAAAAACTGCAAAATATATATATTAGTTAGGCTCTTTTACTACACAAAGAGAACCTGAACAGGAGCTACAAGCCTAAACAACTAGACATGGGCTGAAACCCTAAACAGATTTGCTCCCTTCTGAGTTAACAATATTAGGATCCATAGAACTTTAAACTCATTCCATTAGGATAAAAATTCTATTAATACCTTAATTTAAACAAATATTAAAGTGGCCAGTTGGATCTTGGTTCTCCTATGCTCATGTTTTCTAAGAAATTTAGAAAATTTATAGTCAAAAATCAAATGTTTAGATAGGTAAGTTATTCATATTTTGTTTAATATAAAATTTTATTTTAATTTCTCACATAATTAGGATTTTTCATGAATAGTTCAACAAAAGTTTTTACAAGAATAATCACAATTTTACTTTTTCACAATACTCCTATTACTTATAATACTATTTTAATTAATTTTGTAAATCAACCAGAGTTGATATTTTTTAATTTTTATCGATTTTCACATGTCATGAAAAATCAAGTTGCTTATAATTTTTATTCCACATTAATTTTATAAATTTGTAAAAATTTGATACTTATGAAGATTCTGATTTATTGAAAATTTTTATTATTAGCTAAATTAAATATAAATAAGAGTAAAAGTCACAAAATTATGACATTTATTTTTAAAAAATATATATATATTAAATTTGAGTTAAAATAAGCTATATTAAAAATTTTAAGAATTAAAAATATTTAATTTTATACCCAAAAAAATTTAAATTATTATCACAAAAAAAATTTAAAATTTTAACAAATTAATACAGTTAAAAATTTAAAATTCATAAAAAAATAACAACTCATGAGTAGAAGATTATTAAAGTCTGAGTGATAAATTTAAAATGTAATATGAAATTTGTACGAGTTTTTTTTAAAATATTTTAATAATATAAATATTTTTAATTTTTTGATACCATTTTCAACAAATGTCCTATTTGAATGCAATTTATTCTGAAAAATTTTAAAAATCCAAAGTTGTGTAGAGAGAGAGAGAGAGAGAGAGAGAAAACATTTTGTGCCTATAAACCAAAGAGTACTCAAATGTTTTTTGCTTCATGCACTCAATTTATTCATTAGTCAAATGACTGAATTGGACACGGAAGTCTCTCTCCGTGGAAAGCTTAAATCCCAAAAAATAATAAATAAATAGAGAAAGAAAGAGAACCTTCCATTTCCAGGAACCTGTGTTGGCAACGTATCTCATCACACTAACATCACCCAGAGACAGGGAGTCGTTGGCGCTTCCGGCGATCCCATAATGAACGATTCCTTTAACATCAAACGCATCCACAAGCATTTGCACCGTTATGCCTGCATTCACTGTTTGCTCTCCACTCATCACGTAAACTACGCTCACGCCCTTTATCTTCCCCATGTGGAATCTTCTCCCTGCGCAACCAGCAACCCAACATCATCAAATCATCCTCTTCTTCGTCCCATCTACTAAGATTTTCATAGAAGTTCTGGAAATCGGCAGTGTCTGAACTGATCCTACTGATCCAGTTCATAAAAGGGTAACGGTGAAATTGGGGATCCCAGTCGACCCTCTCCTTCACAGGTGAGTTGACTCAGCACGTTGACTGAGTTGACTCGCCAAGTTAAAGAGTGATAACAAAATCTTCGGAGGGTGAGGTTCCATCCCTTGGATTGGGATCCACGTATTCCAAGTTTTATGAAAAGCCTTCTTTAGCTTACGTTGCTCCCTTGCTTTTTAGCCATAAAATCACATGACAAGATATATGATTAAGAACATGAGTTTTTATTTCTTCATATCGTTTGTTTACACATGAAACCTTGACTACTGAAGTAGAGAGGTACTGTCAAGAGAGAAAGAGATATATACCAGCGAGGTCAACCCAAGGGGTATCGGAGTTATGAACAAAGAAGCCGGAGTCACGAAGTGCCGCTTCCTCAGTAGGAAAAGCCATGACGACGCCAATGTAAGACCCTCCCTTCTGGTTCCCATTATCCACCACCTCGTGCACTAGGTGGCTACTCCTCAGCTGTATCCCTTGCTGCACCATCGCGGCCAGTGCCACCACCACCATCCACTGCCGGCAGATCATTCTGACAGTTGCGGAGGAGTGAGTGAGGAGACGATTAGGTGAGTAGCCACCGGTGAATTATTTATGCAGAAAAGAAGAGGAGTAGGTACGCTGTAGACAACACCTATAATATATATATATATATATATATATATATATATATTTGGAAACCGTGTTTCATGTGCCAATTTCTATTTCTTTGCACGTGCTTGTGTCAAACTTTTGTAAATGCTTCATGTAATTTTAAAAGTTTATTTATAAATTTTTATGCCACTGTTTTAAGTAAGTTTCATTTCCAAACAAATTTTGTGTAACTTTATTATAAATGACAAAATATGAAAAAAAAAAAAAGCTAAATGAAGCAGAAAATGTCAACCTACAGTGAGATTTAGATCCAATCTAAACTTATTACACTCTTAAAAATTGACTCAAGTCTGAATATGTATTGATTTAACGTATCCAAATATGGGTAAAAAATTCGCAAATTGAAAATAATTACCCCATAATTAGATAAGGAGTTTCTAAAATTGAATGTGCTAACTTAAAATTGTGAAAGCATATGCATAAACTTAGACAAAATTAAATCATTTTGAAAAAAAATTATAAAGATACATTATAAAAATTACACAAACACATTCAAGTATTATATAAACATTTAATAAAAGTTACATGGACATATTGAACACACTAGGCAAACACATTAAAAAAATTACACAAAAATTGAAATCAAATTAAAAAGTTGTTGAGTCCAAATGTGTCAATCCAAAGTTTAGTGAAAACATATTAAGGAAAGTTACACATCCATAATCTAGTCAGTATCATCCAACACTAGCTCTGCTTGCAACAGGAAATTTCCATTCATTTGGAAGCCATTACAGCAGCTTCAATCCACCAGTTACATCGTCTACCACTTCAACAGCTCCTGCATCAATGAGTGCTCGATAAGCCACTGCAACTTCACCATGATCAAGCATTGACAAAGATCGAGTGACTCGTTGTTAGAACTGAGACTACTATATTGGCTACTCTATATAATGCATGAAGACAAACTGTCCACTTACATGACTTGAAGCAGGTTACCAATGGAGCATCCAGGATACGATAAGACCAACTGTGTAAATGTGACATTTTGCTATTAAAAGACGATCCCATGTCACTGTGGCACCAAAAACACACATACACAGAAACACAGAGCAAAGAGAAAACAGAAAAGGAGAAACAAGAATCCATAGGTTTTACAGAGAAGAGAAACTTACCAAGAAGAGCCATCACCGTCCTTGAGTCTGAAAAAAAATTAAGATAGAGTCAGTTCTATTGTAATGTAAGTTGGATATTTCCTACAAGAATAAAATGATGTCACAAAGCCTTAAGAGATATTTCATGCAAGCTTACTTCCCTATATGGCATGGGGCATTCTGTAGCTTCTCAAGATCGATGCATTTAAAATCTTCTACTTCTCGAATAAGAAATTTCTGCAATAATGAAAAATGAGAGAAGATCATATTTTCTGATGTGCCAATTCTCTCATTTGCGAAACATTGTATCTATACAAAGTATTTTTATACATTGATTCGTCCCATTTTTCTTGTTTCTTCTTCCTTTTCCATTTTTCCTTTCAGCCTTTTCTTGCATAGTGAGATGGAGGGATGCAGATCTTTCATATGATCACATGATTCGTCCGGCACTGATCTTGGATTTCCACCCACAATATGCTCCTTCAACGCAAGGTATCTACTTTCTTGGCGTGACAGTTCTTCAGACAAGGTTCTGTTGACTGCTTTGCTACCTCCTATTTCTAACAAACTCAACTCTTCTTCCCCATCAACCAAGATTTCCGTCTTGTCCTCCACTTCATGGCTCTTATCTGCTTTGGGTGGTTCTTCAACAAAATAATTTTGACCTTCTGAAGCATGTATTGGCTTCTCATACTCACTGTGAATTCCAACAGACTCTGGGTTGTCAGCAATGTCCCACTCTGCTCCACAGTGGCTTGTCACCTTCAGGGGATACTTTCCAGCCATTGACATGTAGGCAGAGCTACAACATACTATAGTAAGTTAAAAACATTTTTTCTTATTCAGTGAACTCTTTGGTTTTGAAGAGCCATAGTCCAAAAGAAGGAAATAACGAAAAATAAAATAAAATAATCAAAGAAACTTCAATTTACCTTGAAAGGTTGTCAGATACATTCTGAGCAAGAAAAACTCCAACTACTGAATCCACGACAGAACCTTTCCATGGTTTGAATTTTCTATCACCTGCAAGTTTAATTCTTCTCTCAGTAAGTAGCAGGCGATTCAGAATGCTAATATGATCACCTATTTTTCTTTAGATTTAATGCCTAAGTAGATCTTCAACTCTACAACTTTAATTCTTTCAATAGTAGATTTATTTTGCTGACAAATAATCTTCAGGTTTTGGTTAAATCATATTCGTCCACCTGGCTGAAAGTATAATCACCAAGCAAGAATGTACCTTGGAGTAGATGCATCCTTTTGATAAATAAATCCACCCGGCCATGAAAGGCTTGTCGTTCACCTTCCCCCTGTTTCTCCCTTGCCTCATCTGCTGTTTCTTCACCCTTAACATCATTTATAATCTGCCGTTCCCATTCTCTAATGGTCTCCGTGTCAAGATCAACTTTTAGTGGGTTTGGTTTCCATTTCTTAGTGGCTACAGATAGCTCCTCAAGAGGAACCATTGTGCCACCACTGCCATGAGAGTATTGTGCACCATAATCCTGTAACAGTTCTGTGGCCGAAATAATATCCTCTATCTTCCTCCTCCTCTGGTTCTTAATCGTAAACAGTGTCCCCAGCTTGCAATGAGGGTCTTCTGCAGCAACTTGTCTCTCTGTATCAGGATCAAGTTTAGCCCTTTCTGTTTCCTGTTTCTTGGTTGCCTCAAATGACACTGCACTCAGGCCAGGCCTAGTCCCTTTTGCACTATGATCAAGCTCTCTGTCATTGATATCTAGATCTTCCATTTTCTGTATAATGCTAAATTCTGCAGAAACATGGCTGCCAAACTTCATAACAGGTGTCTTACTACTTAAAATTATTTTGGCTGCATCAAAAGTGAAATTATCACAATAAAATGATTTGAAGCAAGGTGGCTCAGTTAAAGTAACAATATGCTGAGAACTTTGGACTAGTGAAAGTACCTTCTGATTTTATAGTGGGCCTAACATCTTCATTCTCCACTACAGTGACCCTAAGATCTTTGGGTGGCGACTGGCTGCATACAGGAACTGCCGTGAGGGAAGACAAGTTGCACAACCGAGTTACTCTTTTTGATCTCTTCTTCTTTCCAGCGACTTCAAAGGCTCGGTTTCTTTGGGCAAGTTTCGCCTTTATTCGCCAACTGCCATCTACTACATCTGGATCAGCTAATGGAATCAGAAATCCCACATCGAACAGGTCGACTTTGCATCGCCTGGTCAGCCTTTTTCTCTTGCACTTGTTTGGGAAATTTGGTCCAATTCTTTTGCTGCTATCAAGACACTTGCTCATCCGAAACAGGTTTCTATGGCTTGCATCAGAAAGATAAACTTTATACTTCAACATCCTCTTTGGAAGCTATAAAAACCCAAAAACAGGAGCAAACCACTAAGTGCAGAAGCACAAAAACAAGAACCTCCTCTCACAAATAAGAACCAGCAAATCTTTGTCCTGTGTAATTAATTCAATTGCCATTTAAGTTCTTGCCAGTTTGTCTCCCCCACCTTTATTCAAAATTCTCCGCAATCAGCGCCCACCAGCGGTTACACTCATGCCACTATCTTCTCAACATCTCCATTGCAGTTTCGGGTGTCAGTTTCCGGAGCAACCTCCAGTTCTCGGTTTGTCCACGTTTCTGGCAGTAGCCGGCCTTTCACTTGTTTGAAGCGACGTTTTGTCTCTGTTAAGGAAAACTAAATGGCATTAAAAACAATAAATTATTATAATGAAATCATAGTATTATAAAAATAAAATTTAAAAATGAGATGAAGAATCTGACATTGCGTTGAATTTGTTATTAAAAATCATAATATTGTCATATAAAAACATAAAATTTATATAAATAAAATTATATTATTTATTGATTAAATTATAATTATTATTTTAAAAAAAAAATTATATATTTTTAACTTAATGTGATTGACAAAAGATCAAGATTATGCGCAACTTATTAAGGCTCAAAACTTGGAAGTTTAACTACATTTGAGGTAAGTTTATTATATATATATATATATATATAAATGCAGGTTACAAAATAATGTTGCCATTTGCCCCTTTGATTATGGTCACGTTATTTCCATTTTGCCATTTGATGTAATGTTGGTTGATGTCTATTGTCATGCCATTTCTTTTCATGTTCTTGTCATTTATGATTCATTTTTCGTTACGTTTCAACCAAGTGATGGTGTGATTTTTATCGTCTCATTATTGCTCATAATTGTGCTATTTAATAAAATTGATGTGATCAGGTCATTTACTAATTTACGTATGATTTCTTGTAATTTTTTGTCTAATTTCATGCCAATTTGTAATCATGTTTATCACCATTTGCAGATAAAATATCTACTTTTTTTAAAAAAAAAAAAAGCCAATAATATATTCATATGAGACATAAATTAGATGAGTGAAAAAGCCAATAATATATTCATATGAGACATAAATTAGATGAGTGAAAATTCAATTTGGTGAATTATATATTGATATAGAAGACAATGTAATATCCTTTAGCTGTGCTTCGTAAAGCCACAAATTTTGATCTTTAATGGCCTTTGCAACATTGAAGTGCAAGCAAAATAGAAGTTAGGAGAGAGAGAAACAGAGGGAAACTGCGCAGATTTTGACTCTTTGAAAGAAAAAGAACGTTGCATGCATCTTTTATGACAGTTTTATTCTCATAAAAAGTGAAAGTAAAATTAACTTTTAAGTCACATACCAAATATCTGTGAACAAAAAAAGAACCATGGTTCTTTTTTTTTTAACATTATCGTTTACAATTTAGAAAAACTATAAGTTACCTTCCAATTCACATAAAATTTTTGAATTTATATTTTTTAATCAAATAAATTTGAATTTTTAAAAAAAATTCAAAAAATTTAATTTATTAAATTCTTAAATAATAATAAATTTACTTGAATTCATTCCTTAAATTTAAATAAATTTTGATAAAATGAACCTTTAAACAAATATTTTCAATATTACAAAATTCTGAATATTTTAATAATGATAAATTAAATACTTTTTAATTTTATAAAAAAATTTAAAATCAAAATTTATTGTAAAAAATCTTTAATTTAAACATTTTAAATATTTTAATATAATTATTTAATTTAAATTAATAGATCAAAACTTATTTAAAGAATCTTAAAAATAAAAATAAAAATAAATTTTTTTTAAAGAAAAGTAAAGCTTAACAATTCACAAAAATTATTTGGTATCATCCATATCCTCTCCACTGCAGATGCTTTGATCCTTATAAATGGAACCCTAAAGTAATTTTCATCAACATCACAAAGGGCAGCTGAAAAGGGATTAAAGGATCCAAAATGAATTTCTGGTAAGCTTCACAA
This sequence comes from Moringa oleifera, assembly GCA_021397835.1. NCBI lineage: Eukaryota > Viridiplantae > Streptophyta > Magnoliopsida > Brassicales > Moringaceae > Moringa > Moringa oleifera. The sequence goes on from JAJFZO010000094.1 coordinate 1,273,581, forward strand.
AGATCCGAGAAGACCGTTTCTGACACGGGAACAGCCAAAGTTGCTCCAATAATGTAAAATGGTTGTGTCCATAATCTAGTCAGTAGCTCTGCTTGCAACAAGCAATTTTCATTCATTGGGAAACCATTACAACAGCTTCAATCCACCAGTTACATCGTCCACCACTTCAATAGGTCCTGCATCAATGAGTGTTCGATAAACCACTGCAACGTCACCATGATCAACATATTGAAAAAGATCGAGTGACTCATTGTTATAACTGAGAACCACCACATCGGCTGCTCTATATAATGCATCTAAGTTATCCATGAAGGAAGGCACAATGTTCATTCACATGACTCGAAGCAGGTTACCAGTGAAGCCTCCAGGATACCATAAGACCAACTGATGTAAATGTAACATTTTGCTATTAAAATAGGATAACCATGTCAAACTCATTGTGGCACCAAAAACACACAAACACGTACACAGAAAGACAGAGCAAAGAGAAAACAGAAAAGGAGAAAAAAGACTCCATAGGTTGTACAGAGAAGAGAAACTTACCAAGAAGAGCCATTACCGTCCTTGAATCTGGAAAAAATTAAGATAGAGTCATCGTAATGTAAGTTGGACAACCAACCGTAAACCGCAAAAGATCAGTAGAAGTGTAAAATTGGATACAGGCAACCGTGAAGAAACAATGGGCTACTTGAAATAGCATTGTCATAAATGAGAACTAGCTTGAGATGTTTCGGGAAAAAGCATTCACAGAAATTAAGATATAATCAAGCATGCTTATCATGCTAACTCAAAGCACCCAGAACATCAAGAGGAAGTGCCACAACCTGAAAACAAATTCAAAGGGGGAAGCTCATGCTAATGAAGCTTTAACAATGATACAAATCTCTTTTTAATTTGCCATTTTGTGAAGCACGGACCTCTGCTTTGTGTGCATTGGGAATTTTACAATCACGCTTCCATTCCATCGAACTTGCAATATTGATATGAAATGCGGTCAAAAATTTCTAGAACTTATCAAACTCTAGGTTCCAGAGTTGTGACTTCCTAAATATCATGACAAATACTTCTCTAACCTTCAGATAACATTTACTTTAACAAAACTAGTTCTTCCAAGTATCTATAGTTCAATAACTAAAGCTTGAATGTAATTATTGGCCGCTATGAAGGCCACATTTCAAATTTAAATTTTGTGCTAATTGTAATTTTTCATCACTGTATTTAAATAGCACTCTCAGTTTTCATCCCACATGCAATTACAACAATTTGCAAACCATGCTATCTCATAATATCAAATGAGGACTATTTATAAAACTTGCCTTCAAAATAAAACAGCCATGGTTCAGTTCAAAAAATAATGATACAGCCATGATTGACATGTGTAGTTTGCGTGACACATAACACATGTCAGACATGTTAGTTAAGGCCAAATCTACCAAATTTTAGTCTCATTCTATTGCTGTGAAGATCATCTCCAACATATTACAAAATGGCCTTCACAAAAAGAAATAATGGGAGCAAATTTGTTAATTCATCAGATTTCTCTTTAACAGGCACGTCTAGCACATGCGATTTGTCAGGTGTGCTCCATGTGTCGACCCTAACTATTTAATTTTGGTAAAAAGTTTAATACATATCCCTATTCAAGATAGTGAGATAGTGTAAGGTGCAAGTTGTTGCAGTTAGATGAATGTGATGGAAAATCGCAATCAGATGTAGATTTCTAATTAAATACATCAATGCAATTTGTCATTAACTTAAATTCCAGTTTTCGCTCATCCTAGATCCAATTAATTATGTAGAGCAAGTTCTTTGCATGCTTAAGGTCAGAAGCACACTCACAGGAAAAAGTGAAATTCTAAGACACACAAATAAATAATCTCCATAGAAACCAAGCCCAAAACTCACTTGGTGCAATCTGTGTTCTTCCCGCATCAATTGTGATATGGGTTGGTAACTTGAGTGATTTTGCTCTTTCCTGTCAAAGTTGCGAAGGACATTAAATGTTTACAGGGACAAAGAAACTAGAACAGAATCTGTACAAAGAAATAGAAGTGAAATGCATCTCATCCAATTAAAGGTAATTACATTCCTGTTGTAAAACTTTCATCGTTGACAAACAAAGTACCATTAACAAAAAGTCAAGAGACTTCACATGGAAGACTAATTGATAGAAAAGCAAGTAAAACATCCCAAACTTATGCACATCGAAAAGCAAAAGATGTGTATTAATATAATAAAACAATGAACAAATACAATAAATTAGAAAGAGCATCACTACCCGCATAACACAAGAAAAACTCATTATAGACCTACAGATCTGGTTCCAATTCACAGATAACTCTATTAAATTTGGGGAAAACAATGTCATGAAAACCAAGAATTTATGTAATATCCATTATCAAAGCCATCCATTCGTAAGGAACTTGGCCTCAGCAATCTAATACAAGATCCATAAAATTTGACATAAAAATAAGAATCCTTTTACCATAAAGCAACATTTGAATTACTAATGAGTGACAAATATTTTCGACATAAAACCACAGCTGTTGTATTTACTGAACGAAGATGCATAGAACTTGCAAGTTGAACGATACTTCAGCTATGAAAAACTATGCACGAAATGTATCATGGCAGGCACCATTATTATTCTTATAACATACTGACTTGTAATACTAGCATCTCTTCCTCAGTTTCGATTTTCAGAACCACCTTTGGCTGAGCACACATTTCCCACCTGTATTGACAAATTAATTGTGATTGGCTAGGATAGAGAGAGAAGAAAAGAGGAGAAGGGAGACAACAGATGCTTCACACCATTCAGAAACCCAGATCAGTGTGTAGTGATACCTGTTCAAAGCTTTTGGTGCCCGATGAAGGAGCTTTTTATAGAGACCCAAAGTTGCATGACTGGCCAACAAAAACAAAAAGGATTTGGAACATAAATTAGAACAAAACATAATGCAATGACAAAAAAAGAAAAAAGAAAAAAAACAAAGAAACATGTAAGACAAAGTATGAGCAGACCAAATCTTATAGGGAATAGAACTAAAGAAATTATGATTCAATGGCACACAAATTACCAAAATAAGAATTCCTGTAAGAAATTTATCGGATTTGCCAGGCTTTCTATATAGATGATATGGATTAAAGACTATATATATATATGTTTCTTTTGAAAAGAGCAATTTTATAAGAAATGTCAGGGAAGAACTGACAAACTCAAGCAGTAAATTGGTAAAGGATAATTAAAAGAGAAAAAACTGACAAACCCTCAGTTAACAAATTTTTAACCCAGCTTTGTCGCAATCAAATCACTAAATAATTCTGAATATCATGTTTGACTGCAACTCTACATATCTATAAGCGCCAAGAGACAAAATTTTAGCCAGACATTCCAGCATAATCTGCAGTATGAAAACTGCTCTGTCTATTGGCAGTCAAGCATCCCATAACCCTCAAGCATACCTAGCCAAAAAGATAATCCCAAAAAACTCTGACATCACCTTAACAACTAGCAATTACAGCTTTGATTAGTAGATAATCAAATATACAGCTTAATCTGACAAGCTATATATCCCAACCATTGAGATTTGGATTGATAATAGAACATTTCAAACTATAGAAAAAGTAAATCATATTTAAAACCTAACAGAATTGAAGGTCACCTGCATTGGGCAGCAATTTTTCCTTTTCCCATTTTAAGATCATTTCTCACAACCAAAACCTGGAGATAATTAAAACGAAACACAGAACTTCAATTTGTGATTTGCACTTGAGAGAGAGAGAGAGAGAGAGAGAGGTGTAATACCATTTTAAAATCTTCTAGAATATCAGCCAACTTTTCAATTTCAAGGGGTTCTTTGGCCCTATTCTTCTTACTTCCACAACCAACTGCATTCTCTTTAGCAGCTTTGGCTGAGACAAAGACGCGAGCAGGACGGCGTGTACCAATGCAGTAACCCAGCACAAGGCAGCCTGCCCCAACTATGATGGTACTCAACCATGTGAGATCCATTGTCCGCGAGGAAAAACAAGAACCCTTTTTTAGAGACTCGCCCAGGCCAGAATACGTGTTGCAGGGGAATCCTTATGCTGGCAATCAAATGTTTGCAGGCTGCCTAAAGTAGATCAGGATAAAGGAGTATCATCATTGAACAACAGTGATCTCACATCCATATCCCACCCAACAACAAGAAAACAAATAAAAATATCACAGTAACGGCAACTCGTTCTACCAATCATGATATACCAAATAAGGATAATTAAGATGAAGAAGAAAGCATTTCCTTCTGCAAGGCAAAGAAGTAATTCTAGTTTTATGAAGATAAACAAATCATGTTAGCACAGTATCTACAGTATAGGTTGCCTAGATCATTCTAGTAAAGAAGAAAAGGTAAAATACAAATCCCCTTTTTTCAGCACCTCCAAGGCAAATTATTATGAATACGCAGAACAACAAAGACATCATACAGCTAACTCCACTAAGTCTTAGCCCCAGCTACTTGAATGTTAGTCAGTAAATGGATAATTTGAAACATCTAGCTATGCAGCAACACAATGCTCCATGAATCCTTCACAACATGGCCCTACTTATAACTCAACCTTCAGCAAGGCTCTTGCTTTTGATTTACATTGAGCCCAAATAAAACCACTCATATAGTAGTGGCATTCACACCTATAGACCTCAATGCAATGAACCATGTTCAACAACTTTCTCCCATCTCATCCTTTATCATATGCATTCCTAAAACCATCTTTGCTTACAGCTCAACCATGTTAAGATCGTGATTTATCCATGGTCATATTTATTTATCCCCACTTTACTTGTGCTGCAGGCATTATTAGCTATATGTACCAATATCAGACACTTACAGATTGAAAATCTGCTAGGGGGATTTCGTTTTGTAGTATACACTATAACATATCAATCATATGAAAATATTTTCACGACACCCAATGTGCCACAACAGCAACAATCATACTTTCTCAGGTAACTGGATTCAACAGTGCAGTTTTTTCTTTTAATGCACGTTTAAAGATACAATCTTTTGAATAAAAATGGCTTGAAATCATATAAATATCTCAAGCCAAACTATGACTATCATGATTCATTTCAATATCACAAATCCACAAGAAGGACAATTTATAATTCACAAGTTTACAACATTGGAACATATTCAAAGTTTTTGAGGTTCCGCAGAGAACTTTTCTATATTTTAGTTGATTATCTCAATTTGTACTTCATATTTTCAATTGGGACATTTACTGTATTTCAATTTCATCATATTTCTGATAGCATATTCCATCAACAATTCTTTTCTATGGAAAACAAAAAATTATACACACTTGTATTACTTACAAGACCGGACCTTGAAAAAATCAAGCAGCTCCTCTTCACTTGCAAAAGGGAAAAAAAAAAGGAAAAAAAAAAAAAAGAAGTTCCCTGCTACCCATTATTTTAACATATGCACCATCTACCTTTACAAAAGAAACAAAAGCATATTCCATAGTTAGGCATAAAATTAAAATCAATTTTACCTGCTAGAGCCTGTAATAAAAGAAATGAACCAACATACTATTGTTAAGCATAAAAAAGATCAAATTATAGCCACAATACCATCATGGACATTTCCAAATCATCAACATGAAAGAGGTCTGAAAAACTGAGAGAGAAAGAGAGAATTGCATGCCGCAGCTATCACCAGCATAAATATGCTTTCCGCAGAATTGAAGCATAATGCCCATTTTATCAAAGAAAAAAATGCTTATTGATTGTAATAATGCAAAATCTACTTAAATGAATCATAATTTGACTTGTAAAAGCCAAATTTAAATTTTATTAAGCACAGCAAGAGGGATGAACAAATACTTCCAATCTCAATATTTTTTTTTTTTCACAAACATCAGTTAGCATTCTAATCGCGTGGAACTGCAAAATCGTCCGGTACCCAAGTCGACGAGGTTTAACCATTGAAAGAAAACAAGAAAAAGAAGGTCGAGTAGATGGGTGAACGACTCGTGACCTAAAAACTGAATGAAGCAAGCAAAACCAAATGGGGTTGCTTAGGTTGCCCGAATCATCGCCGTCCCCATCATTCTCGAAGGTGGCTTGAAGAATGGACCATGGAGAACGAAGTAAACGGATCCGTTCACCTCATACAAACTTTGCCTCCGTTGATAGAGATCTTATTTCGTTTTCTAGATATTTCTCCGTATTTGGCTCACGCTGCTCCCTTCCGTTGTGAGAATGAGAAAGGGAGATGGTGATTAAAAAAGAATGTAAAATCGTAAGCTAAAGCTTTTATGTTGCCAATCAATGCAGGACTCGGTGATCAGAGCAAAGAAATAGTGCAATGAAGAGAAAGTCAGTACAGTGTAATGAGAATAGGGAGAGCTTTCTAGTACTATTTCTGGTCATGAGAGAAATGATAAGATCTGTAATAAAGGATTCTCAGAGGGTTAAGTGATCAGAGTTCTGACTAGGGTTTTTCTTTTTTTTTTTTAACTTTGACCTTTCTCTCTCATTTAAAATTTTCCCTTTTGCTAGTGAGCAGAGAGAATAGAGAATTTCATTGAAGAATCTTGTTGATTCTGGCCGTGGGTACCAATGGGAAGTCCTTCCCAGAAACATTAAAATACATATAAAGTTAATCTGGATTAAGAATAATAGATATGAAATGAGATAATTCTTTGGAATGCAGCATGGCCATTGATATTGGGGAAGAAATGTGGAAATTTCTGGCCCAACATAAAGAAAGACACCTTGTTTCAGGCTACTCCAGACCATATACATCAAGCTCTATCTTCCACCTCTGCCCAAGCCTAATAAAGAAAAAAAGGTCTGATACAGAAACCAAAAAAGGGGAAAAATGAGAAGTCTTACTGATCTAAGTTTCTGCGCTCGAAATTTATTTTGTTTTCATCATGTTTCTTTTTGTTGAACAAAAGCAATGACAATGACAATGACAATGACAAAATTTTCACTCCAAAAAAAAATTAATATAATAATTAAATTGATTATATATATGATTTTTTAATTTATTATAATTAAAATTTATTAATAAATATAAAAAATTAAAAATACTTTTATTATCACAATATTTAAAAAGAGCTCAAATAAAATAAGTCTAAATAATTTTCACTTATATGTTATATTTAATAAATTTTAAAATTTTAAATATGTTAAACTTAAATATAAATATATATGTATATTCAACATCTTAAAATTTTAAAATTTTTGTAATATTAATTTAAATTTTCTTTTATCTGTAAAAATTTATATCCTCAATTTAAATAGTTTTTAAAAAATTAATTATATTATATAAATTAAATAAATTTAAAATTAAAATTAAAATTAAAATTTTTCCGTACAATATCCATGAAAACCTCCTTTAAAAAAATTAATAACATGTTATCAATGGAATCAAATTGAAATATGTCATACAAACTTGATTCAATCAATATTAGTTAATAGAAAATAGACATAATTTATATTTTTATATTTACTTAATAATTAAATATTAAATCTTCACATTCATGTTTTAATATTTTGAAATACGCTAAATAAAAATTTCTCCTTTTTTTCTTTGTTTACTTATTTAAACAATTAAAAAAATTTCTTTGTTTACTTGTTTACACAATGATTATGAACTTCTAACTTATTCACTTTTTCAATATCTTTGTATTTTTCAACAATTTTTTATTAAATAGTTATAAAATTTATTAAAAATAATGAATTTTTTAAGTCAATTTAGTCATATAATTAAAAATTAAGATAAATATTATATAAAACATTAATATTTACTTTATATTACTAATCAAATTTTTATTTTTAAAAATTAATAAATTGAATCTTAATCTATCAATTTGATTTAAATTAGACATTAGCTGAAATGACTTTAAGAAAATTAAAATATGTTCACTTGTTGAATTATCTTAAAAATGATTCAAATGAATTATTCATTCCATTTCGATTTCATCTTTCAATTTTAATCAATTTTTTATTCACAATCAATTTTTTGTGAATTTTTTAAATTTATGATAGTATAAATTTTTAAAAATATATTTGCATTGTTCAAAATAATTTAAATTTATTTTTGATAATATTTTGAATTTTTTTACATTTATAAAAATTTTAAATACAAATTTATTTATATAAAATCTTTAATTTGAATATTTTTAATTATTGAATTTTATAATATTTAATTTAATCTAAATTAATAAATTAAAATTGGATTTGTTATTTATAGAGCAAAGCTTTTATAATTCAAGGAAGTTAGTTTTGAATAGTAATCTCTAAAACAACTATATAGAAAAAATTAAAATATTTTTAACAATATTACGCAAATCTATCCGTCTTCCTTGGCTCTTAAATGAATCATTAATTTTGAGTAAAAATATTTCCCTTAAATAAAAGTGAAACCCTAACTTAACCCTCTTAAATATTTATTCTAAATAAAAACATCTCAGATTTTATTAATCAATCTTTATGAGAGACTATGTGAATTATTGATACACGTGAAGTAACAAATTTCATCAATTCTTACGTTATTTTAAAAATTCATATCTAAAAAATAAAGATGTACATCAATTAAATGAAAACCTTTAATGGTAGAATTGATTGCCCATAAAGATTAATTAGATCAATAAATGATGTACCAAACCATATGATTGATTGGGTTTCAAGGGTTGATGATAGGCTTGGACCATGTGGATGAGTGTAACCATGTTGAATGTGGCCAAATCATCAACAAGGTGAACTTATTGCAACCATTAATTACATGAACATTCATAGAGTTTACACCATGCATGCCAACATTACATAAAGACTGAATCAAAGTTACAAGGGCTTTATAAAAATTATAAGAAAGTATTCTAATTTTTTTGGAAAATTATGAAAAAACGACAATCATAAATTCACACAAAAATATTCTTTTTAGACAAAACCCATGAAAATGTTTGACCAAAATCAACTCACTTTAACATCAACGCTTAGGTTTTTATCTTTCAAAAAAATATTTAGGCACAAAAATTGTCCAAAAAATGTAAATAAATCATGCAACATAAAAGCATTCTACCAATTATGCATATTTTATATGTTTAGATCCCAATAAAAAGCAGAAATGCATACAAAAGGGAAATGTGATTTCATTGGAAAACACATTTTGCAACAATATCTTCTATAAGCTAACTAAAAATGAAGAAGCTTATCTTATTATTATTATTATTATTATTATTATTATTGTGCAAGCTGTGGTTGTGAATAATATTGACTTTTGAGAACTAATTGATGGCCTATTGCAATAGAGAAGGAGAATATTCACGAAAAATTTTGAAAGAAAATGAAAAATCTAATTAAGTGCGACCAAAGAGAGATGAATTGGGTTAAATAGCATGAATTTTGAATATGATGGCATTACTGTAAATTAAGCTTGTTTAAGGATATTTTTATTAAAAAGCATATAAAAAAAAAGAAACAATTAAGCTATTACAGTAAGGATATTTTTGTAAAATCAATTGTTAAAAAAACTAAAAAAAAATTACTCTAATTTATTTTTTAAAAAGTGAGAATAAAGAGTTTAAACCATCTTCAATGGCCTCCCAAAATACTAAATTGATGCTAAAAAGTTTTTTTTTTTTCAACTTCAATGAAGCACCAAATTACTGAGTTTGGAGAATACTAAATTGGTGTAATGGTGCAACACCATTCATTACACCAAATCTTTTATTTTTCAAAATTTTTAAATAATTTTTATTCTTAATTAAATTTAATTTATGATATATAATTAAATATATAAATTATATTATTATAAAATAATTATATTATTAAAAATATACCATTAAAAAGCTTTCGAATAATATCTATATTTAATATATAATAAATTTATTTAAATTACTTGTATTAATTAAATACTTAATTAACATTAAAATTATATATGATAATAAATTTTTATGTGAAAATATATTTTAAAAAATTATTAATTATAAATTAGTAATAAAAATAATTTCACTTCCACATAGATAGAATAAAACTAAAATTCATTCCAATTAAAATCATAACTAAAATGAACATAATAATAGATTAATGACTACGATATAAAGTTTAAATTGCAACATTCAAAAGTAAATTACTCCAACAATAATAAACTAATTTTAAAACTATTATTTAAAAATTAAAATTAATGTAATTAAAAATTAATTAAATTAATTGTTATTTTTAAAAAATTTAATTATCTTAAATTAATTTTATTAAAAATTACATAAAATTAATTATTTTATTATCTCAAATAAATTAGTTAATATTATAAATATTATGTAATGATATTTATTATAAAATATTATTAAAAATATTAATTATACTCATTTTAATATAATACATTGGAGGTGAAAGAGTTTTGGTGTTAAAATATTTTTAAAATAAGTTTTTTTTCTAATCAAAATGGCGCAATTTTTGATATCCAACATCAGAGATGGTCTTATGTTTTCCATTTAATTCTTTTTCTACCTAAAGTTGATATAATTTACTCTCCATCAAAAAATATATACATCAAATTGAAAAGTTCAACAGAGGGCAATAAAATTATTGTTTTATTTTTCTCAAAATCAATTTCGTAGATTGACGTATGAGGTCTTGATTATTTATTTTATTTATGAAAATTTTAAAATCATATGATTTGAAAATTAAAGTCGTACATAATTTATTTTCATAAATTAAAGAAAACCAAACAATTTTTTGAGCTTTAAATTTGTAAGAATAGAAATTGGAAATCAGCAGCTTTTATTAGCTGTGCAACAAGAGGTTAAAAAAAAAAAAAGAGTCCTTAGTTCTAAACTTTAAATGATTTAATTTATGTCTTTTCTTTTATCAATTTGTTTTTGTTATATATAAAAATATTTAATTTATTTTAAGTATAAATTGAGTCTATAATTGGATTTGATTTAATATAGGTTAGGGGTTTAGGATAATTGAAATTGCAATTTATATACTATGAATCTTAGATTTGGTTTGAGCTTACATATGTATGTATACATTCTCATTTTTTTTTTGAATAATGATATCGTAATTCTCGTATTTCTATAACATACATTCTTATTATTCTTGACGATTTAATCGTTGATTATGCTTCAATTGATAGCACATACATATTTCAATATTTGATATTGAATTTTTACTCTAAATAATAATATTAACTCTTGGGTTAATAAATAGTAAATTTTTAATTTCATTAAATTAATTATACATCTGTTAATTTAATTTAATTTAAATATTATTATCATTTTTAATGAGAAATTTAATTTTTTACAATTAATTTTACATAAGATTTCTCAATTTAATTCAATTTAACCATGATGCTACCTTTTTTCAGAAAAACTATTTAAATTAAAAATCTTACACAATAATTTTTTTACTTAAAATATTTTATAAATATAAATAAATATTTATGATATTATCATAAAAATTTTAATTTTTTAAATAATAAAAATATACTTTTAAAATTTGTATTATCAAAATTAAAAAATTTATAAAATCAAAATTTATTTAAAATTTTAAATAAAATATAAAATTTATTTAAGTTATTTAAAATATTGAATAAAAAATATATTCTTGATTTTTTTATTATTTAAATTTAATATTTATTTAAAATTATTTTTTAAAAAATAAACATGTAATTAATCAAATTGATATATTAAATATTTAAATTATTTCAAAAAAAATTTCATACGTTAACCTCCTAATGCCTCATCCAAGGAAACTGAGGCGGGCAAGCATTGAGAATTGAGAACTGGGCCTAAAGCCATTTGGTGGCGCTCCTTCCCTTTGTGTTTTGTTTTTGAAGCATAAAGCGTTAGTGGGTTACTTGTCAGTGGGGCAAAGAGAAAGCCACATCTCAAATTTCGTAAATGACCATCTCACCCACCAACTCTTGACTTTTAGAAGGGAGAGTTCCCCTGTCAAAACATCTATTTAAACATCATGGACCTCCGCCAGCCAATTCCTTTCGTGCCAACTTGGGGGCCAATAATCAATTACTTTACATTATCGTGCGTGATCGATGGTTGAGGTATACTTGCAGACATCGAAGGTGATGGAGGTCCATTGACCATGAAGTGGTGCCCCACCATGATATCTGCTCTCTCGTTTAATAGACGTCATACCCGAAATTCAAATACTAATTGACAATATTAAGAAAAGGAAAAGATTAAATAACTGCGAAATTAGGGGGAAAAAGAGCATTGTAATTGAGAGTGACTGAAACACCAACGAAGATCAACAAACAAAGCTTTACCCAGTCCATTCTTCGTCCTCGTCTCAACAACTCGCTGTTTCAAAGGTAAAGACTTTCTATTCCTTTTCTTTCTTTTTTGTTTCTGTAAGTCAAAAATGTAAATAACAAAGACAACATTCTCGTCATTATTGTTGATGGTATTATTTTGGTTACTATTTTTTCCGGCTTTCTTTGATTTTATCAGTTCACTTTGTCTCTGGGGTTGAACTGGAAAGAGCTGAAGAAGAAGTTAAATCGTGAAATACTGATCTTAATCGTGCCAAATTCACTATATTTGGACTTCTTTTTTGGGGATGGGTGCTAGTTTTGCTCAGTAATTAAACAGACCACTATGCTTGTTTAGTGTTCTAGATTAAGATTTTAATATAGTGGACTTTTTTGGTTTTTTAAGTGTTTCAGGATTTTAATCTGGATCATACTTGGATGTTTTATGTGCTGATGGTGAGCATGTAGTATTTTTTGCCCTTTGCTTGGTTTGCCAAGAAATTTGAGAAAGAGAGGAGAATGATATTTAAGTTCTCGATTTAAGAGTTGGCTCTACAGCTTGCAAAGAAATGAAAGGAACATGTGAATAACATGATTGATTCTTCATCCACTTATTTTGCTTGAGTTTCTTTGAAGATTTAGATGTTAGGGTTTTTAGGGGTTTGAAGTTTTTACTTAGATTTTACCTTGTATTGTTTGGATATTGGTTATAGTACACATGAAAATAATGTTTGATTATATTGGTTTAATTCTTTGATTATATTGGTTTAATTCTTTGATTTTCATTTTGTGGGGTTGTATAATTATTGAGATTTGATGCATGATCTCTAGGAAAGCCAAATATAATGGGTTAGAATTTTTAGGTCCTACTTTTCAACAGATCTTGGTTGCTGGATTAAGAAAGATTTAACTGAATAAGGATGTTATTTAGTTCATATTTAATTGTTCTCTATTCCTTTAGCAACGACCAGGAAGATAACTAGGCTTTAGTTTTGGTTTTTCTTGGTTTCTTTGGATTTCTAGGGTACAGGTTGCCCCCATTGGAAGTTTGGTTTATCATTTATGCTGGTTTGGTTTGTGAAAACCACGGAAAGGAAAAATCAATTTTGTGTTTTTTTATATGCTCAATTATTAGGCATGAATTAAAATATTAATTTTCCTTATTTTTAGGTTTGTAGGGTTCTTCTTTCTACGGAAATCCATTGATTATTTGCTTTTGTGGTTTTTAGTTCTGTGAAGATGAGTGACAATCTGATGGAAAAAGTCAGTGCTTTTGGTGAACGCCTCAGGATTGGAGGGGCTGAGGTGGGCAGAAAGATGACTGCAGGCATGAGCTCAATGAGCTTCAAGATGAAGGAACTTTTCCAAGGTCCAAATCCAGCTGATAAGCTTGTTGAGGATGCCACTTCAGAGGTCCTAGAGGAGCCAGACTGGGCCATGAATTTGGATATCTGTGATATGGTTAATCAAGAGAAAGTTAACAGTGTTGAGTTGATCCGTGGAATAAAGAAGAGGATCATGCTGAAGCAACCTATGGTTCAGTTCTTGGCCCTAGTGTTACTTGAAACAATTGTTAAGAATTGTGAAAAGGCATTCTCAGAGATGGCTGCTGAGAGGGTTCTTGATGAAATGGTGAAACTCATTGATGATCCTCAAACTGTTGTTAATAATCGGAACAAAGCTTTGATGTTAATTGAATCATGGGGGGAGTCAACCAGTGAACTCCGTTATTTGCCTGTTTATGAAGAAACTTACAAGGTATCCATACTGTTTGTTACCGAATAATGTACTTGGTTTCTGTTGCTTGGAATTGAGGCAAGGCAAGTCGGTGTTTTTTTTTTTTTTGGTTTTTTCTTTTTGTGTGGGGGGGGGGGGGGGGAGATGGAAACTGCCTTTTGACTGTGGGATTTGTTATGCCTGCTTACTTCAGACTCTTATCCTCTTTCCTCTCACTATATCATATATTCAATTGTAGTTCTCTGTTTTCATTTTATATTTGTTTCTTTTAAGTAATATAAGGCAATGCGATGGTTGTTAATTTTGTTTACCTAGCCGATTCTTAAGCCCTCAAATAAAAAACTAGGAATGAAAATTTTGACATTGATTATATCATAGTTAGCTGAACAGTGATTCTAAAACCATCTAGGAAAATCAGGAAGAACCTTTTCACAAGATACGTTTTCCATATGATGCAGTGCTGCTGTAGAAAGTAGACTGTTTGCTTTCTGGGTAAGAAGTGGTTGACTTTTTAACTTTTCTTGCTTCTGGCTGTCGTACTTTAGAGCTTAAAATCAAGGGGTATCCGCTTTCCGGGTCGTGACAATGAGAGTTTGGTGCCCATTTTCACGCCTCCTCGTTCAGCTTCAGCACCGGAAGTGGACAACAGTCTTGCACAGCAGGTCGAGCATGATTTTCCTGTCCAGAGCTTTACTGCTGAACAAACAAAGGAAGCATTTGATGTAGCAAGGAACAGTATTGAGCTTCTTACTACAGTTTTGTCCTCTTCACCGCAACAAGATGCTCTAAAGGTACCTCTGTCATATTTACTTGTCAGTTTCTATATATTAACACAGATTTTAGTTGGATATAAAGTACTAGGCCTGTTATCTTCTTGTTGATAAAGGATGCATAGAAGCTTTTATGTAATATCCTTTTTACTTGACTCTATCAGTTTGGTGCCTTCTTTTCATTCTTAATTTAAAACATTAATAACCCTGGAAATTACTAATACCCCTGCAGCTGTAGTATTAGAATCATTCTTGTACTGCTTAGTGTATATATTGCATGCATATGAGGCTAGAAATCTAGGTCTAGCAGTTGATGAGAATTTAATTGACAATTTCACTACCTTATTGGAACTTCATGTGGTTTGTTCAATCTTATAAATTTTTTCGTTGCTGATTCTTATTAATGATATGTAGAACAATCCATTAGTACTGCTATATCTAGTTTTACACTGTGTACTTGCCATCGCAGGCCCATATATATATATATATATATATATATATATAGGTTGGTATATAAATCTTTGCAGTTCTTTTATTTTATGTTTTTTGTTTCATTTTTGCTTGCTCTGAGTTGGATTATGCATTTTGCAGTTTGCTTTATATAGGTTCGTGCACTGTGTCCAAACTATTTCTGCCTACTGGTCATGTATCCCTGCTCGCCTAGATGTTATGGGTTTCTAATTTTAATTTACTGGAGCAGCACCTCTTTGGTCCTTTTGTTAATAAGTTTATTTTCTTTTTAAAAGAAAATTAGATGTTTAGGAGTTTTACCAAGTAGCCAGGTTGCATGGATATCGTATGATGGAGCTTTATTTGTTTGTTTGACATTTTGGATGCTCAATTAATATTCAATGTATATTACTGTACTTCCTGATGCCCTTTGAGACATTTGCATCCATCTTAAATTGAATGTGCTCCATAAGTTATGCCTGAATGATACTTCTATTGGAATACATGTTATAAAACTGAAGGATGCTTGAGTAATAAAATTTTTGCTAGTCTAGGACTATATAATAACTGCATAGAGAAGTTTTTTTTTTTTTTGGTTCACAATATGTTGACATATCTTGCCCTATAACTTTAACATTTTGTTTATCTATATACTAACTGGAGCCCCAAGTGTCCTTTAAGGAGACATGGTTTAATATTAATAGGCCATATTGGTGCTGTACTTGGCGACTTCGTATTATCCATATGGAGATCTTTGGCTTGTGTTTCAACCTTGTGAATGAGAGTAAAATTAAACTATTAGATTTCAGTTCTCTTTCTCCTTTTCTTGTCAATCAGCTAAATATCTGCTGAGGCCCCACTTGATGGTCAAATTGTTTTGCTGTCATTATTTTCTGGCTGTAGTATGTCTTGGACATGCTAATTGTAGTTTTTGCTTTTGGAGTGTTTTTTTTTTAATATGAGAAACAGTAGTATGTTTATATTAACTTTAAAGCACCCGGGGGGGGGGGGGCGGGGGCGGGGCACCCAAGTACATATATTCAGCTACTTCTAAAAGAAAGGGTATTTATAGACTCTACAAAATCTTCCTCACTTACAAAAGAATTTCCTGTAACCCAACGCTTTGCAGTGTGAATAAATCTATCTCTGTAAGGGGTGTTTCCACCCGTCAAAAGCTGTCATATTCCTCTCTCCCCACACTAACCAAAAAACGAGTAGGGGAATCAATGCAACATCTTTGGAGTTTCTATTGTTTGTCAGTTAGTTCGAAATGACAAAGCTTTCTGTCCATTTAGTTTCTAGCACTGAGACAACAAAGAAGGGAAGATATTATTGCATTTTTTTTTAATTTATTCTCTGTACCTTTAAAATTACATGATTGCATGGAGCACAAATGCAAAGATTCCTTTTTGAAAACTTGTGCTACCTAATATTGGAAAAGCTAGAAAACTTCTCGTTCCATATTTTTCAACTTTCTTTCAATTATTTTGTTTATGTTCTTAGATTTTTTTACTCTGCCTTTCTGGAGAACTCATTGTCCAGTCTCAAACTACTCAGAGTCCTAATTACCACCCGTCCAAAAGCCTGAGTTTGGAAGTGAAGCTATCAGGCTTGTCATTTTCCTACTAGAGCAATAAATCACGAGTGAATGTGGTGATCAGTTGATATTTCTAATTGATTGTTGGATTGCCCAAAATTGAGTTCTTTTCAATGGTTACCACCTTATGGGTTAAGTACCGTACTTTCTTACCAGAAACCAGCAGTGTAGTTGATAATATTATTCTATAAGATATCTTAGCTCAGACCTCATCATTTTTGGTGGATGATGTAGTGTTGAAAAAGTTATTTACTTGTGAAAGATACAAAATCATCAAATGGTTGTCATAAAAACCTTGGAAGAATCACACACTAAAAGCTAACTGTTGAAATGGAAGAGTTGAAAGCCTTATAAGTCCCACGTAAGAAGTCCATACTTTCTTAGTGGGATTAAACCTTGTACCTTACAAGTAGGACCTTGACATTCTACCACGCTCTATAACCTTACCCATGCTGGCCAGCTGTGCACTAGTCCTTTGATTAGTCTTGAGCAAAACTGCAATACCGGCATCATTACGCATCGCACGATTGCAATCGAAAGATATTGATATCGTATTTTGAAGGTACGATATTAGGAATAGAAATGATGTAACTTTGCTGTTTGAATAGATTTGAATGAAAACAGGAGATAAAAGGCATACCATCCATCACGTTGCATCAGGGGCTGAATGCGGTAATATAACTACTGTGTCAGATATGATGGATGTTGTGCTGCTAATTGATAAGAACCTTGGGAATTAGTGAGACCAAACCACAAAAGCTAGCTATTGAAGTGGGAGAGTTTAAAGCGTTATAACCTCCACACAAGAAGTCTATACTTTCAATATCGGATATCTTGCAACTAAGACTGCATTAGGTTTCACTGCTTCTAAATAAACTCAAGCAAAACGAAGAAGTTTATACCTCCAGTTTATGGTTAGACACATTTGATCCCACAGTTATTTATTTCTCTAGAAAAATTCAGAAGTATATCAACATGTAGTGTTGGTATGTACAGTGTTCATTGCACCGGGACTCCCTAAATTGTATGTATATAACACTTCAGTCGATGAAGTACAATAATTGCCCTTACTGTCTGACAAATTATTATTTAGTAATAGTCTCCCTCATTCTATTGTCAACATTCCTGCTTCATCAAATTCATTGCGATCATCTCATCATTTGCCGAAGTTAAAATAACTGAGATGCTATCAAACTCACATGATTTTTTCAGTTTTCTTTCTCTTTCTTTTAAATTTTGATTTAGTAGTCACTATTGTTATTACATGTCATAGTATTACTTTGTCTATCTGATTCTCAATGCCAATTCATATCATCAATGTTGAAGTATATTAGTAACCTTTGACTTTTTTAGGATCATTTAGAAAACTAACAAAAATAAGAATCGAGGAGTTTATTGCACCGAAATTTGACTCTCTGGCTCAAAATTGAATTGTTAAGTGATCAAAGAGCTGCATGTAAATAGAGTTTATGGACTTTTAGCTTAATTTTCTATGAAGTAACTATGCTCAAGAGCTGTCTACTAAAACAGATTATCTTGATTTAGAGCTGTTAGAATAGTAGATAAAGGGTTAATGATTTGGTATTTTCAACATTCTCAGGTGGACATTATTTAGCTTTGCTTTTGGAGAATCCCGTTGAAAATCTTTTTTTTTTTTTTGATAAATCTTAGTAATCAAAATTTCTTCCCATTTTCAGGATGACCTGACAACAACACTTGTACAGCAATGTCGTCAGTCCCAATCTACTGTTCAGAGGATCGTAGAGACAGCTGGAGATAACGAGGCTTTGCTTTTTGAAGCTTTGAATGTGAATGATGAGATTCAGAAAATCCTTTCCAGGTATGAGGAGATGAATAAGCCATCACTAGCTCAGACTGAGCCAGAACCGGCTATGATTCCAGTTGCAGTTGAGCCTGATGATTCACCCCGTCATTCAAAAGAGGATGCTCTGATTAGGAAACCAGTGGGTTCTCGAGGTGGTGGCCATGGGGGGAGCGGTGATGACATGATGGATGATCTTGATGAGATGATCTTCGGTAAGAAAGGTGGGGGCACATCAGAAGCGCGGGAGCCAAAGAAGCAGCAGTCACCTAAAGATGATCTAATCAGCTTCTGAGTTGCTCCATAGATAAATCTATAATTTAGGATAGAAGGCCTTTGATGGTGCTGATAGTGGGCCATTTGGGTGTTGAAAGCATTTGAGTCTGGCTTTGAAGGTTATACCATCATAAACAGGATTGTGAACCTTTCATTTTCACATGCTCAGGAATTTTTTCTGCACATTTTGTGTAAGTAATTCATACATGAATTTCGTTGCATATATATGGAAGATAAACATGATAAAGCGGACTGGCGTGCATATTCTATTTATCATGGTATGGCATTGATGTGCTAATGGATGGTGTGAAGATATCCCCTCTCAGTCATTGCAGTCGAAGTCAGCATTTATAGTGGTGGAGACTTGTAGCTTTATGGACAAAATTGTGATGGGCCATACAAGTAGTAAAGACTGATTTCTGATTTCTTGTTCCTTTGTTCTTATTTTCTAAATTTGAAATTAAAAAAAGAAAAATATTCTTCAATTTTGAAAATGTTTATGAAATGTTGTTCAATTTTATAATGTTCGCAAAATTTTCTGAACTGTGGAAATATATTTCTTAAATTTTATGTTGTGCTCCCAAAAATACTTGAAACAACAGCAACCTTTTTGGGGCTAATGTTAGTATTCGAATCCAAAGTCAGGCTTTTTTCAATCATATAGTGAGTACATAAACAAAAACTTACAGCCATTGAATTGGTATTTTTTTAAATCTTTCACATCCACATTTCACATTAATATACATAATTTAAAATTTATAATTATCGATAGTTTAAGTTTACAACAATTACTAAATATATAATAAGAACGTTGGTACAGTTATCAACCAGAACTATAGTTTTTATTAAAAATAATGACAGACAGAGCTAGCATGAGGTATGCACCAAAGCAACTCAAACTATGTTGACTTCCCAGCACTCTGACCATCATTTGTTAATCTGAAGACAAATTCATTAAAATAAAAAAAGAGGGGATGCTGAGATCAACCAGTTTTGATACAAAACCAAAACTTCCTAAATTTGAGCTAACTACAGCATTACAAAGTTTTTGGAGTCAGAAAGCAGCCAACTGCTTCTATCCAAAGCCATTGTATGAAAAGCCAATTTATCCCTGCCACATTATCAACCCAATCCCAAAATTTTAACAATTTTCTTTTTTCTTCTTCCGGAAATGGAATCAAGGGTGTTATACATATATACATACATGTATATATGTATATATATGTGTATGTATGTATTTGATTCAAACTTAAATTCTGGATTCTTAATCCAGAATCCAGAATTAGTCAACTGTTTGGCTCCTTATGATCCATTTAATCAAACTTTTTTCTCCTCTAACCAAAGCAACCGGATCCCATGAGCTTCAAGTCAAGAAAAAAACTAAAAACATAAAAGATTTCAAGAGATACCATCAAAATCATCACAATGCTTTTTAGGGCATTTACGGTGTGATTCCATCTATTTATATTTTTTTTAACACATCAAATTATTAATGTAGTTTGGTGATTTTTCTAATCGTGCAATTTAATTTGGATAATATAAATTATATAAAATTATAATATAAAACACGATATGATTTGATTTATCAATATAATTTTAAAATAAATAGACAATATAATCCATGATAAAATAAATTAATGAAAAATTAAACAACATAATTTCAAAAAAATACTTGAGCTTCTTATTAAATGTGATATGATTTGGTTTAAAACTAAATCACTTATTTTCTTCTAAAAAACTAAATCACATTTATGTGATCTGTAATTTTTGAGTCATTTTAAATTATTAATTTTAAAATAATTTATTTTAATTCGATTCGGTTTAATTTGATTGATTTTTACGATTTGATGTTTTCTAAAACTCTTAATCATTTCAATTAAAGTATTAATTTTGTTTATTCATGTTGATGGTTTTTATTGATAAAATGATCTATTAAAAAAAAGTCATTGATATCTTTTTTCAAAGATTAAAGATGCAAAGTAAAATGACCTATAACATTTAACATTTAAGTAAAGAAAGAGAATTTTTGAATGTTTTTCTCTCACAAGGGTTACTGGTTTTCTTTCCTTAGTGAGATTGTAGTCATCTCTTTAGAAAGATCTTCTGTTTTCTCAGAGTGTATAGAATGAAGCGACGGTTGGCTGAATTGACTATCTCGACGGAGGAGGAGGAGGAGCTTTTGTTGGAAAGGGAGCAATTGGAATGTGGCCTCAATGGTAATTTAGAACTCTGCCAGGTGGGAAAATTTGTTATTGAAAGAATCAAAAACTTCAATGTAATGAGGAATAGAATGGTAAACGTATGGCGGCTGAGCAGAGGTATATGTATTAAAGAAGTATCATTTCAACTATTTATTTTTCAATTCTTCCACATTGTGACTATGAGGAGAATTCTAGATGATGGTCCATGGTTGTTTTATAATTATATGCTAATTCTCCATCATTTACAATCAAGAGAAGTGCCAGTTAGAGTTTCTCTTACTTATGTAAATTTTTGGATTCAAGTACATGATCTACCAATAGGCTTTATGTCTGTTAATGTGTAACAATAATTAAAAATTTTTATCCAAACTTTCATGGACTATGATGTGAACAACAATTCAGATATGTGGAAGAGCTATATGAGAATTACAGTTGCTATTGATATTAGCTTACCATTGAAGCGATGGAAGAAAATTCGACGGTAATAAGGAGACTGGTTTTTGGTTCAGTTCAAATATGAATGACTAAGTATGTTATGCTTTCTTTGTGGATGCCTTGGCCATACAGATAATTATTGTGGGAAGCTTTTTTCAATCGATGACTATCAATTGGAAAAAGACTGTGGTATATGGCTGAGAGCTACAGCTAGAAGATTCATTAAAAAATGATGGAGAAAGATGGCTTGGGGATGGCTCGGGTCAAAAGAATTTCAAGAAGGATTTGATATCAAAAGAAGAGACAATTCAAAGAGATTCGATCTTATTGATGAGGGATTTAAATGGAGCTCAGGGGAGAGTTATGAAAGGAAAGGAAATATTAAGCACAATTTCAATCAGATTTAGCGAGAGAAGATCTGTCTTTTACACTAGCTAGCATTAAGCTGGTGGACTGGGCTTGCAAGTGAGGTTGGGCTGAGGTCCAATGTGTAACTAAGATGATATGGAAAATGACCACCTTAGGCCTGAAATCAATGATGATCGAAAGACAAAAAGAGCAGAGGTATGAACACATAGGCATGCAGCAAACGTAACATTTATAGATGCTCAATAAGAGGTCAACGCAAGGGAGATATTTTTTATTAAAGATGGTTCTTCATCTTTACCATTGGTGAAACCTGAAAATTAGGTTCGTCAGGTGCCATGAAAATCTTAAGCTAGAATTGTCAAGGAATTGGCAATCCCCACGCAGTATTAGCTCTCTAGGAGACAGTGAAATCAAAAAGGTTAGAGGTGGTGATTTTGACCAAAACTTAGGTGGATCAGAGGAGAATTGAAGGAGTAAAGGGACAATTGGGCTTTGATGGAGCTTTTAGAGTGTACAAGGAAGGTCATGAAGGGGGCTTGACAATTTTTCGAAGGAGATAAGAGTATCGTAGCATCCTCAATTTCTCCTAAAATCATATTGATGTGGAGATATCAATAGAAAGGAGTGTAGCTTAAAAACTTATGATGTTTTATAGTTTTTCAAAATAAGTCAGGTGAATGGAATCCTAGAGATTATTGAGAAAACTACATGAAGTATCAAGAATACCATTGTTATTCATGGAAGACTTCAACAATATTTTATACTTGAGTAAGAAACTAGGTAGACTTTCATAGCTTGACTAGTTAATCAGAGGCTTTAGAGAGGTAGTAAGAGAATGTTGTTTGGGGCATATGAAAATGCAGGGTTATCAATTGAGTTAAGAGAAAGGAAGAGGATTAGATAACTGGGCTACATAATGCCTGAATAGAGTTCTTTCTAATAGAGACTAGTTTTCACTGTTTTCAAAAGTAAGATTATGCAATTTGGTGGTTCCTTGCTCAGATCATTCTTCAATCCTCTTGGAAACATAAGTACAATCTTAATATTGTTTTAAATCCAATTTTGTTTTGAAAACTACTAGCTCCGTGAGCCTAATTTAGTTGAAATGGTTGAATCATGCTGCTTAAAATTTGAAGGACAGAACATTCTAAGTAAACTGTCCTGCTGTGGGAACGTTTTATCTGAATGGGGTAGAAATTTGGCAAAAAATTTCTTAAAAAGAATTCAAAACCAAAAACAATTAGTGAAAAACCTCATAAATAAAATGGATGGGCATGTTAAAGACAAATTTGAAGAGGAAAAAAATAAACTATACTTTTTATTATAACAGTAAGAAGATTATTAGAAGTAAAGAGTTAAAAGTTTTTAATTAGCAAATGGTAATAGAAATACAAAGTATTTTCATAGTTTGGTATCCACTAGATAATGTATTAATAAGATTCAAAGTTTATACAATGAACATGGGGAGTTAATAGAAAGAGAAGATGATTTATCATTATTAATTCAAAATTACTTCAATGAACTTTTTATAGCACCCACACATTGCTCAAAAAATGTCTCAAGTATTTTTAAGCAAAGGATTAGTCAAGAGGACAACAAGATTTTGTTGAAAAAGTTAACTCTAGAGGAGTTTGAGAAGATAGGTTTTCAAATTCATCCAGATGAATTTCTAAGGCCTGATGGTTTTGGGTCGAGTTTCTATCAAAGATTTTGGGGATACTAAGTAAGGATATTTTCTCCTCAATTATGCACTGTTTGAAACATGAGGGATTTACTCTTGGATTAAATAATACCCTATTGTGTTAATATGTGATATGCCCAAAAATGTTAAACATTTTTGGCCAATTGTATTATGTAATGTTATCTACAATATGGTGACTAAAGTGCTTAGTAATAGGCTAAAACTTTTACTTTTAAAAATTATAACTGAACCCCAATCTACGTTTATGCTTAGAAGAATGATTATGGATAATATTTTAGTAACTTTTGAGATTATGCATTATATAAAAAGGAAGACTGAAGGCAAATAGAGAGAGGTTGCTTTGAAGATTGATATTAGTAAAGCCTATGACAAACTATACTGGTCCTTCCTAGAGAAAACAATGATCAAAATAGGGTTTGCTAGAGATTGGATCAAAATAATAATGTTATTTGTATAACTATTTCCTACAAAGTTATTTTCAATGGGAGAGAGGTAGGGCCTATTTAACCCAAGAAGAGACTTCGATAAGGAGATTCTTTATCTCCCTATCTTTTCATTCTTTGTGTAGAAAGGCTCTTAATACTAATTAAGAATGTTAAAAGAAGGGCTGAGTTACATGGCTATAAGATTTACAAAGATGCTCCTTTCATATCTCATTTATTATTTGCTGATAATTCTTTTTTCTTTTTCAAAGCTAATGTGAATAAGGCTGAAAATATGGTCCTGATTCTAAGAGACTATGAATTAACTTTTGGACAAGTAGTTAATTTTCAAAAGTCTAGCATAATGTTTAGCTCAAATGTGCCTGATTATATTAAAGGCTTGATATCAAATAAGTTGGGATTCATGCTACTATGGACATAAGCAAATATCTAGATTTATCATCTCTTGTTGGTAAGAATAAAAAAAAATTCTATTTTCAATTTTGTTAAGGAGAGAGTATGGAGAAGTATCCATGGCTAGAAAAATAAATTGCCATTAAGAGCTAGAAAGGAGATTTTGATCAAAATTATAGTTCAAGTAATTTCAACTTACTGTATGAGTACTTTTTTACTCTTTATTTTTATGTGTGAGGAGATTCAAAGAATGTTAAATTCTTTTTAATAGGGATTAATTCAGAATAAGGGAAAGGATTGCATTGATTGAGCTAAAAGAGAATATGCAGTAAAAAAGAGCATGGAGGGAAGGGTTTTAGAAGTCCACATGAGTTTAACTTGGCTTCGTTAGCTAAAGAGGGATGAAGATTAATTTTTGGCCCTGACTTTCTAGCAGGAAAGCTTTTTAAAGTTAGATATTTTCCTACAAAGGATTTCTTGAGGAGTAGTTTAAGGTCGAATCTCTGCTTGATTTGAAAAAGTATCTAAAGTGCAGGCTAATACATGAGAAAGGCTGTAGGTGAAGAATTGGAAGAGCTAATTAAATCTTGGTTTGAGGAGATCCTTAGCTTAAGAATCCAAAAAATTTCAAAATTGAATCCCTTGTTGAGCTAGAACTTCAATTCACTCTAGTGAACGATTTATGGAATCCAGAAACTTTATCTTAGGATAAAAACTTAATCAATGATCTATTTGGGGAGATAAATATTAAGGAGATCCTTAAAATTGTGGTTAGCAACAATCTTAGGGAAGATAAAATTATTTGGTACTAAGTTAAGATGAAAAATATATGGTTAAATCGGGCTATAGAGTAGTAATGGATGAACCAAACCATAAGGATGTTAAAGGATGCTGGACATCTATTTGGAATTTGAAGTTACCTCTAAAGGTAAAAATCTTCATTTGGTGGTTATGCAGGGGCTGTCTACCTACAAGAGAAAAGTTACTAACTAGAGGTTGTGAGAAAAATGGTGAATGTGCTTTTTGTAGAGCAAAGATTGAGGATTTATGAGAGATCTCTATGAGTTGCCCTTTTGTTAAAAGTTACTGGTTGGAAGCAGAATTCACTAACATACAAGTTTCTAATAAATGCTCTATGGAATGGTTTTTCAAAATTCTGGAAGATTTGGTACCCACCTTAAGACTTAAATTTTGCATGGTGCTATGGGTAATTTGGACTTTTAGAAATACCAAAATTTGAATTGATATTAATTCTTCATTTGTGTAGGTAGTAAAATATGGGTTGAAATTTATGAAAGCATGGAATGCAACAAAAATGCTCGATGGTGGTGCTAAAGAAAAAGCTTCTAAAAAGTCAATCTGCAGATAGAGGAAACCCTCCTTTGGTTTGCTAAAATGTAGTATTAATGTTGTCATCTTTAGTAATATGAATCTAGTAGGTATGACTTTGGTTATGCGAAATGATTATGGAGAGTTTATAGAAGGCATTCTAAAACAATGCAGTGCAATATATCACCTAAGGAAGCAGAAGCCTAGGCTTTAAGTTAAATGCTGAAAATTAGTGAATGTAAATCTATTTTTCTCAATATGAATAGTTTTTTTATTATCAATACAAATAGACAAGCTAATATGGGTTCCCGTATTTTAATAAAAGAGCTATATTTACATGTTGGTTTAGTTATTTGGGATGAGCCTCTCGTTTTTGTAAAAACTTATCTATTATCTGATATTAATTGAGTAAAGATCCATCATTTTGTTTTAAAAATAAAAAAGAAAATACAATTTATTAAAACATAAGTTTCGTTAATATCTTAATATTATTTTACATAAAATAAAAATAAATCTTTTAAACTATTACTTTAAAAAATTATAAATATATATATTATTTGAAATAACATTATTAAAAATTTATTAATATAATGGTATTTACACAAACAGAAATGAGATAATGGTAAGATATTGAATCAAGATTAAAAACATATGTACACGCATATTTATATTTATATATGTAATGAAAGTTAGGATAAATATAAAATAATTTGATGTATAAATGAAATCAATTGTACATTTAATTTTTTAAATTTAATTTTTAATAATTATAAAAAATTAATAACATTTTCATGATTAAAATTTTAATAAAAATATAAAATTTTAAATAAAATTTAAATTAATTATATTATAATATTTATTATTAATTAAATTGATATATCAAAATAAAATTAAAAAAAAAACTGATATAATTCTTTTTTTCCCCTAATTTTAAGATTTTTAAGATTTGGGCGTTTTAAGACAAAGGAAAATAATGCTAGAATGATTAGCTTCGTCTTCAGTTGCGGTATCTCTCAGTGTTGAGGAGAAAGTGCAGAGAGACAGACTCTGAATGTGAGAGTCACAAGTCCATTCCCATCTGCAGATCCCAGAGGTTCCTAATCCGGATCTGACAATTTAGCATATAAATCTTGTAACAAATTTCTTGTTCCGGAAAACGCAGGAGGCAGTAATTTCAAAACGAAACTCGCAAGATGCCACCAAAACAAGTTTATTCTTCATCAAGACCTAAGTCCCCCATCCTTCTTTTAACTCTCTCTCTTTTAGCGCTGTCCTTCCTCTTCTTCCTCTTCTCCCTCTCCTCCTCTTCCATCAATACTTCTGGCCCGTTCACGAGAGTCAAACCTGAAACTTCCTTTGTAGCTTCCCTCGAGCAGTTCTTAACACAGAAAGCCCCCAGACATCCTTCTTCTCTCAGGGGCGACACAGTTCGTGCGGTGACAGAAGAGGATGTGAAGAGACTTGATGATTTGAAGTATGAGAGTGAGAATGATTGGGTGCATAGGGATCCGTACTACCCATTGAATTTGCCCTTAAGGGTTTACGTGTACGAGATGCCTAGCAAGTTCACGTACGATTTGCTCTGGTTGTTTAGGAATACTTACAAGGAGACTTCTAATCTTACTTCTAATGGTAGCCCTGTGCATCGCTTAATTGAACAGGTATGCTTGTGAAATTGTTACTATTGTTGCAATTTTAAGATGTTCCTGGAAAACAAGGAAAATGAAGAAAGGAAAATCTGTTGATGGTTTCTTTTGCTGTATTCTAATGTTTGTGATTATTGTTTAGTTTCTTGGTTCAGATGCCTTGATTAGTTGAAAGTAGGATAAATGTGGATTGTGGATTTTGGAATTTAGGATGTGATCTGTTTTATCTAGGTTTGGGAAAAGGTCACAGAATTTGCAGCTCAAGGGGTTTGATAGTGAAATCCTTCCAATGCTTTCTTATTTTGCAATAAATTCTTGAAGTTGTTATGTATGCAATTTGGTTCCTGGTAGGAAAATGCATCAAAGGAATTTGAGAGTTTGTGTTTTATGACTTTGCATTTCTTGGACAATTAATCATCGGGGATGCTGAAGTAGAAAGAGGAAAGAAGCACTTTTTACAATATATCAGGTTTAGTTTCTTGGCATAGTTGAGTAGAATCTGATGGAAATAGTGATTTCAATATTTGGTTTCATTCATTGTTTAACCTTGAAGTTCCTTTGTTTCACTTTTTCTTTGAGTTGAAATTATATGAATGATTGTTTGCATGCAGCATTCTATTGATTATTGGCTCTGGGCGGATTTGCTTGCTCTGGAATCAGAAAGGCTTTTGAAAAATGTTGTAAGAGTTTATCAGCAGGCAGAGGCAGACTTATTCTATGTACCATTCTTCACAACAATTAGCTTTTTCTTGATGGAGAAGCAGCAGTGCAAGGCACTTTATAGGGTGTGAGTGAACTTCCAAGGTTTACATTATGTGCCGTACTTTTTGTTGCTTTAAATGGATATTTCTTTGTGTGTTAATGTCACTTCAATGATTTCGCCCCCCTCTTTCTATTAACTGATGTTGCTGTTGCTGACTTTGTTTCTGACTTTCTGATATTGGTCAATGTTGGTTAATAAGTTTTTTTTTTTTTAACTGTTTGCTTTTTATGTATGGTAATAGTCTATGTGATTGGTCATCATTGGTTTTTTTTTTTTTGGATGATATTTGAGATAGGTAAATTAGGTCTAAATGCTGTTTCTGAGTTGCAAGGCTGTGTATTGCATTCCTGATTTGCTTCCACATGAACAATTAGGAAATATTGAGCTTTGTTGCATATGGACATGTTTTAATTTGATAATGAGGTAGTAGGGTAATAGTCTTTGTGATTAGTCATCATTGGTTTTCTCTCTCTTTTTTTTTTTTTTTTTTGGGGAGGGCGAGATATGTGAGATAGGAAAGTTTAGATCTAAATGCTATTTCTGAGGTGTAAGGCTGTGGTGTTGCATTTCTGATTTGCTTCCACATGACTGACAATGAAATATTGATTTCTATTACATACAGACTGATTTTAATTTGATAATGGGGTAACTCACAAGCTGATGGTGAGATTATGTTAATACCTATAATGGACATCTCTTATGGTGACTGAATAGGTTCAAGTAGAAAATTTGAGGTTTGCAGTTCCTTTTTCTTTTATTCACCGTTGATCTTTCTTTTTTCTTTGGTTGTGGTGAGAGGTGGGGGTGGAAGGGGGCCTTTTAGGACAGAGTAGCAGAAGATAGTTACTTTAGCTGCTTTTGTACTGTTGAAATATCTTTTATAAGGGTTTGAAAATTTAAGATCATCAAAAAGTTTTTTGCATGAATGAATTGAAATCATACTTTGTAGTTATCTTGAACAGTTACTTCCATAGTTTTTGAGTTGGATGAATGTGATACCATGCTTCACATTTCGCTTAGGCATTTTAATGCTGTAACATGTAGGAAGCTTTGAAGTGGGTGACAGATCAGCCTGCATGGAAACGATCAGAAGGAAGGGATCATATATTTCCTATTCATCATCCCTGGTCTTTCAAGTCTGTTCGCAGATACGTGAAAAATGCAATTTGGCTGTTACCAGATATGGACTCCACTGGAAACTGGTGACCATATGCTTTCAACTGAAAATGATATAAGATTTGTCTGGTTGACTTTCTTTGATGTCTGCTAAAGAACTGAATGATCGTAAATTTTTAGGTATAAGCCTGGACAAGTTTCATTGGAGAAAGACCTAATTCTTCCTTATGTCCCCAATGTCGATTTATGTGATGTCAAATGCTTATCAGAAAGTGAGTCAAAGAGGAAGACACTTCTCTACTTCCGTGGGCGGCTTAAAAGAAATGCTGTAAGGATCTTGTACAACCAATTAACATGTTATTTAGTCATGGCACTATTTTTGCTCATCTTTTGTGGAACAAGTCTTTAAGAAAATTAAGAAAAAGATAATGAACGAGTGGTAAAAGTGATATTGTGTTTTCTCAACCAGGAGGGTTATGGATGAAGTTTTCAAAATGTTTAGGGACAACTGACCCCACCGATTACTGATAGATAACAGTTTATTGCTTTAAAGAATGAAAATCAGTTTTTGAGAGTAAGGAACCAAACAGCTAAGCCAGTAGATAGGTGGAGTGATGTAGATGACTTAGGGACTTGTCACTGGGGTTAATGCTGCTACATGATGACTATGAAATTGAACTTGCGAGGACCTATACCACATTATGCTAAAAAGAAAAAAGAGTTTTCTAGCACTATACTGAATGAGTTTCTTGAGGTAGTTCTTGAACTTTTCTGCTTCAGAATGTGGATTTTTGTGCATCTTGCTTATTAAAACATATAGCATTAGAACTGTGATTTTCTGGTTCCTATTTGAGTGATTTTGATATCAATGACATATCTATTTGAGATCTGTTGTTGTCTCTATTGGAATCTCATTATACCAGTCTGAGATCTTGTTCAAATGCCACCTTTTGGTACTTTGATATGTATAACAGTTTTGGAGAAGCCTGGATGAGGGTCTGCGTGACACATAGTCATGCCTAATAGGCCCAAGACATCCTTTAATTGGCAAGTTGTGTAGTGGCTTTTTCCATTCTCTACTAATGATTGCTACTGACGTCCTGTGCCTTAAGTAGATTTTTTACTTCCGCCCCATTAAAATGCTCTATGTTGTAGCTACTCAGTTGTGGTGGTTTATTTTCAGGGAGGAAAGATACGTGCTAAACTTGTAGCAGAACTGGGAGGTGCTGAAGGTGTAATTATGGAGGAGGGGACAACTGGGGAGGGAGGGAAAGCAGCTGCTCAAGATGGTATGCGCAGGTAAAATTTATTGCTTTATTACCTTTATTTTGCAATTGTGCTTTTTCTCTGCACTTTCTTATTATAATTGTCACAACAGGTTTCAGTCCAGGATCGTGAAAAATGCTTTTGGATGATTTTTTTTAAAAAATAAAAAAATAAAAAAAAGAAAGTTGCCACCAATTTATTTTAGGTGTGATTGTACACTAAAATTCGTTTGTTTTTTTAAAATTACTTTTTAGGTTAGCAAAAACAAAATTTAGGCAATGTTGGTCTTTCAAAATTAAAAACACGGGTTCTTGAGTCAGTTATGCACGGGAAAGGGTTAGCATTCTAGGATGCTCGAAGATTAGTACCAATTGCTCATAGTTATTCCTTGATTTTGAAATTCACTTGACTTTTAAAATTGATTCTTAAAAAATATCTCAAAGCGAATTTAGATGTGCATGAAAAGGAAACAAGTGAAATTTTAATTTTTGGAGAATATAAAAACATTTTTATGATAACAAATATAAAAGTCTCACTCTCGTTCAATGTCTAACTCTCAAAAGACATTGTATATCTCATGCAAATTTAGTAATATGTCAATATTAAACTAAGATATTGAACAACATTATATTAAAATGTAAAAAAAAATATTTTAACATCTCATAGCTCTAATACTAAAAAGGTTAATATTTAATATCTAAACTTAAGTCTTAAGTTCGAATTCCATAATTTCATCAATTAGAAATAAAAAATGACTATGAGATCATGTCAGCAAAATATTTTTAATTTTATCGAAAGTTTTTAAGAGAATACAAAGACTTTTCTTTTGAGATTTTCTCATTATCTCAAAAGGTAAAAAATTAAAAAAAAAAAATAATTATAACACTTTTATACTAAAAGGTATGAAAATTTCTCTCTCGAGATTTTTTCATACTCTCAAGAACTTAAGGCATACATTTATTTATCTTTATATTAGAAAGTACGAAAATATCTTTCTTGAGATTTTTTCATTTTCTCAAAAAAAATTAAAATAATTTTTATAAAAATGAAAATATGTCTCTTGAAATTTTTTTCATACTCCAAAAATTTAAATTATATATTTATTTAATTTTAAAAGTAATTTTGTATTAGAAAGTATAGTAACCTCTCTTGAGATTCTTAAAAACTTGAAACATGTGTCTTTTGAGATTTTTTCATATTTATCAAAATCTTGAAACATATATTTTTTATTTGTTTAAAATAATTTTTAGATTAAGGAATATGAAAACTTATCTCTTGAGATTTTTTTTGATATTTCTCAAAAGCTTGAATTTTTTTATAAATAATTATATTATTAAAGAGTATGAAAATCTCCCTTGAGATTTTTTTTTATACTTCTCAAAAATTTGAAACATACGTTTTTCATTTTAAAAATAATTTTTATATTAAAGAGTATGAAAAACATATTTTTTTGATACTTATCAAAAACTTGAAATATATACTTTTTTAAAAAAATAATTTTTATACTGAGAGATAAAAAAATCTCGTTCTTGAATCTTTTCGTACTCTCAAAACTTAGTATATTTTTATTTTCAAATATAATTTTTTATTAAAAAGTATAAAAATATCTTTCTTGAAATTTTTTTATACTCTCAAGGATTTAAAAGATTATTTCTTAATTTTGAAAAATTTTAAAAAAATTAGAATGATGCTAAAGTGAATTCAACATCTTTGAAAACATGAATTGAGTGAATCAATGATAAAACAAAAAATATCTCAATTTACCTAATAATTTCATGTTGTTATCAATTTTTATTTTATTATATTTTAAACAACTCTAGTGTTTCAAAGTCATCCCTTGTCTTTTTCGCTTATTTTTTCTTAAATGAATAAACACCGTGTTTATGCTATAATCTCTTCCATAACTACCTTTTCTTTTTCTTAGTTTTGTCTTTTTTTTCTTGTTTCTTTTCCTTTTGTCTATTTCTCTTATTTTATTCTTTTCACCTCTACACAAACAAATCCCCATATCACTTGTAATCACCACTTTCTCTTTCTTTTTTTTTTTTTTTTTGTTGGGTATATCCAAATCCCACCCATATCATACTACATTGCATGGTTTGTTATTATTGTTTTTTGGCACATTATTCACACACTACTTAGCTTATTTTTCATGATATTTCTTGTATTCAACATAAAAATATAGAAAGATGTGTGTGTTTACTAAAGAGTATAAAATCATTAATGTAGTGTATAAATCAATTTTGGGAAGAAAATATGAAATAAATGAAAATGTCAAAAATTGGAAAGTGAAGTATTTGTGTGCAAGATAAATAACAAAAAAAAGAAGTAAATAAATAAAAAAGTATTCACAAAAATAAAGGTAAGTGAGTGAAAAAATGTGATGATAAAATTAAAAAAAAAAAAAATAGAAATGACTTTACTCTACAAGAAGAAATATGATATTTGATCCGAAAATCGCTTATTCATGTTTCTTCACATTAGAAAAAAAATTTAAATTCTTTTTTCCTTCAAAATTCATTGTTTACTCTCCAAAAACCGTCTAGTTATTTTGAAATACCCAAAGCTGTCCACATAATGCAGAATGCGCTGACAGCAAGCTATTGCTTGCAAGCAGCAGTCAAGCAATTGCCTGCATACGGTGGATACGTGCATGCTGTCTGTTGCCATTGCATGTAAGCTGTAGCGTGCAGCCACGTGCTGCAAGCAGGTAACCACTGCATGTAAGGCAGGCAATAGCTCGCAACTATAATGTAGGCAGTAGCCTGAAGCCACCTAGGCAGGTACCCATTGCCTACATGCAGTAGCACTTTTTACTCTCCAAAAACTTTCTAGTTACTTTGAAATGCCCATTGAATGTACCCTAAAGTTGCCTACATAATGCAAAATGGGCTGACAACAAGCTATTATTTGCAAGCAGCAGCCAATCTACTACCTGTATGCTGGCAGTGGCATTTAGCAACCTGTTGTAGGCAGGTATTTATTCTATGCAGGCAAGTGGAGCCCATGTTGCATCATGTAGGCAGTTTTAAGGTGCAGGCAGCTTTGGGGTGTATTTCAAAGGGTGTTTCAATGTAAGAGTAGTATATAAATTCCATCTTTTTGGTCAAGTAAATGAAGGGTTTTTGGGGAGTGAATAGGGGATGTTGGAAGAAAAAAAAAGCAGAAAATTTTTGAGTTTTTTGGTGTGAAGAAACTTGGAAGAGAGATTTCCGAATCAAATATCATATTTTTTGTTGGAAAGTAAAGTAACTTCTATCTTTTTTTCATTTCTTTTTGATTGTACCATCACTCATTTCCCCGCTCCCTTATCTTTGTTCTTGCGAATACTTCTTTATTTATTGATTTTTTTTTTTGGTTATTCATCTTGCATACATATACTTATCTGATTTTTAGTATTTTACTTTACTTTATATTTTCTCTTTAAGATTGATGCATATACTATGTTAATGATTTTATACTCTCTTACTTATGGACACAAAAATCTTCTTATACTTTTATGTTAAGTACATAAAACATGGTGTAAAATGAGCAAAATGGTGTGTGAAAATAATGTAGAAAAAGAAAATTAAAAAAAAAAATCATGTAAAGTAATGTGGTACGTGTGGGGTTTGGTATATATAAGAAAGAAAAAAAAACGAATGAAGAGAAAAGAGTGATTACAAGTAAGGTGAGTATTTGTTTGATAGAAAATTAGTTTTTAAAAAACTCAAAAGAGAGGTTTTTATATTTTTAATATAAAATTACTTTTTAAAATGAAAGAAAATATTTTAAATTTTAAGAGTTTGAAAAGATCTCAAGGAGATATTTTTATTTTTATAAAAATTATTTAAGAAAAATATTTTGAAAGTATGAAACAATCTCAAAGGAGAGATTTTCTGCTTTTTAATATAATTTTTTTTAAATATATATCTTAAGTTGTTGAGAGTCTGAAAAAGTCTCAAGAGAGATTTTTATACTTTTTAGTATAAAATCGTTATCATTATTGTGAAAAAAATTATTTTTTTTATATAATGAGAAAATCTCATGAAAGAAATCTTCGTATTCTCGAAAATAATTTTAAAACTAAAAAACATTTTACTTCTATGACTTGAAATTTATTTTTTATTTCTAATTGTTGGAATTAAGAAATTTAGGTTTAAGGTTTAAATTTAGATATTAAATATTAATAGTCTGCTTGTGTTTAAGTTATGAGATGTCAAATTAATTCTTTTCACATTTTAATATAATGTTGTTCAATATCTTAGTTAATATTAACATGTTATTGCATTTGCATGAGTTATAAAAAATATTTTTGAGAGTTAGAGGTTGAACAAAAATAAGACCTTTATATTTTTCGTCATAAAAAAATACTTTTTAGAATTAAGGGTAAAATAAGAGTTAAAGTTTTTAGATTCTCTCAAAAATTAAAATTCCTCTTGTTTTCATTTCGTGAGCATTTAAATTCTGTGAGACATTTTTTTGGGAATTAATTTTAAAATTCAAGTGAATTTCAAAACTGAAAAATAACAATGCTTTTCAAAACAAACGAATTTCGGTGTCCAATCACTCTGTAAAAAAGATTGGTAGGGACTTTTTTATTTTTTTTAAAAAAAATCAAAAGCATTTCTCAAGTTGCTTCGAGGATTTGGCTCTGATCGAAAACCTATTGTGACAATTATATTTCTGCACGTTGGAAGAGATGTGCGGGTAAAATAAATTGGTTCATTACCTTTGTTTTGCAATGCTGCTTTTTGGATGTACTTACTATAATATTCTTTTATTTATTATGATTTCATTGCTTCCTCTTTCATTAGGTCCATATTTTGTTTAAGTCCAGCTGGTGACACTCCATCATCTGCTAGATTGTTCGATGCTATTGTTAGCGGGTGTATCCCTGTCATAGTCAGTGATGAATTGGAGCTTCCTTTTGAAGGAATATTGGACTACCGTAAGGTATATCTAAATTTGAAAACTCAATAGTAGTATTTTTAGAACTTAATATGTCATTTTGATTGCCTCCGGGTCATTGATTGGCGGTGGTATATCCCAACGAAATGGTGTAAAAACTGCTAGTTTCATAGATAGGGGTTATTCATTAGCTCATGTGGGCAGTTAATCAACCATATATGCGGTTCATTTCTTTTTTTGGTTGAATTTCTTTCTTGCATTAAAACTATTTAGGAGCTTCTCAAGAATAGATAAACACACACATAGGTACTCAAGGTTTTTAGGTTTCAACATCTTTTAAACTATCTTTCAAGTATGTTAAAAGTGTTCTAGAACACAAATACTCAAGAGATGTCGATGGGTTTTCAAATTAACTACATAGTTACTATTCAAGTTTTAAAAGAGGGTAATTATGCTCTAGTTTCAAAAAACTAGCTGTTATTCACGCAAACCCTAGTTTAAAATCGTGAGCAAATGTCACCACTATATGTTTCACTTAGTTTTTTCATTCCTAACTCTCTTCTAATATTACTAAATCTCTCATTGAGTGGCTTAGTAAAAATATTAGCTAATTGATCTTCTATGGCCACAAATTCCAAATGAATATCCCTTTTCTGCAGAGGATCACACAAGAAATGATGTCTATCTTCTATATGCTTTATGCATGAGTGTTGAACGAGATTTGTAGAAGTATTTATGGTATTAGTATTATCACATCTAATTGGAACACTGTCAAACTCTAGGCCAAAGTCTTTAAGAATTTGCATCATCCATAAAGTTTGAGTACAACAACTAGCTGCAGCTACATGCTCAGCTTTTGCAGTAGAAAGTGCTACTGAAATTTGCAAGACATTAGAGATGATCCTAAGAAATGACTTGTTCCACTAGTGCGTTTTCTATCTATCACACATCTAGTATAATCTGCATCAAAATAGATGGCTATTTTATTTTATTTCATGAACTTTCTATGTATTTATATTTTATTTCTGCATATTTATGTCTATCTAATGGATGTTTGATTAACCTTATGGATGATGACTAACATGGATGGATAGATAGTTAGCTTAAATGGCATGACATGCCGATTTTTATTTTTTATTTTTTTGAATGAGCATGCCAAACTGATGTGAGTGTTTAGCTTAATGTGAATATTGATCTGATGCTTCATTTGTTTGAATGGATAAATTTGAAGAGTTGAGCAAGCCTTATGGATGTACTTCATGGATGAGAATTTGATGGATTGATTGATCATTTCTATTTATTAGATTTATCTTTGAAATAACGGAGTGAATGATCAATATCTGGATTTTGATGATTATCTGTGAATGATTGCTTTTGATTATTTATGCTTTGTGGATGTACTTGTTGTGAATGAATTATATATGTGATTGGGAATTTGGAGTTAGTGGATGATTGAATGATTATTGGGGGTGCCCTTTTATTTTTCTCCATTTGCTGTTTTTTTCTTTTATTTTAATTAGCCTTGGCATTTTTCTCCCCTTTTGACACCAATCAGAAAAGTTAGGTGGTAGGCCTCTAATGTATGTTAGAGGGGCTTTGGTCCAAAAATGACTCATTAGAGACTGTTAGCACTAGATGAGCAAGTTTCAAAACCAATAAAAATTTGAACTAAGTTCCTTGAAAATTCATTTTCAACAAGTTTTCAACACTGGGAATTTAGAATCTCCTTTATACATGGATTGCTATACGTCAAGTGCACTCAGATCTAACTCCAATCAAATTGACCACCTGAATTTACGTATGAGGTTTCCCCTGTACGAGAGTTCCAGAATTCTAGTGTTTAAAAATTTTTAAAATCAAAGAAAGCTTAACGCAAGCTCCCCTAATTATGTGCTTCCCAAATACTTAAAATAATAATGATAATAAAAAATAAATAAATAAAGGAGTTAGAAAAGTTTTTTTCTTTAATTTTGATACTACTTCACGTTAATTTTTGCAAATCCCTGCTCATCTTACTCTTAACATTTTCAAAGAATGTGCATGTTCATTTATAAGGCATCCATGCAGTGCTGCTTTGGGACAAGTTTAGTTACTTGCAAGAGAGGAATGCTGCAAATCCATGAATTTTATGCCAAATCACACTAAAATGGCTGGAGGAATCATTGAAGATGCTCTTTCGACCTCATTTGAAGCTTTTAATCCCAATCAAGCTTTAACCTGTTAACAATCAAGTCTGACTAAAATTTTTCCCTCTAATATCAAGTTGTTATTTGTCCAATATCTGGTACCACATTGCGTCCCAAGCACTGTATGCTAGTTTTTGTGCGTAATCCTGTCTTCCAGATGACCTCCGTGGAAGTAACCAGTTACTTATAATTGGTGGCTGAATTTCTATTTTGCCCAGTGAAGTTATAGAGAGTTATGGAATTGTGTTTCCTGTTGAATGATGGGAGTTATGCTTATAACAAAATCAGTATGATTTGAAGTCTAATTCAGGCTGAAGCTTTGCTAGGATCAAGTTGTGTTGTTCCCTAAAAACATTGCAGCCTGAAGTCTATGTTAATGATTAGCACGCTACTAAAGATGAATGACATAAATTTTCCCATACTGAAGCACTGTATATATATATATATATATATATATATATATATATATATATATATATATGTCCTTCTGTGGTCAAATGAGAAGAATTTGAAAGTATTTGAATCTTTCTTCTAAGTCATCAAGAGGTATAACAGTTACTTCGCTTCCAAGTGTTATCTTTGTGGGATTGCACATATGTTATCAAATGCTTGTCCAAGTGTTACGTGGGTATGGCCAAGGTTTATATCCTAATAGATATTATTGTCAAATGCTTGTCTATTGATCTCTCACCAGAGGAGGAGACCGATTGTCTTTTGGAGGAGTTTTTGTTGGGATTCTTGTTACTCTTTTGTTAGATTTGGATTATTAAATTGAGTCGAATCTCCATTGATGACGATACACAATCACTTACATTTCACCTCACAGCTTTTAGAAGAGCAGCAATTGACTTTGGTATTCTGTATCCTGTTTCACTTTTTGCCCTTGTTTAACATTTAAAGATGCATTAGGTTTTCATTCTCTTAGCTCACTCATGTGCGCTAGTCCATGTAAAATAGAAATTCGAGAATGATAGAGATAAAAATGCTGGGCAATACTTTCATTCTTTCAGCTTCTGAGGATCTCTTACTTTTCCTTCTTGCAGATAGCTTTATTTGTTTCTTCCAGTGATGCTATACAACCAGGGTGGCTTTTAAATTTTTTAAAAGGTGTCAGCCAAGCTCAAATCAGAGAAATCCAGAGGAACCTTGCCCAGGTAAATGATTGTAAAGCTTACAGGTTTCCTGTGGCTATCTGGTGTGAAAGCCGGATTAGGAATGTGATTTCTTGGATTCAAATTTGTTAACCATTTTTGTTTTGCTGGGAATCTGGAAGATTGATTTTAGCATATCTTTCAAATGGAGACATAGTATATGTTTGTTATCTATCCATGCTTCTTTTCAGTTATTGGTCGATGTATTTCACTAAATGAATGATTTAGCATAGTGGTTGTAATCAACTTTCTATTGATGCTTGAAACTTTCCAATTATATTACAAACCATACTATTCTTAGGCAGCTTTATTATTTTCACTTGTTCCAGTGCTCAAGGCATTTCGTATACTCCAGTCCAGCTCAGCCCTTGGGTCCAGAAGACTTGGTTTGGAGAATGGTTTGTTACTGTCTCTTCCTCACATAAGTTTGCTTCTATGACTTTTTATATAACATGAACATGTGCACTTGTCATGACTTATACCCAAGAAAATTACCCCTCGAAGTACATTGTGACTAAGGAAAACTATTCAAGAACGAATAATTATGTATGTAAATGTAGAGAATAAACTATTTTAAGAAAACCCATTATAATCCTATCATGCCTATATTTCAAGGAGATGGATTTCCATTGAAACATTTCAATGCAAACTTGAAATTAGAAATTTTTAATGATTAAATTAAGTTTTTCCTACATCAAGAACCAATCAAAATTTAATGTTTTTGAGATAAAAGGATTAAATATTATAAAAAATGTGTTTTTTTGTAATAGGAGTTTTTTAATAGAAAGAGGGGGGAAAAAGAAGAGAGAGAGAGAAGAGAAAGAAAGCAAAAGAGGAAGTGCAGAGAGAAATGGAGGGGTTCTCTGCAATTGGGTACCTGAAAGAGGGGGGAAAAAGAAGAGAGAGAGAGAAGAGAAAGAAAGCAAAAGAGGAAGTGCAGAGAGAAATGGAGGGGTTCTCTGCAATTGGGTACCTGATCGTTGACTGGTGGCTGGTCACATATTGGTTCTTACCAGCAAAGGGGCGTTGCTGCAGGTTCCAGTGGGTGCTGGGAGGCTCATGAAAAAGGAAGTGGGCATCAAGCCTGACATTATTGCTTAGCTGGAAAGTTTGGCTAATGGCAGTACAGGGTGGTTTGGTATAAAATGAGAAAAGAAGAGACAATTGAGGATGTTGGACTTTCTTATATGTTTATATCTAGGTTAAGCTTGGTTATGGCTTAAAATTTGTGAGCTTAGTTAGTGAATTGTTTGGTAAATAAGAAAATCATAAGTCCCAGAAATTTAAAATTTCATTCAAAATAACAATAATAATAATGATAACAACAAGAATAATGATAATAGTAATAGTAACATCTTCATGCTTAGATGTGAAATTAATATTTCCTTTTTGGCTACTAAATGCCCATAAGAAGACAGTAGTCTGCCCTAGGTGAAGTTTTCTTTTACAGTATGTACGTGTGTTTGTAGTGCTGCATGTACCATGTATATAGGCATGTTAGAATATAGATATAAGTATATTGCGAAATTGGATTAATATAATGCTAACCGTGGGCTTCCCACTTTTTATTTTTACTGAAATGTGGGCAGTACTCTGAGTTGTGTATCTTCCCTTTGCCACAAAAGCTTTGCCATGTAGTGCAGGAGTTGTCCTGATTCAGCGAGGAAATTGCACTGTTTACCATTCTAACTTAATGGATTTTCTCTCTCGCTGTTTATTTTTAGCCATCTAGTAATAAGCTGATGATGGAATGTTTTCTGGGGTAGTAATTTTTTCAAGCCAACAAATGTCAGCATGCACTGCAGTGATATCATGTAATGCTTGCTGTTTGGCTGAGGCTCTTAAGAGCCTTGTGAAATTTCGGTTAGACTGGCTCTATTTTGATTTTGATGGTCTTCAAAATTAAAATAAGCACTTCACCAGTCTGTATTTTGTTCATCATATGTGCGTAAACTTGCTGTACATTCTTGCTCACCCATGTTACTATTATCTCTTAAGTTTTTGTGTTTCACAATTATAATTTTATATTATAATAACGTATTCTGTTTGTTAATTTGTGATATTGACAACATGCTCTTCTAGTTTCAAACTAACCGCAAGGTTTGCAACAAAATGAGGTTTGAAATCATCATTTATCTTTCACTTTTCTCATGTAACAGATGGCTGGTAAGTTGGTCAACATGAAGCTCCACGTGAGGAGGTCTCAGCGAGTGGTGAAAGAGTCCAGAAGCATTTGCACTTGTGATTGCAGGCGTGGCAACTTTACAGGAGCCAGCCCCTTGTCTTGACCTTTTTACCTGGAGCTTTATCTGCCTCAAAAATCATTTTTTCATGGATAGATTTTAGCTATTATGGTTAAGTTGGAACAGGTACTTTATGTTCTCAACCTTGGCCGAAGTGAGTTGCAAATGATGGATCCTTCTTACTCCCTTTTTGTTCAGGAAGTAGAATCTGTTCCCCGTTCTACTTTCATTTCCTCTCTTGCTTCTATTGTCCTTGGGTGCTTGTAAATCAGATTATAAACGAGTTAAAATATGTCCAAATTTATTTCATGGGACTAGTCACTGTGAAGCTACCCGTAGCAGGACATGGACATTTGTTGCCCGTGCTAAATCGTATTTGCTAGTTACCAAGGTCCAAAAATTTCATTGAGCAGACAACAAGGCCAAGGATTTGCTAGTTACCAGGGTCCAAAAATTTCTTTTCTTTCTTTTTTTTAAAAAAAAGTAAGAAAGAGGAGATTATGTTAGTTAATATTTTTCTGTTGTCATAGCTTGACAGATTTGCTTTGTAGGACTATCCTCAAAATAAAATGTGAAATGGATGTATCAGTAGCAGCATAACAGTGTACTTATACCTGCATGCAATTATATGCATAACAGTGTAACAACTGATGAGGAAGTCCATTGGGTAAGATAGATTTGTTAGCAATGAAGGAAAAAAAAAATGAACTCTGGGAAAATCTCCAAGGTGTTTAAGGACAATTGAGTTAAATAATATCTGATGATTTTGCTCAATATAATTCAAGTGCCGTGGCTTGTTCATTTCGAGGATTCATTTCAAATGATTTGTTGTATTAATGGAATTTTTAGATGTCAAATTGTGTAATAAGAGGTGAGAATCATATTGTAAATACTATATCTTGTTAAAAAGTTAAAAGTTTCATCTTATAAAAAGGGAAAATCTAGTCCTTTATATAGTTGTTTTATAATGGGAAAATATAGTTTTTATAATATTTAGGGATTTCATTTAATATTCTAAGGATGATGACGATACTAATGAGGTGATTTCGTATCATTAAATTGATGTTTAAGAGTACAGATTTAAATTGCCTGATGGCTACCTTTTTCATTATAAATAAGAAAGGATCTTAGTTGTAAAACATTTAATTTTGAGAGCAAACAAGAGTTCTTTTCTTTCTTTATAATTTGTCTTAGCTTGTCTTGAATGAGTTTGTAGACTGACTTAGGAAGACAAATTTTTTTAACTGTTATACAATTCAACTTTCAAGAGCTTAAGTCATGATAAGTGGTATTAAAGCCTTGGTTTTGTGGA
Source organism: Moringa oleifera (assembly GCA_021397835.1). Taxonomy (NCBI): domain Eukaryota; kingdom Viridiplantae; phylum Streptophyta; class Magnoliopsida; order Brassicales; family Moringaceae; genus Moringa; species Moringa oleifera. The sequence continues at coordinate 1,315,950 of JAJFZO010000094.1, forward strand.
GCATTCAAGCAAGGGGGACAATGGCAAACTGAAAGAATGGTGGAGAGGAGTGATGAATATCTAGAAACTCAAGTGTAAGTCTTCTTCCAAGGACATGCTTAAAAGTTTTCACTCACGCTTGAGCCATGTGGAAACCTACATGGGCGAGTAAGGAGTTAAATTGGAGGATGGAACTTAGGGGGATGATCAAAAGGCCAAGGATGTTGAGATCCAAGGTGAGTTGAACATTCGCTTCTTAGAGTTTAAGCATGACTTGAGAGAGGAGATACGTGTCATTCAAGGTCTCTATATAGAGAAAATCCGTGGGTTGAAAGATAATTTTCAAAAATGATCTAACAGGGTCCTTGCTCAGCTCCAAGAGGTCCGTGGTGATTGTGCTTTATATAAATAAGCCATCACTAATGGAATGCTGAATATCATCGAGGCACATGAGGTGGATGTGTCTAAACCACAACTTTTATGGCACAAAGAATACTTGAGAGATGGACAACTTCTTATGGGGATTGAAATTGTACTTAAGGCCATATGGCTAAATGAAGAGAATGCCAAGATGTGCCAAGCATCCTCTTATCTTACAATTGCTGCCATGTTATGGTGGAGGAGGAGGTTTAGTGACATTAGTATAGGTATATGTATCATGAACTCTTTTGCTGACTTTTAGATATAATTGAGGAAGCATTTTTTCTCAAGAATGCCACACTAAAAGAACCAAATGGGAAACATAACTGACTCGAGCTTTTAGGTAATATACATGATTATGTAAAGGAATTCATTATGTTGGTATTAAAGGTCTCTAATCTCATAAATGATGAAGTACACTTTCTATTTCAAGATGGACTAGAAAAGTGAGCCCAAGTGGGGTTGCATAAACATAAAGTTCAAGATCTGACATCAACAATAGCAATAGCAGAAAGCTTGATTAACTACTGTAGCTAAAGAATGTTATTAAACCCAAAAAGAGAACCAGTGGTACAAACGAGGGATGAAAAGCCAAAGATGCCCACCCAGACAGGTTCACTAATGAGTTTAAGGGTCGATTCGATAAGAAATCTCTTAGTTAATTTCTTTATGAAGGTCCTTATTGGGTTAAGGAAGGCCTTCATTAGGCTAAGGAAGGCCCCTATTACACTAGTTGAGGAGAAGATAAAAAGGGTTTCAATTGAAGGAGCTAAAGCAAGGTTTCTTCAACTTATTATAACACTACAATCCACTTTCAAACCACAAGCTAAGGCTGATGTAGGTGAATATCACCATCAACGTAGTGTTCACCCTATGCATTAATAGACACAGGTGTCTCACATAATTTTATTGTATTGAGGAGTCCAATGGATTAGGTTTAAGCTTGTTGAAGAAAGGCTCTCCCTTAAACTGGTCAATTCAAAAGCAAAGCCTATTCATGGTGTGGCTTAGGGTGTGCAGACCAGCATAAGAGATTGGTTGAGCTGGATGGATTATTTAGTAGTGTCGATGGATGATTTTTCAGTTGTCCATGGGATGGAATTCTTGGATTTAAGTCAAGATAATTTCTATTTTATTCGTCAACACTATGTGCATCATAAATGGAGATAAAGCATGCGTGGTAACCGCGGTAAGATCCACAAGAAATGATTTGAATGCTCTTTCTGCTTTATACTTTAAGAAAAGGTTGAGGAAGGAGGAAGAAAGCTACTTAATGATTCTCAAGGAGCATGATAATAAGGAATTGACCCCTTATAGGGTGATGCATGGTGAGATTCAAGAGATGCTAGTTGAGTTTAAGGATGTGATGCTTGATTCATTGCGAAATAGCTACCACTTAGAAGAGGAATATACCACATGATTGAGTTTGAGCTTGGTTTCAAGCCAACCGACAAGGACCGTTATTACATGGCTTCACCAAAGTTAGAGGAACTTTACAAGCAACTAAAAAAGTTGTTAGAAATAAGAACCATCGGGCCTTCTGAGGCCTTTTTTGGTGCCTTAATTCTTTTTTAGAAAGAAAGATGGCACTTTTCACACGTGCATAGATTATCAAGTTTTAAAAAGTAATAATAAAGAACAATTATCTAATTTGACTCACTGTCGACTTATTTGATTGATTGGATCATACAAGATACTTTACTAAACTTGATCTTAGGTTATGGTATTATCAAGTTCAAATTGTAGAAGGGGATATGTCACGAGATACAGTGCTTACAAAATTCTTGTTATGCCCTTCAATTTAACTAATGCACCTATGACCTTTTGTACCTTGATGAATGAGATATTTTACCCTTACCTCGATCCATTTGTGGTGATATATCTCGACGACATAGTAATATGTAACCTTATGTCAAAAAATCGCGTTAAGCACATGAGGAAAGTGTTCAGGGTCCTAAGATAGAAATAGTTATATAAAGAAGGAGAATGGCTCATTTTCTTAGAGAAAGGTGGTATTCTTGGGGTATAGAATCAAAGGTGGCAAGCTTTTGATGGAGGAAGTCAACGTTCATGTCATTCAGATTTAGGGACCATCTACTAAGGTGCTAGAGTTAACATCCTTGTTTGGGTCATTATTAGCAATTCAACAAGGGTTATTCAACAACCGATTTCCTCAAGAAAAACAAGTAATTGAAGTAGATAGTAGAGCGTCAAAAGGCTTTTGATGACTTAAAGAAGTCATTCAACCATGAACTAATACTTATCTTTCCTAACCATACCTTTGCTTATAAGGTACACACCGATGCTTCAAATTTTGCTATTGATGTATTTAATGCAAGATAAATGCTTAACAGCCTACAAGAGCCACAAGTTAAATGATGCAAAACGACATTTTGTTATCTAAGAGAAAGATGAAAACTGTGATCTATTGTCTTTGGATATGGCATCATACTTGTTGGGCTCCCATTTTACCATTTTGACAAGCAACGTTACCACGAACTACTTCCAGTCATAGAACAAATTAAGCCTAAGATAGGCGAGGTAGCGAGATTTCTTGGTAGATTTTTATTATGACTTGGTGTATAAGCCAAGGAGGGCGAACCATGCAACAGATATCTTTAGGCCAAAGGCCTAGTTAGCAAGCATATTTCAAGTGAATAATGTCTTGTTAAGCTGAACAAAAGAGGGACTAACCTATGACCCGTGACCAAAAGTCTTATTACCTTAATAAAGGATGAGGAGACGAGGAAGTTTCAGTAAGCCGATAGGTTGCTATACTTTATTGAATCTCGCTTACACATACCTATAAGCGGGAACCTAAGCAAGGAATTGATCAAAGAGTGTCATGATTCCTTATGGGTCAAACATCTAGGAACTAAACACACTCTCATTTCACTTAAATTTACTTACTATTGGTAATAGATGAGGGATGAGGTAGACTTCTATATGTGGACATGTTTGGTGTGTCAATAAGATAAAAAGTAATATACACTAGAAGAATTGTTGGAGTCATTACCTATTTTAAAGAAACTATAAGAAAGTGTCTCGATGAATTTCTTCATTTGCCTACCCAAGTTCAGTGTATGATACTTAGTCTTAGTAAAGCTCTTTCCCTAACAATTAAAGGCTTTCAAAAAAGTGCATAAAGGATTGATCAAAAAGTGAAAAAAAAAAATTTTTTTTTTATATCATTAAACCTGTGGGTAAGGTATCATATCAACTTCATCTCCTTCCTAAACTTAAGATTTATAATGTCTTTCATGTGAATATATTGATACCCTACCATGAAGACAAGGAAGATCTCACTCGTGGAGAGTTAAAGAAAATACCAATGATAGTAGTAACCTCCTTCGATAAGGAAGTGTATTGCATCATTACGGACTAGATCATTCGTAAACGTGAGGTGCTGAACTGCTAAAGATATTTAGTTAAATGGAAAGATTTGTCAAAGAATGAAGCTAGGTGGGAACATGAAGACTCTCTATAAAAATTCCAAGAATACACCTGCAAGTTCAAAGAAGAAGATGCAACAAGGGCATCGTGAACTTAGGTGGCAAAGAATGTCACAAATCTTTCAAGTTGATCCGTTTGGAGACTTCATCTCAAGTGGCTTGTTGCATTAATGAGATATTTGAGGATCAAAATATAATAAAAAGTGAGGGATCATATTCTCAATAGCATATCATGTTAAAGAGATTTTTTTTTTTATTTTATAAAAAGAGATACTTTCTTTTTTACAAAAACATATAATTTTTTTATAATAAAAAATAAAATTTTTATAATATTTAAAAAATCTCAATACATTACGGATATCAAAAATATTAATGAAGTGATCTTAAATCATTAGATTGATGTCAAATACATAGATTTATGATATTTTTTATTATAAATAAAAAAAAATTCAATTACAAAATGCAAAACTTTAAAAACAAATAAAATTTTATTTTTTTAAAAAAATATTTTTTAAAATAATTTATTTAATTTTGATGTGATTGATTTCACAGAATGAATAAGAAAATAGATTTTCTAAACGCTACACGATTCAAATTTGAAAAACTAGAATGTTGACACAAGACTGAAAAAAATCTTATATTATGTTTGAAATGATGAAGAGATAAAAGCATGACATCATCCTAAGTACGTCAAAATTATTATTACTTCTTGTCAAATCCTTGCGCATTTTGCGCTAATCGTCCGCTTGTGCATTAGTGTTCCTCGATGGAACAGTTAAGCATTAGTGGACAGCCATGTGGCAAAAAGCAACTTTTGATTGGCTTGTGGGCTTTCTTGGGCTTTAACAAGCAAGATTTATGGATTGGATTCTCTCTATGATTTGGGTTTCAAGTTCAGCTCGGCCCGTTTTGTCCTCACCTTAATGCAAAGTCTTCATTTTCTAGATTTTGTTATAGAATCCTCAAATGTCAAATTTTACCAAAGTTATCGGATTTTGGTATTTTAGGTTATGGTACTTTTTATAAATTACCTTTTTACTGTAATGACATAATAAACTTAATGATTTGTATCAAAGTTCGAAATTTAAGTGACAGTATAAGTAATTAGGGATAAAAAATATTTTTATTTTTCTCAGTAAAAAAATTATATTTTTTTAAAATATTTATTTTTATAAGAAAATGATTTGGCTTTAATAATTATCGGTAATAATGGTGTCAACATGATGGCTGACATGCTCATCCAAGCTAAATACTCTTCTGACAGCCTACCTCCTTATTTATTCTCCCTCACCAAATTTATCAATTTTTGTTAAACTAATATCCATGAATTTTGTATTATCTCAAGCTTACCAAATCTTAGGTATATGCTAAAGTGATGCCCCTTCAAATTAGAAATTCAACCGGGTGGGCCCACCGAAGTGTGCTGGTGGGGCCAACACGGGATCAGGTTGGGAGCGGCGGTGGGCGTCACATGGAACATGGCACCTCCAACGTGCATACTATCACTTCAAACCCTTCTCTTTGACCCAATTTTCCCTCCCATCTTCTACCAATATACTTTCACATCATATAAAAAAAAGTTATTATATATTATATAATAATTTTATTTTTATTTTAAATTATTAAATAAATTTTGATATTCAAAAAATTATGAATCAAACTTTAATTTATTAATTTAAATTAAATTAAATTTAATAAAAAATATAAAATATTTAAATTAAAAATTTTATATAATAAATTTTAATTAAAAAATATTTAAAATATAAATAAATATTCAAACTATCGTAATAAAAAGTTTTAAAATTTTTAAGTGTTAAAAATATTTTATAAAAATTTATATTATTAAAATTTTAAAAATAATTAAAAATAATTCATAAATTGAAATTTATATAAATTTAAAAATTTGACTGTAAAACTTACCTTTATTTTATTGCATCATATTGTTAAATAGTTATATTTAATCAATTGATAGCTACTAATAATATTGTTTACATCGAGTAATATAAATAACAACCGGTTTATATAAATATTAGTTAAAAATTTACTTAATTCACACATATCTGTCTAACTTAATTGATTTTAATTTAATTTTAATAAAAAAACTATTAATTTACTGTTAAAAAAAAAACAGATTTTGAAGAGATAAAGTGCAAAAAAGAGTTGCATTTGTCACTCAACCTTATTTGTTCATGTTGCTGATTTAGTAAATGAAAGCAAAAATTAAAAAGAAAATATTACTAGGCAGAGCAACCGTGAAACCAAGTGATCTCTTAATTAGCAAATCAAACAAAACAAAGTCAATGGAAAATGAAGGGCATGGATGGTTGAAGTCGTTAAGGTTGAAAGAAATTGAGTTGTTTGAGGGATAATGTATCTTTACCTACCCAAATGACTTAGCAATTCAATTTTTTTTATATTACGTTTTTCTAGAATAAATTATTTTAAAATTCTTTGGTATATTTGTGGTGATGTGTATGTATTTCCAACCATAAATCCCTTATAAATTTTTATTTTAATTACATTCTATAAATTATGTTATTAATTTGCTACCATCAAGTATTTAAATTTTCATACACCCTCTAATGAAAATTAATAATTTTTGCTTATTAACATAAATTTTGAAAACATTTTAATATATAAATTTTGGAAAAATTTAATTAATATAATAGATAATTATAAATTTGGAATAATAGTGATCTAATTTAATACAACATCATAATTTGCATCATGTATATTATTGATCATCATTCAAGCTAACCCGCCTTCGGTCTTAATTACATTTTCTAATCTTGTCTTTTTATGGAAGATTGTGTAAGAAGATAAATCAATCTTTTTGTTGCATCTTTGCTTTTGAACCACATCAAACTTTTGTTTTAATATTTATTTTTCCAAAAGATAAAAGAAAGAAGTTAAATAAAATCATATTTTAATATACTTAAAGAAAATCAAGTATTTTTTATGATTATTTAAATATTTATTCAAATAAAAGTTGCAGGTTGTCTTAGTGATGATAAATAAAATGAGACAGAGATGAAGACGTTTTCTTGATCCATATTGCTATTTATTAAACTATTTCTTTATCACAAAATATTTTCGCTCACAGAGTTTTTTCTTGCTTTTTTTAATAATTTTGGAGGAAATGTGCAAAATTATGTATTTTTTTATCATTTTTTTAATTGTAGGAAAAATTAATCTTTGAATGAATTATTTAATATCTAAGATATCAATTCCATGTAAAATGTTATAAATTTATAATAATTTTAAAAAATTATAACAATTTTAAAAAATCATGATAAAAAACTTTATTTTTTTGCAATAAATTTTATATACTTAATTAAATAATTAAAGTTTAATCTTAAAATTTAATATATCTAATTAATAAAAATTATTTATAAAATTTACAATAAGTTCTTATGCATTTTAAACATATGATATTTAAATAAATTTTAGTAACATGCAATATAAATAAGTAAATTTATAAAAAATATGTATTATTTTTTTATTATCTACTTTATTTTGCATATGCATGTAAATTATGATTTGTTTATGTACATTTTAAGCATGATTTATTTGGACTTATTTTGGGTTTGGTTTGTTGGCATGTAGCTTGGACTTTGGCTTTTAACCATTTCCTGAAGTTAAATGGGGCAGATAAGAAAGAACAAGACAAATATAATTTTGGTCATTGCTTAGCATTGGCTTAAGACAAATTCCTCATGTTGCATATGTCCCAAATTAATCATCATCCATTTTGTTCCATTCGATCCAACAGGTTTTAGCTTAGCTCAATTTAAAAATATGTTTTCACTAATAATATAATTTGATATGTTTTATTTATTTTTTACATATAAATATTTGTTTTATTTATTTTTATAATATAAATTTATTTTTTTTTATTAAATTTAAGTTTGATGTTGAAAGATTAAGAATTTCTTAACTAGATCTTTTATTTTACTTTTTGATTTAGACACATATGACATTTCTTTATTGCCTACTTTATCCTGTAAATGTGAAACTAATTTTATTTAATTGATTCATTTTTATTAAAAATATATTTATATTATTTTAAATTATTTATTAATATTATTATTTTGTATGTTAAAAAAATGTATGTTAGCTTCCATTTATTTTAATATTGTGTTTTAAAAAATACTAAATGTTTACTTATATAATGTATTTAAGAATTTGAAATTTTTTGTTTATAAATTATATTATTATTATTATTCATTTCACATGTTAATAATTAATTTTCATATTCATCATTTTTTAAATTAAGAAATAAGATTTGCTTGACTGACATAAACATAATTGAATCAATCTTAACAAGGTCTATATGTCACATATTTAAAATCCCTTAAATCAATATGCATATAACTAAATAAAATTGAACCAAAATTATAAATAAGATTGTAAATAATATATTTTTAAACGACAGATTGAATTAAATGCACTAACTCAAAATGTTTTAATAAATTTCTTCTCAAACATAAATATTTAATTTTTTATTGATTCAATTTATCATTATTTAACCTAATTACATATAAAGAACTTGCCAAAATTTTTCTAACATATTTTCTTTTTCAAATATGAAAAGAGTTCCCATTAGCCAATAAAAAAAATTATGGTCATATTATTGGTAGTTTTTGGTTTTAACAATCAAACTTATTTAATATAATAGTAACATATTTATGAGAAAATTGAATAGAAGAATATTTATTTTTTAATTTATAATAACTAATAATTAAAATTTTATTTTTTAAAATAATATTATCTATTAAATTATTTCAATTAAATACATGACGTCAAAACAAAAATTTTAAATTAATGCGATGCCATTAAACCTCTCATGTCCTACCTGTTTTTATAAATATCCACGGATATATACAAAACACTTATATGCCATAAAAGAGAAATCACATTTCTATTTATTTATTGTTAAATTGTTTTAATATAATTTGATATTCTTTTTTAATAATTTATTTAAATATCAAATTTTCTCCCTTATTTTGCATACCCTTTGATATTCACCTATATTCCAATAGCTTTTTAAGATATCCTATTTTCCACATTTTGTTTTTATTTCAGAGCATAAATTCTTGGGTCACTATCTCTATATGTATGTGATTTACACGACATATATTCTCCCTTACATACATCATTTAACTTTTTAAAGATTTTAATGTCTTAACTATATCTTATATTATTTATATACCTTAAATTATTTGATTTTCTACCTATTTAATATTTTTTTTTTGAAAGGCAGTACAAATACATAATGTAATAATTGTGTGCTGGGCAGCTAAGGTTATAGGAGGCAAGTGTTGTCCACGCGCCGTACGATCTACTGGGCCTACAGATTAGGAAGGTTGTGATAATGGTCAAGTTCACTGAGGAATCGAGGAGATGAAAAGGGTAAAGCTTTGCATATTTCACGCGCACACGTAATATTTTTTTATAGAAATGAGAAAAAAGAAAACAAGGAATTGCAAAAGACAGACAAGCACTCTCGATCATCATTGCGTCGATTCCGCCTTCAGATTGAAATGGCGGTTTTTGTAAATTACGAAAATGTCATGGGAGTATTTTGTAAATTCGTTTTCCCACCTAAATGGCATTTTAGTAATTGCAGAAAAAGGATCCAACCGGGAAACAAAGCAAACAGCACAAGTAAAATGTGCTTGATAAAGTGAAAATCAAGGAAAGCGCCTGAGGTCAACAGAATAGGAAAAGGTGGAGCTGAGCGCAGAGGATCAATACGAAAGCGTAAAACGAGTACAGCACGAGAACAACTAAGAGGACGTGTGAGCACGCATCCGCATGCAACAGCGTAACAGCTGAGCAGCCGCGTTTTTTAAGCGGTCTCCCGGACTCATACCCTCTCCAATCCTGAAATTAAATGAGGTCAATATAGTACTAATAAATAATATTAAATAAATAATAATTGGGAATTCATGGCATCCATGACGAACGAATTAAGAGAATTTCACAAGTTTAGGTGCATGAGTGTCCAAAAATTCATAATTTTTTATATTTGTTTGTTGTTCTGATAAAATAATATCAACTTGATTAATTTTTAAATATTGTTTCATGCATGCACCCGATAAATTTAATTTATATAATAAGTTGCACCTCATATTGTTTATTATTACAATATTATGTAGGTTTTTATGTTATATTTGGAAAAATATTTAAGACCATATTTTGTTCAAGCTAGTAGACACGTCGAACATATTATTTTAAATAAATAATTAATTTAAATATATAATAATACATTAAATTTAAGATAAATATAAAAAGAACTTTAAATTATATATATTTTGTTTTAAAATTTAAAATATCAATTAAAACAATTATACTCAAATATCTCAATTTGAATTTAAAACTAAAGAAATACAAAAAATAACATTCGTGTTGCTGTTAAATGGCTTCAACAATAAATTTTAAGCTCTATTTTAATTTCATATTTTAAATTTAAATAATTATTAACTCAAAAAATATTTTTAATAATTTTTCAAAAAATTTCTAATATAAATTAATAAAAATAAATTCAAAATTTTTAAATTTTATTTTTAGTAATAATTTAAATTTAAATTTATTGATAAGGTATCCATATATTTTTATTTTTTGAATTCATTAATAAAATTTATATTGAATAAAAAATAAAATAATTGAACTGCAATCACTTTTTAATTTATATTTTTAGATTTAAATTAAATATATATAATTTAATTTTGAGTTAATTACATCAAAATAGGATGCATTTTGTTACAATCTCAAATTGAAATTTAAAAAATTATATTTATTTTATTTTATTTATAATGTAAAATTTTTATTTATAATTTTTATTAATATTAGCAGTTTTATATAAGCTCGTGATATACTTATACATTTTACTTGTGTAATTAATTTTAATATTTTATTAAAATATTATTAAAATACATAAATATTTTTTTAATTTTTTTAAATATTTATATTTTACATATTTTTGCTATTTTTAACGTGAATAATTATAGAAATAAAAATCACATGCATATCATTTATGCGTAAAATTGTCAATATTTATAAAAATTATAAAAAAATACTAGATTACGAATTTGACAAAAAATAAGTTTTAAATACACATAATTTTTATATAAATCTTTATTTAAAATTATGAATAAAATATGTATTTTATGATATAATTAACTTTTAAATTTTTATATTTATTTTTGATTTTTTTATAAAAACATTGCTTTCATCCTGGAATTCCAAGGAAACAAATTCCATTGTGTTATGTTCTATTATATGAAACCATACACATATGTCTTAAATCGTGACCCTTGAAAATAAAGGTAGATATATTGTCATTTTATATTAAACTTTATTTAATTAAAACTTTTTATAAACTTAATTTTATATTTAAAGTTTTGATTCAGATTCTTGGACTTTTTTCATTGAATTTTGAGGACTTTTTAAAAGTAATTTAAAAATAAATAAGAATGGAAAAAATTAAAAAAAGAAGAAGTTAATATTACCTTCATTTTAATGCTTTTTTCCTGCAAAATAAAATTTATTTTGTATTGTTGTTTTGTAAAAGAAAAACTTTACGGTGTTACTCTATCATTTACCTTCTAGTACGGTCCATCCCTAAAAGGTATCACTTTTTCATTTTCAAACAAGCGAAATTCCGTTAACAACCTCTGCGTTTCCAACTCCTTCTTCTCAGTAAAAGCCCCATAATACCCTGCTGTATTTGATTAAATCCCGAGCGAAAATCTGCCCTTTTCTTCTGCTTTTGGTAATAAAAGATTTAATAAAATACACGCAATGGTCATCTGTCCTGTCCAAACAAGACCCTTACACCTTTAACCCAACCGAGTGTAATCATAAACCCCTTCTCCTTCAAAAAACAATTACAGAAGCCGGTGAGGTGAAGTAGCAGCCGGCGATCGACAAATGCTCACCACCATCACACATTTCTTGCCATTTTCAGTTTTTGCACCTCTTCTCTTTTGAGAAACTTCTCATCTTCTTCTTCTTTTTCTTTGAAAGTAAAAACCACGACCAGCTCAATATATACATATAAAAGTACTAACAATCGTGATGCGTAGTGGTTGTGGTTGTAGTCCTGCTCACGACTAAGTCTCCGTGTTCCATCTCACTCTCTCTAAACTCAAGATTTCCTCTCTTATTCTCTCTCTACAGGCGCAATAGCCAGTTGGAGGCCATACTAAGAGTTTGAATGATTCAGAATTTTCATGTTCTTTTTCTTTTGCCTCGATTCGTCTCTAAGAGGGCTTTGTCAACATTGGAGCACTGGATCTAAATTTAAAAATATATATATAGGTAAGATATGGTTTTTTTTTTTTATTAGTACTAGTTCACCGTGTTCTTTCTGCTCCCTCTTTAAACCATGGCCCCATCTTTTCTCGCTTGAAGGTAAAAGTGATTGTTGCGTTTTCCTCCTTTTCTTGTTTCCTTGCAGCAGCTGTGAGAGGGACAAGAAAATGAGATTTCAGATCATGGGTTTTTCATGGTTTTTTGGGAATTGAATAAAGCTTTTGGAACGTTGTTTGGTTGATGAGAAAGTGTGGGAGGAAGAAATAAGAAAGTTTTGGTTCGTGAGTTTTTCAAACTTTGGAATTTGAGCTAAGCTTAGCTTGTTGGTCTTAGTATTTATCTTTGTTTTCTGTTATCATTTTTCTTAGCTTTTGCGTTTCTTAGCAACTTAGTGAACAATAATGATTTTTGTTATCCGCATGCTGTTTGAATTAGTGTACTTAGATTCTGATCTGATTTTGAGATGAAATTTTTGGAGCAAAGACCTTTTTTCTGCCTAGAGAATGTGATAACATGAAGAAAGCATTGGAAGGAAGTTTTATGTTTTGATTTGCTCTTTTTGGTTTGTCGAGTCAGAGGAGCTGGTGATCTCAGTTCAAATCTGCTTTGCCATTGTTTTATTTGAGTTTTTGGTCCCATTGTTACTCATTTTCATCTTAATTGAACCAGCAGTTACAAGATCTGCTGTTATATAATTTGTTCACATGTTTTTCTTCTGAGACTTTAACCTAAATTGCATAATTTTGTAGAATTTTTTAATTGTAGAGATATTCTTTGATTTGTTGCTAAGAAAAATGGTGGAAAATCTTAAGATTCAATATGTTCTTCAATTTCTTTTCTGTTGGTCCTCAGCTCCCCAACAATGGACCATATTGTAGTTTTGCCTTTTCTTTTGGTCATTGCACATCATGATTTGGTGTTTAGTTGACCTACTAACATTTAGATGGTTGCATTGTGAATTTTCAGCATTTACAGATAAATATCTGCTATCTTAATACATGGCATCAAAATCATTCAAAGGGAGCCGATCATCGTTATCTGTTTCCTCTGATGCACCTGATTCACAGAAGCCTCCCCTGCCTCCGACGGTGACATTTGGCCGTAGAACTTCCTCAGGTCGGTATGTTAGCTACTCGAGGGATGATCTTGATAGTGAACTTGGGAGTAGCGATTTCATGAACTACACAGTTCACATACCTCCAACCCCTGACAACCAACCCATGGATCCCTCCATCTCACAGAAGGTTGAGGAGCAATATGTGTCAAATTCGCTCTTTACAGGTGGGTTCAATAGTGTTACCCGGGCTCATCTTATGGACAAGGTGATTGAATCTGAAGCAAGCCATCCACAGATGGCTGGTGCAAAAGGATCTTCATGTGCAATCCCAGGATGTGATGCGAAGGTGATGAGTGACGAGCGTGGTGTGGATATCCTCCCATGTGAATGTGACTTTAAAATATGTCGGGATTGCTACATTGATGCAGTGAAAACAGGGGGTGGGATTTGCCCTGGATGTAAGGAGCCATATAAGAGCACAGATTTGGATGAAGCTGCTACAGATAATGGGCGGCCGCTTCCACTTCCTCCACCAGCAGGGATGTCCAAAATGGAAAGGAGGTTGTCATTGATGAAGTCAACAAAGTCAGTGCTAATGAGGAGCCAAACTGGAGATTTTGACCATAATCGGTGGCTTTTTGAGACCAGAGGGACCTATGGGTATGGTAATGCTATATGGCCCAAGGATGGAAATTTTGGCAGTGGGAAAGATGATGAAGTTGCTGAGCCATCTGAATTGATGAACAAACCATGGAGGCCACTCACTCGGAAATTGAAGATTCCTGCTGCTGTTCTGAGTCCATATAGGTAAGTCTGCTATTTGATTGTTTATTGTATGATTTTTGTTCACAGTGTTATTATAATGATATAAAATTTTTAAGTTTGTGATGGATCAGTTTATTGAATTTTGTTTAGATTTTGTATGCATAAAGATATAATGATGATAATTTTTTATTTTACTTGTTATTCTCCAATTTTTTTTTTTTACTTCGCTTGCAAGCATAGGCATGTAAATATTGTATGGTAACCAAATAGGATAATCTTCAGTCATTTAATTTGGGGATTATTTCTCCACATTGTGCTGTGCTTTCTTGGTAATGTTGAGGTAGAAGGGGGATAATAAATATGCATTTCAAGGAATGCCTAAATTCTGTTGCTCAGAAGACAGTTGTATGTTACCATTGGTTGATTTTTAGTTGCTTTCTATTGGTAATTGATAAATGGTAATCATGTAAAATTTTCTTTTTAGTGTTGCATTTGTTACTGTTTTGTTAAAATATTTGAATCAGTTAGGTGATTGAACAGAAAGTTTCTGTACTAAGTTTTTGAAGTGTTACTGTTTTGGCTCACTTTATGAGATGACAAAATAATTGACGTGTAATTATTTCGTCGCCTATATGGGCCATAACATAGAGACTTTATTGTCTGTTTCTAGGAAATTAAATGGGTTCCTTTAGCTTCTGTATCATAGAGCAGAGTGGAGTCATTTCATTTATGTTCATGGTCCAGGCCACCCCTCACTTCCACCAAAATTTTTGCAGTTTCCATTTTGTGTTGTGAAATTTTGTGTGTGGTTAATTTGCATTGTCTATGCAGTTTCTGTTAAGTAGGAGTACTAACTGCTTACATATGCGCAATTCTGTTCATTCCATTTTTCTGGTTGCTTGTTTCTTCACAGACTGCATAATCTTTTTGATTGTGCAAGGGACAGTAGGCTTGTATGTGAATTTGGTCCAAAGGTTCTACTACATAGAAGATAGGCAAGGGGAACCCTTCCTGTAGTTATTATACCCAACCTCAGTGAGCTAGCTGGAACCTTCATTGATATGTTAATAATATCTGCTTGAAAAATTTAGATTGTTCTCTTCTAGCTGTCTTTTATGTGTGTCATTCCCTGCTCTCAAAGTCATTCGGTAATATTGAGGGATATGTGATATTCACTTATTTGACATTCCTAACTTTATGCCTATAAGTGAATTCTGCTTTCTGTTCCATTGTGTTTACAGGCTTCTAATTGTTATTCGGGTTGTAGTTCTTGGCTTGTTTTTGGCATGGAGGGTTAAGCACCCTAACAATGATGCAATATGGCTGTGGGGGATGTCTGTGGTGTGTGAGCTCTGGTTTGCTTTCTCGTGGCTTCTTGATCAACTGCCTAAGCTTTGCCCAGTTAACCGCGCAACAGATCTTAATGTCCTGAAGGAAAAATTTGAAACACCTAGCCCAGCAAATCCAACTGGGAAGTCTGATCTTCCAGGCATTGATGTCTTTGTCTCTACTGCAGATCCGGAGAAAGAACCTCCTCTTGTCACTGCTAACACTATCTTGTCAATTCTGGCTGCTGATTATCCTGTTGAAAAACTTGCTTGTTATGTGTCTGATGATGGTGGTGCACTTCTAACCTTTGAGGCTATGGCAGAGGCAGCAAGCTTTGCTAATGTATGGGTTCCATTTTGCCGTAAACATGATATTGAGCCCAGGAATCCAGAATCGTACTTTAATTTGAAAAGGGATCCTTACAAGAACAAAGTGCGACCAGATTTTGTTAAAGACCGCAGACGTGTGAAGCGTGAGTATGATGAATTTAAAGTTCGGATTAATAGTTTGCCTGACTCTATCCGCCGCCGATCTGATGCCTATCATGCTCGGGAGGAAATCAAGGCCATGAAGCTTCAGAGACAGAACAGAGACGATGAACCTGTGGAGAGTGTGAAGATTCCTAAAGCAACATGGATGGCTGATGGTACCCATTGGCCAGGGACTTGGTTGCAGTCTGCACCTGAGCATTCTAAGGGTGACCATGCTGGTATAATACAGGTATGTCTGCATTTGATCACAAGGAAGTTGCAAACTTTGGTAAAAGCTTTGCATTGTTAGGTTGTCCTAATATAGTTACTACAATAGTTAATTTAAGGCTGTTCTTTGTTGGTTCAAAGAATTAGGGGAAAATTGGGTATGAAGAGGCTGTGAATGTTTTCTGATCTTAGTTTCAATCTATGATCTAGGTGATGTTGAAGCCTCCTAGTGATGAACCACTACATGGAACAGCTGATGGGTTCATTGACCTCACTGACGTTGATATCCGACTCCCGCTTCTTGTTTATGTTTCTCGTGAGAAGCGCCCTGGCTATGATCACAACAAGAAAGCAGGAGCCATGAATGCCCTGGTTCGAGCTTCTGCAATTATGTCCAATGGTCCGTTCATACTCAATCTTGACTGTGACCACTATATTTATAACTCTCAGGCAATGAGGGAAGGCATGTGCTTCATGATGGATAGAGGAGGTGATCGCATTTGCTATGTTCAGTTCCCACAGAGGTTTGAGGGCATTGACCCTTCTGATCGATATGCTAATCACAACACTGTGTTCTTTGATGTGAATATGAGAGCCCTTGATGGGCTCATGGGCCCAGTTTATGTTGGAACGGGATGCCTCTTCAGAAGGATTGCTCTCTATGGCTTTGACCCACCTCGAGCAAAAGAACACCATCCTGGCTGCTGCAGCTGCTGCTTTGGCCGTCAGAAGAAACATTCCTCAGTTGCCAATACCCCTGAGGAAAATCGGGCCCTAAGAATGGGTGATTCTGATGATGAAGAGATGAACCTCTCTTTGCTTCCTAAGAAGTTTGGAAACTCAACTTTTCTTATTGATTCGATTCCAGTAGCAGAGTTTCAAGGTCGCCCACTTGCAGATCATCCAGCTGTGAAGAATGGACGTCCACCTGGTGCTCTCACCATTCCTCGTGAACTTCTTGATGCATCAACTGTTGCAGAGGCAATCAGTGTAATCTCATGCTGGTATGAGGACAAAACTGAGTGGGGACAGCGTGTTGGATGGATCTATGGGTCGGTTACTGAAGATGTGGTCACTGGCTACAGGATGCACAACAGAGGTTGGAAATCAGTTTATTGTGTGACCAAACGTGATGCCTTCCGTGGGACTGCTCCTATCAATCTAACTGATAGGCTTCATCAAGTCCTCCGCTGGGCAACTGGTTCTGTTGAAATTTTCTTCTCTCGCAACAATGCACTCATTGCTAGCCCAAGAATGAAGTTTCTGCAAAGGATAGCATACCTCAATGTTGGCATCTACCCATTTACCTCCATATTCCTGATTGTCTACTGCTTCCTCCCTGCTCTTTCCCTCTTCTCTGGCCAGTTCATTGTCCAGACCCTCAATGTTACTTTCCTTACCTATCTTCTGATCATCACTGTGACTCTATGCTTGCTAGCTGTGCTCGAAATTAAATGGTCTGGCATTGAGTTGGAGGAGTGGTGGAGGAACGAGCAATTTTGGTTGATTGGAGGGACTAGTGCTCACCTGGCTGCTGTGCTTCAGGGACTTTTGAAAGTTATTGCGGGAATTGAAATCTCATTCACCTTGACATCAAAATCAGCTGGTGATGATGTGGATGATGAGTTTGCTGATCTGTACATTGTCAAGTGGACGTCCTTGATGATACCGCCGATTACAATCATAATGGTTAACTTAATTGCCATAGCAGTTGGGGTTAGCCGGACAATATACAGTGTCATTCCACAGTGGAGCCGCTTGTTGGGTGGAGTATTCTTCAGTTTCTGGGTCTTGGCACATCTCTACCCTTTTGCTAAAGGGCTCATGGGAAGGAGAGGAAGGACGCCTACCATTGTTTTTGTATGGTCAGGACTTATTGCCATTACCATATCTCTCCTCTGGGTGGCAATCAATCCACCTTCTGGTACTAACCAAATTGGAGGTTCGTTCCAGTTCCCTTGATATGTCATTCTTTTGTATCAGAAGTGAAAGGATTCAGTTACATTCCATTATATTCTTGTTTTAACTGTTATGTTAGTGAACAAACTAGATATTTTCTGATGCATATGCTCCTGTCGATTCAATTTAGCTATTCATTCAGCTAGTTTGTTTAAGTTGGGTGGGACCTATAGGATGCAAAACTAGTTGTCCCAGCATTTTGTTCTTATTGTATTATGTCTTACATGGATATCTCTTTATTTTGAAATGGACCTTCAGGATGCTTAGTTTTTTTTTTTTTTTTTTATAACCTTTGACTGGTGGCTATGAGTCTATTGTTGCCCAATTTCATTTTTGGAACATATCATTAGAACAATTGTATGAAACAATTTTTTTTAAAGTAAATTTTTTTAATTTTAGTGGAGCAAGTTTTTACTGACAAAATTCAGTAGCTGAAATCTGAGATGGCAGCGGATGTGATGTTCAGGTTTTCTTCACTTTGACCCTTTTGTACTCTTGATTTTACACTCTTGGTATTAAATATGCTGCCATATTAGATTTTTGAGCATGAAAATGTCCCGAGTCAAGTTTGAAGTTTGTAAAATCATATTTCAAGTTTGAGAAGATCCCTTTTTTTGGTAACTGAATTACGGAAAATATATATTTATTTAAATTGGTAATGATGGATATAATTTAATCGAAAGTATAGCCTTGGCATCAAAAGGTGAAAAAGTAAGCTGTAGCAGATTTATTTTTGTGACCTAATGTATGTTCAAATAAAGAGGGAAACAAAAAGAAGAATAAGAGAAAGCATCATTCAATTCTGCAACTTATCTTGATGACTGTAGAAATGCAATAATTTGGTGGAGAGAGGAGCAGAAAAATGGTTAGAGAAAATGGAGTTGTTGGGCAACATTATCTTTAAATTTATGGTAAAGAAATCTAATTAAGAAACTTGAATTACTCTAATCACTACATGCAGGTAACATGAACTCAGTTGTTGAAGCACCTCATCAGCATGGCCAAGCTAACCTCACTTGACCACAGTCTCCATAATAAGCCTCATATCAGCCTACACTAAAACAGAGTCATCCTCATGGCAACTCACATGACCTTAAAGATAGCTCTTCTCATGGTGCTCTTCTCATCTGCATCTCCTGCCAACCAGGACCTCTCTGTTGCCATTGCAGAGATGCAAAGAGCAAACTATTTCAGCTTTGTCATGCTCATCAACATGTCTCCTCCTGATCCCAGAATGTCAGGGAATGTCACTTTCCTGATGCCTAAGGATCGGATGCTCTCCAAAACCATTATACCCCAAACTGCCGTTTCTGATTTCCTTCTCCGACATTCAATATCGTCCCCCTTGCTTTTCGAGCATTTCGAACACATCCCTACAGGTTCTATACTTCCTAGTTCATTGCCTGATTACATACTTAAGATTTCCAACGGAGGCAGGAGGAGTTTCTCTCTAAACAATGTCAAAATCATTAGCCCAAATATATGCACTGCAGGGTCTTCAATTCGCTGCCACGGGATAGATGGAGTGTTACAAACAAACTCACCACAAAATAACACTTCATCTTCTTGCTCTACTAGTAGTCCTCACCCTTCCATGCCACCACTTGTTTCTTCACCATCATCCACCCCTCGGCTGAATGACTCTGCTCATCATACTCCGGTCACTGCCCTACCACCATCTCATCCCACCCATGCCCAGCATTCAGGGTCTTCTAAATGGCTTCCTAATGGAAGATTATTGAAATTTTTGGTGACCATTTTGATGGTGTCAACTATGGAAGTTTCTGTTTAGGGTATTATGATTTGAGAAACCTAACAGTGCCTTCAGACGTGTGTACATGGGCAGTCTTTATATGCGTTCATGTAGGTTTGGTCAACACATATAACATTCAATGGTCTCAATTGTCACACATAAATGCATTTCTTATGTCTTGTCTACTCTTGATGGTTGAATTCATCTCCTGGTCCTACGGATCTTAATGATTCATATATAACTCACTTTTGAATCTCTCTTAATTGTTTCTAGGATTCATTTTGGTAAATTTCAATTTTATTCTTGGTATTTTTCTTCAGCCGCCAATAAGAGATTTGGTAGATTATTCAAAAGTGCTTTCAAATCATTGCCAACGGCTCATGGACTCCATAACGTGTCCATAGAAAGGGAAGCTGGTTGGGAGCCAAAGTTGGCAGTGGCCAGGTCGGATCGGCTTGATCTATGAGATCATAATCTAAATTTGACCAATAATAAAGTTAACCAAATTTTTATAGTAAAGGATCGGATCAGAATTATTTATTTAAAAAATAAATAAAAATATATGACTTATGACCTACTTATAAGGTCATGAGTTATTTTATCAAACCTTAAATATGTTGAATTTAATAAGTTTTAAATGAATTACATGCAGATTAATTTAACAAATTTTATAAAAATTAATTTGATAGATAATTTTATTTACTATTTTTTAAAATAATATAAACAAATAAGTAAATCTTAGCACACTAATTAAAGACTAATAAAAAGTATATTATTTTTATTAATTAATTTGTATATTTTTAAAATTTAATACATAAATTTAATTAAATTTAAATAAGATAAATGAGTTTGATCTATTAGCTCGTTTAATTTGCTTGGCGGGACCAACCCATTGAGAAGCCTAATATAACATTCAAGGTCCACGATCAACTCATTTATAAAATTTCTTACTCATGACTCAATCCAATTACTAAAAGATTCAAGTTAAAACCCATTGAGTCTGATCATAAACGAAGTGACCTATGGGTCATGAGCCGAATAATGACCTCTAGTTAGGAGCTTATGTTAGGGTCCCTCCAATTAGGTTCACATGAAGCTCTATATTTGAGTAATTATTTTATATTTGAAACTTTTGTGATTAAATTTATAATATTGAATGAACTTAAAATCTCCTTAAAAATCATAAATTTTCAAATTACTCAAGATAATAGCAAATATTATAAGAAAATGTCAAAAATAGCAATGAATTAATAACAAAATTAATTTTGTTGGGATAGTAATGAATTATTGACGAAATTTTGCGACAAACTTAATTCCATCTTTATTATTATTATTATTATTATTTGCAAAAACATAATGTAAAGATTAATGACTAAATCTACCAAATAACAACAAATATTCAGTCTCTAAATCGTATTTTTTTCAATATTTTATATATATATGTATATATATTTTACAAAGTTATACCTTAGTGATAGACATGAAGTTTATTGCTTAGGTTTTACAAAATTTTGAAGTAAAACCTTAGCAATAGACTTTGATGTTGTCGCTCAAGCTTTATATAATTTTTTAAAATTTTTTATAAAGTGAAACCTTGTCAATGGATGAGGTCCATCGTTAAGTTTTCACTTCATAAAGTTTGATTTTTTGTTAAGTGAAGTCTACTAGCGAATTTCGTCTTTGTCACTAGGTTTCGCAATTATAATAAATTCTTATTTTTTATTTTAAAAAATCAATGTTTAATGAAAAATTAACGGCGAATATCATTTCCATCGTTACAGTCTTTTTTTCCTTATTCTTTCTCCTTTCTCTTTCTTGCATCCTTCTTTCTCTTCAATGCCTATGTCGCTTCTTTGCCCATTGTTGTGTTCCAAACACCACCACATGCTCTATGTGCTTGGCAAGCTCTGTCCTTTGTGCCATGCATGTTTTTGCGATTATTGAAAAGGTTTTAGCCAATGTATTGATAGACACAAGTGCATCTTACAACTTTATTTTTGTTGAGGAAGTTCGATGAATTGGGCTTAAGGTTGTGTTGGAAGGGGATCAATATGTTAAAGTTGTTAACTCAAAAAGTGAAGTTATAGTTAAGGTATATATGGTTCATGCTTATAAACCAGTATGAGTGATTGGATGAGTTAGATGGATTACTTAGTGGTGTTGTTGGATGACTTTAAAGTGATACATGGAATATATTAGCTCCATGATACTATTAAGTGCTAAATGACGTAGATTTTGATGATAAAAAACCCAATTATGCGTGATCAAATGGAATTGCTAAGTGCATAGTATTTTAGATTTTAAAGATGCAAAATATAAGTCAAGAGAAATAAACATATAGATTAGGCTTTTACATGTAACACTTTTCTTTGCTTAAAGTATATGAGAAGTCATACACACATTTCATGCATCTCCTCTTTTAAACCTTGGATTTAAAATGGGCAGCTTGGATGAGATTCATTCAAAAACTTTAAAAATACTTTTAAATTGACCTTACCATAGCAAAATATATTTGAGAAAGAAATGAAAAGTAAGATAAAAAAGATAGGATAACATGTTAATGTGAGTGAGGGAAAAGTGCAACATTATCGATCATTAGGGGCATTACTGTTGAGTGGCACTACCAAGTTAGTAATAGTATTACTTGTTAGAGTACTAGATGTTTGAGTGAGAGATGTGCGACACACTTGATCATTAACGGCACTATCACTGACCAATAGGGCTAGCTCGTGTTGATACTGGTTAAGCCACTAGTTGTGATGGTACTGTCGGTCCAGTACACAATACTATTAGTCATTTCAAATTTTAGAAAATACTAATAAGTCAAGTAGTAGTATTGATTCATTGAGTAGCACTATTAGTTCGAGATTTTAAAATCTGTATTTTTGAGTATAACAGGTAGAATTTTAATTTTAGGTATAAGAAACTTTTTAAAATTCAAAAACACAATGTTTTGAATCTCTTTATCTATCTCTCTTACTCTCAAAATTCTCATAACATTTAAATCATTCATCTATGAGCAAGTATTCAACTAGGCTTCCTCTAGATAATATCTATTGGTTTTAAATTGAAGGTTTTATAAAACGTTACCTATCTCCAATCAATGTGGACCTTTGCTCTGAGGTAGACGAGGGACTGTTGTTATCATTCTCACCATTTTGAAGTGAAAAATTGAAATTTAAGCTCAAAGTTTAGTTAATGAGGCTTGAATTAAGCTAGAAAGTGAGAAATTTAAGTGAAATTAATGATTAAAAAAACTAAGATTATGGGATAAAGGTGTAAATTAAAAAGACCTTTATACACCCCTAATGATATGATGGTATCATGTAGCTTTCTGCCAACTACGGTGGCATCGCGGGGCTAGGACCCTATAGCTCTCGAATTAAGTGTTTTTCTTCTTTTTTTTTTTTCTTTTTTCCCAATTTTTTTTCCAATTAATTTCTTTAAATGTCTTAAGCATTTTCGTTCATTAAAATAGTTTTGAAATCTTTATTTTAATTAATCATTGCAATCAATTCAAATGTGTTTTTCAAACTTCATGAGAAGATAAACTAATTATGTAGAGGAGTGAAAAAAAAAAAGTATTGTAGGTTTATAAGCACTCACCTAATGAGGTGGTTCAATAGAGCTTGAAGATGACGAAGTGTCTTTCATAACTAATAGAGACTCATTTTTGGCTAGATTTATCATATCTCAGATTTGATTTTTCTTAGGCAGCTCTAGTAATGATGATGTCTTCAATTACTTACTACTTTTGAATTATAATTGTGTTTGTATTTTCTATTGGTTTACTCTTTGGTTGAGATGATAACTTTCTTGACATTTGATCTTAGTTTATTCATTCTCCAAGTATTGAAAGCATATCTAAGTGCTTTATTGGAATTGCAAGGTGTTAACAGTCTAAGTTTTAATAAGGTCTTCAATAGATGTACATTGATTTTATGTGACCATTTAGGATGGGGCTTGGTAAAGTTATGGTGCTCACGGTTATTACATGAATCTGGCAATCGTTATGACACAAGGTGTGAAGCAACTTAATGTGGATTGTTATACCTAAAATTAAAGATGATCTTTCTAGCCATCATTGTAAGTGTTGAAGAAAGGATCATACCTTTTGCCTTGGATGTCTCATGAACCCATCTATTATGCTAGCTTGCTCCGTATTAGTATCTTGAAAGGTTAGGCACATGTTAATTGGATGACCTTCTCCGTAGCACACTTTATATACCCTAGCTTGTTATCTAACTGCCATGTGCTGCACAATTAAAGTTAGTTGAGTAAATTGTTGTTCAAGTAGATAATTACTTACCTTATTTACATTTTAAAGTGATGGTGGTGCTTCATTTTGGATACTAAATTGTTACGAGTTGACAACCATGTTTGCAATCAAGTTACTTGTCGCATCAGGCGTATTATCAATTAATGTTCTACCACTTGCTCCATTAATCAAATTTCTCTTAATTAGCATTAAGCCCTCATAGAAGTGATGCTCACTTATTTGGTAGTGGGGATAGCTAGTACAACGTTTTTTGAAATGTACACAATATTTAAAAAGAGTTTTCTAATTGTATTGTTAGATGTCACAAATTTTCTTTTTAATGCTTTGACCTTTAATGTGGGAAAGTACTTCTCTAGGAAGATTCTCTTTATCTTGTTCCATACAGTCATAGTATCGAAGGGAAAATTATAAAACCATTCTTTGGTAGAGTCTACCAAAGAGAAGTGGAATGCCATTAGCTTGACTTGCTCCTTTAATATGCTAGTTGACTTTATGCTTCAGCAAGTAACTTGAAATTTCTTGATGTGCTTATTAAGGTCTTCTCTCTTGCAAAATCATAAAAGATAGGTAAAAGATGCATCAAATTTGATTTTAACTCAAAATCTACCTTAAGATTCAAGTATCAAATGCAAGTTGATTGTTGACCAAAATTAGTGGCTACCAACTCCTTGAGGGTTCGGTTGTTTAGCATCATTAGTGCTTTCAATGCACAGACTTATTATTGTTAATTGATGAGTTTAATGGGAGAAGTGTGTGGTGCACATATCAAAGATTGTAGTTTTAAACTTGCTGGTGTCGAAAAGAGGCAAAATTTAATGATTCTACGTAGGCTTTTCTTTAAAATTGATCATTTATGTATTTGTTGGATATATATCTCAAAAAGAAAATAAATGAATTAAACAAAATAAAATAAAAATAATATAAATAATAAATTAATTAAAAATCAATCTTCAGCATTTGCACTAAAAACTGAATGCATGTCGTTAACCATGTCAAAATTAAACCTTATTATAACTAATATAGAATTAGTATAATGGTAATAAAAGTGGACCCCATGAGTACTAATTATACCTAACTTAGCATGAAGAAGAAATTAAATTAAAGTAATACTTAATAAACATAAAAGTAAATGATGGAGACCTGGGGAGAGCTAAATTGAATAATTGCAAATCGAAGGGAAAGAATTAATGAAAGGATAAATGTGAAGTAAATCAACATAAACAAAAGATTAAGACTTCATTCTCAAGCCACTAGATAATCATCCATATTTTGATAATAATATTCTTCTCCAATTTTCTATTGAAATTACCATCTGTAGATAATAATAAGTTTTGTCATCCTAATTTTTTTTTACTTTATTATTAAATAAATATAAATATTATTGTTTAATCTCTTCCCATTAAACAACTTAGTAGACAACTGTCCTAGTTTTAATCTAACAGCAATATTAAGATGAGAAAGATAAGTTGATCTAAATAGCAAAGATAATAAACGTGATTTATTTAACCGGGTTATGTTCACCATCAAAACTAACAAAAAATTTGACCATACCAGAAGCAATTAAGCTTTAAGATAATTTCATATAAAGGACCTTAGTTTGCTTTAAATCATTATCAAATCTTATTTAGTTGACCAATCAAATAAAATAGACTAACAAGCATAAACATAGATTACAAAAAACAAAAACAAAAATAATTTTTATTATGAAAATTGTATTAGAATAGTGATCATCAAACACAAAAAATTATGTTTAGGGTTTTGAAGTCACCCTCGACTTATTTAAAGTTTATGAGAACATAATTAAAAATAAGAGTAATCAAAAATCTTGAACATGAAACCAAAGAGAAAAAGACGTGATGAGAGAATCTAGAGCTTCTTAAATCTTTTTCGATTGGATTTTCAATGTTAAATTCTTAATCTTTTCCTTCATTCCTTTCTCTTTTAAAAACTCTTTCCAATTCCCTTTTAACTAGCCTTAGTTGTCTCTTTTATTGTCTTTCTCTATCAAGGGTAAAACAAAAAATAACGCAAATTCAAATTTTGCATTTCTTATTTTACAACGTTCAGGCATCCAACAATCAAATCTTTCTAAATGCATGGCGCCTAGGTATAATGCGTGGGTACTCAACAACCATGTCATTTTATATGTTTCTTCTACATCAGGTGCCTAATATGGAGGTGAGGTGATGTTGTGTATATTGAGCTCTTCAATTCCTTTTTCTTTATTTTACTTTGTATTCTTTTTTTTTCTTCTTCTTCTTCTTAGCTTTCCAACACTTAGTTATCGCAAAAAAATATTTTAGCATAAAAATAAGAGGATTAAAAGTTAAAACTTATAAGCTTAGAGGATTAATATAAATTTAATAATAAAAATATAATCATTCATCAGTCCTTAATTATAAATTATTTCGCTCTTGGAAGCAACACAATTTTTTTCTAGAGCTTTCCTCTAATTTTTATTTAAATATTTTATTTGAATCATTTTAAAATATATTAACAATAAAAATATTTTTAATTTTTTATAATTACTAAAATTAAAATTTAATTTAAACTAAATTCAAAAAATATATAATTAATTTAATAGATGTGATATCAAAATTTAAATTAAAAAATAAGTTTAATTTAAATTCTTTTAAAATTTACAATTTACTTAAAATAATTAAAATTTTAAATACACATTTTAAAACAATTCCTACAAAGGATAGAAAGTTTAAGATCCAAAGAATGGAATATCAGCTTACACATATTTGTTATGTTTACACTATACGATGTCAGCATAGCATTTATAGGTAATCATAAAGATGAGCAACAAAGTCTGTCAACACAAAAATACCAGCGCACAAAGGTATAGCTAGCAAACCTGTCCTAAACTAATTTATTTATTCTTTTGGCTTTCAAGCACCACATCCAAATTACTCTATTATTCGCATCAATTTTCCCTAAGAAAATCCATCCCCAACCTTAATATGATAAGTATGCCCCCTAATGAAGCTGTATCTCAGAATTACATTTATAAAAGACAAATTACAACGAATCTCTGATGAACTTACATACATATGAACTTATATCAACTAATTTATCATGAACTGTTGATTCTAAAAAACATTTATTCAAAAGTTCACATTGAAGAAACATCAGAAGGCAGGTGTAAAACAGAAAAATTAACAGAGGGCTGTAAGGCCACAAACTGGCACCTATTGTGTTTTAAGTCCTGTAAGGTTATAACAGCAGACAATACAATGAAAACTATTCTACTCTTTTAAGTACATCCAAGCTAACAGGAGAGCAAGCATGACACAAATCCATACAATCCAAACTCTCTCTGCAGATATTTACACAGTTGTTTAGCAAATTAAAGGATTAAACCTTGTGCAGATGAGGGCTTGGAATGCTGCTCACCAGAAACAGGTTTTGGAGACTCAGACCCATGAATCTGAGCATAGCCTTCAGGTTGGTCGGTCTTCCCCTCAGCCAAAACTTTGTCTTTTGTCTTCTGCCCTACTTCCTCTGCTACCTTGGCCACCCTATTGAATGCACCAGTAACCCATGAAGCACCCGTCAATATATAACGGTTCTTCATGATAGCAGATCCAGCGCTACTGACTGTCTGCTCAGCAGCTGCAAATGCAGACTTAGTCTTCTCAGAAACCTGAAACTTTTGGTCCATTTCCCTCACTTTATCATTGACCATGGTAGTACCAGCACTAATTTTCTCACTCAGACCAATCTTTTGGTCCAGAGAAGCAACTTTGGCAGTGGCAGTCAAAGTAAACTGGTGTTTCTCATCGAAGGCCTTTGCTTTATTTAGTGCATCTTTGCCTAGAATGAATCCTCTCGCAAGCATGCCGCTCACAACATCCTCTGCCTTCTGGACAGCAGATTCAGCATGACCTGGACTTTTGTTCTCAGTAGCCTGAGGAGATTAACCAATTCACTCATGTTAGAAATCATCCTTCAGATAGTAATCATACAGAAGAAAGCCTTGATAAATGAAATTACAGCATATGTTGCTGAAGCAGCAGCTGGCAGATTGTACTCTGGAGCCAGTTCAATGGTGACAGACTGGTCAACTATTGTTGCACCCTGAAATAATACACCCAAAAAGTTGAGAGCTAAAGAGAACTAAAACTTGAAAGGAAGCTGGTCAACTATAGGTACGTTCCTCTCCTTTTTCCCCTTTCATTAAAGAAATTCACTTGCTTCAAAAGAAGGGAGTTTTCATACAAGGTTTGCCACAAACTACTGAGGTACCATATTTTACACCATTTAGGAACAAAGGTTAAAACAGAAAGGAAATCGATATTTCTCAAAGAAGAAAACGTAGGGGGCAGGTATAGGAATATGCTCTCACACCAACTTTACACTGAACTGGAGACAATCAATCATGTTGAAAAATTGGTATGCTAATGATAGTTAATCTTAGTTGTAAAAGAAACATGAACTGTGGTTTTAAACAAACCCACAACAGCAGACATTCTGACAGCCAGTAAGTAGTCATTAAACAAAACCCACTAGGCTCTGGTTTCCAGAAGATAAAAGGCAAAACTATGAAAGGTGGTTGACATGGATTACAAAATAACTTTGAATTATTAATTAAATCCTGCCCTATGACTCTGGTATCCAAGTCCAGAAGTTTTCACGACGCTGGTACAGAAGGCCCAACATATTTTTTCAAGATCTGCACAAGACCTAATACTCACAAATGATGCGCAATGAACTATTTGGAACCATGCATACAAATTAGAACCAAAACCTCAATCACCTTAAAGTCCAGATACACATATATATTTTACCTGTTCCACTATCTTGATTAAAAGCTGATCATTAAATTTATTATAAGGCAGCACTATGGGTGTGCAAATTTAAGATATTTAAGCCATAAAGCTAAGCTATGAAGATATCCTAGGGTTTCAATTCATTTTGTTGTACTAAATTTCACCTCAAACATAGAACACTATAAGATGGTAATTTCAGTAAGAACCAAAGATCGTCCGTGAGGTTTCTTCCCCTTTCCCTAATGAGTATTACTCGCTGAAAACAAAATGCCAAATACTGGTGCCATCGAAGCCCACGGAATGCACAAATTAAGCAAAAATAGGAAGAAAGTGCCACCAAAGTTAAACTGATACTTCTGATGCACTACTTACATGCAACTTCAGCCTTTCACATGCATAATACGTATCAAAACGAAAGAGAATCATAGCTGAAATTGTTGGCACATCAATATTACAGATATAGTTGACTATGTTTCTTTTAACCAACATGGAAATGATCTATTAAATGGTGTACAGAGACAAATTGGCAAACAAATCACATGAGAGTTAAAAGTCATGCAGAGGCATGAAGATATGAACGCACCGAAAGAAGGACAGCAGTCTCTGCCCCTTGTGGATCTTTGAAGGTAACATGAGCAATTTGTGAGCGTTCACTATCACTGGAAACAGCAAAATATAGTAAAATAAAGAATCTCAGTTCCATCAGATTCAGCACATCTTTTTCTGGTCATTAATAAAAGGAAAAGAAAGGAGATTTATTAGGAAAAGGAAAAAAAAAAACAAAAGAATGGCTTCAAAATTCTAAAATTACATGGCTTTTCTCATGTTCTGGGATGTAAGCAGAGCAAAGAAAGAAATTAACCTGTGCATTTCAACATATTCAATTTCACCAGAAAAGGAAAAGAACTCCTTTATATCTTGCTCGGATGCACCCAAGGAGACATTGCTGACTTTCACTGTTCTTATCTGTCATAAGAAAGAACAGCATAAGCAACAGACAAATCATCAATCTAAGAAAAGTTACAGCCATATGAATAATGTCACCATGAATGCACAGGTAGGCATCTCACAAATTCCACTAATAGTTAGTAATGGGAACAAAACCGTTATGGACTATACAACTCTAGTAATCATCCTATTAGCAGAACCCAACAAGACTGCTTTAGTCCCAGGTTTACAAGAGCAGGCTCTGAAACTGTCAGAAGCTTTTGTTACCGTTAGTCCTACATGTGGAGATACCGAGGCAAGAAGCAGTTTCACATTTTGTCCATTTCCCAAATCAATAAAAAGAATGTTCAGGTTAGTGTCAAAATATATCACATGAAAGACTGTTCTGGTAGAGGTAATCCATTTCTATTTGCTTTGATCATCAATTCAAAACAGCTCACTTCAGGTAAGCTTTTCTTTTTTTTTTTTTCCCTTAACTAATGATCCAATTGCAGTCTATGAGGTCTTGCACCATCTTTGCTATTCCTAAATTGTAGCTTTTATGACATTCAGCTTACCAACGTTTAGTATCTACACCCAATCATGAAAAATTGTGATCCCTAAGAAAGCGGCTATTAAAATGAACCTGTTAATTTCCTAAAAATTGCAAAGATAGAAATTGAAATGGTGAAAATCAAAATTCAACAATATTACAGCATGACAACCAGTGCTAGCCTACACAAGGGACCAGGGAGATTACACAAGTTAACTAAACCTCTGAGGTTAAAGTTGTAATAAAATGACACCAGAATAACAATATGATGTTTCAGTTAAGAAAGAGTATCTTACGGAGGCCAAAGCTCCAGAATACTATCTACTTATGTTTCTAGTATACCCAAGGAAGCAAAAACACAAGAATAAACCAGACACATAGAACAGCTTTACCCTCCATCACATTAAGGAAGAGATACAGGACAATACTAAGTTAGATTGGGTTCATCAGTTGGTAAAAGTTTAAAATTCAAAAAATTTAAGAAGAAAGACTGACCTAGGGTAACAATCACAGCCGTAATAGTACAGGGAAGTTTAAGGCTCCTCTGCAACCATAAACAGTTTCCTTGAACAGGGTCTAGAACAACAACTTTGTGTATTTTGTGATTTCGAGATCCTAGGGTCATTGCTTCTGAATGCAGAGGCTTTGTCAAAAGAACGGAATAAAGGATCTTTATCCATCAAATAAAATCTGAATGATGGATAAAGAACTTTGAATAGCAGAAAATTAACATAGAAGAAACCATCTAGGAATATATCTAGAAAACCTCAGGCGTCATACCTTCGAGCAAATTTCACCCAATTATAGAAACAATAATTGCTGGCTTAATTTTGTCAAAGTTATCCCTTCTCCATTGGAAGAAATGACATTCACATATGTAGACTCAATTCTATTACAATAAACCTCAGTACAACTAGGATTCTAAAATTTAATAAGACCAAAACAAACTAGACTTTCACTCTTAACTGAGGAACTAAATAACTAACAGGACTTAGACATGAACCAAAACCATAGCCCACATCTGCCACAGAAAAAATAGTTGTAAAATATCCCTAACTAGTAAAAAGTAGGGCAGCCTATGTCAATTAAAAGACTGAAAATTGAAGCAGGGTAAGACTAGAAAAGACTAGACAAGAACCCATGTTAGTTTCACATCATGACATGTTTTCCAAATTTTTGCATTAGAATCAGCTTTAGCACACCTAGCATATGTCTTTAAAGGCTGCAGCCTTCATGTTCCATCAGGAAGCCATCAACTGGATCCTATTCAAGGTAAATCCCAACCTAACATAATTTATGAAGAATTTGATGTTTCTGTCATCCCAAATGACCTATATCAAGCTAAATAGCTATATTGCACAGTCCTAAAACAGACACTGTAAATAGACACCGATCCAAAAGAACACAATTCAAAACATAGCAAATAAAAGGGTGACAGAACTGATCACAGGTAACTCAATCAAAAACCTTGATTACAAAGAAATAAGTTGATTCCAACTATCGCACCTATGAGTCATGGGCTCTGCCATGGGATTGAGCAACTATGTTTGAATGTATCCCAAAAATAAGGTACCCAAAAACCTCGATTTCAAAACTTGCAGAAATGTTGCAAGGCAACGCTGTAAGAGGCATACGAAGACAATTTGTACATAAATGATACGTGCAAGTATTATTCTGATTACTTCCATTCTTCATTCAGCCTCTAGCAGTGACCTGCCTAGCATTAAATTTTAAACCCAACAGGTTCAACGCAATGATTAGACAATACATATTTGACACCAAGCTCAGAATCAAGCATATCTCAGAATATTGTCACCTTCAGTTCTTATTATATTAGCAGACACCAAAAACCGAAAACATTCAGAATATTTGTACCTTCAGTTTATTTCATCTCATAGGATGAGATAGAAATGTTAGCACAAAGCAAAATCAATCCGGTTAAATATTACCTGATTTATTATAAAATGAACACACAATCATAATATCACCATATAAGGACTATTCTTAAACACCTTTTTTTTTTATTTTTATAACTCAATAAAGGCCCAATTTTACTTACAAACTGAAGAAACTTATCAGCAGACATGAAATACAATAGCCAGATCTATGAAAGTTATCCTCAAAAATTGGTACCATATAAAAAGTGTTGTAAGATAATATGATGAAAAAGAAAAGCTATGCATGCGGTTGAATCAAAACAAAATATTCATCAACTATATAGATTATGCCCATTTCATTGTGAAGAAACAGACAAATAAAACAAGAAAAAACAATATCAAAGTTCTTATTGTTTTCCTCTGCTTTCCCCACAGCGACCAAACCTTAAAACGGAAGACTAAAGAATGAGATATAAACCTTTTTTCAATAATATTCCTCCAAATAACATAAACAGTTGAGCCACAAATATACAAATGAATCTCGAATCGAATATTCAACGACACCAAACAGAAACGTTAGATTTGAACAATCAGAAAATAAAATAAGAAACATCACAAAAAAAGTATAAATTGGATACGAACCGCCATATTCTTCGCGTATAGAACACCAGCGATTGAAAAACTTCTTCACAGGAACAACTTTTAGTATGGCTTTAGACTTTTTCTTCAATAGAAGTTCCCAATACGAAGCTTTTGATTCACTCTTGCAGGAAAAAAAGAAAAACACGAAAAAGAACCCTGTATCGGCAGTTCTACAGTTTTACCGCTATATAAGATTGTACTTTAGCAAAAAAAAAAAGTCTGAGGTACAATCTATAGAAGCAGAAGATTGTAGGGCAGGAGAAGTCAACTGCACTGAATCAAAGGAGAGGCAATGCGGGCAAGTGAGGACCGACAGCATGGTGGCCACGCATTTCTCACTTTCGAGGTGTCACGTGCTTGTTGAGGTTTTGATTCTGTTTCAAAAATTGAAACTCTCCCACTAACTTCGAAGATGAGTGAAATGAAGTAAGATTACGGCTTGAAAGTTTGTATCGCTTAATTTGAAAATCTTCACTAGTATTTTATAAATTCAAAAGTCAATAAATATGGGTGTGCTGATATAATTATTTTGCAACCTGTGGCTCATGTGAATTAAATATTGCCAGGAGCCCAAACTCGTACAACAGCCCATAAAATCGCGAATCAAAGAAACGACAACATTGGCCCAAGGTAACCTGTTGGCCCAAATAGCCCATATCAGGCACCTAATTCAATGTCCTTGAAGCTGGTTTGCCTAGGAGAGGTTTTCTTCAACCTCCAGCAAGTGCAATAGCAAAAGCTATTGGAATATAAGAGTGACAAATTTCTGTACATGTCACCTAATAGCCTGGTGCTTCACCCCCCTTTCACTCGGAGAATCTCAATGCCGCGGGCCACCTGTATTCTTCTTTCTTATAAACTGTCCAGGTATGCGATATGAATCTCGAGATATATTTCCATTTTCATAACGTTTTACTGCTAAATTTCTCTCTGACAAAAGTGTCAGAGTGATCCCCGGGGACACTCCTTGCCTCCCTAAGTTGCTTTTGTGTTGGAGTCATCTTTGTTTACTCCTCATTTCTGTAGGCTCAAATTCTTTTCGAAGAAGCCATTATATTGCTAGTATTTCTCTCTCCTTTACGCATTTTCCCTCTGACCATGGTATTTGGTATTAACAGGGTGTCTGAAGCCTGAATCGAAAATTTTGGAAATTTAAACATCATTAACCATAAAGCATCTCCAGCCAGGGGTGTAAATATAGAACACCTTGTGCAGCAAACTTCAAATGACAAGAACCAGTGGGCCAATGTAAAGGAATGAAACTGATGTGGAGCAAAAGCAACGAAGTATGCTTTTCAATGGCGACAACCAATTGATACAGGACCAATGAAAAATTTCAACACATTTCTTAAATTTAAGGATAATTTTGATCTGTTCGATGAAAAAATAGGCATTAAATTAAACTGGAGGAATTAGACAATATTTTTCCATGCAACTTAATTTCTTAATCCAACAACTTATGATCTTTATTTATTAAAAAAAAAAAGGTCAAACTTTGCAAGGAAAAGGGTCAATAGATTATGCTGCTAGAAGATCAGGATTGAGCAAACTCAGAGAACTACACCATGAGAAAACAAAAAAGAAATGGAAACCCAAATATGCAATAAAAAATGAGAGGTTAAGACTGACACATTTGAGGTGGCTATATTGATTGATGATATTAAAGCACTAAAAAAAATGTGTAAGGGACCCATATGCATGTGGAGAAAACAAATTAAAATGAGAATTATCATAAGCACATATTAATTGTCTTCCTTTTCTCCTTCTAACTTAGGACTAAGCCTGCAAGATAAGATGACTTCTCAAAAAAACCGAGTCACAAAATAACCTGAACTTCAACATTAACCAATCACTATCTATAAAAAAAAAAAATATACCTACTTGACAAAGTACATAGAAGATGACTAAAATGTTTCATAATTTTAAATGACAAACATGAAAGGTGAATTTGTTAGTTTCAAAAGAGAATTGAGAGAGATATTACGGAGATATTATACTGGTATTTAGGATTAGTATTTCTTCACGGGTCATATCCGACCCGTGAAGATATATAATGCTTATACCACTTGTCGATGCATGCGCGGCACGTGATGGACAAGACATTTTTTCGATGATATAATAAAATTGTAAAAATAGCCAGGTGTCACGCATGCATGCAATATGTGGCCTCAAGTCTTTCTTTACAAATCCATTGAACTGGGGAGCTGTGAAAAGATTCGTGTGTCGTGCCGGAACGCAGCACATGGAGATGATGGATTCAATGGACTAGTGAAAAAAGACAGTGTCACGTTAGGGTTCGCGTGATAATTTGTTTATTTTTTTTTCACGGTTTTTGAAAAAATTATAAAAAAATTAATTATTTCTTTACAGTTTCCAAAAATGGCAAAGAGTCATTTTTTTTATACAGTTTTTAAAAAAATTTATAAAAAATAAAATTAATTTTTTTATAATGTTTAAACAGACCCTTTTAATATCAATGTTATACCTAATCCTACACTCATCACATAAAAAAATTGGAAGTTCAGTCATACTTAGCCCTTGAGTATTTATCACCTTTGAGTGTCCACAGCCGACCTTTTGTCCTTAATTGCAGTTGTATCGTCCTTGGTTGAGTGAGGCATGAAAATCTACGTGATTTTGAAGTAAATCACCGAAAGAAGGAAGAGATTGAGGTGATTCGAGTCTGGTTTCAGTCGAGAGGATGGTAGAGCTATGGTTACAAAAAAATTAGGGAAAATAGTGATAAAAAGAGGACTTTCGTTATACAACCCGATGAACAGGTATTACTAATTAGGTATCGATATTACCGATATCGTCTCTACCTGGATCGATACAGTCGACGCTTTGCCGGTACTACCAGCTAATCAACTGCCTAACCTAAGTACTACCTTTGGGATAATGGAAGTATTGCTTAGTTAGGATCCCCTATAGCCTGATGAGTCTTTAACCTATTTTGATCAATGTCAAATATTTTAAACCCTTCTTAAATTTGATTTAAATGATTTTTATCAAAATATTTCATTTTCATTCAACAATATTCAAAATATATATTTTGATGTCAATGACATACAAAGACATGTGCTTGGCATATGAAGCACACCAGACAGAGAATTAAATGTGGCAAGCAAATCATGTATAAAGAGCCATGAGTTGTAAAATTGTGTCATGCTAATTGTGATGCATTCCAAGCCTTTCCTAAACTTATCGTATCAAATTCTCTCCTTATTTTTGTGAATTTATCCTCACTCGGTGGCTTAGTGAAGATGTCTTCTAGTTGGTGATCAGTAGACATAAAGGGCAGCAACATCATTCTCCATGCAGATTTCAGACCAAAGATAGCTGATTTTGGACTGGCTTGTCATTTTGGTGCTGACAAGATTCATCTTAGCACTGGAGTTGCAGGGACATCGTGAGAGAACTGATTAATCTAATTTCATTCATTTGATAATAATTCAAATGGTGAGTGTTATGAAGATCATCTTCGTCTAATTTTCTCTCCTAACCTTGGCACCATTTGATGATGCAGTGGGTACAAGGCTCCTGAATATCTTATTCGAGGACAACTCACAGAGAAAGCAGACATTTACAGTTTCGGGATGCTGGTTCTTGAGATTGTATGTGGCAGGAGGAACAATGTCTTCAAGCAGGATACAGGTTCTCTTCTACTGACAGTAAGATCCACAACTTGCCGAAACAGTATTTTCTTCTTTTCCTTATTTTCAGTTTAATAATGCCTTTCTCAACCTTTGGCTTGGAAGCTTCACAGATTAAATAGACTGGCTGAAGCTGTTGATTCTTGCCTGCAAGAAGAGTTCTCAGTAGAAGAAGCATGAAAGGTGCTTCAAATTGGACTTCTTTGTGGAAAAGCTACAGCAGCTTTAAGACTATCCATGACCCAGGTGATCTTGATGTTAACTGATAAAGATTGTGAGATTCATGCACCAAATCAACGTCCTTTCTTGAACTCTAGTCTGCTGGAGCCACCAACTTCAATAACATCTTACAGTGGAAACAGTCTTACATCAAATGCACCAACAAAAGTTGTTTCCCACACTTCCTCAGAGTCGTCTAGTACGCCCAGCTCACATGGAGAATGAAGAAGCTAAAAGCTATAGAAGTAAATCAAACACTCACTTCCAATAATTTCAAAGACTTCCAGCCCCATCAACAGTTTTTGCAGCGCCTTGGAAGACCCTTCATGATATATCGGCCACGAACATTGAAACAGCAGAGAGATGAGTTTTTTTTCTCCTTGAAGCATGCAGTTGCAGTCACCTGCAGTTTCTACATAAATTCGTTAGCCACAAGAGAAGATATCCTAATAGCTAGCTATCATGGAGGCAGAGTTTCTTCAAAGAGAGAGATATGACGTATTCCGGTTCTGTTTCCCTTTTTATAGTGTCTAATCATTTTGTCTGCAGAGAGAGAAATTTCAATTCTAAAACCATCAATAATTTCTCCACCTTCTTGTCACGTTCAAATTGCTCCAAGACTCTTGGAAGGGGGAGTGAATTAGGTTTGTTTCCTGGGACCTACATGCATAGAGATTCCATTCCTTTCACTACGTGCATTTATCAAGCAGACTAGAATAGACCATATAAAACACCGATTTAAGCTCTTTCAAAGCACGCTTCATAATGGAAAATGTAAGAATTTCATTACGTTACTTTTTACTTTTCAGAGAAGCAAGCTTCCTAGTATGAAATCTCAGCATATATATCGACAAAGAACAGAAATCTCAAACTAGTTCTTCTATGTGAAGAAAAAATCTTCATTCATCTTCCCTAACTTCGCTTTTGCACTTTCCACTGGTGAATTTTCCAAAGCCCTCCAGCAAGAAGGCCAGCAGTTAGGGCATAGATGGTCTCTTTCACTATACTCGGACCCTGATAAGCAGCATGTCCAATCCTATAAGGATCACCCATGTTTTCCCTGCCAAAGCCACAAAGAAGTCTCATCATTCTTTCTCAGATACTAATCCACACTATAAAACAGGACGTTCCAATAACATATCTATAGCATATTGAAAGCTTAATAATGCAAAGAAAGCATAGATCATATGATTGTTTACAGAAGAAGCTCATAACCATTTACAACCGAAGAAAAACAAAATGTTTCTGTCAATACTAGAAAACGAAAACCTGAAATTTAGTTAGGAAGGCTAAATTCTTCCTACAGTTTCTCAGCGGCCAGACAGAAGATAAGCAAGAAAATGGAACCTAATTAACCACATACCTGCAGAAAGAAACAGAGGAAGGTGAGAAGCGGAGGAATAGAAGCTTCAAGAACACCAACTAGCACATAAGCAGCACAGGAACAGGGAAACAATCAGCTCTTTTCTACGCCTTTAAGTAATATTAGTGTTTCATTACAGCCAAACAGAAAGGGAAAAAGAAAACAGAGTATATACTGACAGGCTCTTCGCTTGACAAGCAGCTGCGAACGCCACGTTGTGTCGATGACTCTTGACATAAGGCAACCTGTGGTAGGGCAAGTGTGCATGGCAAACACGTCTCCAGAAATTATTATTATTTTTTCTTTTAAAGTTCGGTTCTCCTGCCAAAAAGAACCCAGAACTCATGGGTTTTTTTTTTTTTTTTTGCGTTTTTTATTCCTAGTCTGGAACTGGCAGGAGAGAGAGCACTAACTCGTAATATTGAACGATGTCGTTTCCTTATTCTAAAGTGAGCGGACTGACGCTTGCCTACCGGATATGTAAAATTTTCCCGCATATATATAGTTGCTGCCGATTTCATTTCGAAAATATCCCGCCACTGGTAGCCAAACGGCTTCAACTGCTCCCTCATCAAGGTCCCTTCCTCTCTCTCTCTCTCTCTCTCTCTCTCTCACACGCACACACACACATCTACACGCACGTACTACACAGAGCTATGTACTGAATATTTTGGTTAATTTGTTTCTGTTTTGCTGTCAATTGAGCTGGAGATTGGAATTTTATACAGATTTTGTTAATTGTTCCACTTACTTTGAATTCTATTAGATAGGCTGAACTAGAATTGGCATTTGGTAGTAAGTTATTCTTTCACTGGAAACTGTTGATTTGCATGAATCGCTAAATATGTTTAAGGTTCTTGGATACAGTCAATAAGAGGATTTCTGATGCAAGCTCTTGAAGTTTGAACAAAATTTTGAGATAAAGTAATATGATATTGAAATTCAGAAAGAGATTTGACTTGCATGCATGTTCGTTTTTGAGATTTTGATGATCTTCATTTGATTTAGCTGATCTTAGTTATAATTATGATACGCCGTTTTGAAGAGAAATGACTGGAGAGCCATGTTTATGCACGGCTTTCCATTTCTCAGTTGATAACTGGCTTTCAAGTTTCAAATTCACTTTTATATTCAGAGAAGCTTTTCGTTTCTTTTTATTTCTGGTATTTGTTGGTTTTGTGGAGGGTGATCTGGCACTCTATTTGATTCCTTTTGGTTTTTTGTTACTGTTTTTCTTTAAAAGAAAAGGAACTAAGTTATGTAGTTGGAATCATTGGCATGTATGCATAGGCATAGAGGTGTATCTGTAATTGCAATACATTTGTATCACATGGAGAGTAGCTGTATAATGATATCGCATTTTAGTCTTTCAGAAAATTATAATTTCCTAAAATATGAACAAGATTAATACTCTAATCAGTATCATCTATTGTGCAATTTAAGTTCATAGTGATGATCTTGATACCAGCTGTTAATTTTTTATCTGCTGCATTGTGTAGAGACATAAGCTCAGATATGGATTCATTTACACTGAAGTCTGTATCAGATTTACCACTACCTTTTCGTACAACTTTTAGTTTCAGGTACTAGCCTTATCGATTTAATTAAGTTGGTGTGGGAATCTATATGCCAGCTATTCTTGCAGCTTGAATGATGGCATTGAGTTTTCTTGATTTTTTGGCCGCACAAGTATACGACTGCTCTGTTTATTATCTTCTTGTCAATGGGATTAGCATTCCACTAGTGACTCAGTTTCTGGGCCAAATTCATAGAGGGAGATTTTCTCTCTCAAGAAATTGCTTGTGTCTAACATGTTAGTGTGGAATGATTTCTTGCGGCTTCCTTATTAGTCTGCTTGGTTTAGTCATCTTCAAGCAGGCCACAAAGGTAATATGTAATTCTTACTTTGTTTCTATCTCTTATCATTCAGGTACTTCAATTCACTGCAGAGTGAATGCTTTCCTCTTTGTTTCCACTCCGATGTAAATATGGTTATTTCAGCGCCAACTGGAAGTGGCAAAACAGTTCTCTTTGAGCTCTGCATTCTAAGGGTTCTTTCAAGGTTCATCTCTGAGGAGAGAAGGTTTGTGCACATAAAGGGAACCCTCAAAACAGTAAGCTCTCTATATGATGATGCCAATAGTAATATTCTAAACATCATTCCATGTCTGCACTTCATCAACTACAGACATTGTTGTTTCCTAACTTTTGAGCTTTAAGGAATCATGGACTTGAGGGAAGACTTTTCATTTCATTATACTTCTTTCAAGCTTAAATGTTGAAACCTATCCTTGATCCATTTTTTAGTTCCTTTTTTGTGGATATAATTTCCCTCTTATTTAATTGTGATCTTCATCTGTTATTAAAAGCACAACTTTTGACTAATTGGATGTACATGTCCCCTTCTTGTTAGTAGACTGGAAAATATAATGTTTATTTCCATTTAGCAGCAATTAAGTTATTTCTTCACTTTATTTATTTATTTATTTGTTTATTTGATTTGAATTTGGTTTGAAGATCTATATAGCCCCATCTAAGGCTTTAGTGCAAGAGAAGTTGCGCGATTGGACCCAGAAGTTTGGTTCATGGGGAATAAATTGCCTGAGCTGACAGGTGACAATGAATCCTACAACCTAAGGTCTATACAAGATGCAGACATTATTTTAACCACTCCTGAGGTGAGCATGCAAATTCATGTTATGTAAATATGCACATAAATATGTGATTTTCTTTTCACTCACCTCGACTAAGCCAAGCCTTGTCCTAGGTGATTGGAATCAACTACATAACCATTATGACATTCAGTCCTGTGTAAAAATACGTTGTGCTATAATCATGATCCATCATGCCCTCTCATTTTACCTCTTGTTCTTTCCATTGTCCTTGCAGCAACCTGATTCATATTACTTCTTATGAATCTTTCCTTTTCTGGATACATTCAAAACATATATTGTCTCTTTTCTCAATGGAAACTCACAAATTGATTCCTTAAAGTGCACCATGGATTTAAGTTGAATGCTTTTGGAGCATGGCTTAACGTATACCTTTCTTTTTTTTTTTTTCACGAAGAAATTTGATGCAGTGACTCGGTATCGCATAAGGGATGGTGGCTTGAGCTTTTTCAGTGACATAGCACTTCTACTTATTGATGAGGTCCACCTACTGAATGACCCACGCGGAGCTGCACTAGAGGCAATTGTCAGTAGAATAAAAATGCTTGCTCAAAATCTAGAAATGAAGTCAAGTCCTCTAGGTGGTGTCCGTTTTCTAGCTGTATCAGCTACAATTCCAAATATTGAGGACCTTGGTAATTTTGTACCCAGTTTTTCCATTTCCATGAAGCTAATATGATTAAAATCTAAATTTTTAACTAACAACTGCAAATTATGACACGTGCCATTTTGTGCGCTGATATCAACAACTGCAGCGGAATGGCTTAAGGTCCCTATCCAAGGAATTAAAAGGTACTCATATGTGCTATGATCTGATGGGTATATTTCATCCTTTACTGCCATTTTTGCTTTATCTAATTTATCTTTATAATATTCCTCAGATTTGGAGAAGAAATGAGGCCCGTAAAGTTGACTACCAAAGTATTTGGTATAAATGTATTTCTTTAATGGCCTGTTCTCAAAGTCAGCTTCCCATGAAGTGCATTATTCTATAATTTCTATATAACCTGATTAGATTAAACATTCCATGAGAATCAATTATTTTCCATATTTTTACTTTGCCTGGTTATATCGACTGGAAATATTAAACTATTATTTAACCACATAGACTGGAAAATACTTTGTCAATTGTGCGTGGATTTCCTTCTCTTAGCACATTTTCAGGGAAAATAATTGACTCTCTTACAGGTTATGCTGCAGCAAAAAATGACTTTCTGTTTGAAAAGGTACTGCATTTACAAGGGTCTGCTGTGGGTAATTATAAGTCTCATAAGAATTTTAATGATGGAGAAATGCAAACATCATTAAATCAGAGAGATATTTTCTGATGGTTTCTGTTTGTTTCATTATGCAGCGCCTTCAGAACTATATTTTTGGTAAGCAGAGAGAAATTTACTTTTGCTGTTATTCGCATTTTTTTCTTTTGATTTCATTTTCGTTTACTAATGGAACACAAGTAAAATAAATGATGCAAATTGATTGTCAGACATTTTGATGCAATATTCAAGAGGGAAATCTGCTCTGGTCTTTTGTTCAACTAGAAAAGGAACACAAGAAGCCGCACAACGGCTTTCTCAGGTGGTAATGACCCATGGCCACTTGAATCCATTCATTAAAAGCAGGGAACAACAGGACCGGCTAAGGGAAGCTTCACTATCATTTAGTGACAAACAAATGCAATCTTATGTCCTTTATGGTGGTATACTGCTAACATGTCTCTGTTCCTTTGATTATAACCTTGGGCAATTGCAAGATCATTCCTCAAGTTGATGTTTTGCTGCTCCTTTGTAAATTTCATGCTAATAGTTGGTTATCACAATGGTGGGCTTAGCATGAAGGATCGCAACCTCATTGAAGGTCTTTTTCTCAATGGAGATGTCCAACTTCTTTGTACCACAAATACTCTAGCTCATGGAATCAACCTGCCAGCCCATACGGTAGTAGTTAAATCAACACAACATTTGTAAGTCTGTCCCCTAACTGTTTCTCCTAATAAGTCTTTAGTAAAATTATTATTCTTTTAAATTTTTGTTTTTCATCTGATTATGTGTTTAATTTACCAAAATTATTTTTCTATTCAGTAACAAGGAAAAAGGTCTCTACATGGAATATGACCGATCCACAGTATTACAGGTGACTCACTTATCTCAGTGTATGCATACTCCAACATTGTGCTAATTCGAACTCCTCCTTGGAAGAATCCAAGTATATGATTGAGTTGTGAATCACAAGAGCTGCCACATATTTTAACTTCTGGATGTAGTTTTGTCATTTCATTCATACTTAAATTTTTGTATATTAAACAAGATGTGGCTAAAGGTAACCTCTGAGTGAATATGTCCTAACCAACTGCTGCACAAAGAGGCAATACTACCCATGTAAACCTAAGCAACTCCCAAGAAACTGCCTGAAACAGTATTACCTGTTATCTGAAGGTTGAATTCGACCTGTTGGACGATAACCAAAGATTTCCAGTGGGTATTTGGTAGATTATATCTGCAACTAAGAGTCCTCATCTATTTCTAAAGCCTGAGAATGGAAACTTGACTTGTAATTTGACACAGAAAACTAATACTTGCATAGTGTGCTCAGCCACAAAAGGGAAAAAAAGAAACCAAAAAGAAAAGGTGATCATAGTTGCAAGCATGTCTGTACTCTTGACTGTTGTTCTTGGTTGTGATTCAGTGGTCAAATTTCATGCAGATGTGTGGCAGGGCTGGTAGGCCACCATTTGATGATACAGGAATGGTTATCATCATGACAAGAAGAGAAACAGTAATCTAATACCGTTCTCCATTCCTAACTCTATTTTTCTTTTGCATGCGCATAGTTTATTCTGACATTGATGTGACCGTGTTTTATTCTGGATGTGTTCCTCTGTTATGCTTCAATACATGATGTCAGGTCCATCTCTATGAGAATCTTCTGAGTGGATGTGAAATGGTCGAATCTCAGTATGTATAAGCTTATAAATTTATTGATAGATTTGGGACCTTCAACGTCTTCATATATCATGTGTTTTTCATGTCTTTTCTGAAGAGGTGACTGTTGTTATCTTGTTGCTGTAGATTGCTTACATGTTTGACGGAGCACTTAATGGCAGAAATAGTTCAACTGACGGTCTCTGATATTACACGTGCAATTGAGTGGATGGAATGCTCATACTTGTTTGTTAGAATGAAAAAGGCATGTGCTTATGGGCATATATTGGAGGATTTCTAATGGATTCTTTTCTTCCTTTAATGACTTTCTGAAACTTGCTATACATAATCAGAACCCTGAGCATTATGCTGTTAACAAAGCAACTTCAAGAGATTGTATAGAGAAGCACATGAAAGGTATCTATTCGTATAATTATTAAGTTCATTTACTCTTTCTTCTGCTGATTAACTTCCTGTCATGTCAGAAATTTGTG
The DNA here is from genome assembly GCA_021397835.1 of Moringa oleifera. Lineage (NCBI taxonomy): Eukaryota > Viridiplantae > Streptophyta > Magnoliopsida > Brassicales > Moringaceae > Moringa > Moringa oleifera. The sequence goes on from JAJFZO010000094.1 coordinate 1,360,056, forward strand.
TACAGAAAATTAATGAATTATCACACCACCAGATGATCTGGACTGATGAAGATGGTTTCCTCTTGAAGCCACAAGGTATTATAAACTAGAAAGCCATAGCTTGCAGTTCTCATGGAGGATAAATTATCATTAATTCCTAATCTTTGTTTTCATCTTTAGAATCTGCAGTATGTTGCAGTTTCATGAAGGACACATCATTAATTCTTAGTCTTTGTTTTGATGTCTTTAGAGCCTGGAAGGTTGATGACAAAGTACTATTTGAAATTTGACACCATGAAGCACATAATGCAGGCCCCAGTAAACTGCAGTTTGGAAGATACACTTCAAATTATATGCCATGCCGAAGAGATTGCTTGTACGTAAATTCATCTAATTGTTAAGTATCCTTCACATACTTTATATTCAAGCAATGTTGTAGTTGATTGAATTTTTTCTGGGAAATGAAGGGATACAGCTGAGGCGCAATGAAAAGAAGATCCTGAATGATATAAACAGTGATAAAGATGGCCGGCTCCGATTCCACATCAATGATGATAAAGGAAAACGGAAAAAGCGTATCCAAACTAGGGAAGAGAAAATATTTGTCTTGGCAAATGACTGCATGACTGGCGATCCTTCAGTTCATGATTTATCCATGACTCAGGTTCGTTGCCTAAGTATCTGCTTTTGCAATTAATCATGCTTAAAGCTTTGACACTGAAATTATGTTACTGGTGTTTCTGTCATAGGATGTGAATTCTATATGCTCAAATGGATGCAGAATTGCCAAGTGCATGAAGGAGTATTTTATACACAAAAAGGATTATAGTGGCGCCTTAAACTCAAGCCTTCTAACCAAGTCACTATATCAAAAGCTCTGGGAAGACAGCCCATATTTGCTGAAGCAATTGCCTGGAATTGGAATGGTTACCACAAAGGTTTTCTTTATTGCTTCTTTCTTACTATGCGCAAAATTTATATGCTCTGAAGTCACTAAATTGATTCGTTGTCTTTCTTTGCAACACTATGCCATCTTAAAATGCTTTTCTGCAAAGGCACTGCATTCTATGGGAATCAAATCATTTGATGCACTAGCTGAAGCTGATCCAAGGAGGATAGAGATTGTCACTGGTCGAAAATATCCATTTGGGAATCACATTAAGGATTCTCTTCTATCACTACCTCCAAAAGTTAACATGAAGGTTGATGAAATAGAATGCCAGAGGCAAGGGAAATCCAAGCTAATAGTAACATTGACGAGGTTAACACAACCAAGCCAATCAACTAAACGGCATTATGCTGATATGGTATTCAAAATTTAGTGAATATATTGTCTATCAGTGGTTTTTTCTTCAAATGTTAATTATTGGCATGTTGCACAGCTTTAATGCACTGCAAATGTGCTGCTAAGTGTTTCTTTCTCACAGATTGTCGGCTCCGAGGAAGATAATCTGATCCACTTTCATGAGAAAATAAGGTGCTGTTAAGTTACTTATTTGTCTTATGCGATTGGATCAGTATGTTTAAGCATAATATGAAGGGGCCTCCGCTAAACATCATCTTATGAACTTAGACATTTTGTTCTTCCTTAGGCTGGGAAAATTTGTGATTGTCCAATTTAAATTTGTTGTTTCAAGTGGTGATTCCTGAGTATTATGCTTAATTCTACATGCTATCCACAGCTACTTGAACATTTATATACTGATTAACTTCGTCCCATCTGATTGCAGCAGAGTGGATGAGTTCTCCAGGTATGCAATCTTATACTGTGAGTTCTCTTTTAATATTGTTAACCTAATATATTAAAGTCATAGCAAATTTTTTCATGAATTCCGAGTTTCAGATTTGAGTTACAGAAAGAAATGCCTTCTAATATCTTCAAAGTGAAGAAATTAAAAGATATTGCTAAGTTCTACTTTGATTATGATAATTGTGTTGTGAAACACAATTCGTAATTATTGTACAGTGGCAGTAAGGGTGATAATGAGACTTTATCATCCTGGTAAGAAGAAGCAGCCCAAGCTGCAGGTTCCATGATGCTCAACTACTTTCTGTTCACACTAGAATTTTTAGTCAACTGTCCATGTTTCTGCCTTGTCATGTACCATATGAGATTTGACTTTGTTAGTTTTTCATGTAGCCCCTATAGCACAACCATTCTCCTGTCAAACCTTCCAGGAGGGAAGCTGACCATGAAGGCTGATCTAATCTTCGAAGAACACAGTTAAGCCTTATGATATTGCTGATTTATGGAACTTAGTATTCTGATGATCAATTCTATAGTTATTAGATTCAACTTTGCAAGTTGTGCGTACTGATTTTCAATCTGGAGTTGTTAGATTCACTTTTTCCAAGTCATTCATGTAGTTGGTATTGATCTCCATGAAAGACTTCTACTGATGAAAGAGAAGAATGGCAACACAAATTACAAGGGTGGAAATCAGCTACCTCTGTTTTCTCCTGCAAAGGAAGTATATATAATAGAAGACGATGATGAAGCTACATCTCAAACTCCAGCTCAAGAACTTCAGAGATTGATTAAATCTAAAAGGGCAAACTGTTCAATGTGAGTGCTTGTTTTTGTGATTTGTTTATAAACCTGATCCTTTGACATTTTCTGTATGGTGCCATGGGGTCTAAAACTTTATTTTCGTATGTCTAACTGCATTAACAATTCAGCTTTTCCATACCAGGCCAAGTTTCCGCCTTCTAGATGAAGATTTGGGAGAAGATATGGCATGTGAGATAATCTTATGCATTTTATGTGATTTTGAAGTATCTTTCTTGGTTCCTCTTACCCACTTCTACCATCAATTCCAAAGGTGAGGCTGCTGCCAAGATTGACAAAGATGATGGCAAAATCGTTACTGAACAAACAATCTTTGATTGCATCCGTGAAAAATCCAAGAATTTTTCTTTCCCTTGCTTGAGCACATCAAACATTGCCTCTTGGCCGCCATCAGAAGCCTTTATTCTCACAAGAAAACGCCCTAGGGAGAAACACCCGGAGCTCCAAAGTGAATTAGATATTCTGGGTGAAACAGAGAGAGACAAAATCCCACAAAAGGCTGTGCTTGATTCATCTTCAGAGCCAAATGAGGCAGAACAAAGTGGACAAGGTACCAGCTATAATCTGATTAAAAAGCAGCATGTAACTTTTGGCATCTGAGGTGCTACAAACATCACAGATGGCAGAGATGCTCTATTTACAATATTAACAGTACTTGATCCCCACATTTTACTTCTAATTTCAAGTTTCTGATCATTGGTTGTCGTTATTGAAGCTCAACTTCCAACTGGACCTGAAGAAAGCATGGACATAACTTTCACGGAGGAAACTATCTTTGATCATATAAGGAAGAAGTCTAAGAATTTTCCGGTAATCAATCTATCGATGTCCTTTGAGTATGAATCCTTGATTCAGACCAAAGAATATTCCTATCTGAATCAGCAGGACGTTTGCATTGCTGCCATTGATGCATCAAAGGAGACAAATTCTGAAGTCCAGGGAGACCATTCTATGAGCATTTCTGGTATGGAACATGGAGGAGAAGCAGACAGAAACTCATGTAGAATCAAGGCAGACACAGACATGAAACACAATTTATTTGCTGAATGTTCCTATCGACCATATGGAAAATCATATCTTACTCTTAAAGGTTCAAGTACCAAAGTTGATCTATCATCTATGAAAATGCTATCCTTTGACATTTCAATGGTAAAGAAAACCACGCAGCTAGCAGAGCCAGGAAGCTCCATGGAGAGCAGGAAGCCACGATTGTCCTCTAGTGGATCAAAAAGTAAGTGCTACCCATCAGCATTGGCAGGTGAAACCCAGGAAGAGAATTCATTTCTTGGGTTTAAAAGTGTCTTTTCATTTCTCTGATTTTATACTGCCATAGTCCTAAGGAACTGGATTTATAGTATCACAATTTGATTAATTCCTCCAGATTTTCTTTCCTTCTCTACAGACTAGATTAAAACTCAAAACAAATTTACAGTAAGCATGAATATATTGTTAATGGATTCTCTGTGAAAATTGCGTAGTTACAACTGAGCTTCTAACAATTTCCAAGCTCAACAGAACAGAATTAATGAGAGATTGTTGAATGCAGTTCACTTGAGCTAGTAGCCAAAATCAACAAAATGCATTACATGCTAGTAAAGATTTGAATACAAGGTTCAAATACAATGTGGTAGAATTTCCGAAATCAGTCCACCTTTCTTGTGGCCCTGCTGGTTCTTGACATCCTTCAGAGTACAGAGCATGCCCTATTGGAGCTTTTAGGTCCATTCTGCTTCTGCAGATAACCAGCTTCCTCTGTATTGAGCCCCAAAACATTTTAAGATATTAAGTTGATGTTTTTCCATGGTAGTGGTTGTTAACAAAGAATGTAGGCTGAGCTGAGAGGTATAAGTGCAAAAGATCTCTGAAGAAACTTATAAACCATCTAGTTTTTGTGATGCTAATTATGATGATGTTTTGGTTATGAGTCTTGTTCTATCACAGAAACCTGAGATGTTTCAGCAAAATTGCTAATCCTGGGTGGTAGGCTTAAATTGACTGGCCAAAGCATAAACCCAAGTTGTAGTTAAATTCTGAACAGTATGTTGTTTAGCTAGTGGCCCAGACAGTTGAATCAGACCTCGGAAGTAGCCACAGAGAGTGAGGTAAGGAAAGTAGGAAACCACAGAAAGAAGGATAGAATTGAAAAAGAATGACCTGAAGTATTGAATAAAAGAGGTTCCTGGTCATTAAATATACACTCTCATTGAAGAAATACATCCAAGCATCATCATCCACAGCAAAAGCAAGTTCCACTATCCACCTGCATCATGTTGCAGCACTTTCGATTAAAATTTTAACGATGGTGAGATCGCCTCAAGTAAAACACTCTCTTTGCTCTTAACTTCTATTTATGGTTCAGAAGAACTCTATGTAATGATGCATAAATGGCAAAACAACTTCGGTCTCATATCAAAAACACAGGTTTCCAGTGTGAGTCCGTCTTCTACCTTACAGCCAGCCCCATTAGTTGCCTACTTGAAGAAGGGACTGACACCAGACTACACATATTTCCAAGAATCTAAATCCTTCGTCTCATTATTGAATAATAAAGCTCTCAGAGAATCTCTTGCAAACCAGCATTTAAGACCTTAAGAGCTTTAAGATCTCATAAATTTTCAGCTGATTCAGAGTGATTTCCATCTTCTGAATGGAAAGAGCGAACTTGATTTCTCACCTCAACCCAACTGCTGCCACCGCTATTCTTCAATCCCTTCTCCTTCATTAACTTCCTTACACTTGAAACATCACTTCATCTCCCGCTCGAAGCATATATATTCAACAACAGAACATATCCATCTGAGTTCTCCACTGCCCCTTCCCCAAGCTTCCTTGCTGCCCTTTCCGCTATCTTTTCGTTTCTATATATCTTAAAGCTACTAAATATTGCTGCCACTCATTCATTTCAGGTTGAAATGGCATAAAGTCGATGAGTTCTTCAGCTTCAGACAGGAGACCTGATTGAGACAGCATATCCACTAAGCAGGTATAGTGTCTTCCCTTTGGTTTTATATCATAAACTGTTTCCATAGCATTGAAGTCCCAGAGTCCTTTATCTACAAACCGCATGAGAACAAGCAAACAGAACTGATAGAAGCACGAGCTTGTTAGCTGCAATGGGAGTTCTTTCTATTTCTTCAAACAAAATAAGAGATTCCTTTGCAAAACCACTTTCTGCAAGCCCTTGAATCATCACTGTCCTTGCAACTTCATTTTTCTCAGGCATTCTATCGAAGATCTTCTTAGAGCTCTCTATATCCTCAGATTTAGCATATACATCAGTAAATGCAGTATCCTCAAAAATGTCATATTGCATTCCAAGTTTAACTACTTTTCCATGGAGGCCTTTGCCTTTCTCTAGTGAAGCCCTGCTGGCACAAGCACCAAGAACACTAGAGAATGCGGACTTATTGGGAACTTCCCCTCACAAAAGCATTTCCTTGAATAATTCAAACACCTTATCAAACTGTTTAGCTTCTGAATAGCCAGCAATCATAGAACTCCCAGAGCCATTGTTTCTTACAGGCATGTTGTCAAACAATTTCTTAGCTTCTTCTATTTGGCTATTCAGAGCATACCCACTGACCATAGAGTTCCATGAAACAACATTCTTCTCCAAGATCGAATGGAAGACAGAACGTCTTTCTTTAAGCTTCCTATATTTGCAATACATGTCCGTTAAAGCACTACTCACAAAGACATCTCCCTGAATGCCTAATTTTACAAGACTTCCATGGATAAGCATCCCAGCTTGCAGAGACTCAAGGCTAGCCATTGCACTAAGAATACTGGAGAATGCTTAACCCCATCTTGAAACATTTCGCAGAAGAGTGTGAATGCTTCTTCAAGATACCCCCTTTGAATGTACCTTGATGTCATTGCACTCCAAGAAATTTCATTTCTTACATCTCATCAAAGATTCTACGAGCTTCCTGCAAGTTCCCCATCTACACATACATGTCTAGAATTGCAGTCCATGGAACAACATCCCTCTTTTCCATTTGATCAAATACTCTACTAGCCAAGTCATATTCTCCCATCCTCAAGCACAATGTAATCAAAGCATTAGAAACTGATATATTGTGCTCGAAGGCAGCTCCAATGGTCAACCCCAAAATTGTGAATGCTAATCCAAAATCAGCAAATCCTGTAGAAGCTCTAGTTACAGAAACGACGGTGACTTTAGTTGGCTTGAAACCAGATTCAAGCAGTCTGAAGAAACTCTTCAAAGAAAATAAAACCCATTTTAAGTAACCCCACAGAATGCTGGCAGCCATAGAAACCAAAATCTGAAATGGGTTCCTCTCAAAGTACCACATTGATTCTTCCACTTTTTCCATGTTTCATAAGGCTTGAAATCAATGCAGTCCAAGAAACCTCGTCTTTCTCAAGCATTCATCAAACAAGCAGCGAGCTTCATCGAGTTTCCCTTTGAACATTGGCGATAATCATGCAATTATGAGCTGTAAGATCAAACCTGTTGATGAATTTAAAAAAAGCCAGTTGAAAAATTCAACAAAAGAATAAGTCTTCTCCATTTCAGCAGAAGATTGAATCTACCTCCACACTCAACAGAAGACTCAATTTTCTACTCAGTCACTAACAATCAGGTTGTATCCCTTTCTCCTCATTCATCATCTCACTTTTATTTTTTAGTGTACACATGGCATACATGTACCATTACACTCATCTCCACTATAAATAGCTCTCCTCACAATCTCTTAAATCATTCAAAAAAACCTTAAACTTTCTTATCTCATCTTATCTCTTTTCTTATCTCCTCATATATTTTTCTAATTTAGGATTTTATCATTCTCTAATTTAGGGTTTTATCTATTCTTAATTTTAGAGTTTTATCTTTTCCTTCTAGAAAAGAAAAACAAGATCCAAATTTATTTGTTCTATTCGGATTCCGAGCAAATTTAAAAGAGGTGTAGTATTATCAGATTTTTACTATACATAGGAAATCTAAGACAAAAATTTTTGGGTTGTTTTATCTTAAGGATGACGGGACTATAGACTGTTGCACATCGAAGGCAGAGCCGCAAAACATCTTAAAGAAAGCGACTTAGTTCGCGACTCAGCCTATTGAAATTTTGGTAATATTTTTTTTGTTTACTAGTTATTTCAGCTGATACAGTTTGCAACTACAACAATTTTAAGATGTTTCGATTTCCATGTCTGCTGTTATATCTGCTGCTGAAATAATATCTGCTAGTGCGGATCTAAATAAACCATTTCATTTTGAGGGGGCTCATTTCAAAAGATAAAGACAAAAAATGTTGTTTTCTTAACCATGAAAAAGATGACTTCTGTAATTCATACAGATAAGCTTGTTTTATCTGATGAATCCATAAATGCTCATAAAAAAGGTCTTGAATCATGGGTAGAAAATGATTTTTTGTGCAAAAATTTTATCTTGAATGGATTATCTGATGATCTTTATGACTATTATAATTCTGATAAATGTGCTAAAGAGATCTAGGAAACACTTCAAAGGAAGTATGATACTGAGGAGGTTGGAGTTAAGAAATTTGCAATAAGTAGATATATGAGATTCATGATGATTGATGACAAAGTTGTGGAAACTCAGTCACATGAACTACAAAAAATAGTGCATGAGATCATCTCAGAAGATATGCCTTTGCTTGAGCAATTCTAAATAACAGTTATGATAGATAAGTTACCCCCTGGTTGAAAAGATTTTAAGAATATCCTTATGCACAAGAGTAAAGAGCTTTCCTTGGAATGGCTCATTACTCGCCTTAGGATTGAGGAAGAACCCCAAAAGCAAGATCAGAGAGAAGAAGTGCTCATTGTCTCCAACAACGTGGTAAGAAGGTCCTTTATGATTCTAAAACCAAAAAGAAAGAACATGAAAAATCGAAATCGAAACACCAACCAGAACTGAAAGAATCAAAATAGGAACACTTCACAAAACAGATCCAAACCACCCCGAGGAAATAACACATTCATGTGTTATAGTTGTAACAAACCTGGTCATATGGCCAAGAATTATCAGAATAGGCCTCGTCCTGCTCCACAGGTGAACCTAACCGAAGAGCAATTGATTGCTATGATCTTCGAGGTTAATCTTGCTAGAGGATCTGAGGGGTGGTGGTTGGATACTGGCGTTTTTCGCCACGTTTATTTTGACAGAGATCTGTTTAAGTCTTATTTTGTATCTGAGGATAAGAAAGTGTTACTGGGAGACTCCCACTCCACTATTATCATTGGTACTGGTGAGGTGGAATTAAAGTTTACCTCTGGAAAGACCATCGTACTCATTGGGAAGGGTTATGCTATGATGGCATGTTTAAACTGAACATTGATATGAATAAAGTATCATCTTCTGCCTACATGTTATGCACTTTTAATACTTGATATGCTAGGCTTTGTCATGTAAATAAGTGATTAATTCAGAACATGAGTAGCTTAGGACTCATCCCTAAACTGTTTGCAGATGATTTTGAGAAATGTGAATATTATAGCCAAGCTAAGATTACAAAAACCCCACATAGGTTAGTGCTTAGAGAAACTGAACAGCTTGAATTAATTCATTCTGATATTTGTGAATTTGATGGTATTTTAACAAGAAATGAAAAAAAAATATTTTATAACATTCATAGATGATTGTTCTGTTTACACTTATGTATGTCTCATGAAAAATAAAAGTGAAGCATTTGACATGTTTAAGCTATTCTTAATTGAAATAGAAACTCAATACAATGGAAAGGTAAAAAGATGAAGTGATAGAGGTACTGAGTATGATTCTAGTCCCTTTGTTGAATTTTACAAGACCAAAGAAATATTACATGAAAGAACTACACTTTATTCTCCTGAAATGAATGGCAAAGCTGAAAGAAAAAATAAGACTCTTGCTGAACTAATAGTAGCCACTCTATTAACTTCTAGTGTAGCTTCTCATTGGTGGGGAGAAATTTTGCTGACTGTATGTTGTGTGCTTAATAGAATCCCTAAGAGTAAAAGTAAGATATTTCCCCATGAGATCTTGAAGAACAAAACACCTAACTTGTCCTACTTAAGAACCTGGGGGTGCTTAGCTTATGTTCGAATTTCTGATCCTAAATGAAATAAACTTACTAGTAAAGCATATGAATGTGTTTTTATAGGATATACTATAAATAGTAAAGCTTATAGATTTTTTGATTTAAAAAGATAACTTGTCATTGAATCTAACGACGTAGACTTCTACGAATATAGATTTCATTTTAAATCGAGGAATAGTGAGGGCTCGATTGCCAATAGTCAACTAAATGATAGAACTGATTAACCAATTGAAGAAGAAGAGCTTAGTCAGAGTAAACGAATTAGAAATCTTAAGGACTATGGAGCCGATTTTTCTGTATACACCTTAGAGGAAGATCCCTACACACTCAAAGAAGCTTTGTCTTCTCTAGATGCTAACTTGTGAGAAGAAGCAGTAAATGATTAAATGAACTCTCTTGAGTCTAATAAAACTTGACATCTAATAAACTTACTTCTAGGGTGCAAAGCTATAGGTTGCAAATAAGTACTGAAGAAAAAATTAAAACCCAATGGTACAGTTGAGAAATATAAGCCTCGCCTCGTAGCCAAGGGGCATAGAAAAAGGGAGAATGTGGATTTCTTTGATAATTTTTTTTTAATTTTTAGAATAACCTCCATACGAGTGTTAATAGTACTAGTAGCTATACATGACTTAATTATACATCAAATGGATGTAAAAACTGCATTTCTAAATGAAGAATTAGAAGAAAAAATTTACATGAAACAACCTGAAGGTTTTGTGATTTCAGGCCAAAAAAACAAAGTTTGTAAACTGGACAAATCAATCTATGGTCTGAAACAAGCGTCTAAACAATGGCACAAAAAATTTGATAATCTTGTCATCTCACATGGATTTAAGGTGAATGAAAGTGATAAGTGCATTTATTATAAGATTGAAAATAATCTCTATATTATCACATGTCATTACGTGGATGACCTACTTATCTTCGGCTCCAACATTCATGTCATAGAGAAAGTAAAGTCCTTACTATATGCTAACTTCAACATGAAAGACTTAGGAGAAGTGAATGTAATTCTTGGAATAAAAATTATTAGGTTAACAAAGGGACTTTCTTTGGATCAAACACACTATATTGAGGGAATCCTAAAGAAATATAATTATTTTGACTGTAAGCCTGCTTGTACTCCAAATGATCCTAGTGTTAAATTGCTCAAGAACACTGGAGACAATGTTAGACAAACTGAATATGCGAGCATTATAAGTAGCTTACGTTATGCTACTGACTGCACTAGGCCTAATATAGCTTATGCTATGGGGTTACTCTGTATGTTTATCAGCATACCTGATATGGAGCATTGGCATGCTATTGAAAGGGTCATGAGGTACCTCAAGAGAACCATGAACTCTAGATTACATTATCAGAAGTTTCTCGCTATTCTAGAAGGATACAGTGGTGCTGATTGGAATACCCTTTCAAAAGACTCTAAGGCCATACGTGGTTATATTTTCCACATTGCCGGAGGAGTTACTTCATAGAAGTCCAAGAAACAAACTATTTTGGCTCAATCCACAATGAAGTCTGAATTGATAGCACTAGCTACAGCTAGTGAAGAAGCAGGCTGGTTAAGAAGTCTGCTAGCTGAGATCCCATTATGAAAAAGACTGATACCAGCCATTTTGATCCACTGTGATAATACCGCGACTATTGTAAAAGTTCAGAAAGTTACTATAATGGTAAAAGATGACAAATACATCATAAACATAGTATTATTAAAAAGTTTCTCTCTATAGGAACTGTTAGAGTGGATCATGTACGGTTTGGTGATAACTTAGCTGATCATTTGACAAAAGGACTAGTTAGAGAGAAGGTTTTTAAAATCTCGAAAGAAATGGGAGTAACACCCTTACAATAATGAGTCACTCATGATGATAACCTAATATATGGATTAGAGATCCCAAGAAATAAGTTCAAAGGGTAATAACAAGTCATGAAGTGATAGAAAAAGAAACATACTATTCAGAGTCTTATTCTACTAGAAGTATGGAATCCTGAAGCAAAAAAAAAAAAAAGCTTAATTAAATTCTTAATGAGTTCTATACTCTATACAGAGTGGAGTATCCAGCTATAGGAATACTCTTGATAGGCTCACCTATGTGAATGTGAAAGTTTGGCTGCTTTTTATGAAATTTTTGGGTAAATTCTCTAAAGCATTCACTATACTGAGATATACGTGCATGGTCAAAAAGGTACGAGCTTTTTTTAAACTACACCTCGGGAAAAATTATGTGTGGGACACTGTTGGAGATAAAGTTCAAAACAACGAGTTACTCTAGTATAATCTAAAGTATCATCACTATGCAAAGGTTCAAGTCAAGAGACACCTCTGCTTATGTATAATCTTATAATCTTGATAATGCTTGAAGAAAGAAAAAAAAGAAAAAAGAGTTTTTTAATTTTAAAATCAAATGGAGGATGATTGATTAATTTAAAAAATACCAATTGAAAAATTCAATAGAGGACTAAGTCTTCCTCCATCTAAGTAAAAGATTGAATCTACCTCCACCTTGGCAGAAGAACCAATCTTCTACTCAGTCACCAACAAAAAGATTTTATCCCTTTCTGCTGACTTTTCACCTTACCTTATCTTTTAGTGTACACATGACATACATGCAATACTACTCTCCCGTGGAATCCTCACCCATCTCTCCACTATAAATAGCCCTCCTCATAATCTCTTAAATCATTTTAAAAGGCCTTAAACTTTCTTATCACTTCTCGTATTTTCTTCTATTTTCTTATATATTTCCTTAATTTAGGGTTTTTCCCTTCCCTAATTTAGAGTTTTACTTTTCTTAATTTAAGGTTTTATCTTTTCTTAATTTTAGGGAATGGTAAAACCCTAAATTAGAGAAGGTAAAACCCAAAATTAGAGAAATATATGAGGAGATAAGAGAAGAGAGGAGAGGAGAGGAGATAAAAAAGCTTAAAATTTTCTTTTTTTGATGATATAGGAGATTGTGAGGAGAGCTATTTATAGTGAAGATGGGTGAGGATTCCACGGGAGGGTAATGTTGCATGTATGCCATGTGTACACTAAGAGATAAAGTGGGGTGATGAGTCAGCAGAAAAGAATAGAATCTGTTTGTTGGTGGCTGAGTAGAAGATTGGGTCTTCTGTTGAGGTGGAGGTAGATTCGATCTTTTGTTAAGGTGGAGGAAGACTTAGTCCTCTACTGAATTTTTCAATTGGTATTTTTTAAATTCATCAATCATCCTCCACTTGATTTTAAAATTAAAAAACCCTCTTTTTTTTCCTTTTTTTCTTTCATTGAGCATTATTAAGATTACAAGATTATACATAAGCAGTGGTGTCTCTCGACTTTAACCTTTGCATAGTGATGATCCTATAGATTATACTAGAGTAACTCGTAGTTTTGAACTCTATTTCCAATAGTATCTCACACACAATCTTTCTGAAGTGTAGTTCAAAAAAAGCCCTTACCTTTTTGGCCATGCACGTATATCCCGGTACAGTGAATGCTTTAGAGAATTTGGCCAAAAATTTCATAGAAAGCAGCCAAACTTTCACATTCCATAGGTGAGCCTATCTAGAGCATTCCTGTAGCTGGATACTCCACTCTATATAAAGTATAGAACTTATTAAGAATTTAATTCAGCCTTTTTCTTTTGCTTCAGGATTCCATACTTCTAGTAGAATAAGACTCTGAATAGTATGTTTTTTTTTTCTATCACTTCATGACTTGTTATTACCCTTTGAACTTATTTCTTGGGATCTCTAGTCCATAGGTTGAGTTACCATCATGAGTGACTCATTACTATAAGGGCATTAGTCCCATTTTTTTTTCGAGGTTTTAAAAACATTCTCTCTAACTGGTTCTTTTGTCAAATGATTAGCTAAGTTATCATCAGACCATACATGATCCATTCTAACAGTTCCTGTAGATAGGAACTCTTTAATAGTACTATGTTTATGACGTATCTATCATCTCTTACCGTTATAGTAATGGTTCTGAACTTTTGCAATAGTCGCTGTACAATCATAGTGGATCAAAATGGCTGGTATCGGTCTTTTTCACAACGAGATCTCAGCTAGTGGACTTCTTAACCAGCCTGCTTCTTCATTAGCTGTAGCTAGTGCTATCAATTCAGACTCCATTGTGGATTGAGCCAAAATAGTTTGTTTCTTGGACTTCCATGAAACAACTCCACTGGCAATGTTGAAAATATAACCACTTGTTGCCTTGGAGTCTTCTGAAAGGGTATTCCAATCAATATCGTTGTATCCTTTTAGAACAGTTGAAAAATTTTGATAATGTAATCTAAGGTTCATGGTTCTCTTAAGGTATGTCATGACACTTTCAATAGCATGCCAATGCTTGATACCAGGTCTGCTCGTAAACCTACAGAGTAACCCTACAGCAGCTATATTAGGCCTAATGCAGTCAATAGCATAAGGTAAGCTACCTATAATGCTCGCATATTCAGTTTTTCTAGCACTGTCTCCAGTGTTCTTGAGCAATTTAACATTAGGATCATATGGAGTACAAGCAGCCTTACAGTCAAAGTAATTATGTTTCTTTAAGATCTTCTCAATATAAGGTGATTGATCCAAAGAAAGTCCCTTTATTGACCTAGTAATTTTTATTCCAAGAATTACATTCACTTTTCCTATGTCTTTCATGTTGAAGTTAGCATATAGTAAGGACTTTACTTTCTCTATGACATGAATGTTGGAGTTGAAGATAAGTAAGTCAACCATATAATGACATATGATAGTATAGAGATTATTTTCAATCTTATAATAAATGCACTTATCATTTTCATTCACTTTAAATCCATGTGAAATGATAAGATTATCAAATTTTTTGTGCCATTGCTTAGGCACTTGCTTCAGACCATAGAGTGATTTATCCAGTTTACAAACTTTGTTTTCTTGGCCTAAAATCACAAAACCTTCAGGTTATTCTATGTAAATTTTTTCTTCTAATTCTCCATTTAAAAATATAGTTTTTACATCTATTTGATGTATAACTAAGTCATGTATAGCTGCTAGTGCTATTAACACTCGTATAGAGGTTATTCTAGAAACTGAAAAAAAAAAGTATCAAAGAAATCCACATTCTCCCTTTATCTATACCCTTTGGCTATGAGGCAAGCTTGTATTTATCAACTATACCATCGAGTTTTAATTTTTTCTTCAGTACCCATTTGCAACCTATAGCTTTGCACTTTGGAGGTAAGTCTGTTAGATGCCAAGCTTTATTAGACTCAAGAGAGTCCATTTCATCATTTACTACTTTTTCCCACAAGTTAGCATCTAGAGAAGACAAAGCTTCTTTAAGTGTGTGAGGATCTTCCTTTAAGGTATATGCATAAAAATAGGCTCCATAGTCCTTAAGAGTTCTAATTTGTTTACTCTGCCTAAGCTCTTCTTCTTCAATTGGTTGATTAGTTCTATCATTTGGTTGACTACTAGGAACCGAGCCCCGTCTATTCCTTGATTTAAAATGAAATCTATATTCGTAGAAGTCTACATCGTTAGATTCAATGATAACTTACCTTTTTAAATTAAAAAAATCTATAAGCTTTACTATTTATAGCATATCCTATGAAAACATATTCATATACTCTACTAGTAAGCTTATTTCTTTTGAGATTAAGAATTTGAATATAAGCTAAGCACCCCAAGTTCTTAAGCAGGACAAATTAGGTGTTTTGTATTCAAAATCTGATAGGGAGATACCTTACTTCTACTCTTAAGGATTCTGTTAAGCACACAACATGCAGTCAACAAAATTTCTCCCCAATAATCAGAAGCCGCACCAGAATTTAATAGAGTGGCTACTATTAGTTCAGCAAGAGTCCTATTTTTTCTTTCAACTTTGCCATTCATTTCAAGACAATAGGGTGCATTTCTTTCATGGAGTATTCCTTTGGTCTTGTAAAATTCAATAAAGGGACTAGAATCATACTCAGTACCTCTATTACTTCGTAGTCTTTTTACCTTGCTATTGTATTGAGTTTCTGTTTCAGTTAAGAATAGCTTAAACATGTCAAATGCTTCACTTTTATTTTTCATGAGATATACATAAGTGTAATCAAAACAATCATTTATGAAATGTTATAAAATATCTTTTTTCATTTCTTGTTAAAATACCATCAAATTCATAAATGTCAGAATGAATTAATTCAAGCTGTTCAATTTCTCTAAGCACTGACTTATGTGAAGTTTTTGTAATCTTAGCTTGGCTATAGTATTTGCATTTCTTAAAATCATCTATAAATAGTTTAGGGGTGAGTCTTAAACTACTCACGTTCTGAATTAATTGCTTATTCACATGATAAAGTCTAGCATGCCAAGTATTAAAAGTGCATAACATGTAAGTAGAAAATGATACTTTATTCATATCAATGTTCAGTTTAAATATGTCATCAGTAGCATAACCCTTCCCAATGAAGACATTATTCTTTGTTATTGTGTAAAGATAAGCTCTTATGGTTTAGGTAAACCCAGCCTTATTGAGAAGATAGCCTGAGACTAGGTTCTTTCTCATCTCTCGAGTGTGCCGAACATCCTTCAGTACGACGGTCTTTTCAGAGGTAAACTTTAATTCCACCTCACCAGTACTAGTGACAGTAGTGGAGTAGGAGTCTCCCAGTAACACTTTCTTATCCTCAGACACAAAATAGGACTTAAATAGATCTTTGTCAAAACAGTTGTAGTGAGAAGCGCCAGTATCCACCCACCACCCCTCAGATCCTCCAGCAAGATGAACCTTAGAGATCATAGCAATCAACTGCTCTTCAATTAAGTTCGTCTGTGGAGCAGGACGAGGCTTATTCCGACAATTCCTAGCCATATGACCAGGCTTGTTACAACTATAACACATGAATGTGTTATTTTCCTATGGTGGTTTGGATCTATTGCGTGAGGTGTTCCTATTCTGATTTTTTCGATTCTGGTTGATGCTTTGATTTTGATTCTTCATGTTCTTTCCTTTTGGTTTCAGAATCATAGATGACCTTCTATTTGTCACGTTGTTAGAGACAACGAGCACTTCTTCTTTCTGGTTTTGCTTTCGAGTTTCTTTCCAACTAGAGGGTAACTTATCTATCATAATTACTACTTGGAATTGCTCAGGCAAAGGCATACCTTCTGAGATGATCTCATGCACTATTTTTTGTAGTTCATGTCACTAAGTCTCCATAGACTTGTCATCAATCATCACGAATCTTATATATCTACTTACTGCAAATTTCTTAGCTCCAGCCTCCTTAGTATCATACTTCTTCTGAAGTATTTTCCAGATCTCTTTAGCAGATTTATCAAAATTATAATAGTCACAAAGATCATCAGATAATCCATTCAGGATAAAATTCTTGCACAAAAAATCATTTTCTACCCATGATTCAAGACTTTTCTTATGAGTATCTGTGGATTCATCAAACAAAACATGCTTATCTGTATGAATTACATAAGCCACCTTTTTTATGGTCAAGAAAAACAACATTTTGGTCTCCATCTTTTGAAATGAGCTCCTTCAAAACAAAATGGTTTATTTAAATCGGTGCTAGCAGATATTATTTCAGTAGTAGATATAACAGCAGAAATGGCAATCGACACATCTTAAAATTATTGTAGTTGTAAACTGTATCAGCTGTAATGAATAGTAAACATGAAAGATATTACCAAAATTCTAGTAGGCTGAGTCGCGAACTAAGTCGCTTTCTTTAAGACGTTTCACGGCTCTTCCTTCGGTGTGCAGCAATCTATAGTCCCGTCATCCTCAGGATAAAACAGTCCAAAAATTTCTATCTTGGATCTCCTATGTACAGTAGGAATCTGATAATACTACATCTCTTTTAAATTTGCTCGAAATTCGAATAAAACAAATAAATTAAGATTTTATTTATTTTTTTAAAAGAAAAGATAAAACCCTAAAACTAAAAAAAGATAAAACCCTAAATTAGAGAAGGTAAAACCCTAAATTAGGGAAATATATGAATAGATAAGAGAAGAGATGAGTGGAAATAAGAAAGTAAGGCTTTTTTTGAATGATTTAGGAGATTACGAGGATGGCTATATATAGTGGGGATGGGTGAGGATTCCACTGGAGAGTAGCGTTGCATGTATGCCATGTGTACACTAAGAAATAAGATCCGGTGATGAGTCAGCAAAAAAGATAGAATCTGTTTATTGATGGTTGAGTAGAAGATTAGGTATGTGGAGGTAAATTCAATCTTCTACTCATGAAAAAAGACTTAATTCTTTGCTGAATTTTTCAACTAATATTTTTTAAATTCATGAAAATTGCGCATGCTAATCCAAAATCAGCAAATCCTGAAGAAACTCTAGTTACATAAACGAAGTTGACTTTAATTGGTTGGCTTGAAATCAGATTCAAGCAGTCTAAGAAAATCTTCAAAGAAAATAAAACCCATTTTAAGCAACCCCACAGAATGCTGGCAGTCATAGAAACCAAAATCTGAAATGGGTTCCTCTCAAAGTACCGCATTGATTCTTCCGCTTTTTCCATGTTTCATAAGGCCTGAAATCAATGCAGTCCAAGAAACCTCGTCTTTCTCAAGCATTCATCAAACAAGCAGCAAGCTTCATCGAGTTTCCCCTTTGAACATAGGCGATAATCATGCAATTATGAGCTGTAAGATCAAACCCATTAAATCCCTTCACAATCTCATCAGCTTCCGCAATTTTCCTGCTGTTCAAGTACATTATCAAGAGTTTAATGGCTACAAACTCTCAGATGAAATGCCCATTTTGAATAAATGGCCATGAAGAACACTCAGCTTCAGTGACCATGCCTTGGTCGGAGAGCTTTCTCAAGAGAGAAATGTACGTTTCTACATAAGACAAGAAACTATTTCTTGGAATAATAGCAACGAGACTCTTCAGGGCAGTGCTCATATTGTACGACGCAGTGAAGTTAGTTGACTACAAACATACATGCATGAAAATTGCTGGTTCTACCTAGTTGTTCGCATTTGGGCACCAAAAGGGTTGAGTTTCTCAAGCCAGAAGTTGAAACAAATAAAATAATCAGAAAAACTCTCCCATCGAAGTGCTCTTACTTTCTACATTTTCTTAGGTGTTCTCATATTTCACGCCAACCAAACACTCTGGTTTTGCAATCATCAATACCCTGATACCCAAAAATAGTAACTTTTCTTTCTGTCCCTCATTAGACCCTCATGCCCAGATATAGTCATGAAAATTTGACAAACTCAACATGCATTTCAAGATTTTAAGAGTTTTGTGAATCAGAAAGTTTTCCATATCAGTTGTGTGATATCACAATCAATTCGTCACACACCAGACGAGCCTACCTACCCCAAATTGATAGTAGCTCTTGCATGGTTCCTCCGCATGTGCAAAAGTCACATTGGCACTTTCCCATCAGCAGAGACACATTTTTTTAAATGAGATACTGAAACCAACACACCCCCATGCTGCTGCTCTCATGGTAACTCCTGCACCATGTCCCAACACAAAACCCATGAAATACACCGAAGCAAGCAACTTTGGCTTTTCGGACCGATACGGTAAAAGGGGTATTTGGTCCTCTTACATCAAGTAACGAAAGGGATTCCATCACGATTATAACCTTACAATCCAAACGCACCATAGCCACATGAAAGGTTTAGTAAGGAAGAAGCCAATACAATGCCTGTACCCAAAACCACATAATAAAGCTGGATGCTTTTCTTTTCCAAAGATATATAAGAAGCTCCGTCAAGATATCACCAGCCTTTTCCTTTTCTGGGTTACCAAAAATATTGAATCTTAACAAAAATTATGATTATTACATATCATATTAAACAAGCAATACTTCAATTGAAACTTATTGTTATTAACTATCTGACCATCTGACCTAATAAATATTTCTTGTCTTCAGCCATTCATTTCATTAGTGATGTATTTATCATTTTCAATTCTATTATCTGAGTATTTATTATTTAAATTAAGCAAGGATATATATTAAGAAGTCTGAAAATTAAAAGATTAATTAGCAAACATATAAGTGACAAGAAATTACTATTCAATCTGGCATTAGATATGCTAGTCTCAAGGCCACAATAAATAGCCTCTTATCAATACAGCCAGGCTTGCCTTCTCGGTCACTCTCTCATAACATTAAAACTCTGTACTTGCAGAACCCTTTTCTTAGATATGGAGTCTCTCTCTCACAGGAGTCCAGCTTTCTATCTCCCATTAAACTCCAATTACAGAGCCACCGAGTTTCGTCCACTCTCAATCTCACTACCCCACGTGTGCCTTTCACCTAGCATGGTTCTCTCTCTTCTCTTGGTTCTTCTCAACCTTCTCCATCCCTCCTCTCCTGCCTGTCATCCGTGAGGATCTTAAGCTTATACTGCATGTGATATAGGCACCGCAAGCATAGCCTCCATCTACTCTCGCCTCGCCATGGACCTCGCCGGCCCACTTATCGCCTCCGCCACACTCTCTCTTCTCCCGGCGCCTATCATTCTTGCTACTGCTTTTTGTCTCTCAGCTAAACTCTTCATTCTCATCCGGTTTCTCGTTGGGTTTTGTCTGGCTAACTTCATAGCTAATCAGCTTTGGATGAGCTCGATGTTCTCCGGCAACGTTTTCGGGCTCGCCAGTGTAGTCTCAGCCGGTTGGGCCGACATGGGCTCCAGGGTGGCTCAGCTAGTCAAGCCGCTATTGTACTCTATGATAAAATCCTTCAACGTGTCAGCATCCCCTCGCATGGTGGCTTGTGTTTGTGGTTCCTGCTGTCTTTCAAGCTGTGACAGGGCTTCTGGGAACTACAAGGATCTCAAGAAATCTAGTGAGAAACCCAAAGAAACCTACCTGGATGTTCTCTTTCATGGCTTGAGGAATTACAGAAGCTGGATCCTACGATTGATATACGGGTACTGCTTCGGGGTAGAGCTGATCATAGATAACATGATAGCTGAGTACTTCTACGACCGATTCAGAGTAAACTTTACAGTTGCTGGGACGATTGCAGCTTGTTTTGGCACGTCGGAGGGATGATTTCCAACAAGATGGCAAAGCGGTTCGGGATGAGGGAGCGTCTGAGGGTTGTGGGTGGTGCAGACGTGGCCAATTTGCTGTGTACCTCACTCGGACGAGTCAACTCATTGTGGGGCTCCACAGTGGTCATGTGCTCTTTCTGTGTTTGTGCGGGCCGCCTCGGGGCTCCCCTTCCGCGTCGTTCCTTTCATTTCAAAAGGTAAGGGGATTCTTTTTTTTTCTCAACAAAAACGCGGTATTACTAATTTAACCCTTTTTTTTACTTTTTTATTTTATATAAGATAAATAAATATTCATTCTCTTTTTTTCAAATTTTCTTCAATTTGATAAATATTTTTATTAAATTAATAGATTATTTGTTCAATTGGTAAATCAATAATGAATACGAAATCATACTCATATTTCATAATCGATTTTTATTTTATACTTTTTAAGTTGAAGAGAAAGAGCCAATGATTCTTATCATACTTTTTGTTTATTTTTGAATATAATAAATAAAAATTCAAAGAAATTTTTTTGAACACAAAAAATATGAGTTCATAGTGATTCTCCATATAAATTTTAAATAAAATAAAACTTTTAAGCGAAACAAAAACTACTTAAATTTTTTAATATTTAATATTTTAATAAAATAGAATATTATTATTTTTAAATATAATTCATTAATTTCAAATCATGAAGCATTTCTTCTCATAGTTCTTTTCTATTTCACACAAAAGTACATTTTGTAAATGAAAAATCCGTATATATATATATATATATATATATATTGCTTTTGGTTTTCATCGTTTTCAACGTTTTGTAGTCATCATGTACGCTTTTATAATCATCACGTGAAATAACGTTAGCAAATAAAACAATTAAAAATATATAATTTTTAAATATTTGTTATGATATATAATAATAATAAAATAAATTAATAAAATAAATATTATGATGTTGAAACAAATTTAAAAAATTATTTTTGACAAAATTTCGAAAGGCAAAATTGACTTTCATTTTTAATACATGACACATTGACAATGCCACATAGATGCCTAAGCTTCAATCCATGTGTTAATATCTTAAAACTCACATTTCCTCAATTTGTCCCCATGCCTCAATAGTTAAAAAAGAACTCAGATATTAATTTTAAAAAACAAAATTCTCTGAGAAAAGTGAAAAGGTTGAGCAAGCATATTATGTAAAATAAATATTAGGATTACATTAGGATCATTGTTAATAGCAAGCATCTTAATCTGTTTAATCCAATTATTACGGTTATATCATTAATGTTTAGTTTAGGTTACTAATTAGACCCTAATGTGTACAATTTGACAATTTTATTTATCAATTTGTAGTAAATTAAATTTTATCAAAAAATTTAAAAATTGAAAATATTTAAATTGAATATCTTATAAATAAATTTTGAATTAAAAATTTTCAAAGATGTAAAGTTTCAAAATTTTATAAGTACTAAAAATATAAGTATTTTAAATTTATACTACCAAAATTTTAAAAAATTATAAAAATAAACTTAAATAAAAAATTATTTAAATTTGAAAAATAAATAAAAATTGAGTGAAAAATTTATTTGAGTTATTTTTGTGATATTTTAACAATAAAAATATTATTAATTTTTTTATATTTATTTGAGTTAAGGTATAATTGAGACGAAATTGATAGAGTAAAGTTCGATTTTTTATTTTTTAAATATGAAGTTTGATTGGTAACATGAAACAAATATTTAAATTTTATATAATCTTTACCTTATAATTTTTTTAAAATATCATTATCTTTTATTTACTCAAAAATTAAATATAAATTTATTTCCAATAAAAATTTAAGTAATTTTATTTTCATGACATACAATTTTAAAATAATAAGTCAAAATCATATAAAACCCGAGTTTATTCTCTTGTTCTTAAACAAATCTTTACTTTTAATAAAATTTAAAATAAAATTTGATATATTAATTTAAATTAAATTAAATTTTATTGAAAAAATATTTAAAATTCAGAAATATTTTAATTGAAAATATTTTATGATAAATTTTGATTAAAAATTTTTCATGTAGAAAAATATTTAAGTTATCATAAAAAAATTTTAAAATTTTATATTATGAAAATTTTAAAAAATTCATAACCAATAAAAAATTATTTAAATATGAAGATAAATTTAAAATAAAATATAAAATTTATTTGAATTATATTTGAAGATAATTTTAAATCAAAGTTTAATTTAAAAATAATTTTTTAATTTTAAAAATTTTAAAAATTATTAAATTTTAAGAATCTCTTGAAAGCAATAATTTATTTGAAAAGAGAACATAAACTTGATGACCTAAAATGATTGGGTAATTTTATTTTAAATTTTCCGGTTAGGGTAAAACTGAGTAATAGAATATTTAGAAGCCAGTCCCGGAGGCCCATGGAAGCTTCGTCCTGCTTGTTTGACTTGAAAGTACAACCAACCCTCAACCCAGAACCTTTTTTTAAAATCACATTTTATTTCCTTCCCTAACCTAACTAAATAAATAAACAACACGACACCGAGAAGCTATCTGTTACCATTCCTTCTCCATTTCTCCTTCTTCAGACTTTTCTGTCTCCCTCCATCTCTCTGCAGATAATACAGCATTTAAGGGATTCTTTGAGTTTCTGAGAAGAAAACAGAAAATATGAGCTTCCAGGATCTCGAGGCTGGTGTTAGACCCTCTACGAAGTACTTCAATCCAAGGCAAAGGCAACAGCCGCAACAAGATGATGCTTCTCAGGCTGTGGCCGCGGGGATTTTTAAAATCAACACGGCTGTTTCCTCCTTCTATCGACTCGCCAGTTCCCTTGGGACTCCTAAAGACACCCTCGAGTTACGCGATAAGCTGTGAGTATTCGTTTTTCTCTTCTTCTTTTTATTTTTCTCTTTACTAAATTTTGGTTCTTCTTTCTTTCTTGTGTTCTTAGTTGTTGTTCTGGAGGATTATGTTCCGTGTTGCCTGATTTTCTCTGGTGGTCTGCGTTCAATTTTGTTTATTTTCTCGTGGTCAATAGGCCACACGCTTTTAACTGTTAATACTTTTCTACTGTAGCTGCTTGTACCTTTGGGTTCTGTCATTTTGTTGAATGCTAGGTGTTGCTGGCTGGGCTGGGGTTTTACATTTCTGACACTGTTTTCTAAGTCGCTAATGCCCCTGTGGTTATGGATCCTTTGGCTTTATGATCTTGGGATAATTCTGGCCTTATGTTTTGTTTTTTTTTTTTTTAAATTCTGATTTCTTTTTAATATTTTTTTGTAGAAAATTTTGATTGACTTGACAGCCTAAGAACATTATTACTAACAATGAGTTCTGTAATTGCTGATGCTGGACAAGGTTTTGTTTTGTTTTTTTTTTTTAAACCACTTGTTGGCTAACATAAAAGAGAAGGATAACTAATTATGAAAACTAAGAGCAATTTCTATGTTCTAGTTTCACCTGTTGTGTCCAGTTGGTAATTTTTGCAAAACCTCTCTGGCAGATTTGAACTGGATTCTTCACAAAGCTGCCATTTATTTTGTTAAACACACTTATTTTTTTTTTCTTGTATTGGTAATAGTAGCTGCAATTGTGCCCTAGCTACTTCAATGCATTGCAATGCGTGAAATTAAACCCTAATGTGTTGCGCGCATCTTGATAATGTGGTCAGTTTTTTATTGTAAAAAGTACATGAAGCTGTCATTTCAGTTACCTTTCCTTGAAGTACTGAAATGGAGTAGGTTCTGCATGATTGAAAAGTATTTTGTTCTCTAGTAGTATTTATATGTTTACCTTTACTTGCAGGCATAAGATGAGGCTACAAATTGGGCAATTGGTGAAAGATACTTCAGCCAAACTTAAGGAAGCTAGTGAAACTGATCAACATACTGAAGTTAGTGTAAGTGAATATGAAAGTTTAATTGTATTATGTAAAGAAGCAGCACATATATATAAATGGAAGATCGGACATGCAGTTCCAGGAAACTAACTGATATATCAACTAAGATGATCATAATGAGAACAACAATCACCTTCATGCAGCAAATGGAAGTGGATCGAATTGCCTTCTGAAATGCTCACTTGTTTTATCCAGTAGATGAATCTGAAGTTGCATTCAAAAAATTCAACCTCTCACTATTTTGTGGCACTGAAATTCTCTCATTAACTTGCAGCCACTTAAAAAGATTGCTGATGCTAAGCTAGCAAAGGATTTTCAGTCAGTTCTCAAAGAATTTCAAAAGGCTCAAAGGCTTGCTGTTGAGAGGGAAACAACATTTGCTCCTTATGTTCCAAAAGAAGTACTTCCAACTAGGTAACTTTCACTAGCTGGCTTAATTACACATATTTGTTTGCTTTCTTAAGTGTGTTTCGAGTTCTTGGTCTGGACTCTCTTGGTGATTCCAGCAGTATATTGATCTATACCCTGTAAGTAATAGCAAGTAAGATTGTTAAAATATGTAAAACTACCCAAAAAAAAAAAAAAACAATGTCTTGTACACAAAAATAAACATAAACTCTGAGTTTTGATTATTGATGTTGTCTTATCATTGATATTATTTTTTACGCGTGTTTCTTCTTGACAGATATGAATCAAGAATTTGGATGACAAAAAATTTGCTGAAACTTGGTTTTGGATAAAACTAGGGATAGAAAATATAAAGAGCCTAATCCATGCCTCATTTTTGTCCGTTTACATATCTTGTTGTCTTAAATAATGGATTCTGGGTTACTGATATTTTTCAGGGATTTTATGTGGAGAGATCACCATATTTCTGAAACGCTAATATATTACTTCACCTATATATGTTACTGTTGTCCAATAGCCTGTACATGTTGGCGATATTCTGCGATTCAAAACTTGTAGATATATTGCATACAGATGTTAACTTGTTCTCCCATCCTTAAATGTTTTTGCCAATGTCTGAAACTTGACATAGTTAGTGTTCAATGAGGCAATCTGGGTCCCTATTCTCAGCAATACATGGCAAATTTAGGGGCATAATGTATTGAGTTTATTCTACAATTTAAATTTATATTTGGTTATACTGCCAGTCTATTGATGCCATATTTAAGCCTTTAGCGAGTTTTTTCTTTCTTTGTGTTTTCCTTCTGGAAGTTTTCTTGAATGGATGCATCGAGTTACACTGGATAAAGCTTGAGAGCATAAGAATCTTTCCCTAAGACCTCAGTATGTCCTTGTCTGTTGAGATAAATTTACATTATTGTCTTCTAGCTGAAGCTTTGTTCATCAGTTGGACGTTGATGGTCAATTCTTTCCATGTTTAAAAGATGATTTAAGATTATTATGTAATAGTTAATTGGTAACCTTATTATCTTGTGTCCATCTTAAACTTGGTCTAAAACTTTACAGCTACACTGCCGATGAACTGGAGATAAGTTCATCTAGGAGTCCTGAGCAGCAAGCTTTTCTTCTAGAATCTAAAAGGTAAGAAATACTCTAGACAACTTTTGTTAATATAATCTACATCCATGAACTGCTTACTCTTTACAGTAGCTTCATGAGAATTCATTGTATTGTAATTCAGACGGCATGTAATGGGACTTTGCCAGTACAAACTTTTTTGATCAGACCAGTACAAACTTTGTTCACTTCCTCTCTTGAATGTTTGGTTGATTTGAACATCATGCTCGCAGAAGTATGTTCTTCCTCAATTTGCCCCTTCTGGTTTCTGTGTCACACAAAGACTACTTACTTTATAGATATGAGACAAGTAAAACGAGTGCTTTACATTAAAAGGCAGGGATTGTTCTTGACCGTCAAGGATATCCAATTGTTGGGTTCACTAATACTGGAGGCAGACTTTTCTTATTTCTTGTGAATGATCCATGTAAGTTGTGAAAAGCACAACTTCAAAAGCATTGTTGTCAAAGCACTTCTGGTTTCTTTATGTATGAAAATTTGCCTGTTGCCAAGTGAACTTTTAACCTATCTAGTAGCCCAAGTTCCCTCTTTCAAATAGAACTTGCTTGGCACAGAAGTGACAGCTCAGGCTGATGCCATTGTCAATTGTTGTCCCGTACTGTGGGGCTTTAGTTGAAGGAGGCTTTAATTGCTCTGGAAATCCCCAAAGAATTTGATAAATGCATACTCTCTCAAATTTGTGATTTATTTGTCTTTGAAGTTGCTGAATCTTTTTAGTTGGAGACGTGACTTCCAAGGGGGAGAGATAGTTATACTGCCTTATTACAGAGCTATAAATGAGGACTAATCATCTAAACTTTTTAAAAATCTTTTTCTTTTTATGGCTTCAAATTACATGCAGACAAGAAGTTTTACTGTTGGATAATGAGATCACTTTCAACGAAGCCATCATTGAGGAAAGAGAGCAGGGTATCAAAGAAATTCAGGAACAGATTAGTGAAGTAAATGAAATTTTTAAGGATCTAGCTGTGCTAGTCCATGAGCAAGGAGTTATGATTGGTAATGATTGTTACATTTATATGTGCCAATTTGTGTTTTATTATTATTATTTTTTTGAATTCACTAGATTGTATATTCTTGAGTGACTAGTTTACAGTGTAGTTAATAAACATTGTTCCTCGCAGATGACATTGGTTCGAATATTGAGAGTTCTCATTCTGCGACTGTACAAGCTACTACACAACTTGCAAAAGCATCCAAGATGCAGAGATCTAGTTCATCACTGGTAAAGTTTGATTAGCTTGAATTCTTTTGATCCTTCAAGTTTATACTCTCTTTTTAATCTCATAGAGTGGAGAGAAATCATCATGACTGTAGGTTATCTACCAAGTTTTGCATGGTTAGGGTTGCAATATCTGTTGTGGTTTAAAAGCAATTATGTTGCTAAACAATGGTTATATAAGGGGCCTTATTATTGAATTGAAAGATTCTGCTGGGGGGAGGAGGGAATGAGTTTGAGGAAAGTAACGTGTCATTTTTTTCATAATTAGCATGGATGGACATGTCTATGGAACGCAAACCTTTTCTGTTGCATTTCGGTCCTCCACTGTTCACTGAATCCTTTTTTTAAATAAAAAATTATAATTTTATTTTAGAAGCAATGGAAGAAGTCTATTGATTTTTATTCTTATTATTTTGACGGATAGTATTTAACTCAACTGATGAGAGTATGTGGCCTACAAATTGCAGCAGATGTTTCTATTTGGTACTGCTTTTCACAATTGATGGAGTTAGTTGAAACTGGATAAAAGAAAAGCTTCCTTTGATATTTGTCATGTATTTTATTTGAAAGCAATCAATCTGGTACATGGTTTGAAATTTATTTATTTAACTGACAGTAAGAACAAATTGTTCTCTTGTTTAAGAGTTTTGTCAAGCTGATATTTAATTTTAGCATTTGTGTCCATGGGTTTACCTGCATGCAGAGCATTTTTGGTTGTCCTTGACCATGGTTTCATGATGAAAATGCCTAAGCTATTTCCTTTTTTTCTTTTTTTTCAGTCATTTCTTTGTCAGTTTGTGTGGCTACCCATTGGACTATACTCCTGACTGAGTTGTGTTCATAAATTGACAACTGCAATTTGCACAAACAAATCCTAATAGAATTTCTCATGAGCTTTCTGGCTTCAGCTCTGTCAGTAGAGGAAGTTAAATCGAGTTATATTCAGGTCCACTCAACTCCAGCTTTTTATCCTGACCTGCCTAATTTTCCTTCCTGCTTTCTCTCTTGATCTCTTTTTGTCCCTTTTCCAGTTGGCTTCTCTTACCTTTTCTTTCTCTCTGTCAAATTTTGTTTTCTCTTTATTTTCTTCAATTTCCGTGTGTTTCTCTCCTCTCTATTTCATTTCATCCTATGGAAATTTACTTCATTCATAGTTGTTGTCCCCCTTTTCTCTGTTACACTTTGCTTTCTTGCTTCTCTGAACCACTTTCGATTTCTTGCAGCCACAGCCACACTGAACCAAGTATTACTAGTGTGCCATATCAAAGTATTTTTAATATTACTTGTTTATCAACCCAACATAGAAGTTGTTAGCTGTAACTAATTCAATTGAAGAAATTTTTTTTCTGGAGATAAAACATCTTGCATTTGATAAGGAAGAATAATGTTGCCATTAGTATCAGTGGAAGGGGGGAGGGAGAGAGAGAGAATCTGAGATGAATAGATGGAGTTTAAGAGGAGACAGGAATAAGGAAAGAGTTGGTGAGGAGAGTGATAATTTTGTGGAGAGAAAATGTTGAAGCTTTTCCTCTTTTTCTTGGCCCAAGTGGCATGTCTGACATTGTGTGATTTTCTTTTGGCAAAATACTTGTGCATCTTGTTGATTTAGAACTTCTCTATGCAGATTTGCTTGCTGCTTTTGATTTTTGGGATTGTTCTGATCATTATCATCATACTTGTTGTGGCCTGAGCATCAAATCTGGTCCTTTATCATGAGTTGGATTCTCTGGGTAATCTCTCTGGGGATATTAATCAGCAAAGAGCATGAGCTACGTGTCCAATTGAGACAGGACACAAGGTAACAACAAATTGTCCAAGGGACCCAAAATTGGTTCTTGATGTATAGTTATTGTTGTATAACTATATGTATAAGGATACTGGCAAAACAGGTTATGTAAATACTATTTTTTTAATTAATAAATCTGAAATATCTTCTGGTATATTTTAGACTACTAAAAATTTGATAAGTTTTTAGTTACTGAACAGTCTGGTTCAATGCTTTTCAACTGCATCTTTTATCTAACAGTAATGTTTTCTCTGTTTTCATTCCTAATGAAAAATACACAGTTATGGCATGTTGAAAAACCTTTCATCATTGAAGATCCAGTGCATTTATTTCCTTCAATTGAATGCCAAGTGAGTTTCTTACTTAGTTAAAATAGCAACCATTGCATAAATGTTTCATTTAGTTAAAGGTTTATATGCTAATATGTAAAAAGCAGCTATGGGATAATCGCTCATTTATTCTGCTTCAATACTCAGATTTTGACTTAGGGTTTTCAGTTTTTTGTAGAACGATTTTCGATTCTCCATCAACTTTTCTGTGTAAGCAATTTCGATCTATGGAATACATGAATCTTATTCAAATTATAGTCGTAATAGTGTGAGGAAGGAGTCATTTGGTGATAATTTATCTATAGTCGGATGTGATATTCACCACCCGGCCTCTTGATTACAATTGGTTTTTGTTAATGGACGTTTATTCATCACCACCTAGCACTTAACTACAATTGATTCATCACCACCTGCAAATTCAGGATTTATTCAGGATTTTTAACAAGAATGAGTTGAAAATGTTTATCAACCACGGAAAATTTTTTTTAAAATTAAATATAGAAATTATATTTTTAAATATCATTATTTTATAAATTTAATTTTTATTTTATAAAATTTTGAATTGTTAAATTCATTAGTAATAAAATATAAATTAATGATATTTTTTGATATAAATAGTCATACAATCTCTAGAAAAAGTTATAATTTAGCTTATTTTTCATATTTGAAAGTTAAACTGCATTGAAAAGATGATAAAATCTTTTCAAGATAGCTATTCTTACAAATTTTAATTTTTAACATTAAATTTTTTTAGTTAAAATAAATCTTTGTCACTTAATATTTATCAAAGCTTTTGTGTATATTTGAATACTTTATTTTATTATTTTTGAAATTAATAATAGCTTCTATTAGCATTACTATTATTTTATTATTTTATTATTCTGTTAAAGTATACAACAGATTAACTATTATCCCTTAGATGAGCAATGAATTTATTTTGAAAAAAAAAATTTATATATCTCATTTATTTTTATATGTGAGGTGTATTTATTTAATTAATATATTTATAAAATATTTATCAATTTTTATAAGTATAAACAAATCACTAGTGATATAAAAGAGAAATAACGGATAAAAACAAAAAAAAAAAATCAACTAAAAATTATGGCCACAATCAGTTAAACATTAATTCAAAAATAAGTCATAATAAAAATATAAGCATAAACAAGACGATGATAGACCATGCGCTATTATAATTTTTTATTTAATTAAATAAAATATTACAAATTCAGATATTATGTATTTTTAAAAATAAATATTTTAAATTATAAACTGAATCTTAATAAATTATGCATAAGTTTACTTTCCAGATTAAACATTATCATGGTTCAAAAGGATTAGAGGACTTGAATGATAACTTTTATAATTTTAAATCAAATTAAAATCATAATAAATAATTTTAATTTAAATCTTAACCAAAATTATTATTAATATAATTAGATTAAGATTCATAAAATTTTAAATTAAAATAAAAAATTAATAATTTAAAATTGATGATTTTGATTTGATTATTAATTAATTTTAAAATTCAAAAATTATTTAAAATATTTTACTTTTATTTTTAACTGTAGAAAAAATAAAGTGTGATGATCTCGTGTCACTGCACCTCGCCTGCATTGGTTACTGCCAATGCCAGAGTGAGTCTCCCAACTCCTAAGTGACAAGAAAGGTGCCTGTAGCCCTACTGCCAATTAATGAAAAAGAAACGTGTGTGTGATAATCAGATAGTTTTATTATGATTGTTTAGCTAGTAGTTGTAACCACGTGCCACATCTAGTCCGACTCCCTAACTGCGACGTGCTCCAGTGCCTAATTGCTACTGGCTAGTGGCCAGTGACAAATGTATGCCCGCACGGCATTCTCCCCACCCAACTCCGAGGTGACCGGCGGGTGGTGACCTGCGAGGTGATCAAAATGCTTGCCATCCAGTGTGCAGTACATTGCATTTGCATTTGCAAGCATGCAATGATGTAAATACGTAAAGCAACAATTTTATGACTGTTTTGTGAATTAACATTAATATTTATATATCTCATGATATTTCTTTTTGATTTTTTACCTATAAATACTCAATTTTTTATTTTATTTTTTTACACAATTCTCACTCCACTCTCTCACTTAACTCTTTCATTTAAATGTTTGATTGTTCACTCATTTTTCTATTCCTATTTACATTTTCATTCTCTCAATTTTTTTAATTCATTCAATTCTCTCAAATCAAGTTCTCAATTATTTTAATTATTTTTAAAAATTATTACTTACTTTTTTACTATTTTTTTTCATTGTTATCCTTTTTTGTCTTAATTTCTATATTATTTTGTTAATCAATTTTTCCAATGGCAAGTGATATTTTTTCAAAGAAAACCTCTTGTTCAAAAATAAAAGTATTATATCCAACGAAAATATGTATTTTAACATTAATACTTATTATGAATATCTTCAATATTAATATGTTATTAAAAAATAAATCTCAATCTTCTTTTTAGAGTCTATGAACTCAAATCAAAAAGTCAATTTGTTTTTCATTTCTTCTCATCCTGATATTGAAATTCCTCAAGAAGATAATGAAACAATTTTAAAAAAATTCATTTGTTCGATATTCATGTGAAAAATTTGGACAAACTCAATGAAATAAAGGCAATTATTGTTGTTATTATTTAAAAAAATTAAAATTTCAAAATTCGGAGGATATGACACATGTTGAAAGCATATAGATAACAAGCATTCTAGATATAAAAGGCGTGAAATTAAAATTACATAATCACAACAAATAGTAAGATATAATACTTTTGATAATTAATTATTTTATTATATAAATATAAATAATAGAGAATAATTAGCACAAATAGTTAATGTTTAGCACTTACCATTTAGTTTTTGAGAAAAAAATTGATCTTATTAGTTATTGTCAAAATGCACATGTCACATTGTTAAATCTATTCTCATACGTACACTTTTTGATTTTTTATAAAAATAAAAAATATTTAATTAAATATTTTAAAAATTATATGAGTCATGTTTTCATATTTGCTTATATATGGAGTGATCATTGACAAATACATTTTTATATGAGTGTAATTTAACTTTATATTAATAATGATTAGAACAAAAACAAATTTTTGCATTTAGTATTTTTGATAAAGCTCATATTACTAGTAATATATATTTAATGTTTAAAATTAATTTTAAAGAGAATAAAATCGAAAATAGAATTTTTACGATTGGTTTTGATATTGTTTCTAATAACACCACGGTTTTTCCTTAACTAATAATTTTATGTTATCTTTATTTTAGTGTCAGATTTTTTCATATGTGATTTTCATGTTTTAGATTTATGTGCATAAAGTGGATTAAAGTTGTTTAATTATGCACTTATTATAGAAATATTGCATCTTTTGTATGAACATTTCAAAATAATGGAAGTATCAGCTAAAAATTCTTTTAGTGATCCTAGCATTCGGTAAGATTTTGACATAATGTTTCTATTCATTAGAATTTTACATATAAATTACTTTGTGAAAGTGATGTATATAAATAACTATCATGTGAATTTATGTGATATAGTAGTGATACTACTATTTTTCATCCTCAACAATGAAATGTGTATAAAAATCTACTAAAATTTTTTAATGATACTATTAATAGAGATATATTATCTTACTATCAATTTATTTATTATTGAAGCTATTAATATTGTTAATCAATTAGAAGAGTGTGTATAAAGTAAAAAATTACTCAATTGCATTCAAGTTAAAAAAAAAATAATTAAAGTATTATATTAATATTTTAATTATATGTTTACTTGTGTCAATATTTGATTTACATTGCAAACTAGTTAATTCGAGTAAACATTTAACTTATTATTATGATTATTTACAAAAAAGTAGATATTATATCTATAATTGAAAATATTAAAAATTTATTTTATTCACTATGTAATGAATATTATAAGCTTTATGATCAATTTGATAATATTAACGTTGAAAAAATTGATAGCTCATATTAAGTTTCATCCTTAAAACTTGATAAGATATCCATCATCATCAAGTTTAAACTCTAAGCTTCAAAATTATTTAACATCTTTTATGTTAGTTAATGAAGATAAGGTGATTTTAACCTCGTAAAACAATAGAAAAAGCATGAAAGATAATTTTTTGGTTTAATTTTTGAACATTATAGCAAGGCAAATTCTTGCAACGCTGGTTTCTATAATTATCGTGGAACAAGACGTATTGAATCAAAGTCATTCATGTATGGGTTCAAATTCAATTCAAATATTAGTTTGTTCTGATGATTGAATTAGGTCGCAATTTTAACAACAAAAAATAGATCAAAGATTAAAACCAAATAATGAACATATGTGATAAGCTAAAAAGGCACATTCACCTTCAAACATTAACAAGCAAGAAGCACCAAGGAGGTTAACTGCTGAGGTGCTCACTGTCGTGAAAGATGCATGTTGTAACTCCGGAGCTAGTATCTTCAATCGGTACTTCATTACACAATTAAGTATGTTTGGCAGGTAGCATCTTTGAAATACAAGAGCGACTATCTTTTAGTGCCAACAAGTGGAATCTCAGCTTCAGAAAACTTGATGAACAAACTTAACCAAAGTAGAAAGAGATTTCTTCAGTCACTTGGTTGCATGTTATTGTGTGTTTCGCCAGGTAGCAAGGTTAGCAATTCACAAACAGGTAGGAAAACAAGAGGAACAAGGAGATTCTCTAGCTCCTTCAGGAATGTAACTCTTTCCTTATCAAGATTAAAAGCCACATTCAGTCGGTTAGTCCTGTTTGGAGCACTGCCTTTTAAATGAGAACAACTGCTACTTCTAACATACTAAAGGATTCGTTTCAATATGGAAAGGAAGTGGATTTCAGGGAAGAGAAGGGGCTAGATGGCTAGAAATATAATTAAAGCAAAGAATATTAAGCTCAAATTCATAAGTTCTCAGGAAGGACTGAAATATAATTAACCCAATAGCCCCAATCACCTTTAGATTCTAGAAGAAGAGATGCTATTCAGGACTCGCAGATGCACTTATCTCCAATCCTCAGGCAATGCAGCTGCATAGTGTTGGATCAACGATGTAAGAGAACGCACATCAAAGACACAGAACGTAGTGTAGCCAACTAACCACTACATAAATTCTTAGAATAAATTTCAAATACGTTAACAAATGGTAATCATTATCCAACTAATAACTCAAGCTTCAACTAGTACAGTCAATTTGTCCCGGCAGCGACTAGAAACAACATTTACTTAAAAATCAAACCTCTATGGTGCTTACAAAGTCCAGAATTTATTTTCATTTTATTAACCCCTCCCCAAAAGAAAAAAGAGGAAGGAGGATAAATCTGACACAATGATAGAATTAAGTAAATAGTTTTGCAACATCAAAATTAAGAATATATGTCACAACAAAGCCCTTAAAACAACTTTGGCAAAATAGTTTGATGTCAAAACTGGTAACTAGAACTGAGTCATTGACAAGTTACTACCTCAAGTTTCAGAAAATGCCAATAAAACCTTTTCTAGCATGAAATGGCAGGAAATTAAACAACCAACTCAATATCCATAGAATTCTGAATTAGTAGAAGATTGCCTACCTTACTAGCCTATGACATCATGCACACACACTGATACATAATCAATGAAGCCAATGTAAGTATCTAAGTTCCAGTAAAGTGGTTTACATATTTAAACTAAGCCGCTGTTAAGTAACAATAGCATTTGTCTCTTAAACACCATAATTTTGAAAACGCAGATATTAGGCATGGACTTAGACCTTTTTCTTCCTCCCCATTTTACTTTTAAGCACCCAAGTGACAGATTTTCATGCAATCGAAATTCTCCATTTCTCCTTCCCATCTTCCATGAAAAATAAATAGATATCAAAAACCTAAAATGATGAACAAAACCAACAACAAATAAGTATGCTGATTGATTTTGCTATGCACCAAATCTGTCCATTTCAGTTTACCTGGCTTAGTGGGAATCATTCATGTTGAGGCATAATTCATATACTGCTGCCCGCATCCTGAAACTTCTAAACTAAACAGGGCCAAGATACCTAAGGAAATAAAGAAAAATATATACATACATAAGTAAAAATATGTCTATTTATATGCTTTAATGCACATATGCGCAATTTACATGGTTTAAAATACTTCTCCAACATGAGTAAACTGTTTACCTCTTAGATGTGAGTTACTCAGCCATTTGAAATTCTTCAAGGATTGACCGGAAACATAAACCACTGTCGTGTTATTCACTCAGGAAAGAAGGAAACAGAACATCCTCCTCCTTGCAAAACAACAAATACTTACAGAGTGTGCAGCCTTAGAGATAGGCAAAGGACTTCCATTAGCACTTTGACTACCCTAAATGCCTCTGTAAAAATCAAGTAAAGCCTGCTATAGAAATAGAAACATCCGTATCTTGTGCATGCCACTTAAAGTCAACCTAATAAAGAAGTGAACATATATATATATATATATATATATATATATATATAAGTCCAAGTACTTGTGGATGTTTGGAAGGTTTTCGACATGAATTGTCACAGATAGAAAATATGAAACAGAAAATCTAAGGGCAAGTAAAAAGTTGAAAACATAAATCATGTGCCTTCAATTTTCTTCTATTTAAGATGACAATGATAAATTGCTAGCCAAATATAACAATCAAGCTGACAAGACATTGAGGTGTAAGACAGTGAAGACGGAGTATACTATGGAGATAATGGTTAAAAAAATTCATAATACAACGAAAAACATTCCCATGACGACATAAAGCAACTATCAGTCTATAACGGCATGTAACTATCTGGTGATAAAAAGCAATCATTTAGTACTCATGTAACTGTCACTATCAAAATCAGACAATGAAGTAATGCAACTACCAGAGTCAGTATCCAGCAATAACTGAAGGTAACTATCAATACCTGCATTGGAGAATAACGGAACATAACTACTGGTATCAGTCTCAGACAATAAAGGAATAGAATTACCAGTATAAGTATCAGTCTCAGACAATAAAGGAATAGAAGTACCAGTGTTAGTATCAGGCAACAACGGAATGAAACTACCAGAATCAACATCAGGCCATAAAGGAAAATCAACTTTACTGATAGTGAAACTGCTAGTGTCATTAGCATTTTGCGATTTTGTTAGCTTTCAGCTGCAACTTTTTAACCATTAGCTCTTTATTTTCTTTCATTTCCATATATTCAAAATATTTGGGAGAACGTCTTGTCAGTGCTGAGGTAATATTGGGTGGTTTTGGATCTGTGATGCTGAATTGGAGGCTTGGAAGGGCTTCCTATGTTTAAAACAAAGAGAAAAGTTATGATATTAGTTCTCAAATTGATTTTATGGATGGTATGGGAGAAGAGGAAAAAGAGGGCTTTTGATGGGGTGGAAACTTATATGGCATTCATAAAGGATAGATGGGAAATGGTACTGAATTATTGGATTATTAGGAATTATTATGTAAATGAGACTAAGCTTGTGGAGTTTATGGAGTTCCTACTTTCGAACTAGCTAACTATATTAGTACATGGGAGGCACCACTTGGTGCTATATATATACTATCTAACTTCATTTCTGATCAGAAAAGGAAAATGAAAATAAAATTATAGAGAGAACACTTTTCACATTTCATGAGGAGGAAAAATGTTGCAATTGGTATCATGGAAGGAGATGAGAGAGAGAGAGAGAGAGAGAGAGAGAGAGAGAAGATACGAGAGGAAACAGATAGAGTTTAAGAGGAAACAGGCGGAGGGAAAAAGTTGGTGAAGGGAGTGCCAATTTTTGTGGAGAGAAAAATTAGAAGCTTTTCCTCTTGTTCTTGGCCTGAGGGGCAAGTCTGGCTTCTTGTGATTTTGTTTTTTTTTTGCAGGCTTTAGAGGTTGTCTATGCAGATTAGCTTGCTGCTTTTGATATTTGGGATTGTTCTGGTCATTGTCATCATACTTCTTGTGGCCTGAGCACCAAATCTAGTTTTTCATCATGAGTTGGATTCTCCAG
Organism: Moringa oleifera; assembly: GCA_021397835.1. Taxonomy (NCBI): domain Eukaryota; kingdom Viridiplantae; phylum Streptophyta; class Magnoliopsida; order Brassicales; family Moringaceae; genus Moringa; species Moringa oleifera. Next base: position 1,397,477 of record JAJFZO010000094.1, read on the forward strand.
GTAATCTCCTCGGCCATGTTTGTCAGCAAGAGCAAAAGCTACTTCATAAGTAGCATTTATCCGACGTGATCTTTCCAGTGGATACAAAGTTAGTCCTTGATGTGTGGTTATTGCTATATAACACATAATGTTTGTTTTGACTGTTGAAAATTTGTTAGATTTTAGCTATCGGGCACCTGTCCTATGCAATCTTTTTAATTATATATTTTATTTAACAGTAATATTTGTCTGTTTTCATTTTGACGAAAAAACACATGACTGTGGCATGTCACGAATCTTTTGTCACTGACGAGCCAGTTGTATTTTTTTACCTCAAGCTAAATGCAACCCTTTTATCAGGTATCTCTAACATAGTCAAAATAGCAACCATTTTATTTATATAAAATAGTTTCATGATTTTTTAATTCATACATTATTACAAATGGCTGCTTTCCATTATCACTTGATAGCTAAATACTGTCATTGATACTGATGTTTGCTTTATGTAGTACAACAGAATGTTTTTAATTTTATCATGAACTCTTTTAACCATTATCTCCAGAATATACTCCTTCTTCACCATATTAAACCTTTAGTGTCTTGCAATATTTATAGTTATATTTGGCAGCTAATTTGTTATTTGTCATCTTAGATAGAAGAAAACTGAAGGCACATGATTTAAGTTCTTGAGTTTTTACTTACCCTCAGATTTTCTGTTCTTTATCTTGTAGTCAGCAACAATTCATATCGTAAACTTTCCAGACATCCACAAGTACTTGGTTTTTGATATTGTGCTTTTTTTTTTTTTTTAATTTGAGTTTTCTGTAGAAACTGTAGTTTTCAAATACTGCTGGTTTGTTTCTCACTGGATTTTCAATGGATTGACTTTAGTGGCAGGTACAAGATAAGGAAGTATCTATTTCTACAGGAGGGTTTTTCTTCCTTTTGTTGGAGAGTGTATAGTAGTCAAAACGCTATTGGAAGTCCTTTGCCCATCTTTAAGGCGGAACATTCTGTAAGTATATGCTGTTTGCAAGGAGGAGAATGTTCTGTTTCCCCCTTTTCTGAGTGAATAAACAGGAAAGTGCTTTACATTTCCAGTCAGTCCTTGAAGAATTTCAAATGCTTGAAAAACTTGTGTCTGAGAGGTAACCAGTTTACTCCTGTTCCAGATGTACTTTGAACCATGTCAACTCCACATATATGCATTATAGCATATAAACATGCTGATAAGTTTTACTTTAGTTTGCATATTTTTGCCTTTATTTCCTTAGGTATCTTGGCCCTGTTTGTTTTGCACTCAGGATGTTAGCATCGGTGTATGAATTATGCGCCAGCATAAATTCCAAGTAAAGATTTGCTATGCAAACCATTAAAAGAAAAAAACCTTAAGAAAGAATTCGGGAAGATTTTTGAATGGAGAATTAACAGATTTGGTGCATAGCAAAAGGAATCAGCATGGCTAAGTTCTGAATTTTTGGTTGGTTTTGCCAGTACAAACTTTATTGATTTTATCTCCTGAATGTGTGGTTGATTTGCCTTAGTTTTTGTGGTGTTACCTTCATCCACGACAGCAAGAGAATTTTCAGCAACTTTGCTACATTTCCCTTGCTAAAACCTTGATTCCTCTGTTCTCTAAGTGCCTTTGTACCATCCAGGATAGCCATGAAGCTTGAAGTATGTCTCTCGAGTGTGGCCATTTCTGTTGCAGTGATTGCAATACTGGTCTTCCTTCCCTTCTTAAAATTGTTCTTCCTATATTTATTGTAAACATTTTTACCAACATCTATTCGTTATTCCCTTCCAGCTCCAGAACTTCCTTTCATTGATCCATGATCTTCACTTCTATAGCCAGTAACTCTTGAGAACAAAGCAGTACCAACATATAATACCCTTCAAGTAACAAAGCAAATGCATAGCAGCAGTCCAATGTGACTCACATGTTTTGAAACCACCAACATATAATACCTTGAAATGCTTTGGCTGTCCATGTTTTGCAGCCAATACCTAACCTTGTAAAGAAAAATTTGAAACCAACGCCTGTAAGTGCATTTTTCTTGGATAAGCACCAGGACAAAAAGCCTATTAGCTTTATGATTTATAAAATCATACTTTGTTAACTTCTAGAGATGTTGTCTTCCATGAATCCATTTTTCCTTACCAGTCCACTTTCTATGTTTCTGATTCAACTTTATTACCTATATCTTTTACTGATTCAATTGATAATCCTATGCTTACACAGCATCAATCTAATATTGAACCTACTGCGGTTCATAATACTTTTCCTACTGCTGAACCTTCTGTGGACCAATATATTGATTCTGCTAATGTTGTACAACTTGATTCATTGCAATCTGATTTACCATAGAGTTCTGTCATTGAGCATGTTGTTCCCACTTCTAATTCTCTTCCACTTAGGCATAGTACTCCTGTCAAATTTAAACCTGCTTGGCTTCAAGATTTTGTTAATAATCTATCTGTCCTAGATTCACCTGTTGCTGCTGCGATCACTTCCAATGCCTCATTTACTCAAACTGTTCCATCATTATCACTTCTTATACTCCTTAAACTTTTCCATTTGTTCAATCCCCTTGTTTTTCACCTGCATATACGAGTTTTTTGAGTCAAATAGCTATTCAATAACCTAACACCTATGAGTATGTATGCATACTGAATGCGTTGAGGCCATGGTTAAAAGAACTGGAAGCACTTGAGAAAAATGAGACTTGGGAGTTTAGTCAATTGCCTAATGATAAAAAGGATGCAGGATCTAAATGGGTGTATAAGGTGAAGCTTAAACCTGATGGGTCTATATAGATATTCAACACTGGTTCGGTGGCAAAAGGATGCCACCAAGTTGAAGGAGTTGATTATTTAGACAGCTTTTCACCTGTTGCTAAGATAGTCACAGTTGGAATCCTTTTCGCTATTGCTACTGTCAAAGCATGTCATCCGTCAGTGTGATACTAATAATGCAAAAATGCATGGTTTTCTTGATGAAGAGGTATACATTGCTCCACCGGAAGACTACACTAAAGCACAACCAGGGCAGTTTTGTAGCAGTTCGGTTTTACTCAATCCAGTTATGATCATTGTTTGTTTATCAAACATTCTTCCTCTGGTTTTTCTGGCTCTCATTGTTTATGTTAACTATGTCCGTATTACTGGTTCAGATAAAAGTACTTACACTCTATGTTTACTCTCAAGGATCTGGGTCATGCTAAGTATTTTTTGGGCATTGAACTTGCTAGAAATTCCGGTGGCATGTATCTTAGCCAAAGGAAGTATGCTTTGGACTTGGTCACTGATGCAGGATTGTTGGGAGCCAAACCAGCCGTTAAACCCTTGCCAAAAGTGCGAATTCTCAGCTAATCAAGCTGGCATTCCTCTTTCAGAGTCAGACAAGTATAGGATACTGATTGATTGTTTGTTGTATTTAAATTTCACAAGGCCAGATCTAGAATTTGCAGTCCAACAACTTAGCCGACTTGTCAGTTCCCCGTGTGAGTCACGTTAGACTGATGCTATGCATTTGCTTCGTCACTTGAAGGCCACACTGTTAAAAGGAATCTTCTAATTCTGCTAACAGTTCCTTGCAGGTCGAAGGCTACAGTGATGCTGATTGGGCATCGTGCCCTGACACCAGGAAGCCTGTTACTGGTTATTGCATTACTCTTGGTTCTTTAATCTCCTGTAAAACCAAAAGCAGAGTACAATCTCTCGATCTTCAGCATTGGCTGAATATAGAAGCTTGGCTGCTAGTACCTGTGAATTGCAATGGTGTCCATACATTTTAATAGATTTCCAGCTCTCACCTTCTTTACCAATTCAATTATGGCGCGACCATCAGGCTGCACGGCATACTGTGGCCAATCTGGTATTTCACGAACCCACTAAACACCATGACTTTGATTGCCATTTGGTGCGTGAGAAGTTTTTTGCAGCCTAAGTATGTTTCCATTGGTCAACAGAAAGGTGATTAGTTTACAAAAGCTTTATCAGGGCCTCAGTTTCATAATTTGGTGTCCAAGTTGGGCATGGCTGACTTCCATCAGCCAGCTCCAGCTTGAGGGGCCGGCGAGGTAGAGATACTAAGATTTAGACAAGTCAGCATTGTCGTAATTGTAAGGTATCTCCGGGTTAATTGGGTCATGCATGTATGTATGGGCCAAATATGTATACGTTTTTTGTTTTTTAAGAATATAAACATTTGAAAACAATTAAAATAAAAATATTTTATTTATTTTAATAATATTTTTTAAAAATATTATAATAATTATATAAATAAACATGGCATACACAACATTTGTGGACGTAATTTTACGTAGAGAATTCAAAATATAAGTTTTAATTTTTTTTAAATCTCGATTTAAAAGTATAGGTAAAATAAAAGTGTTTTTTATGTAATTAAATTTTAAATTAATTTATAATTATTTTTTTATTAAAATATTTATATAAATAAAATTTATATTAATAAAAATATAAGTGAAATGTTGAAATAGTTTTGTGCATGTGTTATAATCTTAAATATTTCATAGAAATAAAAGTTTTAGATAATAGTATTATAAAAATTTTGTGATCAAATGAAAGATATTAATATAAGTTAAAAATATTTTAATTTTTTATCATGTTGATTTGATGATTTTTGTTATGTAATTTTATAATATCAAAATCATATATTTTTTTAAAATAAAATAAAATATGATATGAACGAAAATATATAAGTGAATGTATATATATATAATATTTAAAATATAAATAAATATAACAAAAATAATTGATGTAAAATTTTAATATTATATATAATTATTTTTTAAAATTTAATATAATTAAATTTTATAACATTATAATAAAATTAAATTTATAATATCATAAAATAAATAAAACAAGTGATGGACATGGATGCATGAGCCCATGACATAATACCCCTCCCCTTGTAAGTTGTTACCTAAATTGCCTAATACACTGAAATGCCCAAAAAAAAAAAACTTTTAATGTCTCAATTGTCTTGCAAAGCAAAGATGATTGTACTTTAGCTTTTGTTACTTTTTACTTTTCTATCTGTCTTCATGTGTCATGTACATATGGTAAAATCTTTCATCATATTTTAACTTTTAAATTTAATTTAAAATTTAAGAGGCACGTATAAAATTAAATATAGTAATGTGAGTAACGATAATTATATGAATAACCATAGCGACATGTGAGTAATGAATAGAATTTTTTTATAAATATTTTATTTTTTTAATTTATCACTTACAATTACTTTTTTCTGATTTATATCATCAAATCCTTCCAATATTTCTCTCAATTTTTTTGATTTTATCTCACAAATTCTATTTGTTTTCTTGTATATTTTTCAAGTTCACAATTTGATTTTTTTCAAAATTAAATAATTCTTTATTGTTTTAATTTACAATGTAAGGTGAAATGAATTTAAGGTGATATATGAACTCTATTGGTTTAATTTACAACTTAGTTTTGTTAATTGTGTTGACGTGGTCAACTAGCTAATTTGTCTCCCTATATGGACATTTGTTAACAATACATTTTTTTCATAATTATGACATAATTAATTATACATAAATTTAATACTTGTATTAGTCATTGAAGCTGGGAGAGAACATCTGATGTTAGAGTTGTTTTGCAGATAAATCACAATGATGAAACCAAAGGTGGGTCAACACCGAGGGGTGCCCAGTGTTACATGAATGCGTCCGGTAAACATAATACTTGAGCTTTCTAGAATAAATTATTTTTTTACTCATTAATTTTGTAATGTTATGTCTTTTTTTTAGAAAATTTTTAATCAAAAATTTTTGCTAAGTTTTAAAAAAGAGACTTCATGACCTCCAGATCATCCTATAATGATTTTACTCTTTTTTTAAAGCGAATTTGAATGTAAAATTGATTGCATTGATGAGCGCGTTCAATTGTGACTCCACATTAGAATACTTAAGGGCCAATTGAAAGAATATGAATATCAAATTGAGTGGATTGCTCAGCTTGATGCTAAGATGAAAGCCTAGCTAAAGGAATCTGAATATCTTGAAGAGTGAGGTGAAATCCCAAATAGACTTAGAGAAAAAAAAAAACTTATGGCACAAGTCATTAGCTATATTAACTGGGGGCAAATTAACCCAGCAACTCTTCTTACTACATGGCAACAAAAAGAATTACTTTCTTTTTTGATTAGGAGTATGATTACTTCCTAACTTAAATGATAAATAAATCATATATTTAGATACATATTAATTTTCTTCTTTCTGTTTGCATAAATATTTAAAAGCTTGGATAATTTTATTTATTTGTTGAATATTTAGACTGTTTTGTTGATATAGATTCACAAAAAATAAATAAACTGTTTTGAGCTACAACAACATGAAACATTAATAGTTGAAAAAGGAAAATGAGTTGGTTCATTTTAAACTAAAGAAAGCAACCTTAAATGCATCCAGAGCAGAAAAATGAATGCTTGATGCATTGACCCTTCAATTTTAAACTGAAAATCTTTCAATTTATATTTAAGATGGAAGAAGTTGACCACGACCATTTCTAGATTTTCTAAATTGAACCAAACATGGAAAAAAGGAATTGCAAACTGAAGCACTCTATTGGCTTGATGTCAAGAAATTTTGTTGGCTCAAGAGTTCCTAAATTACTCTTTCCCAATTTATATTCTAGTTCATGTTGATGACATATTGTTGAAACAGAAAATGATGAAGCATGTCAGGTCTAACATGGACAATGATGATGCTAACGAGCAAGCAAAGAGAATTTCTGAATTCCATTAAGTTGGTTGAAATAGAAATCAGTTTATTAGCATAACAAGCTCATCCGGTGCCATGTGATTTTGTTTATAAATCCCTGCTGAGTAATTGTAAAAAGTGCGACCATTCAATAAAAACCAGTGAGATTCCTCTCATTATCTTCACCAAAATCTTCTGATGAGTGATACTTCATTGACAAACTTTCCAGTACTTACACAGTTAAATACTTGCAATCCTCTAACAAGAAAAACACCTATCTGGCAAATCATAAAACTGAAATTTATTTAAGCAGAATAAAAAATGATATAAAGAAATAGAGTTTAGAAGTAAAGATGAAGAAACTTTCTCATAAACCTGGGCTAACACTCACTTCCTCGATTTTCATGTGTGGAAATGTCAATCCCCAGTTGTGTGAGGTCCTGACAAAGCAAATCTGCATTCTTGAAATGTAAACCAACAATGCCAGCTTCCACTGCAGCCTCTACATTTCTCAACCTGGCTTGGTACCATGCTATAATCAGTGATTCAAGCTTCACATAACACAATATTGTACCAAATTTCACACACTCTCTCAAGCATTAACAAGAATTTCTCTGTCATGCATATGTTGACACAAGAAAAACAAGAACGCCAATTCAATTAAAAGGATCTGAAATTAGGTCTCAACTTCCAGAGCTCCTTATTTAAATTAGAACAAGTACAGAGCATATTATGCTCTTCTAAACTGAAAATTTAATGATGAGGTTTCTATTGTGTAGCTTTATAAGGGTTGTCTCTAAAATCAGCTTAAAAAGCATTAGGAAACAAATTGTTGTCTTGGCAGTAGAAAGAAGTGAAAAAGGAAACAAAATTGAAGTATTCCATTAAAAAGCTTCAGTGACAGCATAAACTGTGAGTTACGATTTTAGTTGTTTCTGATATAACAATATCCAAACACTATCAAAAACTAGTTCTCCACTCAAAAGTTTTATGAATCAAATATGACAAGTCTCCGTCCAAGCATCCAATCAATTACTCAATTCAGATTTTTCAAAGTACGTCATATAAATGCCCCAATCACCTAAACACTGCAACGAGACATCAAGTAAGGGTATATTTCCAGCATGCCAATTGAGAAGCTAGAAGTAGCACAGAAAGGGCAAACAAAAGAAGTGAAATCAGAAAGAGCAACAAATATAGAATATGAACTCCATCAGAAAGCAGAAAAATGAGGAAATAAAAGTATAGACCACAGACAATCTTGTTCACTCAGAAAACCATGATCCAATTGCAATAAACATCTGACACCGAGGGAGAAATACAGATCTATGTGCAACCTGTCATCAATAAATATGCAGCTTGCTGGATCAACTTTAAGCTGTCTCAGAACTTCCAAATAGAAATCAGGATCAGGCTTCCTTTTTCCTGAAAAATGAAAATAGAATAAGATCAAATGCATAGCCAACAGATTATGGCAGGCTTTGTTGAGCAGGTACTATACTCGCTTTAGAACCCAATCATAGTATTAATTTATTCATTAAGATGGAATAACGAGAACATACATAACAAAAGAATGAAAAATTATGATGATATGGAAAAGACACTAATATCGTGAACCACTGAATAACTGGAAGATAAAAAATCAGCAGCATCACACACTTATTTCAGTAAATATATTCTCCTTCAAAGACAAATGGCTAGAAGTTCAAAGCTACTTAGAACCCAGGAAATTATATGATGACGCACCACAGTTTCGTGGCTCCCATCATATCGACATGCAATGTTGCAATGCATTTTCAAAAGCTTCATTGACAAAGTCCCCCACAAAAATGATTTAGAAGATAAACATTCAGTTTGTTTCAACATCTACTCAAGTGTTGGAAGGAAGGAAAAGGATCACATTTTAAGGGGGTGGAAACACTTTTAGATGTTTCTAGAAATAGATCGACCACCACTCTACAATGTGGTGATCTGGGTATTCTTTTACAAATGAAGATTCCATAAATCTTGTATAGATTCTATTCTTTAACTGAACTAACTATAGATGTATTTTGGCAGACCCTGTTGGTTGTGTAAATGAAATTCATCCCCTGTTTCTTTCAAAAACAAAGCCAAAAATAAAAAATAAAAAAGTGTAAAAGAATGACCAAAATTGTTAACTTTTTCTCCATACATTTATTTAGTCTAAGAATAATGAACAACAGTCGAAGAGGGAGAGTTTATGTACCCTAGCTTAAACAATTGTTGTCATATCACTTTCAGAGCCCAAGGGGGATTGACTAATTATTTTTTCATATTATACCATTTCCCTCTACTCCTAAAAATATGGGAAATCAATTACATAACCAAAAATTTTACTGGTTACCCTTGCAAGAATTCATTTTAAATTGTTATCCATTTAGGTCTAATGCTAAACCACATAGAGCCTTTGGGAACCAGTAGAATCTACACTGACAAGACATGTGGAAGACAATTTGCATGAGACAGACAGATCTCTCGCAAAATTAAGAGGTAAGATGAATCAGGAAACAATAGCACATAACTGACAAAAAAGAGAGTGTGCGGGGAAAACACAAAACTGACAAGAGCAAACTGCACATCAAAGTTTGTTTAACTCTTTCTAAGGACAAGAACTCAGTATCGGAAGAAAAGAAAAAAAAAACAATCAGTTACATATCAGGCCCGTCACTTATTTATTACTTAGTTTGGCTTGTAAAAAAGTAAAAATAAAAAGATAGAAAGAAACGAAAACAAAAATAAGGAGGAAAAAAGAACCTTCACTCTTTAAACGAGATAATACCATAAGGCATTGTTAAGACAGGTAAAATTCTTTTGGTCATAACCTGTTGTTTCCTGAATCCCATATCAAAGCACCTGTCGTTTCATGTTTCTTTTATAAATAGAGTCCTAAAGAAGATCCTCATACTTCAGCAATAAGTAGATTTCAAACGCTCATGCAATATTGATTGCATAGGATGCCAATTTTAAAGATTCTGAAAAGGTAAAGGATCTTCAAGTTGAAAAGAAAAAACCAAAGACTGATCTCACTGTTCCAGAGGCACCCAATAATAATAACAATTGAAAGGAAGAAGACAAGAAGCATGGTCTACGAATTAGCTCTTGCAAATGAGAAGTTGACAACATTTTAAATATGGTTGAGCTTGATAAATATGATCCAAGCAAAAAGCAACTTGTTTTGCAAAATGATCGACTTCTTCCTTCTATTGATTGTCTTACCTTTCCTTTCATAAACTAATATCACTATACTCCCAAATCTTTTGAAGGGATCTTTTCAGTCTCGCTCTCATTCTTGTTAACAATGTAAAAAAAGAAAAAAATCCAACTTTTCCTTGCACGGTGTAAGCTCACTCTCTTCTTTTTTTTTTTTTTTTGAACAGAAACAAGTTAACGTATATTATTTACTGGCACCATGAGGGTCCTGTTATATTGTGTCTAAATCTATTTGGTTAGTAAATCTATGAAGTTGACTATAACTTCCTCATTTACGAAATAATCACCTGAACCCCAAAACGTCAATACTCTAAGCCAAGATTCACATAGCACCCCAATCGGTATTTTTTATGTTACTGAAGGCCCTCCTGTTCCTTTCGTTCCAAACACTGCAAAATATAAGGTGAGGAATCATCTTCATCAACCTCCTCTGTTCTAACCCACATCTCTGTCCAGTCCATGCTGCCATTAAATCTGATTCAATAGACCCTGCACTAGCCCAGGATAGCCCCAGTAACTTCAGCACAGCCCCCCAGATCGGGCCAGTCCACTTACAGCTCAACAACAAATGTAGTACAGACTCTTACTGTTCTTCACACCAAAAACACCGGTTCACAATATTTTCTTCAAATCATCAATCATTGGTATCTTCCCATGTATTTCTCTCCCAAGTGAGAAAGACAACCTTGGGTGGCATATTTGTTTTCCTAATCTGCCTCCAAGGGAAAAGCTTTTTTCCCCACCCCTGTATATACCTCCGTAATATGATTTGACTGCGAAATCTGTGCTTTCCCCACTGCCCAGCTTCCAGAACACCTTATCCTCTATACTGTTAACAATTCTGATACAGTGTATTCTTGCCAGTAATCCTTCTAACTACTAAACCTCCCAATCTTGAACATTTCTTCTGAACTGGACAGCCCAGGATCCTCCCATTGCATCATCCTCCCCGCATTCATTAATCCATGCCTCCTTCGAACATGCTAAAGAGAACACAGCTGGAAATGCCTCCCTCAATGGTACTTCCCCACACCACATGTCATGCCAGAATTTTACTCTGTCTCCCCTACCCCCTTTGAAACTAATCTCCATTTTGAAATCTTCGCACCTTTTCTAATTATCTTTCATACACCAAACCTACGTGTACCTCTAACAGTTTTGGACATCCAACCTCCTTCCAGCTCCCCATATTTATTTTTTTACTGACCTTCTCCACAAGGCATCCTACTCCACCATGAACCTCCATAGCCACTTTCCCAGCAAAGTTTTATTAATGAGAGAAAGTCTTTTGATCCCTAACCCTCCAATCTTGATAGGTTAAGCTACTACATTCCTTTCAACTAGAAGGAATTTATAGCACTCCCCAATGTTTCCCCACAGGAACTTCCTTTGTAAAGCCCCCAGCTTGGTAGCTACAGCCTTCGGTATTGAAAAGATTGACATAAAGTATAGTGGTAAGTTGGCAAGAATGCTTCTGATTAGAGTTAACCTACCAGCCTTGGACAAACACTGTTTTTTTGTAGCTTGTTAATTTTCTTTTTGAATCTCTCCGTTACCCCATTCCATATGGCCGATTCCTTAAATCTCGCACCTAGTGGTAGACCTAAGTATTTCATGGGAAACTTAACTTTCCTCCCATAAGTGTAGTAAAGCCCTCTGCATTTTCTGCCTCTCCCACCATAGCAATTTCAGTTTTCCCAAAGTTTATTTTCAACCTTGAGACTGCTTCAAAGACCAATAAAATACCCCTCAATGTGATTACCTGCTCCTCCACTGCTCCAAAGAATATTATGGCATCATCGACGAATAAAAGATGTGATACCATCATCTCATTATCATATCCACCCACCTTAAAACCTCCAAAAGTCCCTATCGACAGACCTAAATAACAACCTATCTGTACCTCCATAATGAGTAAAAACAGTAAATAAAATAATGGGTCCCCCTATTTAAGACCCCTGGTTGAATTGAAGAAATTTGTAAGGCTACCGTTTCCCATAAATGCATAAGAAGTGGTTGAAATGCACCAAGAGATCCACTGCCACAACCCCACCCTCTTCAACATGTACATTAAAAACTCCCTTGACACATCATCATAAGCTTTCTCCATATCAAGTTTGTGCATACTATGCCTTTACTTCCCAATTTCTTTTAGCTGTCCACAACCTCATTTGCAATGAGTATTGTGTCTAAAATTTATTCTTTTTCAACCACCAATCTCAATCGTTCTTTTTGCTAACACCTTGGACATCAATTTATAAATGAATTTGATCTGTAATCCTTAACACTAACAGTTCCTGGTTTCTTTAGAATTAGCACAAGTAGTAAAATTCAAAGTTTTTACAACCTTCCCATTCTTCTATAGCTCCATAAACACTTTCAAGATGCCTCCCTTCAGAACTTCCCTATTTATTTTAAAAAATGTCATAGAGAAACCATTGGGACTTGGTGCTTTGTTCCCATCACATTTCAGCAGTGCTCTCCAAATCTCGTCTTCCCCAATCTGAAGCTCAATCCTGTCCCTCAATGCAGTGTCAATTTGCTTGAGATTAAACCCTTCTAGTTTAGGTCTCCAGCTATCCTTCTCCTGATATAGGTGTCTGTAGTATTTGTTTACCCCTGCTTTTATTTCTTTTTCATCCTTCAACTATGTTGTGTCTATCTACATCATACTTACATAATTGCATCTCCTGTGTGCACTAGCCATCTTATGAAAAAAAGCAGTATTCCTATCACATGCCTTTAACCATAGAACTTTTAACTTCTGCCTCTATGATATTTCTTCTAACTTCATTAAATGCACCAATTCCTTATTAATTATCATTCTCTTCCCCTATAAAACTGCATTGCTCCCACCTGTCATAGCAATACTATCAACCTCATGTAATTCATTCCATAACTGATTTTTTTCTATGTCCTAAGTCCACTTTTTGATTTCAGCCTTAACCATCTTTAGTTTTCTTGCTACCACAAAGCTTGCATTGCCTTCCACCTCTGCTCCCTTCCACCAAGCCTTCACAAGCTCACCAAAACCATTTTCATGTAACCACCACTTTTCAAATCTAAATGGGCACGGGCCCCATTTAAAGCCATCTACCACCAACATCACATGATTGTGGTTGGAAGTTGTTCTAAGTAGTAGTGATTGCTGCATTCATGGACAACTGCCTTAGCAACTATTAGAAACTAAAACTTATCCAAACGAGACACAGAGGGATTATCGCTCATATTAGACCAAGTGAACACTCCACCCATCAATGGTAAATCCTGTAATTCAAGTTTGACATAATCTCTCTAAATTCACCTGAATAGTCCCCTCCACTTCAGATTTCCATCATTTCGTGTGGATATAAAACCACATTGAAGTCACCCCCTATCACCCATGACAACCCTCCATATTTTCTCTGGCATTCTCTCATATCCTGCCATACTGTCTACCATTCTGCCCTTATACTGTTCCCATATACTCTCTTATCCACATATTCAATCCCCCTATCTTCCATTACGAAAACACAAGATAAGGACATTGTTTCTACCTAACTCTCTTCCAGTCTACCCATCTTACTATTCCAACAAATCAAAATTCCCCCTAAATTCCTTTGCGCTCGCTTAAACTCCCATTCAATATTCCGTGTACCCCATAAAGTTTTCACCACCCTTAGGATTATTGCTGCTATTTTTATCTCCTGTATACATATAATGTCTGCCCTCCATGTACTAATTGATTTTTTGATAATGGCATCTTATCCTCACCATTCAACCCCCTCATGTCCTAGGATATGACTTTCAATATGCATCACTCCAAAACTAAAGGTCGAGTTTTCTCATAGAGAATGAGAACAAAACATATACTTTAAGAGAAACAAATTTGTCAACTTTTGGAAGTTTAGGGTGTGTGAGTTTTTACGTGATTATGGACCATTTGCTAGTTTGACTTTCGTTGGTAATCAAGCAATTACATTCTTCATTCCCTGCAACATCATGTGCAGAGAGCTTTTTGTTTCTGATTTTAGTTCTCTCTTCTGAAAAATGACAAAAAGCATTACATAGTTGCACTTGTCATATGTCATAGCATTCTAACCTCCAGGCCCCACTGGAGGGAAAGAGACAAGTTTACTGACTATCAAATATCCAAATCAACAAGAAGAAATACTATATGTTAGATTATAAATATAAATTTGAAAGTAATATGTTAATGAACTCTCAGATATTACAGGTTTTAGGAAGGGTTGGTAAACATAGTACTTTACTCTTGCACTGCAAAGCTGCTGTTCTTGCATTTTTAACCTGTGACCTCCAAGTCACCTTGGTGGAACCTTAAGAAGCTGACCCACAAAATAGTATCATTACCGATGTTGAAATATTCGAAAGCATTTTCTCACCAAGAGAAGGATAGTGGACTGGTTAAAATCTACATATCCTATAAATCTTACAATTTTTCTCAAACAAGTTTCTCCATGTGTCACTAGCTTGAAGTGTTCAAAGACAGTGGCACATATTATTTTTTTCATTCATTCCATGCTTTCATACATTAATTTAATATGGTTTAGTTACACATTTTCCATGATGACTTTCATCTCAATGCTTTGCCTCTTTTGTGTACTATTAGCTATTCTTTTTTTCTCTTATCTTTCGGATTTTATATTACGCACATTATTGAATCATAGAAATTGTGTTTCAAAAGTATCTGAATGTTTATTCCATGGAAAGCTAATTTCAAAATGGAAATGCATTATATTACTTGCTGTATTTCTTTGTCCGTTTTCAAATTTTCTTTTGCAAACCAACAATTAAGGTTTTCAAAGTAAAAAGATACAGACATTCACTGTTTCAATTTTTTTTTTCCCCCAAAAGCTCAGTTACATTGCCTTCACTGCTTCCCTTTTAGAGTCTTGGCAGGACCCTTTTCACAATTAATTCAATCTTTTCTTCTTTCTTATTTTTTCCCTTGCAGAGGGAGGGTGGTTAATCGTTGATTTTTTGACATTTTACTTTTTTAGCCAATCAAGTAGTTAGGGACTTCCTAGAAATTGGGGATTAAGTGGATATAAAAGGTACCTATGTTAGAGATTAAAATGGAGTTTGACTCAGATAATAAAATATAGATTCGAGATTTTGATTCCACTCATCCTATCTCCTTCTTTCCCTCTCGGATTTACTATTTTCTTATCCCTGTTAGACTTATTCTCTCTTTCCTATTTCCGCTGTTCTTCTCTCTTATTCTCTACTCTTTTCTTCTTATTCTATAGCAATAAAACTTCTTAGAAATTTATGAAAATAAAATTAGAAGTGAAGGAGCTATTATTCAGATATTTTCATGCATGCTGTTACTTCATATAGACACTAGAAACTAGGATTAATTTCAAAAACATTGCAGACTGAAAACCAAACAGTAGCTAACCCATAAGCATCGTTCAAGATTAGCAAAGATATAAAATAGAGCTAAGCAAGATTGTATACAGACAAAACATTCACTTATTAGCAGCAGACAATCGGATTTTCCTCACTTATCCAAGACATAGCTTCATTAACATGTGAATTCAAGCAAATATGAAATGCAGAACCTTCATGGAGAGTAGATAACCTCAAACTTCTAAACATACCAATTTTACACGAACAAAATGTCCAAGATAAATAGGTTGAAATGTTTAATTTGTCTTCAATTATTTGGTACCTACAGAACAAAAACTTCTGAAATCAATGAGCCATTTCACTGAATAAGGAATATAAAAGAAATAAATTTACTCTTACCAGATAGGATAATTAGTGAAAGCATGCATCTCATAATTATTTTGTTTTAAAGCATGAAGTAGTTGTCTGATTCCTTCCAAGTAGGAATATCCCCTTCGCATACAGCTTTTGAGGCCTAGAGAGGCAAATACATAAAGTTAGCACCTTGAAATAAGGAAGAACACAAAAATCACACATGCATTATAATATTACAACACAAGTTTGCATGCTAGCATATGACTTTTTAGATTGATTTAGATAAATATTTTTTAAAGAATTCCCAATGCAAAGGAATCAGGCGATGCCAAACCAGAAGATAAATGTATACAAAACAAGGCCAGATATCTAAGCATAAATAATTCATTAACATATTATGGCTTAGAGACTAATCATAATATTTGGTTTATGTCACATGGGATGTAGGATAACTAGAAAAGTGTGAAGAAAATCAAAATGATGTAAAACAGTTAAAAGGCCTCAGTTCCTTATTTTTTCTTAAGTTCTCTAAATGCTCTGGCAGCTGCAGTTGTACAATGAAAGTGTCCTTCCTTCAAACATGAGTATCCGATGCCCCAATAGATCTCGAAATCTCAAATATATGAATTCTCAAAAAACTATATAGATCTCGAATCTCATATATATGAATTCTCAAAAAACTATATCATAACAAATCTCTCCAAATACTTGCGTGACCTTATTTATCAGTGCCTAATTGAAATAGAAAATCAAAGTTCTAATGGAAAACAAAGACAAAATCCTAATGAGAAACTGTAGGTAACTATTTGTACAATGGTTCAAGAAAGAGAGCATAAAAAATACTCAACTATCAAATATGATTGTGATGACACTTCAGGAGAAAGTATATTTAGTTGAATTCCAATTAGCAAACCAAATGCATGCTGAATGGAACATTTTACAAGCCAATGTGGTAATAACAAATGTTCCATCTTTCTTGCCACAATTAGCACCATCACACTTACCCTTTTGCAACAAAAAACCAAAATGGTTCATAAAATGGGTCATCGGTATCTAATACGAGAAAAAAGAACAAAACCACACAATTAAAATGTAGTATTCTTATCAAATCTAACATTGGTTGCTAGCATTCGCATAATCCATCAAAACAATTAAAAATGTAGGTCTTACCAACCTTCCAAATCAAAAGATCTTCCATCCTTAAAGAATTTCCTGGCTAATTCCATCTGAAAGAAACGAAGGATGGTTACAGTACATAAACTAGACAAGAGAAAAAGGATGGCCACAGAACAAACAGAGAATCCCATGATTACTTGAAAAGCTCAACAATAGTCACAGAGAAGTGTGGGCTTAATTAATGAATTTCTCCTGATTAGCATAAAAGATTAAAAAAAAAAAAAACAAAATAGCATCATCTGCAGATAAAAATGAGAAGCAAAAATATCTTTTCAGTTCCTGTATAACTAACCAATCAAAAATCCTAAAGAATTCTACCCTGAATCAAATTGAAATCATCCTACTAAATGCCAGGACAAACAAAAATCGTCGTAGCAGATCCCCCTAATCTAAACTCTAAAGCTCTTACAGAACAAAAAGTACTGCAACTCAGAAGAACTAAAAATCTGGCATGATACAACATGCTACTTGATTTCAATATAATTCATCAAAAGCCATCTTCTCCATGACTCATAACAAGAAGCCTTGATTGACATGCAGCTGTGTAGCTTAGTTGATAAGCATTTATTCTTGTCATTTCTTCTAATTGCTTTTCGATAGTCTTCTTTACCTAAGACATTAAAGGAGTCCATTTTACCTATGTAACATGGTAGGGGAGGACCATAAGAAATGACGTTGTTCCTAAGGTTCTTATATGTTGAGGTTCAGTGTGCTGAGATGCTTATTCTCTCAGTTAGATTTGAGAAAAGACCAGAAACAATTGTTTCTCTGGCTATCGTTCCCTTCTCTTCTTGGCTGTCCGCTCCTTGCTATCACTGCTTAAGGACTGCTTCTCTCTTAAGCTTTTTCCTTCCTAGTTATAGGCTCCTGCTTTTGTTGCTTCATAGTCACATATTCAGTAGTTCCTAGATTTTCTCTTTGGATCCCCATCAAGGTTTTTCAAGTTATGGTGATTCCTAGTATATTTTATCTTCTTTTTCTTTATCAAAAAAGATGGAACATCATATAACTTATTTTGTGAGTTTTCAAACAGATTTTCAGTCTATGGTTAAGTTGTTGATGCAGGTTGGCATCCTCATAAAACAAATTCAAGCCGCTCAAACATGCCTTAAGAGGGGCAGTGGGTTTGTAAAACCCCCACCTACTCAGTAGCTTACAGGGCAAAGATCTACAGTGAGACCACCAGCTTAAGAGCAACTCAACCTTACCAATATTAAAACTTTGCTCCTTAAAGTGAATCAAAAATTTACAATAGATTTGGTGTCTGGTTTAGTCTCTCTTAGACAAATTGTCTGAGACTTCTGCCACCAGCTGACATCATCCAAATGTACCAATTACTCAAAAACCCTCCCCAAATTGATTCAATTTAAATCTCCTTCTCTGTCAATGCTATTACAACTACCAAGTCACACCGAAATTAATGCCTATAATACCCTGTTCCTTTTCTAATTGAATATTACCAACTAGCACTTGCCTATTTCTTCAAAACCACTGACTTGGCAGAAACTAAAGCTTGAAGACACCACAAACTGTAAGTTTCCACCAACTTTTCACCTGGCTTATAGCTATCTAATTTCAACATCTCCATATCATAGTGAAGTCTCCCTCCAAACCCACACTGAGTGAAATTATGGAATATCATTTGAGACTGACATCAGAGAATTTTCAGAGTGTTCTTCTCATTCTCATAAAAGCAGGAATCCATCGATCCTAGACATTAAGTATTGACCCACAGCACATTGCAAATCAATAAGCTTATCACCTAAACAAAATCAGCAAATCCCACTCTTTGATAACCTTATTTAACTATACATGTTCATTCTACCTTTAGCACCTTTTAGCTCTCTCTACAGTCAATGACCCCATGGTTTTCCATTAAGATGTCTCATGCCTAGCCCTCTTAGCCAAATCTACTTCTTTACAATTTTCAAAAATGCAAGTCTAGCCTAATTATAAAAGTCAGGTTTTTTCTTCCTTTTTTTTTTTTTAAATGTTGCTGCAGTAAAGTTTCCTGCTTATTTATAATTCTAATTATATATTCACCCAGAACAAACTTGCATTGATGAAATAAATAGAAAAGAATAAACTGAAAGAACCAACATCATTGGCTCTTATTGAAAAGAACAAAAGATGCAAACTGATTTTGTGCTACAACTTCAAATGGCTCTCCATTGCAAAATCAAACCTCATGTTAGAAAGATATATGAAATCTACAGATTGCTGTTGCAAATTCGTAAACTTCGTAATTGAATCTTTTAAAAGATGCATCAACTCTAAATTAATTTTATCATGTCACATTATTTCCAGAGAAAAAATGTTGGAAAGTGTACCCTTTCAATGCAAAGTCTAAGTGTACCTCATCAATCATGCCCTCCTCGAACTCAATCCAAGCGGTGGGATGCTTACACTCAATTAATTCCTTCATTGACATTCTGAGCAATAAAACTCAACTTGATTATCTAATTCTATAATGTTAAGAATTGAGGCAAAATTACACAATCAAGTACTAAATATATGGGCAAAAAACTATTCAGAAGTTACTCTGTTTAGGGTCCATAATTCTGAAATTCAATATATCTCTATCACAAGATTATTATTTTTTTTTTATCAAAATATATGCTATTTGCAAAAGCACCAAGGGGGTAAAACTGTATTACAATTAGTATGCATGATAGAAACTCCACAAATCTCCTCCTCGACACTTAATCAAAAAATCCCCCGAGGATCATAGTTATAAATTCTGTAACCATTTCCTTTCCTCTCCTTCAAATAATCTAAAACACAACAAGTGGAATCATTTGCACTACGTTCTTCGCCTCCTTGTTAGCTCTTATACCAGACCATGGCCATAATAAAAGCAGGCACCATTCATTTGAGGCCTAAAATCGAGATGCTATCTCCAACAGTTGTCTCGACCAAGTGCACCAAGGATATGAATGCTTGCCTCAGCATCTTTCCTTACACAAGTAACACCTATTTACAAAGATCTTTCCTTTATTCATTAAGTTATTTATCATCAAAATTTTACCCAATATCGCCTCCCAGCAAAAAGGAAAGGAAAAAAAAAAAAAAGGCACCTTAGAGGGTTCTCTATTCCTCCATGTTGCTGTATAGGAAGTTACATCAATCTATCATCGCTTTTCTTGTATAATCTTATAACAAGACCACCTCAACCTCAAATTTTGACTTGTAGATTGTTGTAAAAGAAAAAAACTCTTCCACTTGTTGGATCTCCCAATCTTGCACATTACAATTAAAAGCAACATCCCAAGACACCTCGCCCTCATGCCATGATGTATTTTCAAGCACCAAAGCGTTCTTATTTGAGTAATTGGAAAAAGCCCTGGAAATTTTTCTTTCAGAGGAGCCTCGCACAACATAAAGATTCTCCACTCTGTACTTGATATCCCAAAAGCATTGAAAATTCAGCTACACCCTCTCCATTTCCATAACACCAAAACACACTGTTCCCTCCTTAGTCCAGGAACCTATCACACTCACCAAATTTTGCAACTATTACTTTCATCCACACGAAACCTTTGCTCATCATAAATTGCCATCTGCACTACAAGATTATTAATATTCTAATTCTGAGATTCAAAAGAATCTGGGACAAAGGGAAGTATCCTTACTCCTCCACCAAAGTGAATGGAAAATCAGGCCATGGCATTATTTCCCTCACAAGCATCTTAAAGAGACTGTAATTTCTGCTTCTTCTTTTTTTTTTTTTTTTTTGTTAACTTTGTATCTTCTGCCTATATGAACACCATACAACAGAAAATTCTCTAGCTGACTTTAACAAGCAAAGAACAGTGTCAAAAATACACTAATATCTTACATCAAAGGAAGGAGAAGTGATTCAAGAAAGAGCATTTAGTAACCACCATTTAGAAATTAGCTGAGACCAAATTACCAAAACATCATAGTTGAATAACAACCTACTGAAGTCAAAACCAATTAATTATTAGACAAAAGTTAAAACCAACCAATTAGCAAGTTACATGTATTTGGATCAGTATGATCAAGTTTAAGGAGAATGAGAAACAGGTTCTTTTGACATGTAAAGTTTAAAACTTAAGTGGAGAACAACACTAGTTTGAGGCAATGTCATCCTCATGCAATAGATTCTCAATGAAATATTTCCTGAGAATCATCAGAGAAAGCCAGCATTTATTCACAAATATTTCAACTCAAAATGCTTGAAAAGTAATTGATCTTCATCCAAGCTATTTGTGTTGAACGATGTTTGCCCATGTGATGTAACAAAATATCTATAACATTTTGAGAATCCTAGGATCTTTGCAGAGCCAGAGAACTAATTCTTCATTTTTTTCCAGGCAATGCTAGGTCTGACCAAGTTAACCCATTCCTGTTCCAGTGGAGCACCCTATGCAAATTCCAAATAGGCCCTTGCTTATTCTTCTCCTAGTTGAATTGCTACCACACTTTTCGTGGTTATATAAATGACAAGGTAATGGCCAACCATCACAGCTAACCAGTCTAGGATGACTCTGAAACACCATTAGATTTTGGAAAAAGAACAACACTTAATAAACTGTCTGCCAGATAAAGAAATACATGAAACATGTAACATGGCTAAGGCCAATTTTCAGACAGTTGTCACACGCCTGAATCTACCCAGGGAATCCAGAGTGTGAACAGAATTTTTTTCTTCCTTCCCCAATATGTATCTTTTACTAGGAAAATATCCGAGTGACTCTTTTCGTAAAGTTCTTTTTTTCTTCCAACTTTCCCCACTTCCTCAGCAAGGTAAAAAGAAACCACCGAACAGAAGTAAAATAAAATAAAAGGAAAAGAAATCACTTTCAAGAAAAAAAAAAGAACAGTGACTTGATTCATAATAACGAAATCTTCTCCTTGCTCTTTCTTCTCACACCTTCTTATAAACGAAAGGCAAAAGTCGAAATTGTAGCACGAGAAAGGACATGAAAGGGAAGGAAATGAAGCACCTGAAGAAAGCAGGGACGTCATGGTAGAAAGGATCGCGAACTACAGTGTCCATTATGTCAAAGAGCAGTATGGGAAGCTTTCTGTTGCTATTGTCCACAGAAGCATTAGCACTGGTACTAAGGCAAACCATGGGACTCTTCTTGTAGTTGTAAGTATTAGCATTGGGATTTCGAGGCATTTTCGGTTTTAGAGAGAAGGAGACTATGGGCACTCTCAATGACAAAGCCATCAAAATTTTCTTCGGTTATGTTTCTGTTTGGCTCCCGGGGAAGATGGAATAAAAAGCCGCCAGACAGGCAAGTAAGGGCCCCGCCCCAAATAAAAGCCCATCAAGATTCCGCAAATCTTTTCTTTTTTATTTATTATATTTTAATTATTTTGAGTAAATGTAAACAAAACCTTCAAATTTATTTAAATTTTAATTTAAAATTTATTTTTTTAATTAGATTCAGTTTGTATTTAAAGTTGTAAACTGAGCCAATGTAGATCTTGTAAGAAAATTTAAAAATTAAGAATATTTAAATTATAAAAATTTATATAACAGATTTTTATTCGAAATTTTATACGACATAAAATGATATTTAAGTTGTTATTATTTTTAAAAATACTAAAATTTTTAAAGTATTAAATATATTTTAAATTTATATTATCAAAATTTTAAAAAAAACTATAAATAAAGTAGTCAATCAAAAATTATTTAAATTTAATGAATAAATTTAAAATAAATAGTAAAATTTATTTGAATTATTTTTTAAATATTTTTAAAATAAAAAATTAATAATTTTTTATAATCATTTAGATAGAATTTTAAATGAAATTAAATTAAAATATTAAATATAAAAAATTGAAATAAAAAGTTTAAATTAAAATTCAAGTAAATTTAGAATTTGTTTACATTTCATTAATTATTTTTAATTTATTTTTTTAATTTTTTGTTCTCTTATTTGTTTATTATCCATTATGCTTTGACAATTTATCCACTTTCAGATACTTGATTCAAGATAATTATCAAGAATTAATAGTTATTTCTAAGAAATTTTCATTGCATTAAGATATTGTTTTTTTTATATATTCAACATATAGCCAAGTATTTTGAGTAAAATTATTTTTAAAAAAATATATATCTTGTTAAAACGTTTCTATAGCATGATAATGGTTTGTCTTATCCTTCACTATTTTAAAATATTTATGCATATAAAATAGGAACTCCTTATTATTTTAATATATATATATATATGTATATAAAATATGGTAGCCAACATCATGCCACTATTAAACAAAAATTGGCATGACTGCCACCATATTGTTACAACATTTTCAAATGAAATGATGAATAATTTTTATTGTACAAAGATATATCCATTGCAAACACATAAAACTTCAGAAAGTGGACTTCTTCGGTTTATTTATTTTTTGTTAATTTGCTAATAATATTTACCATCAATTAAATTATATTCAAACTTTATGGGTGAAAATGAAATATATATACATATATATATATATAAAAATTAAAGGGTACACTAAAAAGATATGATTCAAAATCAAAAAAATATAGCTTAAAAGATGCAGTATAAAATATGTTATAAAATAAATAAGAATATAATAATTATTTTTTAGGATGAGTTATATTTTAAATGATATCAGGATAATATTTAACTAAACCTCAAAATAACACTTCATTTCTAGAATCTTTCAATATCAGTTGATGAAATATAAAAATATACATCTCCTAGGTCAATCTGATATCTTTTAGAGCAATTTTTAATCCACTAGATCTTAGTCTATCTATTAAATAAGTACTTTTAACTATTAAAAGTGTTAAACTTGTCCTTAAGTTAAAAATATTATATTTTTTATTAATTAATTTATTAAAATAATATTTTAAATTTATTACAAAACTTATTATTATTGTGAAATTTTCTAATTTTAAAAAAATGTACCTATAATTTTGAAATAATAGGGAAGTTCATAAAAGAGATTTTAACTTATCAATTTTTTTTAAGATCATTATTTTCAAACTTGATTTTTAACTTTTTATTTTATATTTAGGATCGATATTAACACAAACTAAAAAAATTAAGCACATTTTCAAAATATTTATCAAACTTTATGTATCATTTCAATTATTACATTTAAGAACATTTTCACATGAAAACATTTAAAAATACAACGTCTAATCAATTGCAATATACTTTATCGACACCATATTAATAGTGACAATTAAGTTTAAAAGCCTACTTCTTATTTAATACAAAGTTTATAGCCTTTGACACCTTTTGGATAGACAATAAATATTCTCTTTATTGACCTAAAATTAAGCTTTCCTTGTTTTTAATATACATATGTTGTACAACTAAAAACTCTCAAATGAGCTAGGCAACGAGGTAGCCCACTCGAAAACTCTTTTGGTGTTTTCATTTCAGTAGCTTTTGATAGACTTTTATTGATCAAGTACATTATTGTGACAATAGCTTCTCCCTAAAATCCTTGTCTGGAACTAGTTGTAAATGTCATTACACCTAGCTCTCTTCATCAATGTGAGATTCATCTTTTCTGTCGCGCCACTTTATTATTTGAGTATCCTTTACTAATTTTTGTCAAAGCACCCCAGTACCCTTGCAAAGCTAATCAAACTTGGCATTATATAAGTCAAGACTATTGTTTGTTCTCACAGCTTTAAGCTTATTTTTGATTAAACTCTTTATCAAGGCTTTTCATTCTTTAAATTTTTAGAAGCAATTATCTTTATTTTTTAGCAGATAAATCCACACTTTCCTACCACAGTGATCAATAATTAATAAAAAGCATTGGCATCCACCATGAGTACTTGTTTTCTCTATTCCCTAGGGGTCTATATGTGCATATAACCCATTTTTTTACTTGGATTATGCATTACGCACTTTGAGAAATTAAGCCTATATTGCTTACTCATCGTACAAATATTCAAAGAAACTCATATCATTGATTAGATCACTTTCAAGTAAGCCTTGCTTCCTTAATTCTTGCATCTCTTTGGGATTCACATATCCTAGCCCTTATGTCATGATTGAATAGCTTGTTACCTTGAGATTGTAATAGTTGTAGCCACTTTAATGATTGTAGTTCCATCCAAAATATGCAACTATTACAAATGCTACTTTCAACACCTTCAATTGGCATCTCTTAGCTTTGAATGAATAAAACTATTACTATTTAGTGAACCAAAGAATCAAATTTCTCCTCAAGTTAGGCATGTATCTTACCTTACTTAACCTTGATGGTTTTAGCATGCAACTTAAAAGCCGCTAAACCTATCTTTTTCACAAGTTGCTTGGTCATTCCCTATTACAACTTTACTTTCTGCTAATGGCATATAATTTTAGACATTTTTTTATTTGAGCACATAATATATGTGCACCATAAGTTTAATTTCCATTCGTCATGTATTTTTGCTTAAGAAATAGTTAAAAAAACACCTTTATCGCAAGAATTTATTGTCATTATAGCATCACCTTTTTTTATATTGTTGTTTATTTATTTGCTTCTTCTTGATATCCCTGTGATATTTTCTTACGTAACCAATTTTACCATAGTGATAAAACTTTCAAGAAAAGTTCCTTGACTTGAATTTCTTCCCTTGTTTTGTCTTCTTTCTACTACTAAAAATAGTAATAGCTTGTTAGCCACATTTCTTAGGTCTTTCCCTTGTATGCAAGCCTTCAACCTCTGCATCTTTTTTTTTTTTTTTTTCAGACTTGTTTCCATGTTCTTTAGCATTAAGAGCATCCGTCACATCCTTTAATGTCAAGGTGTCACGCACATGCTTTAACTATTCATAAAATTTTGACAAGATTTGGGCAAAGAATGTAGTAATCCAAAGGCTTTATTTCCATTTTCATATTCAACTTCAATATTCTCAAGATCAAGGCACAACTTGCTAAACTCATTAAAATGTTCCTACAAAGGTTTGAATCTTAAAGGTAAAGAATTTCTCTCCTTGAGGTATAGCTTATTTGAGAGAGTCTTGGTCATATAAAGACTCCAATTTGAGCCATTTTTCTACAGTAGTTTTTTACTTAATTAGTTTACGCAAAACCTTGTTACTCAAACTCAAAATTAGAGTGTTATAGTCCTTCTTCATTAATTTAACATTTGTTTCTTGAGTTTTGAGCTTGGTACATACTTTAAAATTTAATTGCAAGATACCAATAATTAATATTTAATAACAACCAAAAATTCTTAGCAACTTATAAGCCTATAATTTCTTACTAGTAGCAAAGCACCATAAAACCAAGTATTATAGTAGTAAATTAAAACGCATAAAGGAATAAAACACAACAATTATAAGGTTCACTAAAGTGCCTACATCCACGATAAGGCTCCTCCAAATAAAAAGACTAAAAACCATCAATTATTTAAGGGTACTAAGGATCTTACACTATTATAGATAGAGAACTAAGCTAATTTCCTTACTCATGGGCTTGACCATTAATACTGCTACTTTTAAACTCAGTTTGATACCAGAAAAGAAGTAATACATATAAACTTCATAGATTGAACCTTACAGGAAAGATACTAGCATTTTTCTTCTCAAACTTGTTCCAATTTTTTTTAGATCTAACATAAGATGCAAAGGTGCCAATTAGTTCTTTATAATCAACTGAAACTGTTAATTGATGTAGCCAATCACTTGTATAATTGGTAACCATTATTGGACATGGTGGTTCACTAGTTGTTTTTGTCCCATTTTCAATTAGTACCACATCAACTAATAGCATGGTCAACTTTCCTGTTTCTTAAAACAAACCCTTAAACCCCAACAAATAGTGATGTGTTTAATGATGTACCTTTCATAGCATATGTGATGGCTAATTTTTTTTATCCTTATTTAATTTTCACGTACTTGTAAGCATGTTTTCAAATGAAAAAGTAATTAAAGGATTTCAATTGCAAGAGGAGATGAAAGAGAGAAGCTGTTTGTTAGTCAGTCAAGAAGTTTAAGAGCTAAAGAGCTTAAAGCTAAAAGTTAAGAACATTATACCATAAACTATGGGATAAATGAAGAAGTATTAAATGATCAATAAACAAGAAGTACAGTGGGAAAGTTGTCTATTAAGAAAGTAAAATTTTAAACAAAAGTTGCATTTTGTGAAAAATTAAAAAAAAAAAGATTATAAAAGTACCAACGAAGATCAAGATTCTGTAACGAGTCAATTTGGATTGATTTAATTTGAAAAATATAAAATTTAAGGTTTAACTGAAACTTATATAAAATTTATCAAACTTTTTAAATAAATGGGACAAGTGAAACTCATCTTTTTGAAAAATATATGATTCATAGTTTTGCCTTCATAAAACCATATATGAATCATTTTTATGGACTATCTTATAAAATCTTATGGCATACTATATAATAAGTTTTAAATAGACCTTATTCAAGCTGATCCAATAAATCTTATCGAGTTAATTTAAAAGGTAATCATATTTATTGCTATAAAAAATTAAATAATAAAATTAAATTTTAATAGTAATAAAAATAAAATAAAAAATTAGTGAGCTAAGAATTTCAATTTTTGAAATATTTGAATATAAAACAAACTTGTAACATTTTTAACATGTAATATTTAAATCAATGGAAAAATAATATGTTTCATTATATAACTATATGTTAGATTTTAACTTGCAAAACAAACAATACTTGCTTTCTTTAAATTATACTTGCCTTTTATTTTACACCTCAAAGTAAGATTGCATAATTATTTATATAATGTTTCAATTTAGTTCGATTTAAACTTCACCTTTCATTTTTTTAAAAAAATTATATATTTAAATTAAAAATTTTGTATAACGAATTTTGACTTAAATTTTTTTTATATATAATGAAGTATTCCAGTTACTTTGATTTGAGTTTTTTTAGGTACTAAAAATATATTTTAAAAAATTACACTATCAAAATTTTTAAAAAAAACATAAAAAATAATTTATGAGTTAAAACTATTTAAAATTAAAAAATATACTTAAAATAAAATATAAAATTTATTTAAATAATGTAAACATCTTTAATTTTTTATAACTACTAAAATTAAAGTCTAATTTAAATAAATTAAAATTTTAAATATACAATTTATCTGGTCGATATATCGTGATTTAAATTGAAAAACACATTTAATTCAGATTTTTTTATATTTATCTTAAAATAAAAATTAATATTACTTAATTTGTTTTCTATTTTAATGATTTATATTATTTTTCTTTGTACAAATAAAAAAATTTTGCTTAAAAAGCGACAGAATACAAGTAATGCATATGGATGATATTATATGTTATGTCAATATTTTTATAAGAAAATTAAAGTAATTGATACAATTTATTAGTGTGACTCATGCAATACTGTTCAAGCAGAATATCTTATTCTAAGACAAATAATATTCAAATAATTTATCATTTATTGAATAGACAAAAATTTTATATTTTATTTAATTATTTAATTATAATATAAAAATAATTTAGTTTAATATCAAAATATTTATAAAAATATAAATTAAATATCAAAGGATGTGATACATGTAGTCCTATCAATTTTGTGTTTTTCGACAACAAATTTGAAAATATTATCCAATATTTTGTTAAAACTCTTTGCACAATATGTATGTAAATATATTAATTGATAATATGTTTGTAAATCATTTTTTTTTTCTTTTATCATCATTAGAGGTTTCTTTGTAAATCTGTATTGTTAATTTAATATAAGATGATAGATTTCATTTTGTGTAATATATATTCGATAAATTAATTGATAATATTTATGTTTTTTAAATTAAAATAAACAACTACAATACTATGGAAATACAACATTCATTGTTCTTAATATTTACCATTTGGATTTTACATGTGAAATCTTTTTAAATGGTATTACATTTATTTGTTAATAATATAATTATAACTTATTTTATATTTTATTTTATAAATTAATTTTTGATGGTATAGTTTAATAGTTCAAATTAATGTTAAGTTATCTTGTAAGAGATCTCATTTAATCGGATAATAAAAATTACATATTAAGATATTTCATCGAACAAATTTAATGAAGAATATCTTCGACAAGGATTATGCATAAGAGAATGAGTTTTCATCTTTATATTTATTAATTTTCAAATTATATTTTTTAACGAAAATATCTACATTACTTTAACATAAAAAAGTTAATATATTTTAATATTTTGATTTCAGAGGGGGAATGCAACACATTTACGATAAATAGTGAAGCTTTTTATATATAAATTCTTATTGTTACTAAATTTCTTTTATTGTATAAAATTTTATAATTTTATAATTTTTAAGCTTTAAAATTTATTATTTAATTAATTTTAATTTGAAATCTTAAATAATTTATTAATAATATGATTAAATTATTAATGTCACAGGGCAAAATAATTTGTGCATTGCACTTATTCATGGTTTTAAAAAACAAAAATTTCAGTACTAATTGATATAATAATATAATAAGTAACCCATGTATTAGAATGGCTCATTGTTTTAAAGAAAATATTGTTAATTGTCTCCTGGTAATAAACAGTGCAAAATCGAATTACAAAAGCAACCACCTCACCGACCATACAAAGCTCACGTTCTTGGCTCCTTTGACCAAAGCGGAACAATTGACCAATCAATTTGTTCCGTGGCGCCGTGCTTCCTTCCTTCATTATATCTTTAATGGCCCTCTCGGTGTTCTGTCATTTGGGACATTTCATTTGTTTTTGTGCAATTTGAGTTCCGACTATTAAAAATTCCTTAAATTCTACAAAAACCCATCGAATTCCGCGCCCAATTGCAAATTTGATTTATTGTCGTGGTTATTTGCCCAATAAGTTTCTCCAGGTTCTGCTTCGAATTAGCCAAATTCGGTTGCCCACAAGTCGATTTGGTCTGAAAAACCTATTAGTATTGAATTTTTGAGGTTTTAACCAAAAACCCCGATCCAGGTCTGCTTTAAGTTTGCCTGAATTGCCTGGTAGAAAAGAGGCATGGTTTCTTTATCCTGTTTCTTGCTGCCTTCTCTAACTATACCCAATGGTAGCTCTCCTCGGTTCTTTAAATTTACTGTTTCGGGTGCAAATGCAACCAGTTACTCCTGTCATAAGCATAGAGAGGAGCGGAGAAAAGTTGTGTGTGCTTGTGTGGCTCCTCCACGAAACTTGGGGAGCGATGGATTATCTATGAAAAAACTCAATGTACACCCATGATTTCCCATTTGTCTATATACTTTTTGCATTTAAGCTGCTCAAACCTGTAGTCTTGTATAGCATATTTTTGGTCCGTTGTATAAAATAATTGCCAGTTTGCATTTCCTTCGGATGACTTGAATGTGAGGCAATTTATTAAGTAGGCTTTGTTTAATTAATTATTAAACTGGATTTTGGGCTTATTTTATTCTATTTGCTGTCATTTCCACTGATCAATGTATTTTTCCGACTCTATTTGTGTTGCACATTATTGCCAATGTGGATTTCATGTTGATGATGTTTAACCCCTTTGAGTTTAGCCCAGCTTTATGGATAGTTTATCTTACTTTAGGAAGTTAGTGCTGCATGTAACTTGTTATCTTTTATTTAACTTCATGTATTTCAATCTTCCATTTATGCACATTAATTTTATTTTATTTTTGGTGTATCTTATAACTTTTACTTTTAAGATTTCAATTTCATATCTCCTTGCTAATGTTTAGAATTGGTGGCAACTTTGGCTCAAACATTGTGAAGCTAGTTGAAGTGATATTTTACGTATCTATTTAATTTTCCCCTTGAACTTAGTTTGGGTATGTTTCTCATATTTTAGTTTGAATTAATTGTCTTTAGGATTTACCTAAATTGGAGAACAAGCCTAGCCTATGGGAACCTGAGGATGATTCTGATGTGCTAATTGAATGTCGAAACGTCCACAAGTCATTTGGGGAAAAGCAAATTCTGAGAGGTGTAAGCTTCAAGGTGAATTTATTTATGTATTCTTTCATTTCTTTTTAAAATGCTGCTGCTTAAATAGAGATTGAACTGCTCACTGGTGGTTTTGAAAGTTTTTAGATGTATTCTATGAAACCAAGTACACATTTTGAGTATTAAGAATATGGTGTGGGCAAAACCATTTGCATGGGAAGTTGCTTTTTGGTGGGGACATATACATTGATAAACCACTGTTCTATTGTTCTTTTCTACTTCTATTGTTCTCTAGCTTTGGCAGAAAAGTGTAGATGTAAGTAATGGTTTAAGAAACATCCTCAGTCTGTCAGAGTGCTGTTCAGTTAGTATTGCAACAAGAATGTCGAAGAAGGATCTTATGGAATTTTTCCTGTGAATAAGAGGAGAAGTTTACATGTTTAGAGAAAATATATGAACAATCCAGTGTAAATCAGAAAGGAAGACATGCACATTAGCTAGTTTACAAGCGTCCTTTATCAGCTGAGCAACCCTAAGTCAACCATCTTTTCTCGCGTGAATCTTTTCTCTGATATTGACAAGACTGATGAAATCCCTATGGTCTGCTAGAGTTGCCCTATCCTGATCACATCACATGCTTGGCAACTTTTGAAGTGGGATATTGTTTTTTTATGTGAGTAATAAAGGAGATTTTTGTTATAGAGTAAATGGACAAAGTGCTGGTTCTATAAGAGGCTGAAGTTGATGTAATCACCAGCCCATGTGTCCTATTTGTAACTTTTGGGGAGTGTCAATGCTACAAATGTCCCTAAAAAACACTTCCTTGTGATGCGAAAGCCTTCAACCAATTGGAGCCCACTTTTGAAACCTCCTTTAATCTTTCGAGAACATAACAAACTCTTCCCAGCACATTTGTGTATGCATGTTTGTTTCCATGTATTTCTCAAGCATTTTTCTGAAGTCATATTAACTCGTTCTCTGTGCTCAGTGAGTTGGACCTGGGTTATTGAGTTTGCATGTACTCTTTAATGCTTTTGGCTTCCTGCAACGTCTTATGGATCTAGTTGAGTATTGAGCTCTTGCCTTAACATCTATAGTTTCTTCTGCAATATATGATTGCACAGGTTTTGACTTTCTATCATTGCTATCTGTTGTCTTCAACCACTTATCTGTTTGGACCTTTTAACTCTTGTTAAATGTGCACCACAATAAGATCTTCACAATGTAAAAATAAAAATCATGTTATCGTGTCCAAGATTGTGAAGATGTGGATTGTAATGAGTTACTTTGGTTCAAATGTTGTCTGATGCAAAGAAAGTAACAAAGAATAAGTGGCTACAAAGGTTTATGACATCCCTCTTTAGTGTGTGATTGAAATGTTTGGTTTTGTAACCTACTATACTACTATCAACACCCCCCTTAAAAGGCAGAGGAAAGGACCGGTCTGGTCTTGAGTGTATCATGGTCTAAAAGTTAAACAATATCTAGAAAAATTTTAAATTTCATCTGCAAGGTTTATAAACGTACTATGGATTTCAACTTTGGTCTTATGTTGCAACAATTTATGACATGAGTGGATGTTTCATTCCTCTTCCATCCCATCCCACCCCGGCCCACCCCTTCTTTTATTTCTTTGGTGATTTGCCCTTGTTTGAGATGTTCCATATCCTTGTTGCTATTTTTTTCTATCTTTCTCTTCGTTTTGTAACTTCACCCTCTGATCTTGTGTAGATTAGACATGGTGAAGCTGTTGGTGTAATTGGACCTTCTGGGACTGGGAAATCTACAATTCTGAAGATTATAGCTGGACTTCTTGCTCCAGACAAGGCAAGTAGTTCTGGATTCATATTGCACTTTTTGTTTTTTTTTTCTTTTTTCCTTTTTATAACTTTTTAATGTATTAGTCTTCCTCATTGATGATTTCAATTAGATCATGCATTAGTAGATGACTCCTTCTCTTATGGGCTATATCTAATGTTAAATGAGCAGGGAGAGGTTTATATCCGAGGTAGAAAGAGAGTTGGTTTGATCTGTGACGAGGAGATTTCTGGTCTTCGAATTGGATTGGTAGATTTTGTCCCTTAGTTTAAACGATCTTTCTTGGGATAATTCTCTGAAATTTGATTCATATGTAGATGTACATTTTGACAGGTCTTTCAGAGTGCAGCGCTTTTTGATTCTTTGACTGTTCGTGAAAATGTTGGTTTTCTTTTGTAAGAAGTCTAGATTACCCTTCAAAATTTTGTACTCAATTTTCTCCTTGAGTTGGAGTTGATAGTACGATTTTCCTTTAACAAGCAAAATGATTCAACTGGTTTATGTTTGTTAATCTAGATATGAAAATTCAAGAATGTCTGATGATCAAATCACAGAGCTTGTGACAGAAACCTTAGCTGCTGTTGGTTTAAAGGTAAGCATGAAAAGCTGCTTTCTCAGTTAGGATAGAATCACATGGTTGTTCTTCTCAGCTTCAGACTTCGTTTCACTGTTGATCACCTGCATTTCAGTTTTAATTGTTTCTCTTTGCCAATATACTGCATTATCAATGCCGTAAAATCTGTTGAAAATTTTAACTTATAATTGAACTTG
The DNA here is from genome assembly GCA_021397835.1 of Moringa oleifera. Lineage (NCBI taxonomy): Eukaryota > Viridiplantae > Streptophyta > Magnoliopsida > Brassicales > Moringaceae > Moringa > Moringa oleifera. The sequence continues at coordinate 1,430,787 of JAJFZO010000094.1, forward strand.
CTGCTGAAACTTAATTCGTCTAGCAGGGAGTTTCAAGTACCTTTTGGGTAATATATATGTAATCAATTTGCTGCATAAGCTTAACATTTCTAAAGCTGTGTTGTTCAGGGAGTTGAGGATCGTTTACCTTCTGAGTTGTCAGGTGGAATGAAGAAAAGAGTCGCTTTAGCTCGTTCAATAATTTTTGATACAACAAAGGAAGCCATAGAGCCAGAGGTACATCAAAGTGCTGAATAAATTTATATGTTTCATCTTCTTCTCTTCTTTCCCTTTGACTTTGGTTCTTTTCTCTAATTATGGTGATGAATGATAGGACTTACAATGACCTCCGTTACTTGAATTTATGATCAAAACTTAATATTTATTTTGTAAGACTGGAATTTAGAATGTCATTTAACGATCCAAAACTAGATATCTCTATTTGTTGTGTAGACTTTTTTTTTTTTTTAATCAGAAAAAGGTATGTAGTCATATTTTTTATACATGGCGCCAAGGGAGGTACCTCCGATATGCATGTATAATTAGAGTTTAAGAGGATAGGATTTCTAGAAAGTAGTGTAGACAATTTATGTACCAGGAAGTTCTACTCTGGTTCTTTCTTGCTGCTTAAAAACTAAATCAGAACAATCTAAACTCCCTGCCACTGCCACAGTAACAAAGTGAACTATCATATATTCTAGAATGAGTGTTTCGCATCAGAAGGAAGGTGATCATGTTTGAAGCATTATGGAAGTTCAATTCTGACTACAAATGTTTCATAAAAGTTGCTTCCAGAACTTGCTTTAGTAGCTCATCAATTTCTTGAAAGGGGAACACGAAATTGCCTACAACTAATTGTACATTCTTGATTCTTTGTATGTATACTATGGAATGGCTTTCATGAAAAGAAGTTGAATGCTTTCGATGAACCTCTCCTCTCCTGCCACGCTGCAAATGTAGCATCAAGAGGCTTGAAACTTTACAATGTTGTTGGAAGAGGCCATTGCACCTGGAAACATAGACCTACAAAAATTTTCAATTTTATATTAATAGAAAGAGACTTGACATAATTTTCAGAGAATAAAATTGCATTTTTACTGGTAGTAAAATGGATGAACTGCAAAGTAATTGACATTAAATCAGCAGCTAGTTCATTAATGCTTGCTTAAATTTCATTTAAGGTGACATGAAGAGGAGGCATTGAGAAGTTATGCATACGCCTGAATTGTAGTGCTTAACCACGTGTGTCAGCTCAACTGAATCTAGGTGTTGGGTTTTCATTCTTGACTAGGTTAAACTTGATTAGTCCTATGCTTTATTTAAAATCGTAACAGAAAATTGATTAATTTAGCTATGGCCCCACAGAGTCAGAAAAAAAAGAAGTGAAGGCACATTTACTGTGGCATATGTTGTTTATGGGTTCATCTTGTTCCTTGACAGACTTTTTGTCTCCCCTGGGTAGGTGCTTCTCTATGATGAACCAACTGCTGGACTTGACCCAATTGCATCTACAGTTGTTGAAGATCTCATCCGCTCTGTCCACATGAAGGGCGAGGATGCGCTTGGAAAACCTGGAAAGATCACTTCTTATGTGGTTGTTACTCATCAACATAGTACCATTAGAAGAGCTGTTGACAGGTTCTGCTTTATCTGAAATTGTTGTGTTTTTGCAATCAATGTGACTGCAGCTGGGATGTCATAATCAAAAAGACTTACTCCTTTTTATATAGGTTGTTGTTTCTTCATGAGGGAAAAATTGTGTGGGAAGGAATGACCCATGAATTCGCAACATCTACAAATCCAATCGTTCAACAGGTAATAGCTGAAAATAGCTTTTAAATCTTTTGATCTTCAGTTTTAGTGGAACTTTATTAAGTTCCCTTGTGATCAAAATGTCGTGAAATTTTGAGCTTAAGTCATTCAGACCTTGTACCCTATTGATAGGCTTAGCTGCATGAATGCTTTTCCACTACTATTAGAGCAATTTGTACTGGTAAACATCAGGCAAGATATAGACTTTAAGATGGTTTCAACCTGAGATATTGGGATTATATACATATTAATACCAAATATAATGTATCTATTGATAGCTTTTCTTATCTATACTGATATTAGGATATCAAGAGCTAAGTTGGTGATGGAGTTGAAGTGTCCAACCTTAAAGACTAGCATATTAGATGAAGTCCTTCTTATAAATCCTAGCTCTCTCAAATGAGTATCTGGTATGAGACTCCTTGAGAAATTACCTCCCATTTCACATTTTCCTTCATTCAAGTCGATGATGCCCTAGTCTCAATCTAATGTTGCTTGCCTACTCAGGGTGGACACCTCCGAGTGTGGACCTCTGGTGAGATATGAGTTAATGAGTTAGGTCGGCTTTGATATCATTATCACAAGATCGAGGTATCCAACTCGAAAGAGGAGCATTAGATATAGGAAATCCTTCCCCATATAAAGCTTAGATTTCCTCTAACATATCTTTGATGTGAGATTCCTTGAGAAGTCAATTCTGTGTCAATCGGATTGTACTAACTTGGAAGAGACTTTGTTGTGAGAATACTAGAGCCGAGTCTCTCTCTGTCTCTCTCATAGACAAAACAGGCATCTCTTTTTCTTCATTCTCAAAATTCATAATTGTTGCATCAATGATATCTTTCATCAATTTGACCTTGTATTTTCTCTAAAACGATAAATTATGGAAGTTAGGAGGACTTCTTTTATATTTTTATATTACTACCCTCTCAAGATGCCCAATGGGTTTACTGGTATGAAATGGAGCAAAAATATGGTAGTGCTTTGGATTTATTTGGTTTACGGGATTGTTCTACTCACTTAAGTTTGTTGAAGCTCATATTCCTTGTTACTCTGTAGTTTGTTAGAAATTACTCAAGATACTAAAATACCTTGTACAACATGTAAGAAATTAAATCTAATCTTATAATGAGCAGTAAGGCTCAATATGAGATTTGATTTCTCATGGTATTGCCTCTTTGTATTTGTCCTCTTTTCCTATCTTATAATAACTGCAATTGCTGTATTTAAAATTTCTTGTGTGGGAGTTTGATTTAATTGTTTACTTTTTGTGATAAATTTTGAAGATTGCAAGAATTATATTTTTCGGTTATGCATTGCCTTGCACTTGCGTCCAGTATATCATGATACCCTTAAGGTTAGGAGCTTTTAAAGGAACAAGTCGAATTAACATATCACTGCTTCATTCAACTTGTTTTAGTCTAGAGGATTCTTTGCCATATGGCAGTCCATTGAAGCTTTCCTTGTTTCTACATGTAATAAATCTTCAACAATATCTAACTTTTGCTTTTGTTCTTTTCTTTTTGTTTCATTTGCTTTTCCTTTCTATCAATTTTTTCTGTGTTATTATTTACTGTAACTTATTGAAATTTGCCTTAAGAACAAAATTCAGTCATTAGAAGCTTCCTCTCTAGCTTACTAATTTTGGGTATATGTAAACTCAGCCTAATACCTTTTTGTTTGTATCAGTTTGCATCAGGAAGCTTAGATGGACCAATCAGATATTAGTACCTGTATAACAGTTCTTTAATGATAACTGGTGAGCAATTGTTGGGTGCTCCTATGACTCCAGGTATTCGTGCTCGAAAATCAGTAAAATGATACTTAAATACTTCTGGCTGGCTGATTTTGGGAATCGTACAAGCAATTATGTGTCTGCTATAACTCTTGGTGTTAGAATTGAAATGTTACTGTTTAATTTGGTGGTGCAAGCTTGACTTAGTCTTGTGCTGATACTCGTACAATATACTCAGCAGATTGGTCCCAGCTGATACTTCTAAAATGTAGTCTGTCCAACAGTTTTTGTCCATATGTAGTTATACTTTTCTTGGGGGTCACTTTTGTTTGCCCTCTCTGTCTCTGGGAGGCAGTGGAAGTGTTTAGAGTCTTAGTTTCAGGTTGAGAATCATGAATTAGAGCAATCTGTTTTTAGCCCCATCTGGTGGAGAAAATACGCGCAGAGGAGACTTTAATGTAATTGATAATACATTTGATTATGTCAATAAAATATTTTATCCCCTTTAGAACATGTATTGAACCCTTGAATATACTATCTAATCAATTTTGGGGCTAATGTGCAATGGAGACGGTGGATTATGTTTTGCCTCTCTTCTTCCAAAACCTGATATTCATAGTACTTGGTGTGTTGTGATCTGCTTTTGAAAGTTTTTTGGGTTAGGATATTGACCATTTTATCTTCTTTTGATCATTTACTCAATTCTTATTCTAACAAGCTGTGAGGTCTTTCATTTTCATTTTTTGGCTACTATCATCCGAATAAACCAAGAAATGATTGTCACTTTGAACCATTATTAGCAGTGGAAGCACATAAACTCCCCTCTGTCAGTGGCATGATCTGCAGTTTGTTAAAAAATGGGAACTCTGTTTGTGGAATGCTATGGTGAATTTTATGGGTAATAAGATGTGGAAATTTAGAATTAATTCCATAAATTTTGTGTATTTTGTCAGTTTGGAATTTTGCTGTTGTTGTTAAATGGACCACAATTTGAGTAGGAAGAAGTGAGGGCAAAATCTGAAGGTACTTTCGACGGTTCCAGTGATGATAGTTTTCTCATCTATAATCACAATCAAAAGCATGAGGGCCTCATTAGTAGCACCAAAAACCTATTTCAAAAAATCAAATAAGGACGAATAAAGAGTACAATCCATGAATAACTAAAAAGCACAGCAGCAAACTAACTACTAAGTTGAAGTGTTTCCTAAAGCGTTCAAAGTAACTTCAGCAAGGAAAACTGCCTACTCAAATAGAGAGTGGAATTTACAAACACAGTTTCTCTGAATTTACAAACAGATGCATTAAACTTTTGTTAGGAGAACGTAATTCCTTGCCCGGGCTGAACAAAAGAGAGCCACAACACCAAAGTAGAAGCTAACAAAGGCGCTCAAGCAGAAAACCCATACGGATATTGGCCCTTCAACCATTTCTTCTTTGAATGTCTTTCCTGTAATTCCAGGAATGCTTGTCGTGTCACACCTGTTGCTGGAGGATTCCACACATAAGTCCGGATTGCCAGCTAAGGCCCCTGGAAACCGCCTGTAATCCTGTTTCTCAGGAACAAATCCAGAGAAGCAGTTATATGATAAGTTCAGAAATCTCAAATCTCGGAGATTAGAAAGATTCCCTGGGATTTGACCTGACAAAGAATTATGTGAGAGATCTAAGACCCTCAAATTCAACATCTTCTCTATACCTGGAACCTGACCATCAAGGAAGTTGTATGATAAATTTAAGTACTCCAGAAACTGCAATCTGAACAGACCCTCTGGAATCTCTCCATGTAATAGATTATCAGATAAATCGATTCCAACCATTGGAGATAGATTGTAAGTGAAGCTTACTTCATCACTATCAATGACAAGTACAGAAATTTCTAACTCCATTTTTCTCATTGCAGTAGAAGGCTCTCTGGATATTGCTCTAGCAATGTCACCATTGTTGAAATTGAAGCTACTGTTGAAGTTACCATCTGGTATAAATCCAGAGAATTTGTTGCTGGAGAAATCAATCATTTGGAGTCCTTCAAATATAAACAACCAACTTGGTAGATTTCCACTGAATTTGTTTTGAGCCAGTGAGAGATACTTGAGGTTTGACCATTTGGTTATTGCATCATTCAGAGTTCCTGAGAGATTGTTCGCACTGAAATCTACAATCTCAAGTGATTTCAAGCCTGCCAAAGTCAGTGGGATCTCACCGGAAATCCTGTTGTTGCTTATATCCAATATCTTCAAGCTATCCAATGCATCAAGCTCCAGTTGAATTTCACCAGAAAGATTGTTGTTATTGAGTATCAATGCAAGCAACTGAAAACACCCAACAATATTTAACGGAATTGAACCCGACAATGAGTTGTGTGAAAGATCAATCACTTGGAGATACGTCAAATTACCAATCCTTGCAGGGATTTCACCAGTGAGAAGATTGTGAGAAAGAAACAAAGCTTGCAAAGTTTTCAGCTCAGTGATTTTCAAAGGGATGTCACCGGAGAACCGATTTTGAGAAAGGTTAAGAAGAACAAGACCTGACTTATCAGTAGTCTTGGCAATTTTGCTTGGAAGATGGCCCGACAAATCATTAGAACTCAAGTCCAACACAAGTAATTTCTCTGAAAACACAAGTCTAGGAGATATCTCATATTTCAAGTTATTTAAGGATAGATTTAGATGTGTCAAAACTTGAAGGGAAGCAATACAGGAAGGTATTCCACCCACAAGAGCATTTCTAGCCAAATTTAAAACATTAAGCGACAGAGCAGAAGCAGAAAAACAAGGCAAAGTGCCTGAGAACTGATTAGAAGCAAGATTGAGAAACACCAAAGATTGATTAAAATCACGAAGATTACCCGACAAGTAATTGTTTTCCAGATTCAAATACCTTAAAGACTTCAAGTACAACAAGTTATTGGGCATTTCCCCTCGAAATGAGTTAAAACTCAGATCAAGTCTTTCCAAATTAACTGAGAAATTACCAACCCACCAAGGAATAGGCCCACACAAATCTTGGTTGGCATTCAATATAAGTTCTCTCAATTGCCCAAGCCTCATGATTGAATCAGGCATCATGCCACCAAATCTATTGTGACTAAGATCAAGAGTCTTGAGCCTATGCAGTGTACCAGAACAGGAGGGGATAGCACCTGTAAAGTTGTTCTGTGACAAAATCAAGGATTCCAGAAAGAAGAGTTTGCACAGACTGGGGTGAACTTGGCCAGACAAATTCATGTTGGTCAAGTTGAGAGAAATGACTCGACCTGTCTGGCTCTCGCAGGCAAGACCTGTCCAGTTGGTGCAATTTGACCCAACCCAGGTTGATAACCTCTGGGTTGGGTCTCGAACTGATGACCTAAATATCAACAGTGATGTTTTGTCTCCAGAATCAAGATCAAAAGATTGAGATCGGTGCGAAGACAGTAATACTAACAGAAAGAGGGGCAGAAAGTATAGTTTAGGGGCTTTGCAAGGCAGAAAAGCCGGAACACCCATCAGTGGGAGTAGGCTCAAGCACTATAAGTAAATGTAACCTAACACGGGTGAAACGCAAAGCTGTGAGCTGTCTTCCTAAGAGATGAAGTCGGTAAAAGCGGCTCAAATTGAGTGAGCTTGATAAAATGTTTGAAAATTTTCACATTAAAGGCGTAACAAACTGAAGCCCATCTTCCTTCAAGAAACTAACCTCGTTTAGCACAAGAACTTGAGAAGAAGGCAAATAAATTTCAAAAAGGAGAGACTCACTAAGAATGGAGCAATCTTGCAGGAATGATGTTTGCTATACCGAGGAAGACGAACATTCCCCTTCTGCTGTCACAAAATGCCCATTCTTTAGCTTAAGCGAGGAATTTCATTAAACTGAAAAAGCGCTCTTGCTTATTCTTTTTCTTTTGCATTTTATGCTTCCGGTCTCTTCTTTAGTCAGAGGCGCGTGGAGCTGCCGCTCCATCAGGATTATGTAAGATATTCGGGTCAAAAAGACACAAAGAGGGGCAAGGAAGATTTGTCTTGAGGATCAATCTGGTCCGAGAGACAAGAGATTAACACATGGACAAGATTTAAATTGATGGTGTAAAGTTGAGCCATTTGATTTTTTTTTAATTTAAAAATAAATTTTATGTAATAAATGTTATTAATATAAATAATTTATTATTAAAAAATTAATAATGTAATTCATTAATTTTTTTTTATCTATACATATTAAGTTAATACAGTTTGTGCATCATATATATATATATATAGAGTTAAATTTTAAAAAATTATCAAATTTTATTACATTATTATATAAAAAAAGATGAATTATATATTTATTTTTTAATTCACATATTTTTATATAAATTAATTCATCCATATCTAACTTTATTTGATTTATATATATATGATTTTACAACAATGATATAAAAATATATAATTATTAAAAATATAATCTTATTTTAATAATTTCTATGCATGACACGGGCTTTAAGCTAGTTATTATAAGATACATATCAAAATAATATAACAATGGTATCAAAAATTAACTTAAACTGTTAGATAGACGTAAATTGTATTTTATATAATACATATAAAATTATGCAATTTTAATTTAAAATAAATATTAAACTCATTGCCGCCTTTTACACATGTTTTAAATTAATAATATCTAATATCAAATCCATACATTTTGAAAACAAAAAGTTCTTACACAACTTTATTTTAGCTAATGGTTTTTTCACATATTATAATTTTTTTTCAAAACATCTAAATTGATAATTTTTTAAAAATATATATTTTTTAATTTTATAAAATTACAATAATACATATATACATATATATTCAATTATCGTTGATGAAGGATATTTGTTCTTTTTTAAAAAAATTATTCAATAAGTAACAATTCCAAATGCAGTCTCCTTAATTGAAATCATAATTGATCTGAATTTAACAATATAATAAGCAGGAGAAACGATAAAACAAGTCCATGCATTTGATCAGACTCGTAATTAGTTAAATAATAAATTAAATATATAAAAAGAAATAAAAAATTTTTAGTTGGGTATTATTAGAATTGAAGAAAATAATTAATTATTTTCTAATAAACTTGGAATATCAATGATATAAAAAAAATTATATGCAAAAATAAAAAAAAAGGTAAGAAAATTAATTATGGTAAGTGATCTAATATTGGAAAGTCAAGCTTTCCATATTCTTTTGGTTGCCATTCACTTGATATTCTTTTGGATTATTTTTATTGGAAAGAAAAAGAAAAAGGAAAATAGAAAAAGGAAAAAGGTATAAATTGCGTGTGGAATTGTCATTTTCCGCTCCGGCCAGCCAAAGCGCATAGGCCCACTCAATAATTCGCTCAATTTCAGTCTCCCCCAGGAAACCGACTTTCACTCGTTCTCGTTCTCTCCTCTCTCTTTCTCTCTGAGCTGATCAAATTTCGCGCATTTTGTGACACAACAGACACCGCAGTCGGAATCACACCCAAGTTCGAGAGAACCCGATCTTTCATGGGCCTTGACCTTGCTCTTCTTGGTCTCCTCCAATGGCCACACTTCTTCTTCTGATCCTCTACAGACTTCCCATTACTGGCCTTCACCTTCTCCTCATCTTCCTTCACTCCCTCTTATAATTCTCGCTCCCCTTACCGGTTCGACCGGTAAACCATCCTCCGTTCGTTTCCGGGGAAAATCCACAGTAGATCAAGGAAAATCCAAACCCGTCATCCTCTGATTTTCCTAGGTTCAATAATAGGAAGAACATCATCTTAGCAGTTCACATCTATTTCCTTTCATACATAACTCGTTCCTTGAAAATTACCAATCAATATTTGCTTTTGTTTTCCTCTTGGGGAAATAGCTTTTGCCTCTGGTTAGTCCCATAGCGAAAAGTTCGCGAGCTAAAGAGAAGAAGAAGGAATCCTTTTGAAGGCTGAGTTCCAGAAAAAACAGGAACCCTTCACTCAACTAAATCAATTGATTGGCAGGTATGTCTGTTGGTTTTACAATTCTTTTTAAAACAGATTTAACTATGAAAAAGACCGTATCAGAAAGTTTTTTCTTTTTAAATCTTCTTCTCTTTTCTTTTTCCCCCTTCTGTTAGTTTTCTGGGCAAACATACGGGAAATCACCATGGCATCGGTGTTCTTGTACCATGTGGTTGGCGATCTGACGGTGGGGAAGCCGGAGATGGTTGAATTCTACGAGACAGAGAGTGTGGAATCAGCTATTCGTGCAATCGGGGAGTCCACAGAATGTGGGATTCCTGTATGGAAGAAGAGATCGCATCCGGTTGTGATCGAGAACAGTGAAATGAGACAACAGAGATTTGTGGGCATACTCAATTCCCTTGATATTGTTGCTTTCTTGGCTACAACGGAATGTTTGGAGGATCAAGAGAAGGCCATGAAGACTCCTGTCTCGGAGGTTGTGTTGTCCAATAATGCTCTCCTGAGACAGGTTGATCCCGGGACAAGGTTAGCTCTGTCCTAACCTTGCATTCTTTTTGTCCTTTCAATTGTTGCATATAAGATTTCAATATGGCGGTTTATGAGCTTGCAGTTTGATATGATAAAATGTTGATATTAGGTTAGATAACTTGTATGATTCTGAAAACATGCACTTAGTTGTACAGTGGCAATATGCAGTTTTTTGTAGCCTGAGTATGGGTTACAGTGGCTGTAGATATGATGGGTAACCCTGTTGCTCCTTGTTGTTTTGTGTTGTTAATGACTTGTGTATGCATTTTCAGTTGAATGCATTATAGATGAAGGGCTTCTTTGGTTGTAGTTCCCATTCATCTCACTATGGCATGTAGATATCCAGACTCTTGAAATGACTTGTTATTTTGCCCCTTGGTCCTCTGTATGTTATGCATTGTGTTAGGTGTTCACAGTGAGTAGAGTGGGTTCGCTGAATTGCATTTTAGATTTATGCATTCTATTATGGTGCACCTTTTGTGCTTTAAAGAAGACATGTTCTATTTTATCAAGTTGTTTTTCTAGTTCTGGCATAGCTATGGCTTAAAGTTGGCAATAAATATAACCTTGAAAAAACTAACTGTAAATACCCTTCTCAAACTGCAATTTGCAAGTTTTAGTTGATTTTTACATAGATGGCATGTCTCTGATCTCTTGTCCTGTTGCTTGAAGTTTAATATACTTGTTCTTTCATCTTCAACTTGTCATTTTTTTCTTGAACTTGGCATGGCGTAGAGTTTGCAGAGTATTCTAGGACTGTTCAGATTATGCTTCCTATATACCAAATTGTTTATTCATGATAGGCAAAAGAAAAAAATAGGGCAAAGCAAAGTCATTATAACCAAGTAGAAGAAGATCATTTTTTGCAGAAAGCCACAATCTCCATCTTTGTAATATTGATCAGATACAAGTTTGTGCTGCCTGTAATTTGTTATCTTTTCTTTCTTCTTCTTCTTCTTTTTTTTTAATGTGCTGTTCTCCACTATAAACAAATGCTAATTTTTAAGAAACATAGAAAAATGAACATTTCCCTTTACTTCTTCTATTTATCTCTGACTTTTCTTAATATGATATATCTTGTGTGTGAAATAATCAGTTATCTAGCTGAAACCTTCTTTATAAAGAGGGTGCTAAGTGGCCACCCAGAAAATAAAGGTCCAGAAAATTGAGTATATATTTTGAGTTCCTCTAATGGTGACTGAAGGCATGCTGTGGTGCACAGTTTTGTGTTTGTCTGGACTTATATCTCTTTTTATGTGTTTTTCTACTTTAGCTTTCCTTGCAAGAACTTCTTATTGAATTTCTAAGAGCCTGGTTTTAATTGGTGGAAGTCAAAAGAAAGAATAAAAAGGACAATTTGAAGAAGATTTTAGCTATCAAATTCATCTATTAGAGATTTATATAGAAGAAATAAAGATGAAATCTTCCTGTGGAAAAAGGGAAATTTAGCAATATCAATTGATGTGTCCATTGAAGTTGTTGACCAAGATATCTAACTTGCTTCTTGGAATATTTTGATATTTTTCTCAACTGTGGATGTATCATGTAAGCTGATGCCTTAATGCCTAAATTTTGTGTTGCCATTGTATTCTTTATACTTGCATGGTTGTAAAGCATTTAATCCTCATTGGTTTAAGATTTTGGACTATCCATCTTTCTCAACCGTCATAGGGGCATTTTAATAAATAAATAAATAAATAAAACCTGTCATAGGAGCATCAAATTTAATTCTCGTTTTAAATTTTTTTTTTTGATCTTTTCTTCTATTTTCTATTTTCTTTTTTGTTTTTTATAGTTTGAAGGTTGCAATCTTGAGGATTTATTATTTATGTTTTAAGGACATTGATCCCATGTATGAACTATTAGCATGGAGCTTTTTATATGCTGCATACAATGCAAAGCATGTCGGTGCTTTGTCCATTACATCCTTGGTCTCACCCTTGTATCCTTCTTATTCTTCTTTGAGGAAGAAAAGATGGTTAATTATGAAGTATGACATAAATTCTGAGAGGGTCACTGGTAAGCAAGTGTGAACTTGTAGATCAGGTTCAGAGTTCGAATTCCTTAAGGTCACTGAGTTTGTTCTTAGTTGTTAAATTTAGAACATTGAGGAGGATGAGTCCTTCATCTGTTAGTCAAATTCCTCACCTTGGATACCTTGGTTATCAGGGGGGGAAAAAAAAAGGAAGTGTGACATAATAGATACCATGGAAAACCATGGTCATGTTTCAGTTCATGTTTACCTTAACATTATGCCTGTTGGCCTAATAGTTGAAGCTTTTTGCAGTAGAAGTCAATAGCGTTTTGGAGTTGATGAGCTGGCTTTTGGTAGAAGGTGTAGAACCTGTGAAAAGGAAATGTTAATTGTGAAAGATATACCAGAAAAGGAATGCTAATGCTGCTGAAAGTTTATTTTCTTTTGATACAAGACAAAAAATTCAAAAGAACGAAAGAAAAATGAAGTACTTTAGCAGATACTCTAGCACTATTGTCCATCATTAGCATGAGAATTGTTCATCATATTAATATTATTGTAGTTTAAGGGTTTTTTTTTTTTATGCAGTTTTTAAGCACTCATAGCTGCTTTCTTTAAAACTTGTGTTATAAGACTAATGAGAGGCTGAAATTTCTGATAAACCTCCAGTGAAGAGAGTAAATTTTGTAGGAGAGTTAGGAGAGGGAAATTGAAGGAGGGCAGCTGGCTGGCTAGACTGAGTTGGGGGAATCATGTAGGACATAATGAGCAAAAGACAGACCTCACATCTCAAATAGCATTACCAAATGAGATGTTTGTTTGCAAAATATTCTGAATTTATCGAATTTGCATAAATATTATGAATGGTCTTTTGCTAAACACTGAGGTGCCCTGAATATTTTTAGGCACTGATCTCACAGGAAGAAAGGGTATATAACTGTAATCACAAGAGAAAAACCAAGAATCCTGAATATTCGTTATGTTCTTTTTCCTAATTTTCTAACCTATAATTTAAAATAGATCTACCTAAAATGCTTAAGTGGTGTTTCATTCTGCACTTCCTTGAATTGAATTTAACTTTGACTAGTGAGATTGAAGGTACGACTTGGAAAGGTCAAAATGCAAGGCACATGAATTTTCTTTAGGGATCCAAGTATCATTGATTAGGTTGACCTTACCACTTAATGAGATAGTGACTAGTAACTCGAGGTGAAAGTTTCAAGTAATTTATCATCATGCAGCCTTTATCTCATTTGTATGTTCGGTTGAAGATGTGGTTTTGAGCAATTGGCTGTCTACCGAAATACTGGAGGATGAAGAAGGAAGCTAAAAAGTGTCTCAGCAAGTTGATAAATTCTCCGCTTTAAGAGTAAGTTCACGTTCATATGATCATAAAAATCACAAAACTGTGAATTAGGTCCAAGTTTACAAAGGATGGAAAATGAGCCCATTGTCTAGCATGCTATTTCTTTTTAAGAGTGTTCAAATTAACATTCAAGATGGGTAGGAATCATGACATAATCACCTGTATTGAATCCCTTACCAATGATGCAGATGAGCAAAAAGCCTTTTTTCCAACTGTGCAAGAACAAAAGAAGCGTGAATCCTTTTCTCGTCTTATTTGAGAATTGTATTGATAAGATGAATCAGTTTAATGAAATTGTGAAAGATGTGAGTTTGAGTGTAATGTCTGATGGAATGTTATGTGTAAATGACTGGACATGCTGCTACCTTGTGCTGCGATGCGTCCTGTGCTGAAAGATAAGAGAAAGGAAAAGGAAAGACCAAATGCATATTCAAAGTGCAAGATCTCTAATCAGAGGAGGGTCTATTGTACTAACTTACTGGGGACAATAGATAAAGGATGGAAAGGACTTTGTGGACATAATTGATTGCTGTAAGCAATGGAGCAGTTTCTCTTGGGGAACTGATACAGAATGTTAGAGTTCAATGAGAGGAAAACAAGAATGAAAAAATATTAAGAAATTACTGTGGGGTACTGTAGCAGTATTTTAGTTAAAGTGTTGCCATTTTAGTTTTTGATCATTTTGTTTTATATGATGATAGAGATGAAATTTGTCTTAGAGTTAGGATTTTAATTATTGCTGGGGTTTTAGGGCTTTACTACTTGTAGATAAGACTTAAAAATTATTCTTGAGTTTTGGTCCCAAATAAAGTTAGCTCTTCACTTGTTTTTCTCGGTTAGCACCATTGAAGAGGTTTTGTTTCTCCAAAAGAAACTTAGCTTCTGGTAAACTGAAACGTGCAGCCATCTCACTGTCCTACTAACTACATCACCTTTATGACTTGATTTCTGTTTGAGTTAGATGAAAAGAGTAAAACACTGATTCTTGTTAAGTGATCTAGCAAACTGTTTACTTTTTTATTCCCTTCTCTGCTTATTATCATCACTAGTTAGCATATTGGGATTTTACTGGATGTGGGAATAATATTGTAGGGCCATTAGTTGTTCTCTTAGTTAATTTTCATTCCTTGGGGGTACTTGAAAATTGATGGTGGCTACAAACTTTCTTACCAAAAAGGGTTACCGAGGTCTAATATGCAACTGTTGCTTCTGTTTCCCTGAACTAGAGTCTTTTGGGGGTATTTTTGGCAAAAATAGAGTCAAGCAGCCTATATCATGTGCCTTTGGATTAAGGGTTTCTGAAGTAGATTTTAGATGAACTTTGGATCTAACACTTAGAATAAAAATAGAGGTCTACAAGGTCTTGTGATTCTTGTAGTCCAATTTGGTGTGGTAAGGTAGCAAAAAGGCGGGGAACCCTCCAGTGATGTGCACTCCCAGATGACAGCTACTCCATGGGCAGAAGGTGGTGAAGGGCGTAGAGAGTGTCTGATGATATGAACACCAAGTGTGCTGGATGAGCGGTGATGAAGTTTGTATCAGGGGCTCTAGATAATGCCTTTGGTGGGCTCAGAAACAGCCAGTGTGCAGTTCCCAGGGAGGATGGCTCAGCAGTTGAAGGAGTTTGGAGGTGGGAGGGGCAATATGATTAGGTCATCACCCATGGGCAGCGGCTGATTCTGACGATGGTGAAGGGGAAGAGGTGCAGTCTTGGGGCTTTAATCAGGGGGCAGTGTATTGTCCTGTTAAAGTAATAATAATGGGAAAGGCATATTGGTGGAGATCATGGAAGCTAAAATGCAAACACTGCAGAGTTTGTTAAGATAATGAAGCAAGGCTCCACCTGTGATAGAGGGGGCGAAGATCACCGAGATTGCAGATGAAGGTCCGCTACTTTATTGAAGATAGAGTAGTTGGCAGGAAGACAGTGGGAAGACACCAGGATTGCAGAAAAGAATAGCCAGTGGGGAGACTGCTGAGTAGATAGGCAGCTATGCAAGAAGACAGTGGGAAGACAGTAATGCCTGCAAAATATTATGATGTAGGATAAAGAGGAGAATGAGAAGGAATTAAGGATTTTGGAAAATTAGGGTTTTAGAAAGAACAAAAAAGGGGAAGGAAAGACCAAAGCGGGCCTCAGGCCTTGATCAGTGCTTCATCATAGTATAGCAGTGGGTTGGCTACTGAGTTCGAGATAGTGTAGTGTGAGGTAGACACTGATTTGGATGGAATGCAGTTGTATGAGAAATCAGTAGGATAAATTGCTGTTGGTGGTCTTTGAAAAGGTGATCGAGAATATGAACAGTATTTGCAAGATGGTAGTGAAGTGTTTTTGAGGGGCTTGAAGACTAGGCTTGTGATCTTTCTAATGAGATAGAAAGGAAGGAGGAACAATTGAACAAAGCCAGTAGCCAATCTTTTAGAAAGAGGGGGCAAGGTGACATTAATAAGGGGTCGAAGAGATTGACACTTAATGTATATGTGTGAAACAACAAAATTGGAGAGGAGGTTATAAATGCTGTAAAAGGGGATATGGGTTGATTTTTGTGGTTAAGATGTTTAGTGTATCGACACTTAATGTGTATGTGTGTTGGGGGCAGGGGCGGGGCCAAGGAAGTTTTTGTTGGAATAATGAGAAGAGGATGATAATTAAACATGTGCAATGGGAGGCGAATGTAAGTTGTATTTGTGAAACTAAGATAGGGAACTTGTGGTAGGTTGGTGAAGAGCATTTGGGACAAAGATTAATGAATGGAGTGTTCTACCGGCTTAAGGCAATTCGCGAGAGTCGTGGCTATTAGTTACGTAGAGCAATAAAGTGGTCGACTGTCCAAAATGTTGGGTGAGGGTGGAATTTTGTGTTCAAGATAAAGGAAGATGGATTAGAATGGTTGTTCATGATGATGTATGGTCATAGTGGGGGAGAGAGTACACATAAGTTCTGGGAAGGAGTTAAGAGGTGATGATGTCTCCCATGGGTGTTAAGAGGACTCTTCAAGATAGTGTTGTAGCTTACAAGAGATTGGGAATTGATCTTAGATGCCAAAGCACAAGGGAAATTCATTGCTTGGTTGCAAAGTTAGAGAAATTACTCATTTCTCTCTCTTTTGGGTTGTTTTTGGTCGGGGGGGGGGGGGGGGGGGGGGGGGGGGGGTGTTGGGCGTGAGCGCCTTTACTTAGGTCAAATGTTCAGGAGAATTTATTCTTCTTGAGGATTGCTCACTTTTTGTATCGAGACAGTGGGAAGAGAAAGTCCATAATGTGAGTCGTAGGCTTCTACATAAAATAATCTCATAGTAGTAGAGATGGATGGTATATACAGCGGACCTCTTCCATTCAGTTTTGAGAATGTGTGTCTTAAAGTGAAAAGAGGCAACTAATTGCTATGAAAGTGGTGGCAAGAAACTAAGGTGAGAAGGCATGCTAGCTTGGTTGTTATGCTAAAGAGTTAAAAAGTCGCTTATGGACGTGGAATAAGGAGCAACTTGACAATGTGAGAAGATAAAGAGAGAGCTTGAGGGATTTAATGGAAATGGATGAGAGGGAGATGAAAGGTGAGAGTTTGCGGCAGTCGAAAACTTAAAGAGTGGAAATTAACAAGGAATTGCTTGCAATATTTTGAATGGAGGAAGGTGAAAGTCCTAGGTTATTTGGTTAAAGGAAAGGGACCTAGGTGTTTTGTTCCTCAACTGAGTAGGCTAATGCACATGGAAGGAACAACTTTGTTAGAGCTATTAAAATTGATGGAAAAAGAGGTGGAGGGACGCGCAGAACAAAGGATAAAATTAGTGATTATTACAATCAACTATACAATCAGATAAGCAAAATGGAGATAGACACTTGATGTTTAGTGGGATAAACATGAAGCTACAACCATAGACTGAGAGATTGTTATTTTTTTTTTGGTTGGACGAAGAGGTGCATCTGACACTAATGGAAGGTGATAAGGGCAAAGCACCTGGTTCCGATGGCTTCACCATGGCTTTTCTTATAAGGCAATTTGAAAACTATTAAAGGTGAGATCTTGGGTCTTTTCTAATTGTTTCATTCTTGCGGGAAGTTGTTGGCTCATTGAACTTAACTTTTCTTGTGCTTAATTGCAAAAAAGATAAGAGTTTGCAGTATCAAAGACTTTTAATCAGTCGACTTAGTTAGAAGTATCAATAAGCTTTTGGTTAAAGTTTTGGCTATGAGACTTACTTTTTTGTGGTAGAGAAAGTGACAAGTCCTTATCAAAATGCTTTTTTGATGAGAACACAAATACTGACGCGACATTGATCGAGAATGAAGTTTTTTATACTCAACTACGAGAAGGGAAGAAGAGTGTGATATGTAAATTGCACATGGAGAAAGCTGATCATTACATGGTACTTAGTATTCTACAGGAGGAATAAGGTGGGATGTGGAAGCTATGGCTTAGTTGGATTAAGAAGAGCTTTTTTACTATGACTTTCCATTTTGGTGAATGGTGGCTTCATTGGGTTTTTGGAAATTGATTGGAGGCCGTCACTGAAGAAATTTTGTAACTTGGCTTATGTTCGTATTGATGATGGAAGCCTTTACCAAAATTCTTAGGAAGACAATGCAAAAGGGCTTATTTTTTAGAGAGGGGGGGGGGGGGGGGGGAAGGGTGGGGGAGTTTAGAGTTAGAAAGTTGGATGATAAATTGGAGCTGTCTTCTCTCTTTTTTGCTATCAAGTGAGACATTGAAGTAGCATATTATTAACTCGAGAAGCATTATGTTTTGCTTTAAAGTAGTTTAGGGCTTGAAGATGAACTTGGTTAAGAGCCAGATTATCCCTTTAGGAAAGGTGGATGACATGTACCTTACTAGTGTATTATGGTGTAAATGCAGTACTTAGGGTTGCCACTAAATTTAAGGAAACAACAATGTGGCATGCAGTTTTTTAGAGATTTGTAAAGAAGCTTGTAGGTTGAAAGAGACTTTACCTATTGAAGCGAAAGAGATCATACACTGATGAGAAGCACTCTTTTAAGCCTAGCACTCTGCTATTTGTCATTGTTTCTTATATCAAGGGATAGATCTTTGATTGAGCAAATGCATTGTTGACTCATCAAACAACAATTTCTATAGGGAGTAGTGAGTTTAAATACCATCCTATGAGATGGGAGCTTGTTAGACAACTCTTAGAGAAAGGAAGCTTTGGAATCAAGTGCTTTGCGGAAGCGGCTATAGAGGTTTATGGTGGAGAAGAATAACCTTTGGAGGAGAGTGGTAGAGACTAAATATGGGATGAGGGACTGTGGTTGAGTTACGGTGCTAGGGAAGAAAAGAAATATGGTGCTAGAATTTGGAAGGCTATTGGGAAAGGATTAGAGAGAGTTTGAAACATGTGTGGAGACTATTAGATTTTGACATTAGAGTGAGTGTGGAGATAGGCCTTTCAAGGAAGCTTTTCTGAGCATATACTTTCTTGCTTGTTATATGGAAGCATGAGTGAGTGACATATTCCAATGCAAGATAGTGGAGTGTCATGGGCAGTTGGTTTTTCAAGGGATGCTTGAAATTGGGAACTAGGATTACTTGGGCAGTTTTATGAGTAGCTTGTAAAGCTAATGTAGGTTAGGAAAACAATATTTTTTTTTGGAGGGGAGAGAGGAAAGAATTTTAGTCAAGTATTTCTTGAGGCAATTAAATATACTCAAAGTGACGATGCGGAATGGCTGCCGTGGAAATTGATTTGGAAGGTGAAAACTCTTCCCAAGGTGGCTTTCTTTGCATGGGTACTATCTTGTCTTGGGTGCAAACCTTTAACCCTTGACAAAACAAAAGGAGAAAAATCATTGTTAATTGGTGTTATTTGTGGAAAGAGTGAGAGGAGATGATCGATCATGTCTCAGTTTGGTGTAAATGGTCTCGATATGTGTGGGAGAATGTATTGGCCTTATTGGAGCGGAATTGGGTAATCTCTGGCTCAATGGTTGTTAAGATAAAAGCATGCACAAGTCTTCATGTCCTTGAACATCAGAAAAAGATAAAGACGTTGATTCCTTGTCACATTTGTTTTTTGGTTGGTGCAGGGCGAGAGGCTTTTGAAGGGATGGAAACATCTCTTGCTATGATTAAAGATAGGTGGATTAACGTTTTAAAACTATGGATAACAAGGGGTTTTTTGTAAATAAGGCGACTAGATGGAGCTTATAGATGTCCTAATCTCTAAATAACTAACAATACGTATACATGGGTGGTACCCTTAGTGCCTTTTGTAATTAATATGTACATTATATATTTCGGGCAAAATACATTTTCTACCCCTGAGGTTTAGTGCTTTTATACCATCCCCTTGTGGTTTAATTAAAGTTCCCCAATGACCTTATGTGGATTATTCCATTAGCAGTAGGGGATATGTTTTAAGTTCTTTTTAAAAATTCTCTTATTTTTGTTGTCTCTTTCACACTCTCCGACTTTGCTAAACAAATTCTATACAAGAATTTTTACATGAAAGTTTGAATAGATGTAAATAAAATTCCAAACTATCATGAGTATTTTCAAAAAAAATTTCCTTGGAATACTGTTTTTTATTTTTTAGACTACAAAAACTTAAAAAAAAATAAAAAATCATAAACAATAGAATACATATAACTTTTATATGAAAGTTTGCAGAAATATAACTAAAATTCTGGTATACCATGAGAAAAAAATTTCAAACATTTTTAAGTATTAAAAATATTTTTTATATCTTAATTCTGAAAACTATATATATAAATTGCTAAGAATTTTCACATGGAAGTATGCTCAAATGTATATAAAATTCCAATCTACTGCAAGAAGAAAATTTCAAAATTTTTGAGTACTAAAAGTATATATTTTTTGTTTTTTAGTATTGAAAAGAGAAATGAAAAGAGAGGAAGAAATGAGAAAAAAAAAAAAAAAAAACAAATTAAGAGTGCAACCACTTAGTGTAAATGAAGTCAATCACAGGGGACAATTGTGGGTTTTAAACCACAATGCGGAAAGTGTAAAAGCACTAAACTCCAAGGGTGGAAAATGTAATTTGTCCTTATTTTATTTTACATAATATATTATTCTGTTTCTAATTAAAACAAAAAGGTTGATGAAAAGTAAGTAGGTCTGGAGTTATTTTCTTGCATACATTCACGTAAGTTATAGTTTAGAGTTTCTACAAGAACTCATAATGTAAAAATGAGAAGTTGTGGACCATGTCCAGTTGGTTATGCTCAGTTATCCATGTGATGTATTTGATTCCTTCATCCAGTCATGTACAAGTTTGTGTTGAACTTCCAACTTGATGATAAGTACTGAGATTTAGTCCGATTAAAAAATAAAAAATAAAAACTGAGAATTTTGGTATACAGGCTGGTGGATCTAACTGGCCACAAATGCAATGAGCAATGGGCTTTTGTCTGTAACTGATGAGCAAATAGGCATTTGTGGATAGTTATTGTTGATGGCTGTTGTTTGGCTACTTTTTATTAGTATTTGCTTGGATGCAGCTGCATGTGCATTCATTTGTTTGATTTTTTACATTATTTCAGTTAAATCTTGATGCAGATTAAGCTACTGTAATTTTGTGAGTGATTTTATCTGTTGTTTAGTCTGGCTCAGTAACTGTTAAATTTACTGTTCCATTTCAGATGTTAAACATGCATGCAGCTCATAGGCTTGGACATGGATGCGATGTCCCATGTATGCCTTTTCTTCTTTTATTACTCATCTTGCCCCGTGTGACTGGAATAGTTCAATTAGTCATTGGATTGTTGATCATCCATGAACACCTTACACTCTTTTTGATTGATCCTCTTTGCAGATATTCAGATAAGTAAATTAATTAAACCATTTTTCTTTTTTTAGGGTGGTTGAGGTGGGGTAAGTGATTTAGCTTTGACCAACTGTAGTTTACTCTACAATTCCAGATAAAAAATGCCTGCAACTGAGTGGTTTGGGCATAACATGGGTGTCACCTTTGTACTTTTGTATTGATTAAGCCTCATCAAAACTGGAATTTGGCTGGTGTATTTATTTTTAAAGTTTATTTGATCCTTTTCCAGAGGACTCAATGTTGTCAGATCTGGTTCATATTCAAGTTATGTCTATATGTGAACAAGGAAAATCTTGTCTAAGTTTGAGGTATTCTTGGTGAAGTTTGATGCTGTTATGATGGACACATACAATATAATTGATACAGCTATGTCTCACTACATGATTTGTAGTTTAGAAGAAATTGTGTTAGGATCAGCGACATATATGTGAAAAGTACACATGCCCGTCTACTAAAATGAGAAAGCTTGGTGGTGGCTTATGTTAAAGCGTTAATCCCCTCGTGGTTTGGTGGAAGAGAACATAGGTTTAGTCTTTATTGTATGCTTGTGATACAATTCTCGGCTGACATCAGCTTTAAATCACCATGCCTTCTGTGGAGCTGTGATTAGGCCATAGCTTAAGATGTTCTTAAGGTAGTGCCTAGAGATTTCCCAAGTAGTATATGCACGACTTGGGGCTCTCTAGCGTGCTAATACATTGGTGTTCAATTAAAGATTGTGGCAGTTTAATTGCTCTCTCATTTTCTTTGCTCTTCACTTCTACTTCCTCCCTCCTACCCTACTACAAACAGGGGGAGAGATGATTTTTAGAAAGGAAAAAAAGATTTCCATGCATGCTTCACTGGTTTGCAAAATCATTTCAAGTATTAATTTCCCAGTTTGATGAAATGAATCAGCCGTATGCTAGACTCATCCACCTTGCTCATATAACTATTCTATTATCCTTCTGGGGTTCCAATCAGGTGTCCCTCCTAAGGATTTCATCCTGATCTGTTTTGTTCTTGTGCAAGATTGATAGATGCACTGGAGATGATGAAGCAAGGTGTGAGGCGACTTCTTGTTCCAAAGAGCATGATGTGGAAAGGCATGAGCAAGAGATTCTCAATTCTCTATAATGGGAGGTGGCTGAAGAACATTGATACTTCCAGTGGCAGTAGCAATAATCTATCTGCCAACATCAACCGACCTTCTTCTTCAACTGCTCCCAGCCAGGGTAAGTTTTGTTGTCTTTCAAGAGAAGATGTCATCCGTTTCCTCATTGGTTGCCTTGGTGCTCTTGCTCCACTACCTCTCTCATCTATCTCTTCCCTTGGAGCCATTAACCCAAACTACAACTGGATTGAAGCCTCTCTGCCAGCCTTTGAAGCTACTAGTAAGCCACGTGGGGACCCCAGTGCAATTGCTGTTGTTGAGCTGCATCCGGATAATCAGTATAAAATTATAGGAGAAATCTCAGCCTCCAAGCTTTGGAAATGTGATTATTTGGCTGCTGCTTGGGCTTTAGCTAATCTTTCAGCAGGGCAATTTGTAATGGGAGTCGAGGATAATATGGCCTCAAGATCATTTCCTGATTTTTCAGTTAATTCAGCAGTTGGACAAAACAATGTAGCAAACGGGGTTGGATCAACAAGGCCAAGGAAGTTCAGTAGTAGAAGCATTGGGTTTAATCCAGCAAGTGCAAGCTTTACCGTTGGCAGGAGTATGTATAGGGGCAGAAGTGCACCTTTGACATGTAAAATTACGAGCTCATTAGCGGCAGTCATGGCTCAAATGCTTTCTCACAGGGCAACCCATGTTTGGGTGACTGAGGATGAAAGTGATGATGTTTTGGTTGGAGTAGTTGGGTACGCAGATATACTGGTTGCCGTGACTAAACAGCCTTCCTCCTTTATTCCTTCAAATCGGTCTTGTGAAGGTTTTGGAGCTGAAATTCAAAATTGATTATTATTATTATTTTTTATTTTTCTTTAGTTTGTTCTATGAGACTCCCTTTTTGCATCTATATGCTGCTCTGGATCTTCTTAAGCTTTTGAACCTTTGGCGTGGGAAGAGTCTTCAGATATTAGGATATTTTATGAGGAATGTGGCAGAAAACTTTTGCCTGGTCTTGGGACTCCTTCAAGTATTAATTGCTTGTATAATGTTGCAATAAGTTGAATGAGATTATGCAGTTTGTGCAAAGTTGAGGTTAATTTTAATGCGAAAAAAATTAAAAGCTACAAAGAAATGTTAAAACAGTAACTGATAATGGCGCGTTTGTTTCAAGGATCAAGTCTGGCTATTTAAACACTCCTTGAATAACAGCTGACAAGGCCTTTGAGTATCATAAAGAAGAGAGCAAAAGAATGAGTAAATCCATGCAATGGGATACCTGAATCGGAGTTCTCATAGTAATTTGACAGCTTATGAATGAATAATAATGTCGTAATGCCATAGCGACATGTCAATTTGAAGAATCCTTTTCAATTATTAACCATTTCATTTCATGCAGTCTTTCAAATGGAGGTCAGAATTAATGGTTAATTATGAGTCTATCTAGTAGTGGTTTATGAATCACAGAGCAAGTGTTACTGGCTTGAATGGATTAGCATAATGGAACAAGTAGAGTTTACACAGTGAATCATGAATCTTGTTAGTAGTTTAGATGGATTAACATGAGTGAATTTTTTATTAACTTATTTTTTTATTTTTTAAAAATAATAATACGTGATAATTTTATAAAATAAATTATTAAAATTTGAACAAATGAAATTGACCCGTGAAGCAAAAGCCAAATGGCAGTGCTGACTAGGGTATGTTATTTGAGGGTTCAGCTACCACATTTTCCGGCATCACAACATATTCAACATCGTTATAATTAAAATAGATATTTGTGCACCAGCCCTTTGGCTCCTTGGGTTTTCAACACGTGGAACACTAAATGTGGTAGCGCTGTGTCCTTTAACGGAAGCCCGAGATGATACGAGATATCTTAGTGCTTTAAACTTAGTGCACTTGATCTTCTTTGTCCTGCATGTTAAAAGAGCTTTGAACTGAAGCCTTTATTTCTGTGGTATTAGGAAGAGAGCATGAGAATATTCAGACAGTCTACTTGAAGATATGATATGAGATGCCCTTTGGAAAAGGAGGAGTAATAATAAGTTATTCCCTTCACAAATGCACCCCTCAAGCTTTACAAATTGGCAGATTGGTAATTCACCAATTTACAGTATTGACCTAAAAGATCATATTCCTCAAGTTATACACATTACAATTCCTTGGTTCTCACAATTCTCTCCCTCTCTTTTATTATCTTTTTTTTTCTTTTTTGTGTGATTCTAAATTTCTCATAAGAAAAGAAATATTCAAAACCAATATTCTCTCCTCAATTATTCATCAAAAACTATCGCATCCTAGTCTCTTGAGTTAGATACAATGACCTCTCAAGATGATAAGATCATATCTTCATAAAGAAATCTCCTAAGTAGATGTGTGGAGCACAAAAATAAGTTACCTATTGATTCTATAAAGATAACAGTGGTGTTATCATTTTTTTTTCTTTTCAGAATAAGCTTGCCAATCACTTTGGGCAATCCTAACATGCCAACACGTATGGAAGTCTTCAAGAAGATATTTTGAGAGAAAATTACTTTCAAAAAGTAAGGTGCTTATAATTATTATTTTTACTATTATTTTAATTATAAAAAAAATGATTAGAATCTATATAATTTTAAAATCACGAGATCTTCATACATACTATATTATTGATTTTTTTATAATTTGAAAAGTATACTATGAAAGATATCTTTACAAAATTTTGTTTTACATTAAAAATTTTAAATTTACTCAATTAGATGTTCTCGACTGCAATAATATAACAACTTACTTAAAAATCTTAATCACACGAGCAATTTAGGTGAGACGTGATACTTCATGCCACTTAAGTACATGATATCTTCCCTTTTTTAAGCTTATGAATACATCACAAAAAAATATTACTTATTGATGTTATTTTTATTAATAATCAAATTCGTTAATATATGTACATAAATGGTGATAGATTTTTCAGTCTGTCATTGAATGTATAATTAATATCACATTCATTATTATGTGTCATACATATACTGACTGTTTTTTCTATTTTTCATTAAAAGTGAAAGTATATATTAATAAATGACTATTTGGGTTATTAATTTTTTGTATATAATGATGGTTATTACCAGCCCATTTGTAAAAGTTTTACTTTTAGTGACGGTTTTTATGTTTATCAGTAAATGTCTAGTCCATATTGATGGATAGCTTTGTGCGTCACTAATTATCTCACTTATACTGATAAAATTTTTTCTTTTCATCAGCAAATCCTTAGTATTTATTAATGATCATCTTCATCTGTCATTAAATATCTGATGTATGCTAACGATTATTTATTTACCGTAAGTAAATGTTTCACTTACGATGCATATTTTCGTTTGTTAATCAATGCATACTTATACTAATGAATATTTTTATGCATCATTAAATTTTCAATATATATTGATGGATTTTTTTTAGGCAATCGTTACTAAATGTTTCACATATACTGACAAATGTTTTATTTTGTTAGTAAATGTTTACTTATATTGAAAGATATTTTTATGTGTTATTAAATATTTTAAAAATTTTCAAATCTAAATCTGTTGTACTAAATTTAGTTTAAATAATTCTTATGGATAATAAATAAATAAATAAAGGTGTGGTGTAAATTGAACCAAATTGAAACATAATATGTACAATTAATCCAATGGATAATTCAAGACATAAAATAAAGAATGATTTTAATTTAGTTTTTTTACTATTTACTCTGGAATAAATAAATGACTTTTTTACAAAATAATTGATCATGTTCCTTTTTTAATGTTAAATTTTTATTATCATAAAAGATTATCAAGTGATGTTTATTCATACAATCGAATATATTTTACTAATTAATCACATATCATTATAATTAATTTGTTAATTTCCTTATTATCTCAAAGGATTACCAATTAATATTACAAACAATGAGATGTTTGATATCCTGACCATTCAAAGCTTAAATTATAAATTATCATTAGAATAAAATAACAAAAATCTTTTAAATTTTATTAAATTTTTTAATTATAATATTGCAATTGACTAGTGACAAAATTATGCTACACTCGACAATGATGTAGTGCCAGTTCACCACCATTATCATAAAATTAATTTTTTGATTATATTTTTTTCTTTTTTAATGAAGAGCCGAGTAGGCCTTTGTGATTAAACTTAAACGAAAACATCAATATGTGTATATATATATATATACACACACACACAGACATGCACACAAACATGCGAACAAAAGCTTGATAAATATCATTTTTATAAAAATAATATAGTAAGAAAAATATTTGGTAAATATCATTTAAAACCTTAAATTTTATCATCTCATTCCAATCAAACTTTGGCTTTCAAAACGTATTCAAATACACTTTAATCTATTGATTTTTTTTAATTAAATCTTAACTCAAAATAATTATGAAAAATTAATAATTTTTTATTATTAAAATGGTATAAAAAACTATTCAAATAGATTTTACACTTTATTTTGATTTTATTTTTTAAAATTAAAAAAAAATTAACTAACTAATTATTTCTTAAAAAATTTTCAAATTTTTGATATTATATTTTTTAATATATATATATTTTTAGTACTCAAAAAATTTTAGATTTTTTTTATAATGATAGCTTGAATTGTTTTTCATATATAAAAAATTATAAGTTAAAATTATTATTAAATATTTCTAACTTGAATATCTTTAATATTTAAATTTTTAATAAGGTTCAATTTTGGTCAAAATTAAATTATTATGGTTTACTTGGATACTTTTCAAAAGTAAAGGTTTGATTTGAGAAAGATAATAAAATTTAGGGTTTAAAATAATACTTAAAATTTTTTTAATATATTAAACTATGAATAATAGGTATATGATGTGTCTCTTTCATAACGTGGCACTAAAGAAAACATTACAATTGTGATTTTGAAGCTAAAAGGAACATTTAATAAATATATATACTCTAAAACCAAAATTGTTTTGCGTCTTATCATTTCTCTAGAAAAGAAAAGTGTTGGATTTTTTAAAGGAAAAAAATATTAAGAAAAAAAGGAATTGCTGTGTAAAGTTCTGTTTTTTATTAAACTGATGAAGACTTTAAATACAGCTAAAATTCAAAAACTGAAATACGTGAAAACAGCAACTACTTACGTTTTCAGTTTAACTACTTCCTAAAAATCTGAAACTACTGCTGACTAAGTTATTTGAATCATTCAAACAACACTAAGTAAGACATCAAATTTATTTAAAATAAAAGACAACTAATAAATTCCAGCATGGATGAAATCTGCAGCAACTAAAGTACAGCTTCAACACTCCTCCTTACTTTGGTTGCTGCAAACTCCAAGTTTTTCTCTGAGAAATTCAAACTTGCTTCTTGGTAAAGGCTTCGTGAATATATCGGCAAGTTGCAATTCAGTTTTGCAATAAGTCAAGCAAACTGTACCTTCTTTCTGCACTTCTCGAAGGAAAAATAATTTAATGTTGAAATGCTTGGTTTTTCCATGAAAAACAGGATTGTTTGAAATCGAAATAGCAGCTTGATTATCAACAAACACTTCAGTACATCCCTCTTGCTTCATTTTTAAATCTACCAACACTTTTTTGAGCCATAAAGCTTGATTCACAGCAGCATTAGCAGCAACGAATTCAGCTTCTGCCGTAGACTGTGCCACTGTATCTTGCTTTTTACAGCTCCATGAGAATACACTTGAACCAAGCAAGAAACAGTATCCTGAAGTGCTATTCAAATCATCAAGAGAGCCTCCCCAATCACTATCGGAATATCCTTGCAAAACACAATTCTGACTTTTGCAAAATTTAATTCCAAAACTCAAAGTCCCTTTCACATATCTCAGGACTCTTTTAGCAGCAGTAAGATGAGTTTCATTTGCACAATTGGTAAATCTAGATAGTAGACTTACTGAATGTAAGATATCAGGCCTAGTAGCCGTCAAGTACATTAAACAACCAACTAGACTTCTGTAAAATGTTTCATCAACTGGTTCAGCTTCATCTTCTTTGCTCAACTTCTCCTTCTGGCACATTGGAGTATCTACTCTCTTGTATTCATCCATTTTGAATTTTTTCAGGATTTCCTTCGCATACTTTTGTTGACAGATGAACACTTCTCCAGGTTTCTGCTTTATTTCCATTCCCAAAAAGTATGCCATTTCCCCCAAATCTGTCATCTCAAAAATTTGTTTCATATCTTTCTTGAACATTTTCACCATCTCTTCATTACTTCCAGTGACCAACAGATCATCCACATACAATGAAACAACAATAAAATTGATTTCATCACCTTTAATGTATAGGGTAGCTTCATTAAGACTTCTGTTGAAACCCAGTTTCATCAAATACTCATCAATTCTGCTGTACCATGCTCTTGGGGCCTGTTTCAGACCATACAGGGCCTTCTTGAGCAAGCACACATCATCTTCTTGCCCTTTCACAGCGAAGCCTTCCGGTTGCTCGACATAAATCTCTTCCTCCAAAAAACCATTTAGGAATGCTGACTTGACATCAAGTTGATATACTTTCCAATTCTTTTGTGCAGCTATCACAAGCAACAACCTGATTGTGTCTAATCTGGCAACAGGAGCAAATGTGTCAGAAAAATCAACACCAAAAATTTGAGCATACCCTTTTACAACAAGCCTAGCTTTATGCTTGTTGATTGAACCATCAGGATTTAACTTGGTTCTAAATACCCACTTCACTCCAATCACTTTTCTATTTTTGGGTCTTTTCACCAGCCTCCATGTTTCATTTTTTTCAATCATTAACAGCTCTTCTTTCATTGCTGTAGTCCATTTTGGATCCTTCTCTGCTTCCCAAAAATCTGTTGGTTCAAGCACAGCAACATTGCATCTTTGATAAATATCAGAAAGTGATCGCATACCTCTAATTGGAATGTCATCAACCAGCTCATCTTGATCAAGTTGATTTTTTAAAACTTGACCAAGACATTCAACTCCTTGTTTTTTATCCCAATCCCACTCATCATTCTCCATGAAATGCACATCTCTACTTATCAAAATTTTCTTGGTGTTTGGTTGGAAAATTCTGTAAGCTTTAGAGACCAAGCTGTACCCGACAAAGATTCCAGCTTCTGCCTTTTTATCCAACTTATCCCGTTTTGTCTGAGGAATATAAACAAAACACAAGCAACCAAATACTTTGAGATTTTTTAGAGAGGGTTTAAAACCATACCAGGCTTCATACGGAGTTTTTTCTAAGACAGCTTTGGTAGGAAGTCGATTAAGAAGGAATACGGCCGTATATGCGGCCTCTGCCCAGTACTCCTTTGGCAAATTCTTCTCAAACATCAAACATCTCGCCATCTCCATTATGGTGCGGTTCTTTCTCTCGCTGACTCCATTCTGTTGTGGAGTGTATGGAGCAGTGAGTTGATGTTCTATCCCTACTTCTTCACAAAATTGGTTAAATTGATTGTAGGTGTACTCCTTGCCATTGTCAGATCTTAAAACTTGTATTTTGTGACCACTTTGTGTTTCAATCCATTGCTTGAATTTCCAAAAAACACCAGCAACATCTGACTTGAATTTAAGAAAATAGATCCAACACATTCTGGAGAAATCATCAATAAATATCAAAAAATACCTGCTGTCATTGAGAGATGTTGTGCTGTGAGGTCCAGCCACATCCGTATGAATCAATTGCAGCTTCTCAGTAGCTCTCCAGGTTGATTGCTTGAATGGAAGTCTTGATTGCTTTCCTTGTTGACAAGCTTTACAGTCTGGAATTTCAGATTCAAGACAAGGGAGACCTTGAACCAATTCCATTCTCTGCAAGTTGACAATAGCTTTCTGATTGAAATGTCCCAGCCTCTTGTGCTAAATTTCTGAATGGACGTTTGCTGCAGGAAACGCTGCTTGCTCCTCCTCCAATGGATCAAGTGCAAAACTTTTTCCATTCATTTTAACTTTGAATACATCATTATCATTTGCATCTTTGATCAAACATTGATTACTTTCAAATATAACTTTGAAACCTTTTTTAATCAACTGGCCAACACTCAACAAATTTTGACTGATACTAGGCACAAATAAAACATCTTTGATAAATTTTGTACCTGAAATACTTTCAATTGCCACTGTGCCTTTTCCTTTGACTGCAATTTTTTCTCCATTGCCAATCGTCACTTTAGAAACAACAGAAGTATCCAATTCCTTGAAGAGATCACGATCAAATGTCATATGATTAGTGCAACCGCTGTCAATTAGCCACTTCTCATTTGAATTAGAGGCTGCAAAGCAAGTGGCTACAAAAAGCTGCTCCTCTTCTGCATCAGCAACTTGAGCAACATTCTTTTGCTGCACATTCTCTTGCGTCACCATCTTTTGTTGACTGTTGCTTTTGCAGATTTTTTGATGATGCCCCATTTTCAAGCATTTTTCACATTGCTGGTCTGGTTTTCTCCAACACTTCCATGGTGGATGATTTTCTCTTCCACAATGTTTACATGGAGAGAAATAAGACTTTGTTCCCATATTCGTATTTGGAGAATCAAAACCTGAATTTCCTTTCTTATAGCTTTCAAATTTCTTTCCTTTTCCCCCATAACTCGAGCCAGCCTTCGCAGCTAATGCACCTTCGACAGACCCTTCGGACCTCATCATCCTTCTCTGTTCTTGTGCCTGCAATGCATTCATCAATGCTGCCAAACTAATTTTTGACAGATCTTTAGAGTTTTCTAAGGAAGCAATTGTAGCTTCAAACCTCTCAGGAATGGTTACAAGGACTTTTTGAACTATTCTAGAATCAGGAAATTCAGATCCAAGTAATCTTACTTGATTTGCTATTCTGAGCAGCTTGCCAAAATATTCCTTCACCGTCTCTAATTCCTTCATTTGTTGGACCTCGAACTCCCTGATCAGGTTTAGAACTTTCATTCCTTTAATTCTTTCATCTCCTTCATACTTCTCTTTCAAGAAATTCCAAACTTCAAACGCTGATTTCATCGGCATGATTCTGAGAAAAATATCAGAAGAAACAGCAGCAAATAATGAAGCTCTCGCCTTGGATTTTTTTGATTTCTTCTCCTTATGTGACTTGATCTGCGCCATTGTTGGATTTGCAGGCAGTGGGAGAACTTCATAATCCTCCTCCATAGCTTCCCACAGATCGTTTGCCTCCAGATGAGCCTCCATCTTCGCTGCCCACACATGATAACCTTCGCCATCAAACATTGGTGGTGCCAATGCCGTGAATGGTGTTTCAGCATCCATTGATTAAGAAACAGGTCCCTTAAAGAAGAGGGCTCTGATACCAATTTGTTGGATTTTTTAAAGGAAAAGAAATATTAAGAAAAAAAAGGAATTGCTGTGTAAAGTTTTGTTTTTTATTGAACTGATGAAGACTTTAAATACAGTTAAAATTCAAAAACTGAAATACGTGAAAACAGCAACTACTTACGTTTTCAATTTAACTACTTCCTAAAAATCTGAAACTACTGCTGACTAAGTTATTTGAATCATTCAAACAACACTAAGTAAGACATCAAATTTATTTAAAATAAAAGACAGCTAATAAATTCCAGCATGGATGAAATCTGCAGCAACTAAAGTACAGCTTCAACAAAAAGAAATGGCCCTAACAAAGAAAAGAAAAATCAAGGTTATCAAAATCACTACAAGTGGTTTCAGTTTTCCTCCCATTGTATTTTAAGCCTTAGATCTCATAAGGACCGATTATTTCTTATTCTTTCTTGTTGACCTTCTCACTCTTTATTTGTCTATCCATATCTAATGTTGTATTGGGTTATGTCTTTCTTTTTTCATTGTTATAATTTTTTGTATATTTTAATTAGAATTTGATTGATTTAGTTGGATGTGAGAGTTCAAAAATTGAAATAATTGGGCTTTAAAAGGAAGAAGAGGTCTTGCATAAACAAGAGTCTTCTAACTCTTGGAACTATTGTCTTTAAGCATATTATTTATTATTTACTTATTAGTTTGTCTTCTAATGAACATCACTTTTTTTAATTGAATCCTTCTTTCTTTCTTTTTTACTAAGCAATAACCTGGCCGGTTGATAATTTCATCATTTTCATAAAATTTATGAATTTGATGGGACAACTAATGTTCATGATTAGTTTGTCTTTGACATACTGTTGGCTTGCTTTGTTGAAAGGAAGTTTACACTTACACTTTTAACACCTTAGCTTTATGTATATACTTTTTAAGCTAATAATTTCGTTATGGTTGCAATGTGAAGGTAATAGGAAAAATGAGTGAGGCAAGGCATTTCATGTTCTATATTAAGACTCTAAGCTTACACATCTTATGCAATCTTCATTGTGAGAGCATGGGCATGTTTCGATGAGTGTGAAATATAACAAGCCTCACTTATTAATGAATGACTTTCAAACAAAAGATTCATACTATATTTGTGCGAAATCATGTATTTTATTTATGCATACAAGTTTGCAAGATGGTAGTTTGCATTTTTTATTGAACAAAACAAAAAGACTTCCATATGTGTTATGGCATGCCACTAATCACACTATTATATTTATAAATGTATACCATTGAGGTGTTATCATACATAATTGTTTTTTTAAAATATTTTGTTTTTTATATAGGGTGGAAACAACATATATGGAGGGGTTAAGGAAGATCGAAGGTCATTGACCATGACTAAAAGCTACAATGGACAAGATTTACATTTGATATATAATGAAAAGAAATTATCCCTGCTTGTTATTTGGTATAACTTTATGAATAATTTGTTATTGATTTGTCTTCTTTTAGAACAATTAAATATTTGTATCAGCTTGAAATTAGAATATTATATTAATAATGTTTTTATGTAATAATATTAACATTAATAGAATGGCTGTAACTAATGTTATGTGTAATTCGATAGTAAGTCTGTGATGTATGCAATGCAATGATTACAATACAAGATTAAAATTAAATACTAATTATCAATAAAAATATACATGGAGGGTTGTTTATAAAAACTAACAAATGAAACGGCCACCAATAAAAATTATGTGCATATATTGATGGACAAGATAATTCATCAATGAAACCTTGTACATATATTGATAAATATTTTTGTTCTTAAGTAAAAATCTTATACATATATTGACATACGAAAATCTTTGTTAGTAAAAAACTTTGTATATATAGTGACAAATGAAAGATTTCATCAATAAAACCGTATACATGTAGTAACAAAAAAAAAAATACTAGTAAAATATTTGCATATAGTGACAGATAAAAAATTTCACTGAATAGATGTAAAAACTGTCAGTAAACATTTAAGCGATAGAGCCTATACTAACGGTCAAAATGTCTATTGGTATAAGTATCTGTCTGTTAATATAGGTCATTTTGACTTACAATAATATTTTTTAATCTTTTAGTGATAATTTTTTATTTGTCGATAAATGACAGTTTTCTTGCAGTGATATATTCTTAGAAATACTACAAAGAGTCTTATATGATTCTTTTTTGGACAAATCCTTATGCATAATAAGATATTCTCTATAGTTAAGTGCACCACTTTTATAAATGACTTGATTGAAGAGGATATTATCAATTCTTTTTCCAAAGGAGTTACACATGTTAAATTATATCATATTTATGCTTATCTTTAGTTAAAATATATTAGTTTTATTTTTATATTTATTTGTAATCAAGATAGATTAGTTTTAGAGTACTTTAATTTCATTCAAACACTATTACACATAAACCTATATAATCACTAATTAGTGATGCATTATCACTAAGAAATAACAATAAAAATATCAATCATCTTCATTATTTTACATTATTATATAATCGTTACATGGTATCAGAGCCTCAATATTGATATTAAGACTAAACAGCCAAACTTTGTTGTTAGTAAGTTTGCTAGAGTTCAACTGATCAAGGTTGAGAAGATTTTAATAATTACTAGATTTGGACATAGCAAATGGGCTGATTTATGTGAGATAGATTCGGAGGGGAGAACTAAAAAGGTAGTTGATACCTCCTACGAGGTCATGAAGGACTTCAATGAGGATAGCACAACGTTAATTACCATATACAATATATTTTTCTTTATGAGATTAATGTAGTAAAGGATACCAATTTTCGAAGAATTTATTTTTATGAAATATAATATTTATTATGGGATTACCGCTTAAAAAAATTATTATTGTAACAATGAGTGCATAATATATGAGAGTGAGGATAATGAATTGAGAAGTTGCAAGTTTTGTAATCACTTATGGTATAAAAGATGAAAACCATGATTTGATTAACAAAAAGCACTAGTCTCATACAAGAAAATATAATATTTTTCCTCTTTATCCATGGTTGCAAGGATTATATGTATCGAGTATCATAGCTAACACCGCGAGATGACATGTAGAACATGAGGTTAAAGATAGTGTAATGCATTATTGCTCTAACTCTTACACTTAGATTCATTTTAATCAATTTCATTCATCCTTTAATGTTGTATGCATGAACATAAGGTCAAGATTGAGCACTGATAGGTTCTAACTTTTTAGTCAATCAGGATAATAATATTTTTTTATGGTTACTTATTATAATGCTATATAATTTGCCACCTTGGATATCCATGAAAGAAAAGTATATGTTTCTTAATTGTGATCATTCCTAATCTATTAAATCTTAAGAATAAGTTGGATGTTTACTTATAACCTCCCATAGCAAAGTTGTAAATGTTATGGGAGGTTGAATGTCGGCTTATAATGTCTAATGCAGTCAAAATGTTGTAATAAGAGCCACTTTACTGTAGACTATCACTGATTTCCCCACTTATTCTATGTTATATGGGTAGAGTACATAAGGAAAAATGACTTGCTTTACTACAAAGAAGATTTAGATACATTTACTCTTTTAAATGGACATAAGCTATCGTGGTTTTTAATAATCATTGTAAGTTTTTACTTGAAAGTCATCCATTTAAAAGAACAAAACATCATTCATTAAGAAAAAAAAAAAGTAAGAAGAGTAGCTCCTCATGTTAAGTTTGGGTATGAGTTGCTGTATGAGATCA
The DNA here is from genome assembly GCA_021397835.1 of Moringa oleifera. Lineage (NCBI taxonomy): Eukaryota > Viridiplantae > Streptophyta > Magnoliopsida > Brassicales > Moringaceae > Moringa > Moringa oleifera. The sequence goes on from JAJFZO010000094.1 coordinate 1,466,048, forward strand.
ACCGTTTGGAACTAATGAAGGTTACAAAAGTTGAATATGATCAAATAAACGCTCCAATTTGTACGACGTGCAATTTGAGAAAAACAAAAGCATATTTTGAGTTTACCTTATTGGAGTACCAATTTACTTTGACATAACCTCGATGTTTGCACACAAAGAAAAATATATTCAACAATGTGTTCAATATAATATTGAATGTGAAAGGAAAGACAAAGAATAATGTAAAATCATGAAAGGACTTGAAGGCATTTTACCAATGGCTTGCGTTGGCAAGAAATGCAAAAATTAGAGAATACTATAAAGTTTGTTACATGTTTGATAAGGTAAATAGAGAAGCACTATGTGAGTGGGTGGAGAATCTGAGATTTCTTAATGGATATGCATCAAATATGGCCAAGCATGTCAATATAGGAAAACATGTCATTCAGCATAAAGAGTCATGATTGTCATGTTTTTATGTAAAGATTACTACTTGTTACATTTTATGAACTATTTCCTTTTAACGTTTGGCAAATACTAATAGAGTTGAACAATTTTTTCAAAAACTTGATATTATCTATCATCAAGGTGAAGATATGGAGTGACTTCAGAATCTTCTTATAATTTTATGTAAGCTTGAGCATGTACTCCTACCAAGATTTTTTGACTCAATAGAATATCTTTTGGTGCATGTTTCCTATGAAGTAAAAGTTGTAGCTTCAATGTAGTATTGATGGATGTATCAATTTGAGAGGTATTGATCTTCCTCTCACTTAATTAATTAGTAGTTTCCATTATAATATTCTAATTTATTATATAAATTGCAATTGTCATTGTAGATACTTTTGAAAATTAAAACATGATGTCAAAAATAAAGTAAGAGTAAAGGTTTTCCAATGTAATCTAGTCTCATGGGCCCTTAGTAAATTTTAAAAATTGCTTGGTTAGGTTAATAATGATCAAGATATTATGCATCCCATAATTTATGCTTAACGAACTTATTTCTCTTATTATAATAAAAGTACCCTAATTAGGTTTGGGTAGATTAAAAGATATATACATGATGTTAATGTGAGACTAGAGAGGCCTTTGAGGTTTTGAGCCTTAGGTAGTGATATTTTTAACATATTTCTTACATAGATGCTTCAAATGATGGTTATCCTTAAAGAGGCAATTGAGATATAATTAACTTATCAAGGATTGATTAAAAGGAGCTCAAGTAAAATGGACTAAAAAAACACTAGGTGCCCTAGCTTTTTAGAGTTAATAATAATCTAGACGAAAACTCAAAACAATGATAAGATTGTCTTAGAATAGTGTGCAAAACTAGTACTTAGCTAGAGTCTACTGATAAACACTCCTCGTATGACATGACAACCCCTTACTTAAAAATATATTACTTACAGTCTATGCATTTGTTATGTAGAAAATCTTTGCCAATGATCTAGGATTATGCTTTTAGGGAACTCCTTGTTTAGAAAATCCATGCCAAGATCAAAGACTTCTTGTCTAGAGAGTCTTTAATTAAACATCAAGGGTTGCCTACTATAAAAATATACATATTTAAATGACGTAGATTATTAATTAAAGAATTACAATTTTTTCTTGTTATTCAAAATATAATGTCACATCAGTTATAAGTTATAAATAATAAAGTTAAGAGCTATAACGAATGTAAATGATCAAAAAATCAGATAAATAAGAATACATAGTTGTTCCTTTAAATGAAATGTTCCCTTTAAATGTAGATGATCAACCCCTTTGTTTTGTTGCCAATGATCTATGCCCTTAGTCTTTGTTTTTTTGCATGCCAGCATGCCAATATCCCATAGAATGCAAAAAAGCAAAGACTAAAGACATTCAAGATATTATTAATCTTCATCTTTGTCTACTAAACAAAAAGGGGAACCACAAGTGCTCAAAGATTTAGCATCTTTACCTAGTTAACTTAGCATCTATGTTGAATTATCACATTTTTTAACACTAAATTAATGGGAAGTAAATAGATTTTGATGACTAAATTAGTAGTAGTAAGATGTACCTCAAAGTAATCTTCGTCATCTTTATTTTCCTCATCCTCATAGTTGGGTTAGGAAGATTCCTTGATGATTTAGGAGAAAAACCATCAATTGAAAAAAAAATAAACATAAGAAAATAAATAAATAGATAAAAGTAAAGGAAAACATGAAAGTACCCTAAATTCATTAGGTTAGGAAGATTTTTCAATCATCTAAGAACTTTAAAAGCTTTAAAATTTCGAAAACTATGGATTATTGCTACACTAGTGAGTGTTGTCCCAAAATAAGCAACTCATGAGTAAGGTGGATTGGGTATACTAAAATTTTTACTTATATAGCAAAATTTCAAGCTTGTTTGCTAAGATCTAACAAACACATAAAAATATATTCACAAATATAAGTGCAAAAAGTACAAAGAATGGATAAAGAGAGCAAACACAAAGTTTAACGTGATCAACTAACCCTTGTCTATGTCCATAACTTCAAGCCATGATTAAAAATTTCATTATTTTTTTTTCTCAAATTAAAACTTGGTTATACCCCGACTAAGAACCTTTACAACAAGTTGAGTGATCACTTTATACCCAAAATCTCATAAAAAGATTTAATGGATTCACAACAAAAAACTCTCACATAATATAGATTTGAATATAACAAAGTTCAATATTTTTTAAAGGTTTGCTGAAACATAGATGATTTGAGTGAAATAGGTGATTTTAATGCAATATGATAAATAGAGAATGAGAGAGTAGTGTATTTTTGAATTTCAAAAAGCCTTTTATACTCTGGTTTTAAAATATGATTGGTACTCACACACACTTTTCTGAATCATCCCAACAAAAATTTTGCTCAAAAGACCAATAATACTGCTTTGAATTCAAGTGGTAGTACCTCTAAGGAAAAGCACACCCAGCAATACTAGATACATACACAATAATACTGCCTAATAATAGTATCGTTGATGTCAATAGTATCATCTCAACCAAGGCTTGTAGCACCATTTTCTCCTTTGGTAATATTGACCAATAGTAGTACCACTTCATATCGATAATACCGCTTCAATCAATAGCTTCCTTGGTAATACTACCCCTAAACTAGGATTGTTAGTTAGTGATAGTACTGCCCAATATCGATAAGATCACTCCCTTTCTTCTTAACACTACCATGCTATCTTATCTCCTAGATTATTTCTAACTTTTCTTAAAGATACTTCTATTAAGTTAGGATTAATTTAAAAACCTTTTATAGATTGTTTTTAAATATCTCTTATTAAAAACAAGAGTTTCAAGTTCAAGCTTATTTGGAAATGGATGCATGATGTGTGTGTGATCGTCCATCGAAATAAGTAGCCTGAGTATTATAATTAAAAGAGAAGTCTAACCTAACTTAGGATCTAGCTTTTTTTTCTTTATTTGTTCAATTTCTTGCGATGCTTGACTTTTTGCTCATAATTTGACTTCTTAAATATTTTGAATAATAACCATGTTAAATTAAGCATCAATGGCTTTTTATCATCAAAACGTAAGCCAATTATGGCACCATGGAACTAACAATGAGATCTTTAAATTGTAATTTAGATCTAATCACTACCATTGCGGTCTTAAGTCTTAAGGTGTTTTGTAGACATTAGAGAACTAGTTGGTGTATGCCTAACTACTTCCCAAAATCCAGTATGGTGTGTAATGAGATACAAGATTAATCAAGTGTTTACCTCAATAAAACAAGCTTTGATAGTAAACAATATTCTCTTCATATAATAAAGGTGATTTACATTCCCCTAAGGAAGGCATGCATGTCTCAGCTTCGTATTGATGTATATTTAACAAATTATATATGATTGTGATAAGAATAGAAGTAATACCACCTAGCTTTATATAAGTATTTTTAGAAAACATAAAAGCGTAAGAAAATAACAAAGAAAATGAAGTGCATTGTAAGAAAAGTAAAAATACAAAGAAATCTTATAATACTCCATGAGTTTGGGATGAGTTAAGTGGGTGGTGAAATGCAATGTCAAAACACGTGCTAAACCAAGAGAGAAGCAAAGAATCTAAGATTATAAGTAAAAGTATCTTCATAAAGACAAAGCATGTCATTGTGAGGATAACAAGCCCTATCACTATCTCAAAGAGGGTGGATTATGACTAAATAAAAATTTTGAATTTTCTTTGATAAGCTTTTATCATATTCATTAAAATTATGGATCTAATGTCCTTAGCAAAAAATCATTAGGATTCTAATGGTAAACAAAAAATAATAATACATTTTTCTTTATCAAAGAATGGGTTTTATGAGAGAGAAAGTGGAAAAGGCAAGAACAATTAGAGATTCTAGTTCATTTTTTTTTATCAAGCAATTAATAGTTCAAAATTACTTACTAAGGGGAATGCATGGATGGTCAGGATGAGACTATTCAAAATATGGGAGGAAAAAGTTAAAAGAACTCAACATGACCCATGTAATTATCGAGATACTAACTGTAACAAGATTTAGAACATTAAGGTACACATAAGTTATGTTGAAGAATGCTAATCCTTGAACTCCATAACATTTTCGCATAAGAACTCCAATTTTTTTTTTTTTTTTTGGGTACTAAATTAGATCTCCATAGCAAAGATTTTCAAGCAACCCATTGTTCTTGTCATTGTTCAAAAAGGGAGGAATAAGGCAATGTAATGGCATCAACAATCCTCAAACTATGTTTTTCATCTTCAAAGCTAATTAAATACATTCCTAATTAGCCAACCGAACAAGAATCCCAAACATCTTCCATATTTGACATTCTTTAAATGTGAAGAGATGTTAGGATAGAGTTTGTAAGCCCATCGAAGAAAATTTCATCATGAAAAAGCCAAGCAAAAATGAAATGCAACATCATGACATGGCATTCTAGTTATTAAAAATAATACATGAACTGACCATCCTAGGAGTTAAAAAGATTTGGCACCATAAACATTAAAGATTATAAGTTATTTGTTTATTGATTAAAGATTGACTAGCACTCAAGCATTTTAAAGATCTCTTAGTATAAATATAAAAAGAATTTATCATATAGGGCAGAAGTCTTTGGAGAACTAGTCAATGAAATGCCCTTATGTTTTTAAAAGGTTACATTTTCGAATAAAATATCAAGTTCTATCTTTATGATCCAAATATTTATCGTTCTTCATCTTTTTTATTTTTTCATTTCCTATTCTTTTATTAACCATTCACAACACTTCAAGTTCGGACCGACGTAATACCACAAGGTTAGCTTTAATAAAACATGGGTAGAGTTTGTATGACTATTTGTTTCTAGATAAAAACTACTTAAGAAATCGAATTTTAACCCCAACAAGTTCAAGAGTTTTGTTTAAAACCCTCATGTGAAGAGAGAATTTGATCACTTACAACATTGCTGGCTTCTCCGAAAACATTACCTTGTAATACAAGAACAACTTAATCGTTTACTATAACATATGCAAAAGCGAGGATAAAGGTGGCATATTTATTAAACTTACCAATTATCTAATGATGCTCCTAAAATCTCATGACTTGGACAAAAATGAGATAAACTCCATGGAGATGCTCTTCCATAATTTTTTTTAAAATAGACAATGCTTCTTTTAATCTCTCGAATACTTGCTGCTTAATCTTATCTTATTGACACGCAAGATAAGTTTGTCTAAAAGACTCTACATTATCTTTCATATCGACTAGCAATAGATAGTCTATAGTAGTTATAACGTGTAATTAACACTTAGATGTCTAATCCACATGAAGTTACACCATTCTTTGATTAATTTTCTTCATGGGATATCATTTTTTAGCACATGTAAGGGGGACCTCATAAGGTAAAATGAGCCTTTAGTAAGCCAAAAATTCTGTCTTTGTTTTTTTAGAAGTATATTGTAACACTCATAACATCCATATCAAAACACTAAGTCACTTGGCTAGCCAAAAACTAAAGCAATATAGTTGTCCACCACAGAAAAAACCACTAAAAATTTTCAATGAACTAACTCTTAGATACAAAAGAAGGATGTTATTACAGATGTAAAAATTGATAGCTCGATTCCAAGAGTTGGGATAGTTAAAGTAAGAGAACCTAAAACATGTCAGAAACATTTAAGTATTAATTATATAATTCTAAGTGAAGTAGTGAAATTACTTAACAACATGGCAAAGGCAAGCAATAACCTCAAATTTAAAAAAAAAAAATGTACCCATCAACCCATATTCTTCAAACTCCTTAATTACTAGCTTATATTTCGTCTTAATGATGCTTAACGGTCTGCCACATATTATAAGTACGAAGAACTATCAGAAAGGAGGATGGAAGATTAAGGTTAGTTTTTAAAAAATAAGAAACACCAACATTTAGATAATTTTAGTTTTCCTTAGGATGGTTAAGACTGTGGATAAAATAATTCAACTTTTTTTATATTATCATGAGTCTTTTGGGCCACATTTCTTAGAGTTTCAGATGGTCACTTATTTAAGTAAGGATCAAGACCATTCATAAGAACTATCATCAAACTTAACCGAATTGAATAAAATATTCAAACCTTTTAATTACAAATATTTTTTGGTAATTCTCCCAACATATGCCTTTTGGTGAAGAGTGAAATAATACCAACCCATTGTCTTATGATATATTTTTTTTAAATTGATAAAATTGAGCAAAGATGTTAACAATGAATTGATCAAGCTTAAACCTATAAACATTCATTAAACTCATGATGTACCATTAGTTGTTAGGTGGCAATTGACTAGCAGAACCTTACAAAATCTACCAAATCAATTTTTTTTTTTTTTTTAAAAAGCTTATCTTAGTTTCTACACAATCCTCATAGACAAAAAGTATATCATCTTAAAGATTATCTTTAGGGTGAGTAAGAAACAAAGACATATTATCTCGAATGTTGTGATTCTATTTAACAGCTTAAGTTATTCTAACCTAACCCTAAAAGAAACTTATTTCTAAAAATTAACAAGAAATGGATGGAATCTTTCAAAGAAAAATAATCTAACTTGAAAAAGAATGAAGAAATTAGGCAACAAACCTAGTACATTATAGGAACACAAAGACAAAGAAATGAGGTTTTTTGAAAGCGTGAGAATTAAAAGAAAAGAAATGAAGAAAAAAAGGAAATGCTTAAAAATTTAGACTCTTAAATAAAAATTATGCCATTATACATAAGACATTGAAGTAGAAGTAAAGACATTTAACTATCTTCACAACCAAAGCATTTTTTCGAGTTACAAGAATGCGTAACCAAAAAAAATGCTAAAGATTCAAAAATAAAAATCTAGCCTCACACATGACCATTATATACCTTTAACTTAAAATAAAAAGGTGTTAAGCGTCAACTTTTATTACAAATATTATTTGTCAACTCTCATTTAGTAGCTTTGAACATCCAACATCCATCATTAGCTTCTAGTATCTAATGCATATCATCAGCTTTCAACATCCAACATCTATGATCAGCTTCTAATATCATACATCAACTTCCACAATCCTACATTTTTCATCTACTTCTGGTATTTGACAACCATCATCAGCTTTCAATGTTTAGTATTCATCATTAGGTTTTAGGATCAATATTATTAGAAAGATTTTTGACCACAACATCACTTGATATCATTCTTATTCATTCTAATGGATGACTTCAAGTTTATTTATACCATAAAAGAATATCTAAATTGTACCCCCTTTAGGGGCTTTGGGTGTGGTAAAATATGGATTTAGCTTATCACTTAAGAAGGCTATTATAGGCCTAAAAAGGTCATTCTATGTTAGGTATCTTAAGGCCCTTGAAAAATTCAGTCTACACCATGTCATATCGGTATTTGAAAAATTCCCATCGGCTTATAAAATATTCCCAATTATCATTACTAAAAATTCGAAGAAAAAACTTAAGAATTTAATAACTATTACAATCAAGTCCAACCATGTTAGTCTAACGAATATGGAGGACACCAAATTTATGGTGAACACTCTAGTCGGTGTAAATAGAAAATCTTAGTTATGTTTAACATATAACTCAACCTACTATTGTTACATTGCAAGAATATTTATTGGGGCAAGCATATATAAGAACATCTTCTAACTCAAAATTTTCAAACTTTATTTATTACAATTTATAAGACCATTCACTTCTAATAAATCAATCATTGCACTTTTTGCCCCTCAATTTTAACAAAATAAAGTATGAAATAATATAAAGGATCAGTTTATGATGACAAAACAAAGGATCAAGCAACCGCTAAATTATCCATATTAAATAAGAATTATACATTCTACTTAATTCAAAAAAAATCAAATATTGAAATAATTAGCAAATTAAACCCTTTTTCACTTTCACATTAAACTTTCAAAAAGAGAAATTCCATCACTTATGGATGGATGCATGTATGAGGAGAAGAAATCATGTTTTTAATTAAAAATATACTTGTCATGTTTCAAATTTATGTGTTCAAAGTGGATTAATGATAATTGTGCTATTGAACCTATTTGAGAAGCATTACATTATTTGTGAAAATATCTAAAAGTAATGAAAGCATGGGCTAAAATTTTGCGCTAATCATAATATGCGTCCCATAAGATTTTCATATGATCTTCCTATTGGTTAGAAATCCATATATAAAGTTTTATGAAAGTGATGTATATAAAGAATTATTATGCTATTTTATGTGATGTAATGTTAATACTATTATTCTTCAACCTCAACAATAGAATATGTATATAAAAAATTGTCAGCTATTAAAAGTTTTTAATAATACTACTAATTCCTTATCAAATATATATCATCTTGATATACTAATTTATTTATTATTGAGACTATTAATATTATTACTCAATTAGAGGAGTATAAAATATAAAAAATTAATCTATGCATTCAAGTCATGAAGATAAACGGTTAGAGTACAATATTAATATTTGAGCAAAAATTTTAACTTATTATAATTGTTTACAAATAAAAGTAGATACTATGGCTATGATTGCAAATATTAAGAATTTATTTTATTCATTATAGAATGAATATTATAAACTTTATGGTCAATCTATTGATATTAATCCTAGAAAAATTAATAACTCATCTTGAGTTTAATCCTCAAAAGTTAGTAAGGGGTATCAAATATTGTTTTTAAAAATTAAAAAAATATATAAGGTTCATTATTATCAAGCTGAAATTCAAAGCTTAAGAATTATTTAATAACTTTTTTGAGTTTCTTGATGAAGATAGTGATTTAAATCTCTTAAAAGTATTTTACAATTTTGGTTATCATAGCTAAGTAAATTCATGTCATGAAACAAGAGTTTAGTATTAGTGGAAACATATTAGATCAAAGACATTCATGTAATAACCTGAATTCAATTCAAGCCCAAATTGTCTTGATGATTGGATTAGGGTGCAATTTTGATGAGAAATATATCAAGAATTAAATTATAATTTGTTGAAAAATAACAAATTATCGAGGGCACTGACAACGATTAATGGATGTTTCAATTTCTAAAAGATAAAAAAACTATGTGGACTTTGATTTCTTTAACATTTAATGAGACACGTAGGCAACTTAATTATGATAAAAATTAATTGCAAGTTTAATTTAATTATTTATTTTTTTTAGTTAGCTGCTTAATTTAATTTTTTTGTTTTATAAAAATAATTAAATGTTTAGTTATTTTAATTAAAATATATTTGAAGCTAAAAGAATTAAGAAAAAAAACTCAGAATCGTGTTTAAACTAGATTTTTAATCGATTTAAACTTAAACCAAAACTTGAACCTATTTTAAATTGACATTGAACCTAAACCTAAATATAAATCAACTCTAAACTAAACATTGAACCAAACAGCTTATAAAGTCAAACCTAAATCGAAATTTGAACTACTTTTGAATTGAGTCTTAATTGAAACCGAAGCTTAACAATTCAGGTTTTGATTCACCCTAACTTTAAATTTTGAACCATCAATTCGGGATCAGAATCGAATCGTATCCAAAACCATGATTATCTCTAGACATAAGACATTAAAGTAGGAAGTAAAGACATTTAACTATCCTCAAATCCAAAGCGTTTTTGTAAGTTATGAGAATTTGCAACCAAATAAACTCTAAAGATTAAAAAATCAAAAGTGGAGCCTCACACATGACCATCATGTGTTTCTTTAGCTTAAAACAAAAAGGTGTTAAGTGTGAGCTAATATCACAAATGTTAGTTGTCAACTCTCATTTAGTAATTGGAAAACATCCAATGTTCGTCATCTACTTCTATTATCCAATGTATGACATTAGCTTTGACATCCACCATCATCCTTAGCTTCTAACACCAGTTATCAACTTCTAGCATCAAACATTTTTCATCTCTTTCTGTTATTCAACAACCATCATCATCAGCTTCTAATATTGAACATTCATCATTAGTCTATAAGCTTAGTATTTATTGAAAATATTTTTTTTTTACCACAATAATGCCTCGTATCACTCTCGTCCATTCAAACAATAACTTCAAATTCACTTATACCATTGAAAAATGCCTAAATCTCCCTCTTTAGGTGCTTTTGGTATGGTAAGATATAGATCTAGACTTATAACCTAAAAAAGTCATTCATATGATCATAATAGTCATTCCACGCTAGGCATGTTGAGGTCCTTGAAAAGTTAATCTATGCTATCTCTAGTTAATATTTGAAAATTTGTCATTGGGTTATGAGATATTTCCAACTATCATTATTAAAAGTTCAAAAAAAAAATTAAGAATTTGAAATCTGTTATAACCAAAGTACAACCAATTGGTCTAAGGAAAGTGGAGGATAACAAATCTATGGTGAACACTCCAATAGCTATAAATAGAAAATCTTGGTGTGTACATTTCATGCATACACTCAATCTATTATTATTACATTACAAAATGTTTATTGGTTAAGCATATATTAAAAAGTCTTTCCACTAAAATATTTCAATACTTTAGTTACCGTAACTTGTATAAGATCATTCACTTTTAATAAATCAAACAACACACTTTTTATGCCCCCATGTTTGACAAAATCAAATATGATATAATATAAATAATCGGTTTACAATGATAAGAAAATCATCAAGCAACCACCAAATTATCGTCTTTGTCAAAGACAATTGTATATTCTACTCGATTAACTCAAAAAAATTAAAAATAAAATAATTAACAAAACCCTTTCCAACCTTTACATTAAATTTGGGGGGGAAAAAAAAAAGAAATTCCATCACCTGTGGATGGACACCATTATTTTGTGAGGAGTAGAAATCATGCAAATGCAAAAGAATGGCATACAACATGCCAAGACAGGTTTTCACTAAGAAAACTTGAAATTTGTGCTACCAGCTGTTTCTTAGTTACAAGGCAATTAGCACTGAGTAGTTGATGACTGCACATCTCTAAAACCAAAACCTTCCATTATTTGCAATATACATCTTAATCCATTTTGCCATTCAATTTAGCAAATGTCAATTACGACAAACTTGAATTATTCGCTGAATTAGTCATAAACAGAAGAGTTTTCTTAAGGGCTGCTATTGACACCTTTTTGTCAATTTTAACAAAAGGAGATATCTTATGATTCACTGCAAGCTAAGGACAGTGTAAGAACTTATAAAACTTAAGTGAAATGGCCACGCTTATTGTCCTTGAATCATGGCTACCTCTGATTTTCCCACAAATACGAACAGTGCAAAATGAAAGCAAACGTAAAAGAAAGAATACCTTTGGCCTCCCTTTTTTATGGATCAAAATACAATCACCCAGAGTGATTAAACTAGAAAAGAAAAGAGAGAATTAGATTCATCTTTTATACAGATAATCTTAACCAATGCTGTATATAACTAGCTAGATGTAGTTGTAGGGAAAGCAAGTTTAAGTTTTGGAAAATGTTAATGCACTGAGACTATACAGGACCTTCATAAACAGATATTAAGGATTATTCCATTGTACAAATAAAGCAATTAGTTGTGAACCATCCAATCATAAAAGGAAGAAAAACCCATCCGAATCAGTGAACTATGTGCACCATCCAAACAATTCCTTGCCACATATAAGGTATTTTAATTTAAGTCCTATAAACAGCCATTGAATTAAGAGGAATATATTGAGTGGGATTTTCTTCATAGAGAGCCACGCAATGGTGATTTCCCAGTTAAGGGGACCAGATTTAGGTCACATTTAGGTGATCATCCGGTGATGGAACTTATTCCATCCATATGGTTCTCTAAGCGTCACATGAAACTGATCCTAACCTAAGGTTGCTTGGAATTCCAATTCGGTTGGAGTTAAATCATAACGATGTGACTCCACGAATAAGCATTTCTTGATCATGTTTCTTCTATTTCTATGAGACATGTTGTCAAAATTCGATCAAAATTTGCAAATTGCTTAGAAAAGCAGTTGGAATGGTTACACTAATAACCAGTTTAGATTTCTTGCTTTTTGAGATAACATCACAAAATGTTCTTGAAAGTGGCAAACAGATGGGTCATGGCATGGGAGTTTTTGTCGTTTTACTATATTGTATCATCGGGCATAAACAAGGTCTATGTAAAATTAGGCAGTCTTAGGTTGTGACCGTGCTGTGTATTTCACTATCTAGCTAGCTACCTCAGCACAATTAGCATGAAACGGATTCCATGGCTGAAAGACGCACTAGTATAAAATGGCCAGCATAATAAACAATAATTATACAAAGTCTGAATTCCTTCTATTTGCAAAGGTGGGAATGCAAATTAATGGAATAATCGCTGGACCTCATTCCTTATTCTATACAAAGGTTGCTGAGCCAAACGGAGAAATCCACTGGTGAAAGCAACACAACACTTGAAACCACTCAAACCAAAACCTGATTACTTGACAAACCTTTAAGATGCCACGGCATGGAATCATATGCACCCACCAAAGCATATAATATAGTAATACACATGCAAAGTGAAATGCTTTGTGTCCTTTCATGCCTATATAAATGCAACCTTCGTTCGCCTTTGTTACACGTCTTCCTTTGAGTATAACAGTGCTTCAAATTGTAAACTATAAGCGAAGAGACACAAAAAGAAAATGATAGAGTGGGGAGATGTTTACAAGGTGGTGGTGGCAATGGTACCCCTCTACGTCGCACTGATGTTAGGGTATGGGTCGGTGAAGTGGTGGCGCATATTCACCCAGGACCAGTGCGATGCCATAAACCGCCTTGTCTGCTATTTCACTCTTCCTTTGTTCACCGTCGAGTTCACAGCTCATGTGGATCCTTTCCAAATGAACTATCGATTCATTGGTGCGGATGCTATATCCAAGCTGGTGATCATAGTGGTTTTGGCCTTCTGGGCTAAGTTCAGCAGCAAAGGAAGCTGTTGCTGGTCCATCACGAGTTTTTCTTTGTGTACTTTAACAAACGCTTTGGTTGTAGGGGTGCCTCTCATGAGGACCATGTATGGCGAAATGGCCGTCAATCTTGTCGTCCAGGCTTCAGTCATTCAAGCTATAATATGGCTTACTATTCTACTGTTTGTCCTGGAATTTCGGAACTCATTCGTGACGAGTCCTCCAAGTACCAACGGGGGCGATCCTGACAAGGATTTGGAGGGTAACAACGCAAGTGTGGTGACCAGAACTAAGCAGTCTTTCTGGCCATTGATGAAGGTTGTGTCGCTCAAACTGGCGATGAATCCCAACTCCTACGCTTGCATTCTCGGCATTTCTTGGGCTTTTGTAGCAAACAGGTATGTGCATAGTGATAGCTAGTCGGTGTGTTTTTCTCCTCGCAATTAAAGCACATAATTAACGAGTACCATGGCTTCCATGTTTGCAGGTGGCATTTGCAGATGCCAAGCATCATTGAGGGATCCATATTAATCATGTCAAGAGCCGGGACAGGCACTGCCATGTTCAACATGGGTAAGACCACCGTATGCATGCATGCTTTACACATGTATTACACATCAGATTAACCATCAAATCTCCTGAGCAAACAATTAATCGTGGCATCTTGGTAACCAACTATGGGCTCATGCAGGGATCTTCATGGCTTTGCAAGAGAAAGTGATAGCGTGCGGGACCACGTTGACAATATTCGGGATGGTTCTGAGGTTTATCGCTGGACCAGCAGCAATGGCCATTGGTGCCATAGCTGTGGGCTTGCATGGTGATGTTTTACGTGTTGCTATCATTCAGGTAATATTCTATTTATCAACCTGCGGTTCTCAATATTCAACTCTAATTGAAGTCGAATCACGCACTCCCAACTTCCTCACCAATAAGCCACTACCTTCATGGACATTACGTAGATGCCGGTATCAAATTCTATATAATTTTCAGCACTTAAAAATAAAGAAATTCACATTAATTAATTATATGCCATCTAAATTACTTATACGTTGTTAAAAAATCAATTAATTAACATTTGATGAACCCATCTTTGTGTGCTTATGAATCAAGACCTTAATTGCTGTAATAATTTAGTGATGATGAAATTTTCATATAATTAAGTTTGATTTTGGTTCTATATATTTGGTTGGCAGGCCGCGTTGCCTCAGTCCATTACTTCCTTCATCTTTGCAAAAGAATACGGATTGCACGCACAAGTGCTTAGCACAGCGTAAGTTGGCTCCACTATTAGGATATATCAAACTAATTGCATAATTATGGAACATTTATAGATGTAGATGTTGACTGATTATTGGTGACTGTGACTTGCAGTGTGATCTTCGGCATGATGGTGTCCCTGCCAGTGTTGATTGCTTATTATGCAGTTTTGGAGTTTGTGCATTGATCCCTGACACTTTAGTTAAAGGAATAGAAGAGGAAGTAGCAGATTTAGAGGGACGGGACTATGGGTTCTTTTTGGTCATCCCCTTTTTTATCTCAACTTGTTTAACTATAACAAGTGCAACTCATCAATGACTTCAATATAATTAATTGTAATCTCTCCATTTTTTCCTATTCTTTTATTTAATTTGGCACTTTTTCGACAAGTTATATAATATAATATAAGATAAATATTAGAAAAAACCTGAATATTTGGATTTTAATTTAAAACATCGTGGTTTCAATTTGATTAATTTTAATTTTAAAATTTTAATTTGGTTTAATTTAAATTATTATAAAAATTAATAATTTTTATTATTGTTGAAATATCGTAAAAATAATTCAAATAAAATTTAAAATTTCTTTCAAGTTTATTTTTTAAATTTAAATATTTTTTTATAAAAATTTTAAAATTTTTGATAGTGTAAAATCAAATATATATTTTTAATATTTAAAATTTATTATATACTCAAGTCAGAATTTATTGCATAATATTTTCATTTTAAGCATTTTTAATATGATGTAAATTGAATCAAAATAAAATTATAAATACAATATTGACTAAATAAAAAAATAATATTTAAAGTAAAATTTTTTAAAAACTAAAATTTTTAATATCATTTGATGATAATATGATATTGTTTATATATGGTTTATTATATAATATTAATATATAATTGATACACTATTATTGAATGAGTTGATGACTTTATATTTGTGTTAGCTATATTTAACAATTATTGTTGATTTTATCCTTATCCTGAAAAATAATATTTCAGAAATCTGATTAGATTGATTGTTGAAAGTCAATTCAGTTCGGAATAAAAAAAATTAATAATTTAAAAGTTTAATAAAATAATAGTAATAAAAAAATTGAGAACAAAAAAAAAGATTGAGGTGAGAAAAAATAGAATAAAAAACAAATATCTTGGAAATTAATGGATTTATTATTCAAATTTGAAAGATTTCACTCACATTGAACTGCTATAATAAATGATTAATCATATAAATAATTATTCAACTAATTAATTGAAATTCATATATTAAAAAACAAAAAATAAAGCAATATTGTTAACAATCTAGATGCTCAATTTATCAAAGAATATATTTAAAATAAGAAACATAATAAAATGCCAATATAAATTTAAATAAAATGTTGTCAAGTTTAATGCTACCTAAACAGGTAAATTATATGTCAAATCATCAAATCACAGTCTGGAAAGTTGGAATCTATATCTATCATTAATTAGTGCAGAAATAAAAACAAAAAATAATATTAAAATATTAGGGAAAAAACATTATAGCAAAAAAAAAAAATTGTTCTTTGAACCTACTTTATCCTTTTCTCGCAAGTAGCACAAGAGAAAAGAATTATGCCATTTACGGAGAAGAGCTATCCAATAAGAAAGGAGGAACCGCACTGAGGAAGAAACTCTGTGGCGAATGAAAGGAGATCAGGCCAAGAAAAGACAGCAAGTAAAGGAAAAAGACCAATACGTCGATAAGTGAGCAAGAAGCAACTGAAGGGCAAGCGTGAGGAGACAAAAGCAGAGGTGAGGTGAAAGGAAAAGTGGCGGAGCACTAGAATTTATGGCCAATGCGGCCTTTTTCTTTCACTTTTGTTTTATAACTTTTTAAACATTTTTATTCCTTAAAATGGTGTCGTTTTAAGCCTTCGAGAATGCCTTTTGAAAGAAATACCAGAATCGATGTAGTTTTGTGGAAGTCCAACCAATTCACCATTTTCCCAAGACTTCAATGATGCTGTTTTCTTGTTTGGTTAAATAATATAAATTGAACCAGTTTACAATTCTTTAATGTTGATTCCAGATGATTTTTATTAAAACAAAATTATAATTATAAAATATCTTTTAAAAATAGAAAATAAAGTAAAAATAATTTAAAACAAACTTAATTTTAAACCATTTCAAATTTTATAAAAATTTTAAATATTAAATTTCTATCTAAAAGATTTAACTCAGCGTAAATGTATAAATCAAGAACTTTATACATTTAAGTGTTTATTGATGTATTAATTAAATTAATTACATATATACATGATATTTTAATTTAATTTAATTTAAAATTTATAATTAATTTTTTAAAAAGATTATTGAAATTAATAATTTTACTAAATAAATTTTCAATTGAAATTTTTTATGGATATAAAGTAAATTTAAATTATTATTATAAAAAATTTAAAGTTTTAAATAAAATTATATAAAATCCTGAAGTATATATGCTGTCTATGTTACAAAATGAACTTTGATATCTAAAAAAATGACAAACTGAATTTTAAACTATTAATTTAAATTAAATTTTAAACTAAAAAATTTAAGATATTTTTGTTATCAAAATGTTCAAAAAAATTGATTTATATATAATTTACACTCCATTACGAGTTCATTCCTAAAACTTAAATAATTTCAATTCTCAATTTATTTTTTATAATTTTTTAAATTTTAATATTATATTTTAAAAAAATATTTTATTTTTCAAAAATTTTAATTTTTACTGAGGTAGTTTAAAATTTTTTATATATTAAAAAATTTTCTTTTTTAAATTTTTTACAGGATTTAATTTCATACAAATTAACTGTTTAAAGTTTGATTATTATTTTTTAATTTTATAATATTAAATTTTATGAAAATATTCTCAATTTCTTAAAATACTAAGGCTAATATATGATTTAAACTATTTGAAAAATAAAATTTATAAGTAATTCAATTTGTTTTAAATTTTAAAATTAAGTTTTATTATTTTTTATAAAGTAAATATTATTTTAAATTTTAAATTTTTTAAATTTTAAAATATTTTAAATAAACTTTAATTGATAAAAAATAATTAGAAATTTTTATTTTTTTAAAAAATTAAAATGTTTAAACTGAAAATTTTATATTATAAATATTTACTTAAAATTTTTTATGGATACAAAAGAATATTCAAATTATCATTATAAAAAAATTCAAAAAATTTTGAGTACTAAAAATTATATTTATAAAAAATTATTATAAATAAGTCATGAATCAAAAGTCATTAAAAATTATAGTATTGATTCAAGTATTAATTCAAATTATTTTAAAAATATTTTTATATCAAAAATATGTTTTCTAATAAAAGTTTTAGTTATATTTTTAAAGTTTAAAATAATATTTATTTTTCTATATTTATCTTTTTTAATTAATTTTATAAATATGGTTGAAAATCTGAGTGATATATTCGTAATTTACAAAACATTGATGGGTTACTTTGGTGATTTTGCAAGCAATAAGCAGTAGCATCCTAATGTTTTTAAAACTCTCGGAAAATATCACATCAAGAATCTTTAACATTAATCATTAATTAACAAATAAAACAATCTTCGAGAAAGAGGGGGTGACTGGGTGCGTGTGGGAGGAAGATTGGAATTCAGAGAGTGGAAGCTCAACTCAGCCATGTCTCAATCGAGTCACAAGGTGAGTCGCCGTTCGGGCGCCTTTTCAAGGCCTTGTTTGGTTGCTGAGAAAATGTGTGAAACGAATAGAACCGACATTTTGAATTCGTTCACTGTTGAATTTTAAATTCCCTGCCTCAGGATCCCATGTTCTCTTTTTCTCCAGCATTTTTTTTTTTGAGCTATCTAACAAAGGGTGTTTGATGCATGTGTTTGTGTCCATCTTTAGAGTGATTAGGTGCTTTTTAATCTACATGAATATGAAATTCTTGTTCGTGTTCTTTATTTGCATTTTGTTTATTCCTTACATTTCTGAGCTTTGTTATTTTTACTACATTATTTTCAGTTTTTTCGAGTGAATTGGCGTAAAATTAGTTTGTTGTGGCTTATATACACTCATAAGCTGAACTATTCTTGAAGTATGATGCATTTATCTAGATGAATGTGAGTTTTTTTTTTTTTTATCTATATTTTTCTGGCTTTCATCTTTTAATTTCTTGAAGTTATGTTTATATGATGTTCATTTTTTCTAAGGAAACTTTTCTTTTGTGGCAGCTTTATGTGCGTATATATTTAATCTTCTGTTGATTTTGGTCTCGAATTGTGAATATCATTTTATCTGTTCTTATGTATTATCTACTTATTCTGGTTCTGCTATCAAAAGCATGATGGTTTCCATCTTTGCAGCTTTCAATTCAAGCAAATGCTTTGTCTATCCAAGATTCATCCACATTGATGCAATTGGATCAGAAGGAATCAACTTTTGCAATGGGTGAACCACAAAATGGAGGACTTCCACAAGGAG
The DNA here is from genome assembly GCA_021397835.1 of Moringa oleifera. NCBI lineage: Eukaryota > Viridiplantae > Streptophyta > Magnoliopsida > Brassicales > Moringaceae > Moringa > Moringa oleifera. The sequence continues at coordinate 1,485,093 of JAJFZO010000094.1, forward strand.
GATTTGCTGTTTTCAATTGTAAGGTTGTCAAGAAATATTTCAGAACTGCAGCTTTTATATCTCCTTGTTTTACTTTTCAAAGAAAACGTGAGAGTGTGAATTATAATTGTGCTTTATGTTTATGGTAAAATGACAGAGACTCCAAGATGATCTGCATGCAATAGGGCTGAAAATCAAACAGCATGAAGACAACATAGAGTTTCTCAAGGCTCAAGGTAGCAAATTAGATGAATCCATACGTGATCTGCAAGGTATGCTCTACAACTTCCTAAATCCAGTGTAAACCTAAACTCATCTGTTTTTTTTTTCCCCACTATTTGTACTAATACAGATCAAGTTGATGTTGTTTACCAAAGAAAGTAAAGGAACCGAAATAATCTTAACAGATCTGTCACTTGGGATTGCAACATTGGCCTGGATAAGCCTTCCTCTTCACACAAGAAATCTATCTCTCCATTTGATTAATTTCATCCTAAGTCAGTTTTCTAGAATAAAATTAGCAATGAGTTTGTGGAAGTTATGAACTCAAAATGGTGTACATGGTTCTTAGATTTTTCTCCAGTGGAAAGCTGTCACTCCTGGAGGATGAATAATTTTAAATTGAAACTATTGAAATGGTTATCTATAATTAAATACAGTATAAATTTTTCTCTTCCACATACCTGGTCATTTCTAGTTTTCTTTCAGTTATTCTTGGCCAGGGTATTTCCCCCAGCACCCCAAAGATTGACGAGGATGACCATTCCGACCATCAGAGTGAGGAAGAAACCACTGAACAGATTCTTAGTCATGCAAAGTCTGCTGCTGGTATTTTCAGTCAAATGAAAGTTTGTCCAGATAGTCGAGCTTCTCAATTGACATCTGTCGAAGATGTCCTGGGTATTGTTGCTACTCTTGGAAAAGTTCATGATGAAAATCTTAGCAGGTGAATTTGAATTTACACATTAATTTATTATTTATCTTTATCTTGTTTCTGGAATTGTGTTGTTGCCATAGGCTCATCTCTTGATCATTAAGTATTGTTGCTTTTCTTCAAAATAGCAACAAATCAATTTCATTATATTATTGTGTATCATGAAGATCAGTAATCTTGCCACTGAAGCTTGTACATGTTGTCTGTATGCCTGTGCCTGTGCATGTACTTTTCTGCGTCTGTGTAGGGTCTATCTCTGCTTGTATACGAACTTGAGTCTGTTAGAGCTTCTACGGGCAAAATCTTAACTTTAAATTGACTCTTGCGTGATGGTGTGAGAGTTGGCTTATGGTCGGGAATTAGTAGTGAATGAGATAACCTGTTTACTTAGAAGGTTGCAGAACAGATATCTTCGTATGGGATATGCGATAATGCTTTTACTTCTATAATCTATGCACTATGTCGACAAGTTTTCCTTGTATTTTTCTTGTAGGCTTTTCTCTGAATACTTAGGAGTGGAGACTATGTTGGCAATTGTCTGTCACACTTATGAAGGTGTTAAGGCTTTAGAAACACATGACAAGGATGGCTGCATTGATAAAAGTGCTGGTATACATGGGCTTGGTGCTTCTCTTGGGAGGGAATTGGAAGGCCGGTTTCGTGTCATTTGTCTTGAAAGCTTAAGGCATGAGCTTATATGCTGTCTTCATTGACAATCTAGCATTTGTTATTCTTTAACATTCTAAAAATAATTTTTTCCCCTTTCAAAGACCTTTTCCTGGTCAATTTGTAGCTGATGACCCGCAAAGGAAGCTTGATCTTTTGAAGCCAAGGTTGCCTAATGGAGAGTGTCCAAGTGGCTTTCTTGGTTTTGCTGTGAATATGATCTATGTGGACTACAGAAACTTATTTTATGTCAGATCTGATGGACATGGCTTGAGAGAGACTCTATTTTATAATCTCTTTGCTGGGTTGCAAGTATATAAAACAAGAGCAGACATGATTCTTGCTCTCCCCTGTATAAGTGATGGTGCCCTATCTTTGGATGGAGGGATGATTATGAGTACTGGTGTCTTTGCCTTGGGCCGTGGGTAAGAAGCTTTGCCATTCTAATTCTTACTCTTGCGACTTTGTTTTTTAATTTCTAAGTCGTAAGATGCTTACTGTACTCCTTTGATACAAATGAATGATTATATAATTTTTTTTTTTTTTGGTGCATCATGATCAGTTTGTCCATTGAGCTAACTTTCTTGTCCTAGCATTTTCTGTTTGACCAATGGTCTCTCATGTGGTTCTCTCTGACCTTTCAAGATAACTTATGGTTGTTTGAACCACTGCTATTGAAAATTAATTGTAACTCCAGGGCTTACCATTAAAAATGTGATTCTTTTTTTATCTTTTTTTCTTTTCTTTTTTGTGGTAAAAGTGCATGGCTTCAAGGGGTAGGAAAAAATTACTAACATTTTCTATTGTATCATGTAATATATTTCATATCCAATCTTAGGGATGAAGTAGGTGTGAGATTTCCGAAACCCCCTTCAACATCAAATTTGCCTGACAGCCGCATGGAAACTGAGAAGCAGATGAGTGAGTTGAGGTGGAATAAGGAAAAATTGGTGGATGACATAAAGAGGGAAGAGGCGCTACTGGATAATGCAAAGATAAATTTTGTAAGAAAGAAGAATGAATTTGTTAGATTCTTGGCTCAAGGATCGTCATATGCCACTCAGGTAATGTCTAGATCACACGTTGACTAACTGTCAATTCTACGTTTTTCTGATTAGAAACTGTAAATGGTGCCTGACTAGCGCATTATTCTTCTTTGTATATTTAGCAAATCAAAATACTGTTGACATACTGATGTGATAGATGGTTTGTATTATTTCTTTGCGTCTCTTTTTGCTTCCCCAGCCTTCCTTTTATCATTTGGTGCATTTAATTTCGTCATTATGATATAGGATAAATTAGCTCTGATACCAATTGATGTAGGATAATTTAGAAAAATATGGAAAAATTAGGGTTTTGGGGAAGAATTAGGGTTTTAAGAAGGAACAAAAATAAAGGAAAAACAAAAAGCCTCGATCCTCAAATAATAGAGCTCTAGGATCTTAGATATGCTAATTTTTCAAAATAATGTCATTACAAGTCTTCTCCAAATACTATGATGGCCTAAATATTTATAGGCAACAACACTAAATCCTAATGAAAATTGGAAACAAAAGTCCTAATGGAAAAGCAGAATTCAACACTTACCTGTAATTGCCTCGATTAACATTTATTTGTGATTGGAGTTTGTGAATGTAATGCTAGCTCTGGAGATGCTACACAGTAACAGTCTGTCAATTAAGCTACTATGACCCTTAAGTTTGAGAAAGCTAGTGCAGCTTCAATAACATTACATTCATAAGATGGTTTATTTGTTAGTATTTATTTCCCCAACCTGGTTGTGACCCGGCTTGCTGATACGGTTACTTGCACAACCCAAATGGGCGGACGTGCTTAATTCATGGAGAACATCCAGTAGTGTTGCTATTTATATTATTTATCTGCTTTATCCTTTGGTTACTCTTTGATGCACCATGTCTTCCTTTACTTTAGTCCGTGTCTTCCATTGTTTTAGTCCATATTTCCCATTGTCTAGTTGGTTATGTTTCCATAGAAATCCTGGAATTGTCTGTGTGTATATATTCCAGAGCTCTGTAGGTGAATTACTGTGGAATGAATTAATAATTTCCCCACTATTCTTCTCTTCCTTACCTCTCTTCTTCTCTCAAATTATTTGCTGGATGTAAGTCTGGTACCACATGTTGAGGATCAATCTTGATAATGTCAACCCATTTATCTTATTCATGCCGCCTTTTGAATCTTAACATTGCTATATGGCAGCAACAGATGCAGGCAGCTCGAGAAAGAATGACCCCAAGATAAATATCAATTTGGAAGGTTAAAAGTCTATCATCAAACAAAGAGGAAGTCCAGGAGCCTTCAGGTGCACTAAAGTTGTTCCTAAGCATTCAGCTAAATTTGTTGCTATCAGCAACCTCGTGCCGCCTCAGAGATGTGCGGAGAAGGAAAACTCAGATGGTAAGGAAACCCATGTACTTGCTGGTTAATTTGTTATCAATCACCAAGCTTGGAATCTGAAAAAGTAAAGAATCTGGAAGTGTGAGTTAAAGATGGAAACCATAGGGTACAGTCATTTGAATTCTCTCGATTTTATGGATGGAGAAGTCGCTTGAATTCTCCTGATTTTATATATTTGATGGAAGGTTGTTCTACTAGCAAGAAACTATGATTCCCTCTGACTCAGTATCCAACACTGGTGTTATGATGTCAATGGTCCTAATAAGTCATTGTTTTGGGATTCCGTCAGCCAATCACTGTAAATGTCAGCTAAAGGCTCAATGAAGGTAGAGATAAGTTAATTGTGAACAATGTAGAAGCAGAGCTAAATGAAGACTGCAAATGTAAACTGTATAAGAATGAATTGATCAGATTAAAGTCGGGGCAGTCGGATGAGTGTTCCGTTGGGCTGAAAATTGAAATTTCATTGGGTACCACACTGATCTGAAGGGAGCTATGCATTCATTTTCTCTGCTTACTCTTATTTTTTGTTTTTGAATTGAGGAGGAGGTTCATTATTAAAGTTGTTTTAAACATGTAAGTATTCTGATTTAGTCTTTATTTCCAGCATCCATCAATCCAAACTTAGGTTTCATTAAAAGAATAGTCAACAGCTAATCATCAACTAATCAACACTAAAACTCCTCTTGGAGGTCAACCTAAGAATAAAGGAAACCAAACTGATGAACAGTAAACATTTTAACTTCTCTTATATTTGTCAAAGTCCAACTCAATAACTGGGTGGACTGTGACAGACTCCATGTGTGCATTTGTTATATACTATCATATTAATGGCATTTTGTTATTTATTGAACAATAAATTAACAAATATATTATGGTATTCTCAAAAACAAAACTATATTTTAACAAATGGGCACTAAGCAGCATGACATAACATTTTTAATTAGGTCGAGGATTATGATGTGCAAACTTGTGCACAAGTGCACTATGTTCTGTTCAATTTTCCCTTTTTTTTTTTTCAAAAAAGAATACCCATGCATATGCTTTAGTCAATTGTGTTCTTGAATCAGTTAAAGTTATTGGATAGGATTGATGTAATAATCAATAGCTCAATTAATAACCATACTCCATCCTCATGCACCACCATCAATAACAAACCTTTTAAAGATTATGATTTCAAGCAAATTTGAGCTGTCTTGACTTTTAATATATATATTTTTTTATTATATTAATATAATGCATTAAAAAAATTATTTTTGTCTAGAAAAATCAGCATCAATACAAGATTCTCTCATGTTTTAATTAATGCGAATCACTAGATAATTGGGTTTCGAAAACCAACTTCATTCTACCCAAATTTTGTGCATATAATATATGAAGTATGGTCACTGTGGGTCATATGGGGGGAATGATGACAATTCGGGCAACTAACAACAATCCTGAAGTCATATTCTCCCCATGTAAATGGCATTCTGTACAAAACGCTGTAGCATCAATGTACCCATTGTTAGTATTGTACACTAAAGAAACGCCGTTTCTTACTTCCTGAGTTAGTGCAGTCAGACAGGATCAAAACAACAGTAAGAAAGAAGCATATGGCATGGAAACGAGAGAGATTTCGGCAAAAGGGTAAAGACCCATAATGAAGAAAACGAGAGAAAACATCGAAAGTGCAGCATCGTGGCAGCAGCACGTTCCGTTGACAGTCATGGGAATATCTTTGTTCGTTTTTTAATGTTCACAATTATTTCCTATAAATATATCTTCCCATTGATGACAGCGACACGTTTCAGGCAATGACTTGTCTCGTTTTCCACCTTCGCCGTGTTCTTTGGGTTGGCTTACTATACTGAGCAAACTATTTCTCTTTTTGTTTTATATATTTAAAAACTATGTTTTATGTATCTTAGAAAACTTTCCTAATTTTGAATGACACATTTGATTTTTTTTTTTAATGTCGTATGTTTCTATAGTTTCCACCATTAGAGTGCATTCCTAAAACCCCATTTTTTGGTAGCTGATCAAAGATAGAACACAGGGCATACATATAAAGGCCAAAAAAAGAGTTTTTGTTGTCTCACGATCTCTGTGGATTGATGCTTTTGAGTTTCATGGAATATGAAGCCACTTAATTATGTAAGTCTCCTTTTTGTTTCTTTTGGGCCTATTTATATTTCTAATGATCATTTTCTGCTTTTTTTAATATCTTTTGTTATGTTGAATTCCTGTGTCCTCCTTGAAACTTAATACACGGGTTTTCAGTTCAAAAGGGGAAAACATCATAAATTGATTGCCAGCAAAAATTTTCTTCTTCCTTCCTTTGCAAATTTTTTTTTTTTTTTGGGGGGGAGGTGGTGGGGGGGGGGGGGGGGGGGGGGGGAGGGGTGTGGGCCGGACTATGAAATTCAATCAGTTTTTTCTTAAAGAAGTTTTTGACCATCACTCGTGGGATCAAGTTCTTTCATAGCTTTTGTCACTTGATCAGTGTAGCTCTATATGTTTAGATAAGTACGTATTTTCTTTGTTCACAGACTCACTGTTGGAAACTGGCTTGCTTTAAAAGTTGCTTTATTAGTTTTTAATAATTGTTGGATATTTTTTTTTTTTTTTTGAATATTCGAATTGGAAAGGGAATCTTGGTGCATCTCTGTTTGACATACAACTGAGAGATTTTTGTGACATTTCTGAACATTTTTTATGCTAGAGGGGATGGAAATTCTTTTTGGGCTTAAGTTATTCTCTACAACTAGACTCAAGTGCTTGATGTCCTTTTTAGGGAAAGCTTTGTTTGGCTACTAAAGTAGTCTTCCTATGTGATGTCCCAGTGAGGCTCTTTTGGCAGATGGGGCTTCTCTTGTTCTTTTGAACTTTATTTTTAAACTTTAGTTTATCTTTGGGCATCAAAAGTAATGAACAGAGTCACAGTGTGAATTTTAGTATTGCTAAACGGGTAAACCCGACTAGGGAAAATAGGCAATTATCAGCTCTTAAAGCATGGGCATGATTTATGATATTTCAATAGAGCTAGGGTAATGCAATTTCTTTATGCATTCTAAGTCACTAGTCCAGATAATCTCAGGTTGTGGATGGATATGCTTCCAGGAGAATTGGTGTTATCAGTATATTTGATATGTAGAAACATAAAGGAAACTTGGTGTGTTTAAAAACCACTTTTATTACTGTGTTGATCTTTCTTTTGGTTTTTGTTTTTAAATTGCCTCTCATTTTCAGGTATCTCTGCTCACTGAACCCAAGAGCTGGGGATCATGTCTTTGTATCTTTATTCCAAGTGCTTCTTTGTTTTGTTTAGCATTCTTCATTGGGATTACATTTATAGCACCCAATCAGAAAGAGGTATATCTTTGTATTCTTCTTATGCACTTATTATTTGTTGAAGCTTTGACAAGTTTTCTTGTCTAGATAGCTCAATCTACTCTTTAATGATAACTTTTGAAGTGTTTTTACTTTTCTGTGATTTCCTTTTTCTTCTGAATTTTATTAACTTGAATAGACTACATTTTAGATGACCTCTTTTTGTCTTGGCATGATGGATTCAATGGTATCTGTTTGGCATTATTTATTCAGAATAAATTGTGGTGTTCTTTTGCAGATGTTATATAGATGGGGTACGCTTACGGGCTTGCCAACTGCCGAAAACAAGAAATGCGAATGGGGAATGCCTGCTAGTTTGCCTACTCCAAAAAATAAAACCTGCGAGGTTTGTTTCGATATTGTTGCTAGGTTTATGATTCATTTTTGGTTACAGTGCAACTTTTGGTATCACGGCCAGTTTAAAGAAACAGGTTGGACAGTAAGGCATGAGAATAAACTTTTTTTTTTTTCCCTTGAAATATATATTTTTCAGAATTGTTCAAAACATGTCAGGATGGGAGTGTTTATTAGATTGTGGTGATAGTGGTAGTGGTTGTGAATACATAATATCATCCTCAAAATGCTGCTGGCACCTGTGTTGGAGGGCGATAGCTAGATAGATGTGGGTAGTGATTGTAGATTGTGGCAAAAGGTAATGGTAATTTCGAAATGCTGGCAGTATTGGTGATAATTGTAGGTTGTGAAAATCATGGTGGTGGTTGTTGTGACAGTGATAATAGTGCTGGCAGTAAAACGCATTGGAGTGGTTAGTGGCTGTGATTGTGGTTATAGTGGTGGTGGTGGTTGTTGTGACATCCAAGTGATGGATAATAGTGTTATTGTTCTGGTAGAGGTCACAAGATGGTGCTTAGATCGTTTCAAAGAGCATTTCAAAATATGAAAACGGGTTTCTATCTTTTCCCTTCTTATATTTTCTTGAACATTTTTTCAGAAATTGGAAACTTTCATAGTAATAGCACTCTTTTTCTTTTCAAATTTTGTTTTCTCAATTTTGAAAACAGAAATGTAACAAATAAAAGAGCAATATACCAGAAAGTAGTAGTAGCATCATTACTACTACTGCTGCTATAGCTATTGCTATTATTTTAATTATTGTTCAGTATGAAATGTTTTCCCCCCTCTTTATGTTTGTTATGTGTTTTAGAATCAATCCAGGCCCTCTGGAGCTGAATCATTACCTGAAGGTATTGTCGCCAAGACTTCTAACTTGCAAATGCGACCGTTATGGGGCTTCCCAGAGGTAATGGTCTATAATGTGACTGGTAGTAAGTTTCAATCAATAATGACACTAGTAACTGAAATTGCAAAACTTCTTTTTGTTGTTGTTTTTCCTGTTCTTGTTCCTTTAAATTAAGAAAATAGAATTCCAAGGGTCGTTTTGTATCAGTTCAAAAATCAAGTGAAGGTAGTGTCCATTGAGTGTTGGGCCTTCAAGGTGAAGGTTAAGGGTTAATCCCCTCCATTTACTTGGTGATTTAAAACCCATGAATTGTTGGATAAAGGTTGGCTAAGACAAGGGTAGGTGTAAGAATGTAAATAATAAATCGGAAGAAAAGAGAGTAGACATCTTACAGGAAATATGCTGAACTCTATATGCAAAATACTATAAAATTAGAAAACTTTTTTTTTTTTTTTTCTGTCGATTCTTATTTTGTTTCTCTAGCTCAGTTTTTTAAACATAAACATTAAGACACCATCTCTTTTATAGCTTTTAACACAAAGTATATAACTCATGAAAATGTAGCCAATTGTCTAGCCACTTGAAAAATGTCTCATACCTCATATAAATTTTGTATACTTTCAAGTCTTTGACAAATATCAATACCACCTGGTTTGAATAATTCATAATGAGGGATATGATTGATTGCTTTGTTATTACACCTCCATTTAGCAGAAAGCATAAGAAATACTTTTGGTGTCATAATTATGTGAACTCAATATTCCTGCTGACTGAATCCAGAGTGGGGCAGTTCAATATCAATTTTATGATGGTTATTGATTCTGCATTGGACAACAGTACCGCTATAAACCTGCTGAATGTTATGATCAGACATTCAGCTGTGCCTCATTGACTTTCTAATTTTCGTTCTGTATTGACAGAGTGATAATTCTTCAACCAACTTATTTGCTATTGCTGTTGGAATAAAGCAAAGAGATCTCGTGGATAAGATGGTCAAGAAGGTATATAGTAACATTTATGCATCTCTTCATTTTGGATGTGCTGCTTTTCTTTGCGGCTATTTTGACTTTATTTTGTGCTCTGCAGTTTCTATCAAGTGATTTCATTGTGATGCTTTTCCATTATGATGGGATCATTGATCAATGGAAGGAATTTGAATGGAGTAATCGCGTCATACATGTTTCTGCATATAATCAAACTAAATGGTAAATTTTCAGAGCCCTCCAGTCCTATTGATAACTTCTAGTGAATGCATCACTGTGATATGTTTTCCTGGGTTTTGTTTCTAATGATTACTAGGTGGTTCGCCAAGCGTTTTCTACACCGTGATATTGTTGCGGAATATGGTTACATTTTTCTTTGGGATGAAGATCTTGGGGTTGAAGATTTTCACCCTGATCGGTATGCTTATTGCTATATATTTGTTTAAAAAAAAAACACACATTTTATACTGAAGGTTTCAACTGGAACTGCTGGAGTAGTGTCTGTAGTGTCTGATTTTTGGAAATCATCTATAGTACAACTCTCTCTCTCTCTCTCTCTCTCTCTCTCTATCTCTTTCTCTCTTGTTTGTCCATTCACTTGTCCTATTTCATTTTGTTTTTCCGGTTTTCATTTGAATTTCTAATCCTTAAAAAACTTTAACAATAGGATGCATCGAAATGTAAATACTATGAATTTCTAATCCTTAAAAAGCTCCAACAATAGGGTGCATCGAAATGTAAATACTAAGTATTTTGTGTACTGTTATTACCTTTAAATGATGATGAAGAAGATAATGAAATTTGTGAGAAATATTGGTAGTTGCTTTGGTTGCTTATCTTTCAACCTGAAGCGTCTTTCCTTCTAGCAGTATATGATTGATAGCCTTGGCTTTGGTTAATTTTAATGTGCTTCAAGGGTGCTATCGACCAAAAGGTTAGAGATCACTTTGTTTCTGATGAACCAAGGTCAGAGAGGATTAAAAATGTGTGGGCATACCTGTTAGCTCATCATTCAACCAAAAGTGTTTTACCTTCTACCTATAGACTGAGTTTTGCTGAAGGTGATGCCTGGTTTTATGTACCTGGCAAGGCAAGAAGTACCGCGGCCTATATTGTCTCATAACATTCCTATGCTTGCAAGGATACATGAAAAGTACATCCACGTTTGACTCTCATGATTGTAGCAAATATTGAATGATTATGATTGCATCTCAATCAATTAGCTTTACTATGCATTATCTTCCTGAGATAGATGGGCTGATAACTCAATCATCATATGTTTAGTATTTCTTCTTTCTACATTGATTTTGAATTCTCATCTGGGGCTAAGATTTAAAAGATTTGTTTGAGGGAGATAGATATAAGGTCTGAACTGCATGTCTAGAATAGTGGGACGTGAGTTGCTTCCCTTGCATTGGTTCTTTGCGGAAATCTGTTCATTTATATATGCCTATCTAGCATTATGTTTTCCATCTCCAAGTAGGAATTAGTCATGATGGCTTGCCTGATTCTTTGCATGTTTGAGTTATAGAGAAAGATATTGTCATTTACCTTTAAGGCTATATTGGTCCACTTTTTGCTGCCTATGCTTAGAGGAGTTATCTTAACCAGACAACTAATAGCATTTACGTGAGACATTTGTAATGTGAGTGATTTGTTAAATTTGCTTATGGCTTAGAATTTTATTTTTACTTTCTTGAACTTTTAGGTATGTGTCAATTGTTAAGAGTGAAGGGCTTGAGATATCACAGCCAGGACTTGATCCTTCCAAATCAGAAGTGCATCATCAAATTACTGCACGTTGGAGGAAATCAATAGTCCACAGGTTTGCTTTTAATCATTTTTTCTTTGTGTTTTGAAATAGATTTTGTACGAGTTGCTCTGTGCTGATCTTAAAATATGACGATTGTTTATGCTGATGGTGCCTAAGCGGGATTTATCACTTTAATCTTTTACTTTAGGGCAATAGGAGTTGTTTGAACTCTATGGGCATGGTCAGCAGTCTGTCTGAACTGCTTTTGTTCACCTTCTCACTTTGCCAAATTTCTCAGCTGGGACAGCCTCTAGACATGAATAACCTACTTCAAATGGTTCCTCCAAATTTAAGAACTTTTCATTCTTTTGTTCTGTGCTTCTTATTCCTTGTTTTCTCTTTTAATTTAATATTTGAGATAAAGTAGTTTGGAGTAATTACCAGAAAAGGATTTTATTTTATTGCTTTTGGGTTCCTTTGTCTGCTCTGTTTAACCAAAATCGTCATCTTGTACTTAATATGTGCTCGGAAGGATTCCTGTCCCATTCAGGATCCAGAATGTTAGTTTATTTTTGGAATCATCTATTTATAGTTCCTGTTATGCGTAATTTCTGCTGCTTTTGCTTTACTATCCAAGAATTCAGTTTGATTTTTGAGTGTTCTCTGAGCTGCTAATGTGCTGTGATATATTTGTTTTCATATGGTCGTGGTCCATTCTACAAACAGGAGAACTTTCAAATCTGGTGTTAGTGGAAAAGGAGGCTGTGATGCCAGCAGCATGGCGCCTCCTTGCACTGGGTAAACTACATTGCATAATAAAGTTAGTGTTATATTTATACATGTTATATAAAGCTCAGTGTCTCATTTGCATTTCAATGTTGTGGAAATGCATTAAGAAGTGCACTTTCACTTCAAGTAGTCTTTTTTTTTTTTTCTTTTTTTCCAATGTGCCTGGCAGGAGTTATTTTACTTGATGAAACTCGGTTTAAAACATGTAACCCAGGTGGATAGAAATGATGGCCCCTGTTTTTTCAAGAGCTGCCTGGCGCTGTGTGTGGTACATGATCCAGGTGTGTCATTTCTACTATCTTGGAATATTTTGATGTAAACATTGGAGTATGCATGTATAATTTCGGTCGAAGGAGCTCTAAATTACTCAGAAAGAAAGTTCAATGTGATGTGGAAATGATTCTTCCTGTAGTATCTAGGAAGATTATGACTAGTTAATTATTCAACACTACTTCTCTTCTGTGTTAGTTTTAACAATTCAGCCATGTGAATTTCTGCCAGGTTCGAGAAGTTTGTTCAAACTGGTTACTCATAACATTTTAATGTTATTTATTTATTTTTACAGAATGATTTGATCCATGCTTGGGGTCTAGATACACAACTTGGTTATTGCGCACAGGCAAGCTTCTATTATTTATTTATTTGTGTACTTCCATTCACCTGTTAGGCCTTTCTGGATGACTTTTTTTTTTTTTTGATAGGGTGACCGGATTAGAAATGTTGGCGTTGTGGATGCTGAGTACATTGTTCATCATGGTCGTCCTACACTAGGGGAAGGGAAGGAAAAGGTTGGAAATGCAATGTTAATATAATCTGACTTCAATGCTGCAAATGGTTTCATGTTTTGATAGTATCCTTCTTCTCAAATAAAGAAACTTGTTAAACATATGCTAGAGCTGTTGGTGAGCGCCAGACTTCATTCGATGTTGTCATGAAGACCATCCTGTTCACATTTCTGGAATCTCTTACTTATGTCGTTGTGTTGATTCTCGCAAGTTTATAACCTCATTTCAAGCTAGATTTAATCAAAGTCATGGTTGTAGACTCGTCTATTAGGTTTCAATAAAAACTAAGTCCTATTTTGTCATGGTCAATTGATTTATATTGACAAAGTCTCTTTCTTCAAGATTGTATGTGCCAAAGGATTCTATACGGCACATATTCAGGTGGGATATAGTTAATTAATTTGGTTTACTACTTTGTTTCTCTTTGGTTGGTATTCATTTGTCTTTAGTGAATTTAAATAATGAGACTACAATATTCGGTATTATATACACTAGAAAGTCAAAAATATTCAAAGAGTTGTTTGAGAAACTATTGATTATTGCGGTTCAATTTATAGAGGGCTAATTGCAAGTGGGTCAATGGGCTGAAACGTGTCTGTTTGCACACTTTTATGTATATGAGCATGTTATCTGGGTATGCATCTGTATGTATGTCTGTGTGTGTAATCATGTATTATTTGTTTGAATGGCATAAACTACGATGTGTGGATATAGATAGGGGAAGGAGATTACATGGACACGGGATATGATAATTCTTGAAAGTAATCAAGGATCTGGATATGAATAGATGAATATCGTCCTTTTAATTGTGCTTCTTTTTTTATGAAATTGTCGAACCTTTTAATTGTTAAAAAGTTACTATCATTTTTATTTGATGAGCATGTATAATTATACTCTGGATGAATTGTTTGGAGCACAAAATTTTGTTTATTTACCAAAACATAAAGATATATATTAATATTCAGGCTGTATCCATTCTAGAGTGGCTTCAGGTGCTCAATGTTCTAGGCTGTGAAGATCATCATAAATTATCTGATTCCTCAAAATGTCCTCGTAAATTATTAGCTGAATACCTAATCACAATTTGTTGAGATCTTTGGTGAGGTGAAGCCATTAAACATTTTTGCAGTTTTCGGTAGGCCATTGACAATGTTGCTAACAATGTTCATTAGCTTGCCATGAATTTGTCAGCAACTGGGTTTGCTGATGGAATTCAAAATATAGCGAGAACGGATGTATCTGTGTCATATCTATCCAGTAACAACGTTCTCCTTTCACTTTATCCCCAATGACAACTGAGTTCTGTAATTCTTGTCTTTTGCAGGGAGCACATCGTCCGCATAACAAGGATCCCAGAGTAGAAGTAAGTGCTGGTGCCATTTATGTGTAATGGTGCAATATTGTGAACCTGATGTGAACTCTCCCCTCTTCTATCCTCTCTGCTTGTTTTCGATATAATATTGATTTCATTGAGGAGAATGGTAAATGCTAGAAATATAATATGCATCAGGAAGTATATATGCACTGTTAAACTTGTCATCCTGTAGCCAGCTACCATCACATGTTGTTTACTGGCAAGCCGGAAAGCAGTAGCAGGTTTTTAGTTAACTGTCTTTTACTTCTGCAGGGCCTGTCATGTTTTTGGTGGTAGTTTGTGGCTGCTGCCATCATTATCTTTAGTGGGTTGTGGCATTTAGAAAGTGCATGTTGGTTCTGGTTTGAATTGACCATTGCATCTAAACCAGAGGAGCATCTAAAAAGCAGGCATATTAATCCTAGAGCATCTAACTTTTGAAGATTAGCGATAATGTTTTTAAGCATTTGTGCTGCTTCGGTATCCATAACCTTCCAGGGCCATTGGCCTTTGGGTGGGTGGCATCTCCTCACATTCTTGTGGATGAAGGAAGATTTGAATCTTGGCTGTGTCTAAGTGTAATATGCTAGATTTTGAGAAACAAGCTCGATCTTCTGATTGGAGTAAGAATTGGTGTTGTGCAGGTGCGAAGGCAGTCCTACATCGAGTTGGATATTTTTAAAAAACGATGGGCAAAAGCTGTTGAGGAGGATAAGTGCTGGTTCGATCTATACCCACAATGAGAGGAAAAGAGCATTAGTGAATGATCATTTGGTTTAGTCTGCTGAAGCTGTATAAAATATGTGTCATTCTACGGTACAGAGAGTTAACAAGTTTAGAAGAGGTAACTGGCGTTATGCACAGATCTTGGACTCAGGAACAAAGCATTAATTATGGCAGGGAACATGTTTCCTTTCTGATGTATATTGTTACTCAAAGAGTCCTGTAATTAAAACCTTCATTTTTATTTTTATTTTTATTTTTTACTCTCAGAACAAGCTATAAATGTGATGATTATAGATAGCAAGGAAGGTAATGAAGAAATCAATAAGAGGAGTTGATGTGCCTGATTTGCATTTTAATGTTACGCTGAAATTTGTACTTGTAACAGCTTTGCAACTTACTTCCAGTTTGCTCTTTTAAGTGGCCTGTGCCTGTCCATTTATATGATGAATCTTGCTCTTCTTATAGACTTTGTGACACATGGATCCTTCAACATTCAAAATTGAAGTGAAAGAACTGGTTTGTTGTTGATGTGAAAAAATCAACTTAAGGAGCTAGAGATTTTTAACTTAGAGATATGTGACTCAAAAAACTAATTTTGTGGAACACAAAAGACTTTTTTAATATGATATTTATGTTCTTCAACATGTATGTGATGGAAGTTTTTCTTCTTTAAAAAAAAAAAAAATCACTAAGAAGATATTACTTATTTTGTTAAAAAGGTAAATAAATATTTATAAGATATTAGACAACGCATTAAATTTAGTTTTATCAAACAAAATATTGTAACAGAAATTAAAATTACAAATAATTTTGTAAAAATTGGACAGATCCAATGTAACATTCTTAGGTGACAAAAGGCAAGGGTATTAAGTTGAAATGAAAGTTAAAAATTAGCATTTTCTTTGATTGGAAAAAAGTGGGTAATGCTCACTTGATGTATAAATTAATAAGGCCTAAACTATCCCTTGAGACATGCTGATATGGATCAGTCATAATAAAACAGTCTAATGCCTCCATCTAATCTAATTATTTATTGCTTATGTTGTATTAGTTCAATATGGATTTAACGGATTACTATAATAATTCAGTTAAAAATTGATAGTTTTATATTTTTACTTTTATTAGTCAAACCTTCATGATCTCATTAAATATTTATAATAATAAAATTTTTATATTTTATGCTTATAAATTAAGAAGATATATATTTTTTTAAATGTAAATTACTTATCAAAAATATTTATAAAAAGCATTAGTATCACTCATTTGCACTTTTAATGATTTATTGAGATTAAACTATTGACTTTAGTGCTAAAATTTTTTTTTCTTTTAGAAGTCTTTCAAGCTCCCAATCTCTATTAAAAATGTTTATTCTTTTTTCAATGTGATATTAATTAACACCTGTGTTGTGAGAATCTATAATAAAAAGTTATAATTCCTGAAAAAAGAACTTTAAATTTAAATAGAAATATGAAGAAATCTTTATTTTGCCACTACTCCATAGAGATTTATTAGGATATCCCTTCATGTTGTTGAACCCGTGAAGGAGAATCCAACCTCCATCCATCAAGTTCATAATCTCGAACAATAGCTTAAACAATGTTATCAGTAGTTTGAGCCAATAAAAGAAATTAGTAGAGATATGTAGGATGATCTCTGAATAATGACAAATGATTCGACGCTTAGAGGCACCCCACCTTTTGTGAAGAATAAAAAGAATCTTCAATAATTGCCTCCAAACCAAAAAGCATAAAGCTTGTCCTTATTAATCTCAACAAGGGTCAAGAGGGGATTTGGCACCTACGCCATCCCTATCAGGTGTCAATCTCGTCCTAGTAATCATACCCCCCTTCATTAGCCTTAAAGCGTGAACAACCTCAAAAAAGTGTTAGGCATATTGACAGCTCTCCCTTAATAGTACCCAAATAGGCTTGAGCTGTCACATGGATCTTACCCCCCTTAACAAAACCCTTCTTTTACAACTGCTAAACTATGGCAAAAGATCAACGAAATAGGTGATTGAGTAAACTAGATCATAGAGGTAAAGCAACAAAACAGTTAGCGATGATCAAAACGAAACCTTTATTTGCAGTCACAATTATGAAAGAAATAGTTTTCGATAACACCACAATCACATATTCACAGCTATGATAGACCTTCTATCTTTAGCTTTATATGAAAAAATTTAATAATGCTTTATTGTTTTTGCAAAAATATTTAGATGCAACCTATTGCAACTTATTCTTAACTCAAGTTCACAAACAACACTCAAGACTAGTATTTTTATGGCAACCAATTTTTGTAACATTATTTTATGATTTTGTTGACCTGCTTGTAGTGCAATTTACGAACCAAATCCAAACTAGAAAAAATATAGATGACTTACTAGCTTATAAAAAAGGGTGAGGAGAGGGACTTCATGATTATATAGAGGGATTCATTAAAGAAGCTTAGTAGGTCATAGATTTGTAAGATGAAGTAGCTATATCCACTATGATTGAAGAATTACAGCTTTCAACTTTCTTCCAATGACTCGTTTATGATTGTGTGAAGACATAAGCAACATTATTGGATCACGTATCAACGATTACCAGGGGAAAGCAAGAAAAAGAAAGAAAGCTTAGGTGGTGCTACTGTCAGCTTTATCTTAACTCAAGAAACAACACAATCAGCTCTCAAAGTCAGATAAAAGAAAAACAAACTTGCAGGCATGAAAACAAGCATATATTTGGAGATCAAGATAAAATGGGCAATCACAACATCAAACATTGATAAGGGTAAGATTTTAGTGGAGATTCATGATCGATGTTGTTACGGTGGCCAACACCTACCTTCTAATGCCAAAAGAAACTCCATTAAATTATAGTGTTTCAATCATGAATAAGGATATCATATTAAAGAATGCATCTAATCGAAAGAGGAAATCAAAACACTAATTTTAAACGAGCACCTTAGGAATAATGAAGAGAGGAGAACTAAAAACATGGTCATAAGAATAAGAGCTCAAATCAGGGTTAGAAGAAACAAAAAAGAAAAAGAAAGCCATCTTGACCAGAGCATTGCAAATCCAATCCTTGAGAGCAACTTGACCCCATATAGCAAGGTCAACATTAACCAATCCAACCTGTAGCTTGAAGACCAATTCAACCAATAACAAGTGCTCATGATTTTAGGTGAGTCAAACTTCTAGATTCTTAGTGGGTCTAGAAAGTGGTAATCTAAAATAAAGGTAACTTTATACACATGATAGAAAATAACGAAGCATGCATAGAAATTAGCTTGTTAGAAAAGGATGTGGCTCGTGTAACAAAATCTTATAATAATACCCTAATCATCTCTTTGTTCGGTTATGAGGTTAAATGAATTTTGGTGAACAACCAGAGCTTTATGGATATACTATTCTGTAATGTTTTCACCAAAATGGATTACACCAAAGAAAAGCTTAAGCTATACTCAATAATCTTATATCACTTTATTAGGAAACCAATCCATGTGAAACGTAATATTACCCAACCAATTACAATATGCTCGAAACCATGTCAAGTCACCAAAATGATAACCTTAATGGCTTTAAAATGTTTTTCAGCCTTCAATGTGGCATTTAGTAAAATAAAGCAACTTACAACCTAACAATGTATTTTCCTATTTTCAATGGAGTGGGGGAAGTCAAAGGCAACCAAAGGTTAACCCAGATGTATTATACCATTATGTAAAGTAAAAAAAAAAAAACAGAAGAAAAGTTAACACGTGTCACCATGAAAACATGGACTTAAGAGATGATTTATCAAAAAGGAACAAGTGCAGTTGGAACATATTATAGTAACTTAAGGACATATATTCAAGTCAAGTCATGTTTGAAAGAAGGAGGATTAGATAACTACTTGCTTTTTTAAAAAAAAAAATAGATGTTTTCATTTAGTTTATTGTGGACATGTTATACGGAGTATTCCAGAAGTATTTTGCCACACTTTTTTAGTAGACCCATAAGACAAGCCAATGTGGTAAGATAAAAGAGACTTTACTGCACAAAGTACATAACTATCAAAGAGGAAGTAGAAAAATTGCTAGTAGTGGGATGTATTAAAGAAGTTGATTACCATTGATTAATTAGCTAACGTCATATGGTAAAAAAAAAAACACCAATAACAAGTGGAGGATATTATCGATTTCATAGATTTGGACAACCCTACTTAAATGACTCCTACCTTCTACTAATAATAAACTAGCTAGGGCATAGTACAATGGCATCCATTGTTAAGGTACATGGATGCTTTCTGAAGTTATAATAAGATCCTCATGAACCCGATTGACCAAGAGAAAACTAACTATGTCATTGAAAAGGTACATATTGCAACAAATCCATGCTTTTCAACTTGAAAAATGTAGAGATGACGTACAAGAGATTGGTGAACAAAGTAATCAAAGATCAAATCAATTGTATGTAAGTGATAAAATTATGAAAAGCAAAACCAAAGATGACTATCTAAGAGATTTAAGGGTAATGTTTGGAGTGCTCTAATAAATATAAAATGAAGCTTAATGGCCAAATGTGTTTTTGGAATGGTTTTAGCTAAATTCTTGGGTTAAGAATAAAGGCTAACCCTAAAAAAATCGAGGCAATGCTCCGCATGCCACCTCCTCATAACATTAGAGAAGTCTGGTGCTTGATGGGATGACTACTAGCTCTAATAGATTCATATCCAGAACAAGCAAAAACTACCTTTCTTTTCTTTAAGATTTTGCAGCAGACCAAAAATTTCTAATGGACTCTGACATGTTAGCAAGCTTAAGGTAAGTCAAGGCCTACTTGACATCATCACCCTTCCTTCCAAGCCTGATGTAAGAAAGAATTTATGCTTACCTGCCAATATCAGATGAGGCAATTAGCACAATTTTAGTCCGAGAAGAAAAAAATAGATCAATAGTTGAGTGTTTCATGGCTTGAGGTATGTTACTCTATGGTTGAGAAAGTTGCATTCACTTCCTTACTTTGGCAAGGCAATTGCAATCATATTTTTAAACATATAGGAATTATAGTCATGATCGACATCTTTCTTAGACAAATTTTGTAAAACTATAGCACCTCTAAACGACATGTCTTGGTTGTGGAGTTCAGCGAGTTTGGCATAGAGTTCAAGCCCCGACATTCCATGAAAGCTTAAGTCCTAGCAACTTTCTTAGTTGAGGCTAACTTTAAGGCAAGTCTAAAAGAGCAAAGCAGTTTTGATTGGACATTATGGGTTAATGAAGTCTTTAATAAGATTGTCAATGGAGCTAAACTGCTACTTATGAGCCCAAACAGAGTGACCATCACTTACACACTTAAGCTCCACTTTTAGATCTCTAATGAAACATAATAACAAGACTCGAGCTATAAAAAAATAGAGGTAAAAAATTTGCAAGTTAGCAGCGACTCCTGACAAATGGTTAAGTAAGTTACAGGTGAGAAAAAAGAAAAAAAAAAAGATGATCTTGATCTAGTACTTAACAACAATCAAAATAACTCAAAATATTGTTTGAAGCATGTGAAGTAAAACAAGTACCCCAGATTGAAAACAACCATGTTGACATGCTTGCTAAGCTATATATGGCTGATATAGCTTAACCTATGTTAGAATTTATATGGAAATAGTTAAGTAGCCTTTGATCTTTCGCACTAATGAAATAGTGGGTTAGTGACAAACATGGACAACTACGTTGATTCAATATATCAAAGATAGTACTTGATATATAGATCAACATCATCATATTCATTAAGAAACTACCACCTCATGTAAGTTGATATGGACTAGTTAGAACAAAGCACATATCTCTATCATGCCAACTCACCCCGAACTTAGTGATCATATTATATAAGCTCAACCTAAATTCGATAGACACATTATGCAACTCAACTTGGATTTAATGGATCTATATCTTTATGGTTGCCTTATCTAATCAAATTCTCCGATGATCCCACAAATATCTACAAATTAGGAAACTCTTAGAATTCATACTTGTAAACCCACAAAAAGGATATGTATCGTTTATTTGTAATGATTTTTTAAAGACTTATGTGTCAGAAATGTCTCATCTTTCGTAGATCTTCCAAGCTCCCAAACATTTTTTCAAGAAAAAAGTAGTTAATATTTTATAATTTTATTATAATTCTATTGTAAATAACAATACAAGTATATATTTATATAAGAATTGAAGAAAAAATTTTAACTCATCACCTTTTAAATAAAAATGGTTAATATTTTATAATTTAAATACAATTCTAAAAGATAATAATAATAATCTCGCCCAGTGCACCAAAGTACTGAGGGTTTTGGGACTCCAATTACCAGAATGATAATTGTACCTGTATTTGGCGCTACAATCACCCTCGAATTTTCGAAACACTTTTTGACTACTGCTGAATTTAGATTTGACTGTAGAAGCCTATGCATTAGAGGGGATTAATTATACAGAAACCAGATTTTACGAAACACCAAAATCTTTGTTCAGGATGATGTCTCTGTCTCAGTCGCATTCAGTTATTTCAACCCCCATGATTTACAGTAAGTTCATCATTTACAGAGAAAAGTCCTCATAATCTTTTCCTTTAATTTTTTAGCCCATAGAAAAAGAGAAAGACAATTGGAGAGAAAACGGCAATCAACATTCAAACAGACGGTCCGGCTAACCAGTTTCTCGGTTCCCAATCTCACGAACAAAAAATAGAACGAAATTGCAAAAATGGACCTAAAGTTGGGAGGAATGCATCTTCAGAATTTTGGATTTGACATTTGGTGAAAAAATTATGGAGAAAAAGAAAAGAAAAGAAAGAAATGGACAGAAGAAGGGAATGAGTAAAAAGGGTGGGGTTTTAGGTGGGATACATACTGGATTTGGGAGCGTCGGTGATAATTGATTGATGCAAAAATGAAGAAATCAAAATCGGATACGCCTGCATTTTTCCCGTCTTGTCAAGGACAGACGACATTGCCTACCCAAACGAGGAGAAGAAGAAATTTGGGTGTTTTTTTAAGAGTTCGATGTTTTATTAATTTATTGCATTATTTATTTTCAAAACAAAAATTGATTTGTTTTGTCTTTAGACTGAGATTATATTTGGGCTTTGGATTTAATTTTGGTTGAATTTGGTACGTGGGTTAGATTTACAAAATGAAAATAAGAGGAGAATGGGACAAGAATAGAGAAGAGACCAAGACTACAATCCATTTGTCTCGTTTTCACTCAAAATTAAAATGAAGGATTGCTCGAATCTGACACCACCCCAATTATTTATCTTTATTTTGTCTTCATCGGGACAAATCCTCTGAGATCCAACCAGTAAAATTTTACTATGACTAAAATTAAGGAAAAAGCACAAAGAATTAAGAATAATAATGAGAAGAAGAAGAAACTGAAGCCCTTGGTAGCACCATACATGATGGAAGCATGAATTCATCAAATTGAAGAATTTGCAGAATCATCAACAGAGCCACTCTTTGTTCTTATCTTTTGGCCAAAGAGGGCAAGTGGGATATGGTGAATCCTGTATCCTTTATGATTACAGCTTTCATTTGAAGTTTTTAGTTACAAGTCCTTTTCAATATCATCAACAAGATAAGGCTAAACAGCAATTAAAAGAGAAAAAGGAGGACAAAAATATGAAGGCAAAAGCAAATATCGGAACATAGGAAGTAAATAGATTCACAAGACTTGTCTGATCAACACAGCAAAGCCCACCGTCTATTTGCTATCTGTTCTCAAACAACACATGGGCTGTCAAGCAGATTCCCAGACGCTCTTCTCAATGCACCTAACTCAGATGTGACTCTAACCTCCACTCTCCCTACCCTTATTTGCTATGCTCTCTATTTTTTGCTCACAAGATACACAAAATCTTGCTGCCATTTCACACACACACACACTCTCCTCAGACGAAACCCAGGTTTCTTTTTTTTTTTTTTTCTTCCTAGGAAGCAAGAGGGTTGTGCATTAATAGATCCCCTGCTAAATCATAACACCACAGCCTCACAATTGTAATTGTGACCAAGTTGATAGCACCTACCCAACTACCCACAAACCATGACTCTGAGTTGGCTACACCTACAGGCATTAAATATCACATCTTTCCATCCACCACTATTTAAAAACTCACCCATCTAAGGTTTTTGCCCATAAAACTTAGTTTTCATAACGTGACTCAGTTGTTCCATCAAACCAAAAATCAATACACCTTAATTCAATTATTCAGAAGACTTCTCTTCTGAGCCTGTGTTTAGCATTTGAGCAGCACCCACTGTTGCTATAGCCAGATGATATATATTTTGATTTCTTAAGCAGTACCAAAATGTGAAACCACTGCTCATAAAACACTACGGGCTAGTGGCTGCTACTCACATTAAACAATAACATAAAGAAAGCAACTGTAATCCTTCCAATACTGAAATAAAAAATGTTTACAGCAACTTGCAATGGCATTACACCCACTAAAACAAAGACTATATTAAGAAAGAGAGTAGGAGACAACATTAAAATATTAAAGACATCTTAATCGTTGTCATGAGTATTACAGCAACCTACTGAGCACTAACATTAATATACTAATAAAAAAAAAAGAAAATTTAAAACTTATCATTAGACCCGGTGGCGTCATAAACAAGGGACAGTGTTTCATGCAGTGCTCATATCATGCTCTAATCCTACCAAAAGCTATCTCCAGGGATTGCCGCTTCCCAAAAGGAAAAGTCCAATACATAAAATACCACATGAAGTAGCCAAAAGTTACGTGGAAATATCAAGTTACCAACCCCTCAAATGATACTAGTATAATTTATATAAAATAAAATTATAAACAAAAAATCAAGAACAGATATTCTTCTTCTCTTTCACACTCCCAACGGAATCAAGATTGCCCCTCAGTTAAGCAGACGGAATTTATAATCAGTGTAGATAGACACAGAGAGAGAGGAGAAAATATTAATCAGAGATGGCATCCAAAGCAATTACAGGTCTTGGGGGTGAAGGAACAGAACCCAAAAGGCCTGTTTGGGATGTTGCAATTGATGGCATAGCAACATGGAGACGCCAAGCAAAGTCCTTTAGCACCACCGCAACAAGTGCAAAGTGCACATATCTGGAAACTGCCCAGCTTCCTTCTGGTCTCATTCACCATTAGCAACTTCTCCTCCATCAATGGCACCATCTCTTCGCTTTTAGCAGCCACAGAAGCAGAAACCTCACCCTACGAATCAGGAAACAGGCACTCAATCAACGAAATACCCATAAAAGAGCATCACAAATTTGACAAGAAAAATGAAGGGATCTGAGCATAGAAGTTGCATTTGGAGAGGAAAACACGAAAAAGATATACTCACATGGGATTCGGTAATTGCTGCGGTATAATTCCCCATATCAGCTAAAATGAGCATGAACATGAGAGAGAGAGCGAACCCATTTGAGGATTTCATGTTTCCTGAGATGGGTTGTAGCTTTGGTGT
Source organism: Moringa oleifera (assembly GCA_021397835.1). Lineage (NCBI taxonomy): Eukaryota > Viridiplantae > Streptophyta > Magnoliopsida > Brassicales > Moringaceae > Moringa > Moringa oleifera. The sequence continues at coordinate 1,509,523 of JAJFZO010000094.1, forward strand.
ATGAGACAGCCAACTAAGTAGAGATTGTGGAGAGTATTGCGTATGTTGGTAGGGGTTTTGATGTTTTGTAGAGAGGTTTTGCCTTTGATGTAAGACTCTTAATTTTTTCTCCTTTTTCTTCTATGGGTTTTGACTTTTGAGGTGCGATTTTGGATTTATGGCGTTGATTTGAGGTTTGATTTACATAATACATAATTTGGGGAATGGAAAACAAATAGAGGAACCCACCAAGGAAAGCGTTTGGTGCCTTTCTGAACTACCAAGTGTTGAGTAATGTGAACGAGGGGCATTCACGCAAGCGCAAGCACTTGTGCATATATTCGTCCCTTTCACATTCTACCGTACTACAGCATGTGGCACTACTAACATGCGGGCAATAGTCCTCCGATTATCTTTCCATGACAATGGTCCATGGCCTACTGCAGCCATGTCTAGCAGCATAACAAACTCTTTGCTTTTAGAGATAATGATACTATACAGCAACAGTGCATAAAATGTAAGAGCATGGTCAACACTTTGCATTATATTTAAAGTCATTTTATTGTTAAAAAAACATCATTTTAAAATATTTTAATATTAATTTTTTTCATTTTTAATCAATTTACAGTAATCAATATTTTTTTATAAATATTATTAATGAATAATATCTATAATATTAAAATAATTTTAGAATTAATTTATTATCATTGGAGTGATTTAGTTTTAATCAATATTATATTTTAAATTTATGTTGTAACTTTTAATATGTTGTTATTTTTATTTTAATTATATTTTAATTAGAGAGGATTCTAATTTTGTTATATTTGTTCCGAGTTTACATTAACAATTTTTATATATTTTTCACATAAAAATTTTAATATCGTATGCATTTTAACATTAATCAAACATTTAATTTAAATAAATTAAATTACACATTAAACATTAATCTTATTTTGAAGTTCTTAATGAAATATTTTTAATAATTTATTTTTTAAGAATAATATAATGTATATATTTAATTATTTATTAAAATTAAAATTAAATAATTTTTTTTAGAAAATAAAAATTGGTAGATTTGATGTGATAAATAGTAACATACCAAAATGATGTTTTGAAAAATGGGATATGGTATCTGGTTGAAACTGTTTCAATACCATTTTTTACACTCTTTCACTATTTTAGTATATGGTTGAAAATGTCGTAAAGAGGAAATTGGTAGTAAAAAAAAAAAATCTTTGATAATATTTGAGGAAAAACATATACTTTTATTTATTTTTTAAAATGTGATTATTCTTCTTTTTATTCTAGTGGAGTAAATCGTAATATTAGAATGATCTTACAGAATATAGAAAGGAAATGAAAGTAAAAAGAGTCATAACATTGCAAATCATGCGCTTAGTTGTAATCAAGCAATTAAAATTTTTGTAGAATTATAACCTTATTAAACAAATGCAATTCTCTTTGAAATTATAAATGAAAAATTGAAACCCACACAAATATCTAATTATCTATTATAAATAGATGACTGTAGAATAGGATTTGCATTTATTTTTTTTAATTGTCAAATCCTTTAAATTTTGTTTCTAGTTCTTGACTTTGTTGTATTTCAGAGATGACTTGATTTTTTAGAGAGAAAAATTAATATCATTTTAAAGATAATGTTTTACATCTTCAAAGCCTTCTATTGTTTCTTCATTCTCTAATTTTCTTTAACATATTGTTTCTCTAAACATTAATTTTAGGTCTTTTTAAAAAATCAATTATTTTAAATTAAAATTTTAGTTGGGAATAAGAATTTTAACCTTTTAGTTGCCATTAAAATTAGATTTCTTGTTCATCTCCATCCCTTGTTCATATTTTTGCCATACTTTGAAAGCAAGCATCCAACTGGTTTTTTTTTTTTTTTTTAAGCTACAAAATCTGACTTCAAACTTAGTTCTTCATTTTGTAATTGTCAAAGTAATTGCAGGATAGTCATTTTCTCAATATTGTGTAAGCCCTTGTTGAAAGATACATGATTTTTTTGAAGCTTTATTTGGTGTTATTATCTTAGTATTTTGTACATTTATTGTGAGGCTACTCATATTGTTGCATTTTATTTTATTTTTTCAATTGTCCACCTCAAAAATATTTTTTATTATTTATTATGTAAAATAACGGGTATCCTTCATATTGTATTATAGCTATGAGTTGAAAATGATAAAAACTACCCACACAATCATGCTCAATCTGTCACATAAGTTTATCATAAATTTGTTAAAAGTGACTTTATATTTTTTTATTAAAAATTAAATTTTATTAACGTATTTATTATTAATTTATTTAAATTTTATATAAATAATAAAAATATTAAAAAATCATCAAATCATGAAAATTATTTAAAATAAATTGTATCAAACTAAATCGCGTGATTTTTTAAAAATTAATAATTTAAAAATATTTAAAAAAATAAACCGCATTAATGTAGTTTGGTTTCTTATAAAATATAAACGATTAGTCTAAAATTAAACTCCATTGTATTTAATAAAAATTCAAAACCTTTTTTTTAATTCTCTATCACTTTTTGAAAGCCAAATCCAAACAATTTTCATTCAAAGCTATTTTAAAGAAAAAAAAACCTTAATCTATTATGTAACAAATGTTATAAACTTTTAAAACTTATCATATTTTTATTATCTCCCTTTGCCCTTCTACCTACAGTTTATTAGGTTACCTTTCACTTGTAAAGAATTTGCTCTCATCAACCAATAAATATTTGTAGACTTTGAACTTCAAATTGATTACGATTAATGTTTGATTTTTTTTTTTAAATTCATAATAAGTTGATGTTGCTTGATATTTATTTGAAAGTACATTAATAAATCAAATCGCATCAAATTACACCATATTTAGTGATACGATTTGATATAATTTATATTGTTTATGTCAAAATAGTATTGTTAAAAAAAATCATCAAACCATTAATATGGTTTGATGTGCCAAAAAATATATAAACCGATTAAACTGTACAATGAACACCCTTAGCAAACAACTTACTATATAAAAACTTATAGAATTTATTTCTTTTTCTTTTATATGTATATTCTTTTTTTGCTCTTCTTTCTTATTTTTTCTCTTCTTTCTTTTCTGTAAATCTATCAATCTTTGAAGAAGTTTTCAATTTTTTTGTTCTTTTTGTAAGTTTATGATACATGTATTCTTCCTCTAATTCTTGGTATCAAGGAGTTAAAGGAATCAATTTTTTGTTATTCTTTTTTTCTCTTTTTTCTCACCTTTTTTTTTTCCTTCTCTTTTATGTGAAATCTCTCAATTTATGTAAAATTTGTTAAATTTTTGTATAACTTTTTATTATAAGTATGTAAAATTTATTATATAGGCTCCATGTAACCTTGATAGTATAAACTCCATGTAACTTTGGTAGTATAGACTCTGTATAACCTTAATAGAATAAGCTTCATGTAATAACTTTCAAATGCAAAATTTCATCTCACTTTCAAATGCTAAGTTCCGTGTAACCTTTCCTATAAACTTCGTATAACCTTGTCTATAAGTTTTGTGTAATCTTATACACCTTTGTGTAAAGTTATCAATTTGTGTAAAAATGTTGTCAGATATTGACCAACACATACGCTTAATATGTGTCAATACTGTAAAGATATAGTTTTGTATAACGTAGTTTTATGTAAGGTTATTGATTCTTACAAAGATAGATATAAGTCGATACTCGAGTCTAATAAAAATTGACACATAATTTTGATACCATAATTTCACATTAATAACATTAATGTTTCTATAAAATAATGATTATGTTGTGCATATATTCATGATTTATTATAAATTTTATAAATATTAAATATAATTTTTATTTGTCTAATATGTTTTCACATCTTAATTAACAATTATGTGTTAAAACATATATTTTAGTTTCTACTCATATTATCCAACGTAACCACATACTTGTGTTGACACATATGACTTTTAATGTCATATAAACATATAAGGTCACACGAAGTTTACAGATAAATTTATATGAAACTTAACAAAACAACATTACATGAAACCTAACATTTAAAGGTTACACAGAATTTATCACAAACTTTATACTTTAAACTTTGAGATTTATATGAGCTTATTAGAGAAAGTTACACAAAAACTTAAAAGATTTTATAGAAAAAAGAGAAAAGAAATGAATGAAAAAGTTATATTTCATTTAACCCATTCTCATTTGAATCTTAAAGAAATAGAACATATATCTCAAGCTTGCAAGAAGAACAAAAAAGTTAAAAACATCTTAAAGGATTGAAGAATCCTATAAAAAAGAGATAAAAAAAGAAAAACACAACCCACACCAAGTAACCGTGAAACTCGGAAAAAAAAAAAAAAAGTGGAGATAGACTTTTTGGGAATTGTTTGCTAAGAATCAATAATGACTTTAAAGAATTTAAAAAAAAAACTTTTATTATTTGAGAAAAAAGTAAAAAAAATATATATAATTTGATGACTTCTTTGAAAAATATGAAAAAGAAAAAATTTTTAAAAAATTAAATTCAAAAGAATGATATTTTAATAAATAAAATTATATTTGAAATTTTTTATTTAAATTTTTTTAAAAATAAAAAAATAAATTAATAAAAAGTAAACAATTTTACAAGAAATCAATTTGAAAAAACCAAAAAAAAAAAATCCTGAAATTTATTGCAAGAAAATGATTGAATCTATGCTCAATTATCTGTGTTGATCCAATCATCATATGAGTAGATTCTTAAACTTGGAAATTAAGTTAAACACCCATTTGAACAGATGACAAGATCAATAAAACAAATGGTAATGATATAGAACTCTTGTTGTTTCATCATCTTGTTAATGTTCAATGACTAATTCTTCATTGGTACGTTGATCTCAAATGCAACAAGGTGCCTGTGATACTAAAATGTCCACGAGAGTTGATCATATTGTATCTAAGATTAAAAATAATCAAGTTCATGTAACTGCCCCTAATGCAAACCCTACCCCCTGTGGATGACCATGATGCTTATGTCGATTATAATGAATGAATAATCATTTAAGATATGGAATTTAATGCTACATATCATTAGTCAATTTCTGATACCGAATTTAATGCTACATGTCATTAGTCAATTTCTAATACTCAACTTAGTAAAACCAAAAACATTGTAGGACTGATCGAAATAGATAAAAGAGCTTTATTATTGGGCCGAATCATAATTTGAAACATGTGCAACCATTGCAGAATGATTCACATTATATTTAAACTGGAAAGCTGATCCAAACTTCTCTTTGAAAAATCTCCCTAGCATTTAAAAGTTTCTGAATCGAGTCTAAGATTTTCAAATGAAATCTTTTTATTCACTACCACAAAATACCAAAGTTTTGTTTCAGAGTTATATCTTAAATTAGTCATTGTGTGACCACTAACATGTCTATTGTACATTCCTAGTTCTAATGTTTCTCTCCTTTATTTGTTTGCGGTTAAAATAAGAACACAAGTTTAGGTAGACTGCTTGGTTAAAAGGAAACAGCAGATAGATTGCATCAAAGCTTATCCATATACTTTAATCTTGCATCCCATTGCAATCAGATTAATTGACTAAACCTACCATCCAATCTCACAATAATCCATATAGATGCAACTTTCATACAAGAAAATGAAAATTTTTGTGGGTTATTATGGGAACTATGACACTTCTTTTCTTTCTCTTTCGTACTTGTTCTTAGGGATTCCAGAATAAAGCACAGGGGAACCATTCCTTACGGATCCTTTCTGTCAATGATTTACCCAGTTCCATAGACAAGACAGAGTAAGTTGCAGATCAAGATATTACTGCAGAAAGCAAACAAACCCTAAACCATTGGTCAGCCTGCAGGCAATCTTTAACGGCAAGAAAAACTCTTACACTTCATAAGATTGGAGGGCAAAGGAAACTACTTACATGTAAGCTGTGACCGTTTCTTACACCAACTAATTATTCACTGAGAAGCTAAAAAGAAAAAAGAAAAACGAACAACTTCTGAAGCAATTTCTTGGGTAAGCCACACAGAATAGCAAGCAGGCATCAATATATTTACAGCTTCTGACAACCAATCATGTTTTCCAATGAAAAAATCTTGCATTCCCAAATTAGATATAATAATATAAAATTTATTTCCTTTGACTACAAATTCACTTGTATCAGACATGCTAATACCACAGATGCAATCATGCATGAGCATGCATACAAGCAAGCAAGAGCATGTATAAGTACTCACATGATGATGCAAGCAGACAGGCGCATAGGATGCATGCAGGCATACACACACAAAAACAACCACACAAGCAAAAAGCCATAAAGGTATTACATCCATAAATAGAAAAGCAAGCTAAACAACATCAATCACACTAACAAGGATTCCCATAAAGGAAACAAATCAAATGCATTAAACTGAACAAATAAATACATGCAGACATACATGCACAGCAGTCACCTACACATGCTTCCCAGGACAAAAGATTAGAAAGAAGAGGTTCTTATAAAAGGAAAGAAACCAAATGTAATAAACAACTATCGATGGATCTCAGAATGTCGTGGTAAATGAAGGGCCTAACCCAGAGAAAGCATAGGAAGAGATCTGCATTTATACCAAGAAGCTTAAAACATGTTTTCATGTCCAAAGTTATCCTATCGCAACCACATTTTAAGCTAACTATCTCAACAAACTTTATACCCATGTATCAAAACCCGCATTTCAGCACAAATATACTATCCATACATAGAAGTGAAACTTAAACAAACAAAAGTAAATCAAGCAGGGTGCACGATGAGGACAACCTGCTCCGAGCTTTAGCCACAATCAGAATGCCTCCCCACAATTAGAAATCTTGTTTCATCATTACGTCTTTTCATTTTCTCCCACTACTTAATGACTTCTTCAAGGGTAGAGCCCCAGTGTGGCTAGTGTGATTACTGTGCTGTTCTCTGTAATATCCAGCCTCCTGCAAAAAGATTCAACTTTATAACTATTATTTCCACTAGGGAATGGGCATATAAAATTGACAGCAAAGTCAATATCTAGATCAGGTTGACACCTGAACCTAAAAGTTAACAGAAAAGTAATATCTCAGATTACCTCTAAGTATGTTAACATTGAACAATTCGACGGGGTAGACTAGAAGCACGGTCATTCCTCTCCATCTGCTAGCTCCAATCGCTAAGCAGCTGGCCCACGTATCTTCTGCACAGCAAACCTATGTAGTATAATGCTTCATGAGCAAGAAGATCACAATGTGAACTAACTTTCGAAGTTTCACTGTAACAATAGAGAACAGGAATTCTTAAGTGGCAACTAAAATTGAACTTCCAGATATCCAAGGAATGTGTCAGGTAGAAGAAGAATGGAGCAACAAGAAGATGGTTATGGCATTGATGATTATGAGGTAATCCTGACACAAAGTCCGTATGCATGAAAAGTAGGTGCCACAGATTGCACGCTGATGAGAAAGCAGAGCCCAGGAAAGTAAATGGAGATTTTCCAACACACCGGCCAGAGTAGTGAAAGAAACTCTTTACATAACAAACTGGGAAGAAAGTTATATCACAAGAATCAAAAAGAGGAGCTTCAGGGACAGATGAAAGTTCACATTGGCTTTTAGCAAATGTGAAAATATTTTCAGATTTTTACACAATGCAGCAAAAAATAAAATCAGTGGAGTCAACTCTCAACTAATTGCATTTCGGAAGAACATCAGCAACTGACATGAACTCTATACATCTCCAGCAATGGGAAATGAATTTACAGATTACTCTTGTTCATCCTCCAAATATCGTAAGAAGAAACCTGCCCATCTCTTAGGGCAACCTCTATCTCTCTGTATCAATATTATCTTCTCCAGAAGGCATCTGTCTTGTCTCTGAAAGTGAAAGTCGCCTGGGTTTCACAGAACCTGCCTCTACAAGGCCCTCTGATGACAAATTTAATGCAGTTCCTGATGATGATGACGCTAGCAGACGGCGAACTGGTGTATCGGCTGAAGATGATGCCGAGAGATTATATGTAAAAACTCCCATAGGGTGGTCAAACTTACAGCTTGGACCAAACTTGCATATACCATAACGAGAATAGAAAATGCATAAAGGTTCTCCCTGTTGAAACATATGAACCTCTGTCAATTTCATTAATGAGAAACAATTCCAGTCAATCTAAGCATGACCCCAAACTGCAGATAAGCATGTCTAGGAACAAGAGGTTCAACTCAAAAACATGTCAGATGCTGTTACAGAGAAAAAGAGGACAAAATTGCAGACATCCAGAACTCAACCTCGCATGATGATGGAAGATGCTAATAATAAGTTCGGATGGTGGCATTGCATTTTAATCAAACATTTGAAATAAACTGAAAAATTTACACTAAAGACAAAGTACGTTCATGCATGTAATCTGCCAGGGTAACATCAGGTATGTCACACAAGACAAAGTTTATCCCATATTGTCACATAAACTAGGATATAACCCAAAATGATTATTGGGATAGCCAGAAAAAAGAGAGAGTGCTAGGACTGCCCTATTCAATGAAATTTTCAGTTTTTTAATAGCTCTACAAGACAAAACAAGTAGAGCAATGATTATGATAAGGAGTCAAACTTCATACGTATTTAGAAACTGCTTTTGAGATAAGGGAATCAGAGCATCTTCAAATGTCAGTTTCATAAACAAAATATAGGCAATTATGTTCCAGGGCCTCATGCAACCTCTAAAACAGTGAGACCTTGGACCAAGAAAATTTAGTAACAAACCAATAGAGTGGCAATGATTAATACTGATGAGAAGATTTTAAAATAGGACAGACTACCAACAATGTCACTCACCGGACGTAAAGGGAGGCCTATGGGACTTAAGCCACAGTCTGGGGCAGGAATTAATCTCTCTCTTGGATGATGGAATCTACAAACAGCACCAAACTTACAGTCTCCAGTTTTCATGTAAAACTGGCACTCAGGTAGGCCAGGTCTCTCAGGAAAAACATTCTCCCTCTGCAATGCATAAAACCCTACTGGGACAGACCCAGAACGCAATACAGAAAATGGTGATTGAGACCCTGCATTTGCTGATTCAGTCTGGCGTGATGTTCCATAGATTTGACTGCTTCCTGCTGCTTGCTGCAGGCTCTCTGAAGAAGAAACAGATCCTAGCTGACCCTGGAAGAATGAAATGACAAGATTGTCAAGACTGATATCATCAAGAGTTCGTAAAGCACAAATAATCTCTAACAAAGTTTCAATAAGAACATTTGCATGACAAAAAGTTACATAACTAAGTTGTAAGACTGGCTTGGAATCATAGCCTACTTTACATGTGAATTGCGATAAGATGCCTCATAATGTTGTTGGTAGCAAATAACAATCAGTAGAAGTGGGCTTCTTACATGCATCTAGCGGAATAGACTAAAATATGAGAAATCATGACTATGTTTTGCTTGGTATTCCCAGAACCTGCAGTTCTGCATAAGTTTGCAGTACATGCTTGCAACCTTCCCACTATGTATTTACTTGATTAGAATCAGGACAAAGAAAATTGCAAAACATTAGCATTTTACTGTTCCAGAAATCAGATTACTTCTGACTTAATATTCTGGTAATACTCAGTTCCTGCAATCATGAATTGCAATTCAGAAAAGCTAAGTAGACCCTCAAACCAGAAATTGCCGCTGATAGTGCTGGTTGCACCATAGCAATTCCTTGGAGAAGAGATCCGGTACCAAGCTAAACATCAGCTTTTGTTTTCTGCAAACTTTCTACCAGCATCTACAATCCTGTATTTTGGGTGAGAATGTAGACCCCCAGATTTATGAAGCATCAGAGAAGTCAACAGGAAAAATACCAAAGCTTCAGACATTAAAAATCTTCCAGATTTTCCAGAAGTACTCCCATGACCCCCATTACAGCATCAAACTATCAATAGTTCCCCACCATCTCAATTACTGCTCCTCACTACAAAGCACACAATGCAACTGCCACTATCAGCAGCCAGCAGCCCATTGCCTCTGACCAACATCAAGTATGCTCAACTACAAGGCTAAACCCTAATTTATGACAGAGAGAACTTGGAAACCATCTAAAATTTAATTAATAAAATGTTCATGGCCTCTATACATCAAATAATTTAATTAAGCTCTAGGCAATGATAACATATTAGGCCAACTAATACATGCAAGAAATGTTCAAAAACCCAAGAAACTCTAACTTCAGCAGGAATTAGTATCATACAATCATAAGCCCAGCAGGGAGGCTCAGTAAGAGATCAGAAGTTTAATCAACATTTCATAAATGCGCAATGATACAGAAAAACTTGACTAAAAATAAGCTAGAACGCCCTCTTCATGAATACTTAAAAAGATATTTGGTTTTGCAAGGTGAAAGTTGCCCCAAAAGTCATGCCAAGAAAAAGGGATGTTCACATATGACTGTTATAATATGTTTTTTTCAGATAGAGGTGGCTACTGCTTTTTTAACGGAAATATTAAAATCATTTGTGCAGAATAGAAATGTAGATAAGAATACATCCAGGCAAATAATATTATAGAAGATTTTTTCTTTCTTCTCCTACAATCAGTGTCACAATCATGTTGGCAACAGCGACAGCCATGATCCAATTTAAGCTGCTTCTAACTAACCAGCTTCCAATGAACATAAGGAAGCATGCATGATATGAACAATAACATTTGTTGATGAGCAGAGTGGGAACTTACACTGTATGCATTCCAGCCTGGAACAGATACCATACCCTGAGGTAAAATCAAAGGTGCATAACTTGAAGGACCTTGCCACCGTGGGCTGGCAATAAAAGATGCTCTTGACCAGTTCGTAATTCCTCCTGCATATGATTGCTGACCAGGAGTTGTTGGAGAATGAACAGTATGATAAACAGGGGAGCCACGTAGAGCAATCATATTAGTTGGCTGAGGATGGTGGAATTTACAAGTGTTTCCAAATTTGCAATGTCCAGTTCTTAAATAATAAGCACACTCACTCTCATTCTGCAGAAAACCAAAGAAAAGGGAGAAAAAGTAAAGAATTGCATCCAGCCAAACAAGAAGAGACTCCGATTCAACAGCCAAGTTATAAACAATGGCAACCATTCATAAGACTAAAGCATGCATGCCCAAGACATGAACCAAGCCAAATATGTACATGTCATTGATAGGCACAAGAAAGGTGTATCATACATCTATGATGCCCTTTTCTTCCCCCATTTTATCTTGCATCTCCATGATTTTTGTATGTTCAGGTTTTGTCATATTAGACAAGTACCCAACCAATCATCCTTTTTGCTTTAGACAGATGCATTCATCAGACCTTGGCATTTACCTTGATGCATAAATGATTAAAATTTGAAATTCTACAGTAGAAACAAATCCAGATTTATGGATACAAAGCAGAAACTTTAAGCTTTCATCAACTAAGTAATCACAAATTAAGCAGATAAATGTACTTAAGGAAAGGCAGCATCCTATTTTACCCAAGCAATTGGCAAGTCAATTGGCACGGGACCAGTTTCTGGTCCTGTATTGGCACACAGTAAAAATCATATAATCTAAGTTCACAAATACATAAAGGACAGGATGAGAGCATAACTGCATGAGATGAGGATGTTATGAGAAATAAGTTCACATTAGTATCAACTTCTGAAAATATATTTTGCTTAAATGAGTGAAACAAAAATATAAAATCCAAACCGGTCGAAGAGGATAGCCTAAAATATTCAAGGACACCCTTCCAGCAATTCCAGCCTTGTCTCTGGGATGATGAAACTTGCATGTTGCCCCAAACTTGCAAGTCCCTGTCTTCAGGTAGTACTGCAAAGCAGCTAAAAGCAGAATATTAGTAAATAAACTCAGAATATACAAATATAGAACTCAAGCATTTAACAAATGGACCCTAAAAATTGAAAAAGACAAAGCTAACTAGCTTTCAACAACTGAAATTAATTGGTTCTCCAACATAAATATAGATATGGTTAGCACAGTAAATTAAAATGAATCAACTATTATGGCCTTTCAACTTCTAGTTAAGTTGAGATTCATCCAAAAATTAATTCGAGTATCAAAGTACTAAAAGCATGACGCAACATTCTCACAAACAAAAAGCTAGTAACTTTATTTCCAGCAATCATGTTCATCTTTCATTTTGTACTTTTTTACCCACATTTTCTTCTAACCAAGAAACTCTTCTCAGGACAAAAGAGAGAGACCATGCAAAAAAGACATAGAATTCTTTCTCATGTGCATTTTTTCTGCTCTAAGAATTGGTGCTTCAGTAAGCACATATCCATTTTAACTATCTTTTAACAAATTTCGTCAGTAACGTGTCCAATATCCAGCAGGCATGCTATTAAAGCCTTTTATCTTTCCAAAAGCATCAAAACCTAGTTCCCATATTCTTTCACCAAGCTCAGTTACATTGCAACCAATTCATAAAAAAGAAATCAATTATTGGTTCAGTCTATCACGTTCTCAAGGCATTGCCCGTTAGCATCTTGCGGATACAGATACATAAATCCATACCCCTAGTAATGAGATAGAAATAACCATCATTGCCCTACGGTTATACGTAACAGTCAGACTAACGAAATCATCTTACCAAATGCTTCTTCAGTGAGTCAAATTACATGGTGGAGAATCATACAAAGAAGTGAAACTTCTCTTTAGAGGAATTGGAGGAGGATACAGGGAAAATGATACTTCTTTTGCCAATGCTAATTTACAATAGGTAAAGCATGCAGCTCACATGGGGAATGAAGAATAAAAACATGCCTGGCATTCAGGCTGTCCAATTCTTTCTGGGTATTCTCCCTTCATCCTTGCAGTGGCAATAGCCTGAAATTCAACATCTTTTAATATAAAAGTCCCAAAAGGCTGAATAATATATCATGTTGACGTTTTTCCATGAGCTCAGACTTCTAGTTGAGAAAAATGGCATGCGAAACATAACGATTATAAAGTTAGCATGTGAATGTTGCATCTGTGCATATGTGCATGATATGTTATGAGCACTAATAGACCAATAAAAGAGGTCACACTTGAAAATCTGATCATGAAGGGTATTGCTTGTCATATCACAACTTGGAGCCACAAAGATATCAAACAGTGTTAACCTTTTTTGTCTCTTTGATTAAATAATTAAAGGCATGCTACAATACTCATTAACTGAACTTTAAAATGTAGGTCATAGTTTACAGTAATTAACAAGGAATAATGAAATAATAGAATATGCAACAAACAGAGAAAATAATCATAGAGACACGTGCATGCACAAATGGATTTTCATTATCTTGTATCCTTAATAAACAATCAAACAGCCGCATTATATTGACTTGGATAGTAAATTTCATTTACACGAAACATCCAGGTTTCTTCTAACTATACTTTAATAACAAGTATTAGATGTGGTAAAGTTCATACCATCAACCATTTTCATTGCCAACACCAATATCACCATAATCATATATTATTAACTTAAATAGCCAAATAGACAGCAGCTTTATACCAGCTTTCTGTTAGGAGGATGATTAAATCGGCATGTTGCTCCAAATCTACAAAGGCCTGTCCGGATGTAATAAGAACAATCTGGCTCCCCAGGGCGCTCAGGGTAGGGCCCAGATTCCATTGTATCATTTGGTCTCAAGTTCATTTGCCACATTGCTTCTGGGACAACACAACATAGGTTCAGAACACGTATAAAGTAAGCTTGTATGTTTTAGCAGCTTCATATTCCCCAATTCCTGCATTTCTGCACTTTTAATTCTGCCTTTCAAACTGGTATGCAGATAATTATAAATAGTCTCCTCAGTCAAGGAGGTTCCCTCTGTGGGGAGAAAAAAAAAAAAAGGTCCCGACAGGCAGACTATTTTGGAATTACAGAAAGCCTTGGGGCAATGATACACTCTGATTTAAGCAAGGAAGCCAGACCAAGAAACATTAACATTCGAGTTTGATAAAAAGAAATTGAGAAGGAAGAAGGGTGGAAGGAAGAACATGTTTCTCACAGGCTAACCCACTTGTGTATCTTCACAATAGCTTGGTTCTTGGAAAGAAATGCCCGCGACACAATTTGCAGTTCTGCTTTATGATTCCCTCTAAAACATGTTATTTTCTTTTTTCTGTTCATAGTGACATCCAAACTACAGCTAAACAAATTGCCGAACTTTAACGGAGATGGACCACATAAGAATACAGAAACAAACTTTATTTTCATTCTGATCAATATATCACTATATATCGAGTGCCGAACATCATTACCTTCATGCAGTTAATGTTTAGGAAAAGATAAAAATATTTGTCACATAAACATACCTGCATATCAAGGCATTATAACACTCATAGAAAAATATAAGAGATATAAGAAAGATGCCAAAGGTAGTGCAACTTGCATTCAGTAAAATATTGGAATGACAGCACAATAAATTCCACCCCACCAGACAGTAGAAGCAGAAAACTGGGGACCGAAACAACTAAACTAAGGTCCAAAATCAACAGAAGGGAAAGAAACAAAAGAAAAACTGATTAATCATCTCTGCTGGATATTCTGCTTACTCAACTAAAAGCTCAAACTTTAACTCAGCTGATACATGCAAATTCAAATTTGAGCATATATGGAACACAAACCACCTAAAGAATTCGAAAAACGGATTAATTGATCATTTGATTTCTTTTCCACAAAAAGAAGGGTAAACAACAAGGAACTGACAAGATACCATTTCATTTTTTAATAACTTTTCAGTAAAACAAAACAAAATGGAAAGCCAAAACAGAAGACATGGCAGATGAAATTGACACAAATATATCAACTACCCAGCAGGGATGGCAAAGTTGACCATTCACTTCATGAAAAGGATATGCAAACTGCATTACGATTCAAAAGAGCAGAACAAAAAGAATAAAAATCACCATGATTAGAATAAGTTTAACCATTGATCAAACCAGAATTCAGAACAGAAAAGGGGAAAATGGGAATACACGTTAGAGAACCACCATCAACACTAACCGAATCGCATTCGAAAAGGAAAGATGAAAACAAAACAAGGAAAACAATTTGAAAAACAAAACCAGAGACAGAGAGAACAATGATGGAAAAATTAAAAAAAAAAAAAGGAACGAGAGAGAGAGAGAGAGAGAGAATCAGCAGAGAAACAGACCTTCACTCAAGGAGGGTGACAGGGAGGTTCCCTCGGTCACAGCCGCACGGGACATCGGAATTCCGGCATCGAATTCCATGGAGAAGGCTCGTCCGCATCAGCAAGCTGTCACTACACAGTACCAGGCCGGCATCCCCATGGCATCCAGTGTGCCTCACGGTAACAAACCCTCCTCTTCCTCGTCTGGCACAATCAATCGAACAAATGACAGAGAAGACAACAAAAGAAAAGTAAAAATGGACAGTTTTAGAGAGAGAAAGAGTGGAGCGCTTAGCTTTTTTTTAGTAATAGAGAGAGACAGAGAGAGAGAGAAAGAGAGGAAGTAAAGCGTTCTCTTCTCTTCTCCACACAAAAAATAAAAATGAAAAAAACAAAGAAAAGGAAACTGAGGGAGAGAGGGAATAAAAACTCCAACCGTCCAAAAAAAAAAAAAACACCAAACCAGACACACCCCTTCTCAAAGTCATCCCTTTGCCTTTTTTATCACATCCCCGCGTTTTACACCAAACGGACGACCCCTGTTTGTCTTTCTCCCACTCGCTCGCCTACCAAATCATTTCTTTACTCTCTCTTTTGCTATTGGCACGTCACGAATCTCCTTTCTTTATTTCTTGCTTCGGCCTTTTCCTCTTGACGTCAATGGTGATGGAACTTCATAACGGACACGTTGCGTTGCGTGAGCGCGTGTAAGAGAGGAGAGTGAGGATGGTTTCAAACCAGATACCAGAATCTCGGACCGCTTCACACAACCGCTTTTTACTATTTCCAGGCAAACTTCTTAGTTTTTCGGCAACTACTTTTTTTATTGGTGGTTTGTCCCTATTCTGCTTTTCTTTTCATAAATTAATTCAATTTAATTACTCTCATTTTCCCTTCTTAACTGTCTCTGTCAATCTTAGAGAAAAATTAAATGTAATAAAAAAATATCATTTCTCTAAAATATAACCTTTTAAAAAATAAATTTAAAAATTCAAATTTTGTGCGCGAAAATGGGAAAGTGAAGCGTGGAAGTAGCAATAGCGCGCGCTAGAAGTAGGAAACAATTTCGCCGTGTTCGTTTTGAGCGGCGGAAACTCGGACGAACTGTGCGTAGTGTGTCTTTCGGTTTCCTTGGGTTATTGGACTCTGGAAAAAGAGTGGATGATAGCGTCTACACGTGGAAGGCTACCATTGGCCACTATGCCAAGCCACTTCCTTTGTACTTTGTGGGGGTGTTTGTGGTGGTTTCCTTGTTCATAATTCATAAATGAGGCTACGCCCCCTGTCTTTTTCTTACCCTTTCCTTTTTTGTTTTTTCTTTTTTTCAATTTTTCTCATCCAGTCAGACTCTTCTGAAATTACCCATAATCACAATTTCATTTATATCTCTATGGTATATGGTTAAATTAATACGGTTTCAGCACTACATTAAATGTTTAATCATTTCATATTTATGTTTTTTCAGTACACTTAAATGTGATTAACTTGTTAAACCAATCTAATTAAGCTAATAAAATAATTCATATTATGGACAGGTTTCTTCATCTTTTTAAAAATTAAAAAATAAAACTTATTTTGCATAATTTAAGCAAGTCAACTAATTGACTTATGTAACACCCACTAAATTCCTCCCTAGGGTTAGCTCCTGTAAAGCCTGTAAGATCAACCAGGGAAATAAAATCACAAATCAACTTTTTCCTAACTGGACAAATCTAAGAAAAAATTAATACCTAAGTCTAATTCAGTCTGGTCCATGATGACTTTGAGCAAAGTATAACCTTCAATAAGTTTAAGCTCTTTAGCTTTTTTATTTATTAACGAAACAGAACATTAATTTTATTGATATTTTCTTGTCATCTAATGTAAATATAGGAGAGGAACTAATTTTTACAAATTGAGAATGTTAAATAATTGAATGAGAGATTAAGTAATAAATGTTAAATTATGTTTTCTAATATAAATCAGCTGAGATGAATTAAAACAACCTTAATTTTTTAAAATTGATATTGGAAACTTGGAGGATTATATCAGTGAATTCTTTGATATATGTCACATAAAGAATGATACAGAGAAAGAAGAATAGTGGGAAACAAAAAGGAAAGAATCAAAGAATTTGATATTTGGGAATTGTGTTGGAATGCCTAAGAAGCGTTGCATTCGGGAGGCAGGCCCTCGGGAAATCTCTTTGCATCTGTGCAGTAGTTGTAAATCATGTAATTGTTGTGAACCCATTTGAGCCTCTCTTGGCTGGTTGTATCCAACTCTTGCGAAAGCCATGCTTCATCATTGGTCGAAGTGCAGGAGGATTTTCCATTAGACAAAACACAGGCATCGGCGCTGAAGTTCCTGTAGGAAGCAGTGAAAGGAGCATTGCTCCAATCTGTCTTCACAAGCCCACCTCTGGTAGCCCAGTCATCGGCATTCCACAGACTGGAGTATATTCTCATGGCTTGATTCTTTGGGAATGGGACGCCCATCGACTCCATGTTCTTGAATTCCCTGATCGGAGTGCCATCTACAGAGAAGCTGAAACCCAGAAACAGGAAAATTCAATCAACTGTGAACGTATTATAAGAAAAAGAAAATGATGGAGAGTGCTTAAATGGCAGCTTTCTTACATGATTCGCTGGGGATTCCAGAGAATGGAGTATGTGTGGAAATCAGCAGTTGGGTCGAACCAGAGATAGAACTGCTGTTCTCTGTTGCCTTTGCCTTGACTGAACACATTAGTGTGAAGAATGTAAGGATCACCACTCAGGTTCCCCAAGAATTCGAAATCTATCTCATCCCATGCCGACCCTTTTGAAGACAACTGCATAAACATAGACAACAAGATCGATCGTGTCAGTGATTGGGAACATATATACATGCTGATGAATTAACGAACTGAGCAAATTAAAGAGAAATTAATGAAGTTGTGGGAGAAGAAGAACGTACATAATAGGCGGTGACGGTGCCGGCAGAGTTGCCGGGGACAAGCTTCAGCTGCATATCGATCTTGCCGAACAGATACTCGTTCTTGGACTGGAAGCCTGAGCCAGAGGCTTTGTCGAGGGAGAGAGTCAGAAGCTCGCCATTGTTCAGAATCTGGGCACGCCCGTCTCCCCAAGTGATTTCAAAATCTTGGTAGAAGTTAGCAGAAGAGACAGCGATTAAGGAGCCAATGATCAGAAGAGACATAAGCATAAGCAATCTGAAACCGCGAGAATCCATGGATGCTTAGTGTTGATAGGAAGAGATCTTTGTAAGTGATGAAAGGATGGTTATGCTGAGGATCCTGGATTGGTATTTATACAGGAAGAGGAGGCAAAAGTGGAGGAAAGGAATGGGAAAGTTCAGGAAACGAAGCTGTGGACAGTTGTTGGCTTGAAAAAGTTGTATTAAATTAAAAATGGCTGTCAAGTGTGAATGTTGGTGGCAGAAAGACTGACAAATTAACAAGGGTTTTATATGATGGACGCGGTTTTGCCATATCTGTGAGGAGAAAGTGGAGCGCGTGGCACTGCATCACCAACCAAGCTCGCCAGCTTTTTGATTTGATTTTATAAGAACCACTAGATTCGCCGCTGTCATCCTCATTGACAGCGTAAGACAGAAACTCGTCAAATTAATTATAATGAGAGGCAACCTTCTTTCCGGTTCAACTTAAATATATGTTCCTTATAGTTTCATGCATTATTAACATATTTGAGGGTATTGACAGAATCAATTTCTCTCCCCTCTTGGCTGTTGGCTAGTGCTTGTATGTCTAAAGTTGTAAACGTCGAAGTAGAACAAAATGGTAATAAAAACTTAAGAATAATTTTTATTTTATTTTTTATATTTATTTTTTATATAATTTTTAAAAAATATTAATATTTATTTAACATTTATATTTTGTATAATATTCAATTTTGACATAACTAAATATAGTGAAGTGTTTAGTTTGTTCAAGAATAGTTGACCAAATTAGATACAAACAAAAAGGCAGCAGAACCTTTTTTTTTTTTTTTTAAGGAAAAACCCGTATAGATCTGGGGGATTGCTGCCCAGTAAAGAATTTTTTTTGGGAGGTCCAATGCTGGGTAAATGAGGGCCTTAATTTTTTTTGTAAAATATAATGTATTATTAAAAATTAACCTTTTATTGCTTTTTAAGATGTAAATTTATCAATTAAATTTTACAGGTAAGTTTCAATAATATTTTTTGATAAAATAATTAATTGATGTAATTTTTTAGCATAGTTGAATATTAGTAAAATTTTATTAATTTTAATTTTAAAAAACTTGTTTGTACAGTAATAGCTATCATACGTATTACTAATAGTATTTTATATAATTTATGCATTTGTGTGTCAAATCATATTTCAATATTTAAAAAATAACAAATTAAACTTTTATTTATTAATTTTAAATAAATTAAATATTATTAAAAAACAAAAATTTTATAGTACAAATTTATTGGGATTTAAATTTTTTAAAATATAAAAAAATATTTAATATATTATTACAAAAATTGAGTATTAAAAATATTTTTTAAAAATTATATTATTAAAAAATTTAAAATTCATAATAATTAGCTGAAAGAGTAAAAAATTATTCAAAATCAAGTGACAGATTTAAAAAGAAATATATAATTTATTTGAGTTATTTTTGAAATATTTTAACAATAAAAATATTTTTAATTTTTTTATAATCATTTAAATTAATATTTAATTTAGATGTAATTAATAGATTAAGATTCGATTATTACTTTTTAAATATTAAAATTTGATTCGATCCACCAAGTTTAGCTAAGATTTTAATAATTTTTATTTTTTTATTTACAACATCTTTCAAAAATTTTAATTTATTAATTATATCTAGATCATCAATATGTGATAGCGCATCTTATTGAAAAAAAGTTTTTAAAATTACGTTATTTTATTTCCTCATTGATGTGCTTTACTATGCACGAAATACATAATGTATATCTATAGTGTTATTTCTTTATTTTTTTTATATATTTCAAAGAAGAAAACAACACATTTTAGTTGAATTATAACAACATATATATATATATGCATGTCTTTACATTAAAAATATCTACTAATTACATTAAATGTAAATAATATATTGTACCAAATTAACAATCATACTCAATAAGAATTTAAAATTTTCAAATTCATATGCCACTAGAAAAGAAGTTTCAACTTTGGCTTTGAGATCTTCACTAGTTTGCACCAATTAAAGTAAAATATGTTTTATTTTTGAAATTTGATATGTTTTTCCTTCAACACTAATGAGGTGATTTTCTCAATCCAATTGTGATAATGGGTTAATAGTTAAACTGAAACACTATTTTGTAATTTTTTTTTATCTTTTTATTAAACAAAAAAAATTTAATATATGTTGTATCGCTCTAAAAGTATTATGGAGTTAAGGGCAAAAAATGCTCATATTATGAGACAAAATTTTAGATTATAACTATCCACCGGTAGATTGATAAAGTGGAAGCCCAGTCCCTGCTATCCAAACACTCCTACTAAATGTACAATCAAAAAGCAAATGATGCATAGATTCTGAATTTGTATACATTGGATAAAACAGTAGCTATCTGCCACAAAGGATTCCTCTAAGAGTAAATGGGTATGTAGTAGCATAATCATTATTAGTTTACCTTGTGATGGAATAGTTTATATAATATATATTGTGAACAATTCTATAATACACAATATCGTTAATTCATATATATTTTATTTTTATCTATGAGATCCATGAGCTCATTGAACCATAATCTTTCAACTAGTTTATTAAATTAATTTTTTGGATTAATTTACTTTATTTGTTTTGATTTCAAAACACTATAAATAACCATATGCCACTTCTATGCTAAAGTCAATTAAAAATGAATTTTTAATTTAATAAAATAGTCCAAAAAAAAGAACACAAAAGAATAGAGGCATTCAGATCCTAGTAGTCCCAAAATCTCCCGGAGAAATAGAAATGTACTGAGGTGGGCGGGATGGATGTCATGAGCAGCAAGTCTTTACCAGCCACAGAAAAAGACACCGACTTATTAAAAAAAAAAGAGAAAATTGATAAAAATAGCAGCTCAGGTCCCTTGTTTTGTAAAATAAATTATTTTTTTAAAATTTTTTATGTTTTTAACACTTAAATGTATTATAAAGACTAAAATATCTATCTTAAAGATAATAATACCCTTAAAAAGTAAATAAATTTAAAAATATAGCACACAGTATTAGTATTCTTTCTCATTGAACTTTCTCTTTCATCGAGCTTTCTCCCTCTTTGTCTTCAAGTTCTTTCCCCAATTTTTTTTTTTATGATTGTATCTAAGATCTACCTACACAGAAGCTAGAAAAGGAATCAAAAGCAAAATCAATTGATTTTGGTTAGTTCTCTTCACGTTATATGTAAGATTTACACAACCAAACTCGTGTTTTTGGTAACACATTATTCTCCAAAAGCAAAAAGTGTTCGGGTGGATCAAGAGACTAACAGGTATGTATTTAAAAGAAAATATATCTTAATACTGCGAAGATTTTATGTGTTTGAAAGTTCTCTTCACATTGTATCTAAGATTTACAATCAAGCTCGTGTTTTTGGTAAAACATTGTTCTTTAAAAGCAAAAAGTATTCGGGTGGGTCAATAGACTAATAAGTATGTATTTGAAAGATAATGTATCTTAACACTACCAAGATTTTATGTGTTTGAAAGTTCTCTTCACATTGTATTTAAGATTTACACAATCAAGCTCATATTTTTGGTAACACATTGTTCTTCAACAGCAAAAAGTGTTCGGGTGGGTCAATAGACTAACAAGTATGTATTTGAAAGATAATGTATCTTAACACTACCAAGATTTTATGTGTTTGAAAGTTCTCTTCACATTGTATTTAAGATTTACACAATCAAGCTCATATTTTTGGTAACACATTGTTCTTCAACAGCAAAAAGTGTTCGGGTGGGTCAATAGACTAACAAGTATGTATTTGAAAGATAATGTATCTTAACACTACCAAAATTTTATGTGTTTGAAAGTTCTCTTCACGTTGTATCTAAGATTTACACAATCAAGCTCATATTTTTGGCAACACATTGTTCTTCAAAAGCAAAAAGTGTTTGGGTGGATCAATAGACTAACAAGTATGTATTTAAAAGATAATGTATCCTAAGACAGCCAAAATTTTATGTGTTTGAAAGTTCTCTTCACATTGTATCTAAGATTTACACAACCAAGCTCGTGTTTTTGGTAACACATTGTTCTTCAAAAGCAAAAAATGTTTGGGTGGGACAATGGACTAACAAGTATGTATTTAAGAGATAATGTATCTTAACACTGCCAAGATTTTATGTGTTTGAAAGTTCTCTTCATGTTATATCTAAGATTTGCATAACCAAGCTCGTGTTTTTGGTAACACGTTGTTCTTCAAAAGTAAAAAGTGTTTGGGTGGGTCAATAGACTAACAAGTATGTATTTGAAAGATAATGTATCTTAACACTGCTAAGATTTTATGTGTTTGAAAGTTTTCTTCACGTTGTATTTAAGATTTACATAACCAAGTTCATGTTTTTGGTAATACATTGTTCTTCAAAAGCAAACAATGTTCGGGTGGGTCAATGGACTAACAAGTATGTATTTGAAAGATAATGTATCATAACACTACTAAGATTTTATGTGTTTGAAAGTTTTCTTCACGTTGTATCTAAGATTTACACAACCAAGTGTGTTTTTTGTAACACATTGTTCTTTAAAAGCAAAAAGTGTTTGGGTGGGTCAATGGATTAACAAGTATGTATTTGAAAGATAATGTATCTTAACACTGCCAAGATTTTATTTGTTTGAAAAGAATAATCGTGAAGTATCATGCATATCGTAACATGTACAGAGGATCGTGCTATGTTTGATTAAATCATGACTTAGTCATAAAATTTCTGTCATCTTGTGAACCATCGTGACTTCATTCACAATTGATATTCTTTAATGAAATCGATACATGAGAAAATATTGTTGCTTATTTCGTGATATAGACAAAGAATTGTGCTATGTTTGACTAAATCATGACTTAGTCATCAAATTTCTATCATCTTGTGAACCATCATGACTTCATTCACAATTGATATTCTTTAATGAAATCGATACATGAGAAAATATTGTTGCTTATTTCGTGACATAGACAAAGAATTGTGCTATGTTTGATTAAATCATGACTTAGTCACCAAATTCGTGCCATCTCGTGAACTATCGTGACTTCATTCACAATTGATATTCTTTAATGAAATCGACACATGAGATAATATTATTGCTTATTTATCTAAATCGTTATTTATTTACTGAACTTCAATTTTATTTTTTTTTTTCTGAAACTGTTGCTTCTTTTTTGAAATGTTTTCATGGTCATTGCAGAATGCGTGTTATTGTAACTTGGAATGGTGAGTGGTCCGAGTCAAGAGGAAGTTTTGAGTACACTGGTAGGACTATCAAAACTCGAGGTTATGTTGTTCAAAAGGATTTGACACATGCACAGTTATTGGGTTTAGTTAAATCTTTCATTGATACTGATTTCTCTAATTATGATGTTATATTGCACACCATAATGAGGTTCGAAAAAACTACCATTAAAATTAAGTTAGTGAATGATGATGATGTTGAGTTCATATTGTATGATAATAATATAGTACCCCCTGTAATTGTGGATTTGGTTGAGCGACATAACGTTGAGAATACACATGGTATATATAAAGGTGAAAATTCAAAATGAATCAATCAGTTAAACTCTTGTATTGGGAGCAATGAGGTTACAGATGCAATCTCCAATGTACAGACCCATCCAATTGTTCAAGGTAAAGATTTAGGCATGGAACCATTATTTCATAATGAGACTCCTCCTAACACTCAGAATACTGACGAAATCAACTTAGATAAGTTGATGGACTATGATGTTGGGTGTGAGTATCCAGTTCCAAATATTGAGCCCATTCAACCTATCAAAGAAGAGCAATGTGAACGCATTATAAAAGTTGAGCTTAATGATGCGAACTTGCCTTTTGTACCATGTTCAATCCCACTTTATGTGCTACCTGCATGCCCTAAAGTACACAATAATATAAGTGTGTTGGGTGCTGACTTACACTGTATTATTCCGGCTTCTACTATGGAATCAGTGACTCTAACTGACACCCTTACTAGAGGTCAATGTTTCTTAAATATGAAAGAGTTGAAGCGATTTTTGGGTATATATGCATTGACTGAGAACTTTAAATTTAGAGTCACTAAATTTAACAAATCAATATTTGAGATTGCTTGTAGAAAAAAAAATTGTACATGAAAGGTCCGTGTTGTGAAAGTTGCACAAGGATAATTCTTTCAAATTAGACGTTGTGATTTGACCTACACTTGCATAATTGAGGAGTTGCATCGACGATATCGATAAGCAAGTTCTACCATTATTAAAAAAATTATTGCCCAGTGGTTATCCATTAATGTTAGAATTATTAAGCCAAAAGATATCATAAGTGACATTAAAGAATTATATGGCATACAAATTTTATATAGCAAAGCTTGAAAGGTGAAAGAATATGCATTGTCTCTTACTTATAGTGATCCAGTTGAGTCATACCAATAATTACCATCATATTGTCACATGTTGCAAATAGCTAATCTAGGAACTAAGGCTCACATATGCATAGAAGATGAGACTAATCGATTTAAGTATTTCTTTGTAGCTCTTGGACAATCATTAAGGGGGTTTCATTCAGTGATTAAACTAGTGATTGCTATCGATGCCACTCACTTGAAAGGAAGATTTCATGGTGTCATGTTTGTAGCTGTGTATAAGGATGAAAATGAACAGATATACCCACTGGCATTTGGTTATGGTAACTCAGAAAACTATGAGGCTTGGGAATGGTTTTTGGAGCAACTAAAAGAAGCTATTGGTCATGTTGATGACTTGGTTATTATATCGGATCGTCATACTAGTATTGCAAAGGCCATTGTAAAGGTCTTCCCCGATTTTTGTCATGGGTTATGTTCTTGGCATATGACCCAAAATATAAAGGATAAATTCAAGAGAGAAAAAGTGTCCAAGATATTCTATAGTACAACAAAGGCATATCGAGAGTCTAAATTTAGTCAATTTATGACTGAATTGCAAGCTAATCACCCTCAAGCATTTGAATATATCATGAAGAAAGATTTGAGGAAATGGTCACGTGTGTATTGCCCTCGAAAACGATACCAACTCATGACCACTAATATTGTTGAAAGCTTGAATTCATGTCTTCGATTTGCCAGCGAGTTATCCTTCATGGCTTTATTGAAATTCATTAAAGATACGATGCAACGTTGGTTTTATGATACGCACGAGAAAGCTAAGATTTGGAAAGCACAATTAACTGAATGGGTCCACTCTTTGATGAATGAAAGACAAAAAGTTTTATTACAGATGACAGTTTCTAACATTGATTGGAATGTATTTGTAGTCAAGCACAAGGGTAAAAAGGTGGTTGTTAACCTCATGGAATGTACTTGCACTTATAGGGAGTTTCAGACTGATCTGTTGCCATGTGCACATGCATTAGCTGCATGCAGGTGACATTTATTGTTTGTTGATAACATTTTTTTATTTTTCATTATTGTTTTAATAACTTTGTTATTTTTCATTTTTTTATAGGAAGCGTAACATTGATTTTATAACACTTTGCTCTGACTATTACAAGCAACAGCACTTAGCAGCAGCATACACTGAGCCAATTTATCTAGTGGGTGACAAGTCTGATTGGAATGTGCTTGAAGACGTCAAAAATGTTGTTGTATTACCTCCGAATAATGGTAAGCATGCAGGTCGTCTAAAAAAGCAAAGAATACCCTCTAGTGGGAAAAGAACACGACAAAAGAAATGTTCAAGGTGTAGCCAATATGAAAATAATCGGTTGACATGTTCAAACCCACAATATCATGATCAAGGAAGTCAATCACAATCAGCGAATGTATCTGAATAGTTGCAACGTAAATATTACAATTGTGATGTGGTTGGACATAACTCACAGATTTGCACTGCTACCCCTTGTTTGTCTATAATTGATAATAATATCATTGACTTATGATATATAATATTTCTATTATTGTTGATTTATTGTATAATTGAGAAACAAACTATTGATTTGTTATCTTTTAATATCGTTGACTTATCATGTATTTGAGATTATCACAAGTAATGCATGTAGGAGTATACCAGAATCATATGATAATAACTTATCCCATTAACATGAGAAGTCTCATATATCGTGACATCTTTTTGATAAAATCGTATGATGATTGTTAGTAGTTCATACCATCATTTTGATAGAAATCGTATCATATAGTCTGA
The DNA here is from genome assembly GCA_021397835.1 of Moringa oleifera. NCBI lineage: Eukaryota > Viridiplantae > Streptophyta > Magnoliopsida > Brassicales > Moringaceae > Moringa > Moringa oleifera. The sequence goes on from JAJFZO010000094.1 coordinate 1,536,021, forward strand.
TTTCGTGACATCTTATTTATTATTTTTTTCATCATCATGTTGTCTAAATTTTGTAATATATTTTAGTTAAAATATTATCATTATTATTTTTATTTCGTTTCTTCTTGGTTTAAACATAAAATTGGCTTAGTTTCATAACTTTTTTTTATTAAAATCTTATCATAATTACTGCTATCTCATTTTTTCTTATTTTAAATGTAAAATTGGCCTAATTTCATAACATCTTTTATATAAATCATACGATAATTGCTGTCATTCAATATTACTTTCTATATATAAAATATACATACAAAAATATAATACAAAATAGTTGTGTGAAAAATAATATGTGGGTTGTCACGGTGACTCATCGTTCTCGTCAATTTTGTTAGCAATTACATAAACAGTCATGTGCTTTCTAATTTTTGGCATTTGGGTATCGAATGTACTTCAGTGGCTTGCTAGTTAATAAATGTTCTATGGTATGTAACATATGAGGGCCGCAATTACCATTACATTAAAAAAAAAGAAGAAAATATGCCAATTAGCATATGTTAGAAAATTGACAACATTAAAAATGTAAATAGATCGATATGACTAAAACTTACGATGTTTTTTGCTGAGGGACTTGAGATTTTTCGATGTAATGTGCATGACAATGGAACTGTAAAAGTTGCAACATCAAGTTTGGCGATAAAGTAACCCTCACTTGACAAAAAACTAGGAAGCATGAATCTAAAACAATTTTGCTGTCGAATTTGCACTTCTGGTGGCACATGTTGTCGATACAAGTCATAAATGTGCAAACTAAATTTTTGCAGATCGATGACGACAACAAGCCAATGCGCTCCACTAATATGGCATGGCATTAACAGCTGCAATTGCTCATATTTCAGTGAAATAAAATATTACTAAAATTAATTATTTAAAGTGATGAAGATAATTTTTTTTTATCTTATTGATAATGTGCCATGGTGGGCAGCCATCACAAAATATTTCGTGCACACGCTCCAGAAGACCATCGTTCTATTGGTGGGTATCCTATTGTGAGTTTGTTGAAGGACCATCAGCATCTAGATCTACTTAGTACTTATTATATATATGAAAAAAAGCATATCTACAAAACCATTTAAAAAAAATGAAGGAGATTGTCAAACAACAAACAAAAAACAGCGTAATTAAAAAAGATCAATGAAAATTATCAAAACTTATATAAAGTAAAAGGTCACAAATGCATATATCCTGCTTATATATATTTGAAAACTCCTTCTGTCGTTTTCTTAGAAGGTATAAATAAGCATCAATGTGCTGCAAAAACCAAGTGAAAATGTCACAAAATATTAAATATAAACAAAAATCATAATACTTGGTGCGAAATTATATAACTTTGGCACGAAATGATGTAATCTAGACACGAATCATAATACTTGACACGAAATGATGCAATCTAGGCACGAATCATAATACTTGACATGAAATTTTGACACGAAATGATGTAATCTAGGCACGAATCATAATACTTGACACAGAATTTTGACACAAAATGATGCAATCTAGGCACGAATCATAATACTTGGCACGAAATTTTCATACGAAATGATACAATCTAGGCACGAATCATAATACTTGACACGAAATCTTGACATAAAATGTGTAATATGAGCACGAATCATAATACTTAACATGAAAACATAAATATAGAGATGAATAACTACACATAAAATTATATAAAATGAAACATGAATCATAATACTTGATACGAAATCATATAACTAGACACGAATCATAATACTTAACATGAAAGCATATAACCTAAACACGAATCATAATACTTGATACGGAAGTATATAACATAAGCATCAATCTTAATATTTGATACAAAATATTACACCTAGGTACAAATCATATAAGTTAGACATGATTTAGTATGATGGTGACATACCGAATCATCGATCCATTGATCATTGAGCTCAAATGTGCGAAATCACTCGACATTGACAGAATAACCAATATATACATTGCGACTGCATTACAGAAGTCAGTTTGTTATTTATATGATATTTATAAAAAAAAATATATGATATCTATTAAAAAAATTATACATAAGTTAACTCACTATGACATTGATGATCCCTTCATAAACGCTTCGTATTTATTACATATGTCTTCATCTAGCTGCAACTTTGAATCAATCATTTGCTCGGACTTAGCATGTTTATGTTCAGTGGGGTTGACGTATGGACTACACAGCTGTCTAGATCGCTTACGCGTCCTACAAACTGGTACCACATTATCTTTCCTTGGTGGAACGGTCGCTAAGTCCGCTAAGCCTACCACAGCCTCTCTTTCAGCCTCAACGGCTCCATCTCCATCCCCCACTTCCTCACCCCTAACCTCACTTACATTAATATGTTCCTATAAATATTGGTCATAAACAGCTGAAGGGTGTGCACTGGAAGTTGCATAATCACCACCCTACAAGAGATAATAAACAAATATATTGTGATGAAACTTAATTCTACAATGAATTATTCTTGAAATAATTTTAGTATAATCTTGTAATGAAAAGTTAATTTTGCAATGAATTATCTTATAACGAAACTTATGATCTTGTACCCAAATAAGGATAAAATTACCTCATTTTGGCGTGTGTCAATCTCAATGCATGTAAGATCTCGATCAGAAGAGACGACTTGTTGAAGTGCTTATTTGATAAAGTATATGGCAGCCATAAGCTCGACGTGATTACTCAATATTTTTGCATTCATGAGATTTACCTTTGCCTTTAAGTTATTGAGACGAAGGTAAATCTCAGTATCTCTCTCTACGCTCTTACTTTGTTATCTCTCAGCTTGGGATTCTTCACCCATAGCTACAGTTCTCGTTCTCGTATTCTCTGCCCTAACCTCCTCCCTCAAATCTATATGTATCCTCTCCTCTTTTTCGCCTCCAACATCCTCCCTTCCATCTCCCTCTATATCCTCAACCTCATCCTCATCCTCATCTTCATCCTCATCTTCATCCTCATCTCTTAGTCGTGAAGTAGCATTGTGTCTAGATCGTCACTACATTTAATCATCGATCAAACAAATTGATTTGTCATTAATTAAAAAAATTAAATAATGAAAACATAATATACATATATATTAACATATAACTAATATTAATTAAATATTATAAGGTTTTGCATACATTGTCTACCTTTGATAAAGCTGCAGGCAATTTTGCAGGATTTTTTCTTCTTTTAGCTATGAAATTCTCGTCAGCCTCATCATCTTCACTAGTCGAAGCATTGCTATGCTTATTGAGCTGGTACTATTTTGTTGCACCAAGATGCAGAGGCAACACGCTCTCATCAATTCCCAAGTAATATGAGGCTTCACATTCAGTGGAAGTCGACTCAAGTTTGACATTCATTACCATCTAAAACAATAACCAAATGTTAATTCAAATAATAATTTTTATAAGTAAAATTACTTACATATTAATAATTTTATAATTATAAAAAATATAATAATTTAGGAATCAAATATTTCTTAGTAACATCCATCTGTACAGGAAAAAAATAAATAATGAAATATTGATACGAAATTAAAAAAATTGATACAAAAACTTAAGATGTTGATACAAGTATAAAACTTACTACAAAACTTAACATGTTAGGTTTAAAATAAAAACTCAATGCTAAAAAAGGCATAAATACGAATTTATGAAAGAAGAAATAATTTCTTAAAAGTTATTACGATTTTTAATAATATGTTAAGATTCATATGACTTAAACCCAAGTTAGCAACATTTGCAAAATTTAAGATTAAGTACCACAAATGAAAGAGTAAAACACAGTTTATGCACATAATACACATCAATATAGACACCAATATACCCACTGTTCTAAAAAAAATTAATCAACTTCAAAGTATTGAAAAAAAAATGAAAATAATACACACCAATATACCCAGTCATTAGAGATTCATAAACTAGCAACTTAAATTATTTAAAACATGATAGAAGCATTTAATCAAGTTTTCATATACAAAAATAAAATTAAACATGCAAAAGAAAATGGAGAATCAAAAGTCATAAGAAGATTTGGTTCATGGGTATCTAAAATGCAAAAAATCTGAACTTTATGCCGAAATAATCGTTTTAAAACATATCTTTGTAGATTTTTAATACTTTCGATAGTTCCTTGATATTTTTGGATAATCAATTTATAAAAATAAACACAAAATCACGTAAATCTAGTGAGAGAGAATGCAAGAGACATGAAGAGATGAAGACACTGTTAGATAATTAGGAGAAAATATTGATTTAACTTTTGATATTTTTTTTAGTGAGTAAAAATGTAATTGTTGTTTTTCATTAAGGGTAATTTAATCCGAAACTGTTTAAAATGTGTTAAAAAATATAAATTAATAATATTGATTATTTTTATAAAATTATATGTACGAAGTCCTAAATATATTCTCAAAAAAAAAAAAAAAAGTATTGAAGCCTTGCTTTGCATTGCCCATCGCTAACGGGATCAAGAGCATAATTTCAAGGAAGTGACAAGACATTTCAGCCTTACTAAAAGCGGGATCATTGCTATGAGGCAAATGGATGAAGGAAGTAATGGGGCGTTTAAGGGCAGCCACTGTAAATGGAAGAGGGAAGAAGACGGAGAAGAGAACAGACAACTTGAGACAAAATTAATAGCGAAAGAGAAAGGAAAAAAAAAACAAAAAAAACAATGGAAGCTTGAAGTGTTAGGACACTCGGGTCCTATGTGAACAAGAAGGCCTATTTGTTAGATTTAATTTTTTTTTAAAAAAAATTACCCTTTTTATATGAAAACTACACTGTTTTATTGTATTAATGGATTAAAAATCTTCCATCATTTGTGTTGTATTGATATTTTCATTTATATTCAAGGATTTGGGCTATGCAAAATCTGTGAAATATCTGAAACTCTTTATATATATATTAAAAAACTTGGCAACACTTGAAACCAACAAACAAATTTTTTATTGACTCATATCAGACTGCTATGTTACATTAAAGAATGCCACAGAATCAAGAATAGTGTGAAACAAAAAGAATGAAAGAATTGATATTCGTGTCTAAGAAACGTTGCATTCAGGAGGCAGGCCCTGGGGAAATCTCTTAAGATCTGTGCAGTAATTATAAATCATGTAATTGTTGTGCACCCATTTGAGCCTCTCTTGGCTGGTTGTATCCAACTCTTGCCAAAGCCATGCTTCATCATTGGTGGAAGTGCAGGAGGATTTTCCATTAGACAAAACACAGGCATCGGCACTGAAGTTCCTGTAGGAAGCAGTGAAAGGAGCATTGCTCCAATCTGTCTTCACAAGCCCACCTCTGGTAGCCCAGTCATCCGCATTCCACAGACTGGAGTATATTCTCATGGCTTGATTCTTTGGGAATGGGACGCCCATCGACTCCATGTTCTTGAATTCCCTGATCGAAGTGCCATCTACAGAGAAGCTGAAACCCAGAAAGAGGAAAATTCAATCAACTGTGAACGTATTATAAGAAAAAGAAAATGATGGAGAGTGCTTAAATGGCAGCTTCTTACATGATTCGCTGGGGGTTCCAGAGAATGGAGTATGTGTGGAAATCAGCAGTTGGGTCGAACCAGAGATAGAACTGCTGTTCTCTGTTGCCTTTGCCTTGGCTGAAGACATTAGTGTGAAGAATGTAAGGATCACCACTCAGGTTCCCCAAGAATTCGAAATCTATCTCATCCCATGCCGACCCTTTTGAAGACAACTGCATAAACAAGAACAACAAGATCGATCGTGTCAGTGATGGGGAACATATATATATGCTGATGAATTAACGAACTGAGCAAATTAAAGAGAAATTAATGAAACTGTAGTAGAAGAAGAACGTACATAATAGGCAGTGACGGTGCCGGCAGAGTTGCCGGGAACAAGCTTCAGCTGCAAATCGATCTTGCCGAACAGATACTCGTTCTTGGACTGGAAGCCTGAGCCAGAGGCTTTGTCGAGGGAGAGAGTCAGCAGCTCGCCATTGTTCAGAATCTGGGCTCGCCCATCTCCCCAAGTGATTTCAAAATCTTGGTAGAAGTTAGCAGAAGAGACAGCGATTAAGAAGCCAATGATCAGAAGAGGCATAAGCGTAAGCAATCTGAAACCGCGAGAATCCATGGATGCTTAGTGTTGATAGGAAGAGATCTTTGTAAGTGATGAAAGGATGGTGATGCTGAGGATCATGGATTGGTATTTATACAGGAAGAGGAGGCAAAAGTGGAGGAAAGGAATGGGAAAGTTCAGGAAACGAAGCTGTGGACAGTTGTTGGCTTGAAAAAGTTGTATTAAATTAAAAATGGCTGTCTAAGTGTCATTGTTGGGTGGGAGACTGACAGATCAACTGGGGTTTTATATGATTGACGCGGTTTTGGGATGTCTTCAAGAAGAAAGTGAAGCGCGTGACCCTGCGTCACCAACCAAGCTTGTCAGCTTTTTGCTTTGGTTTCATAAGAACCAACAGATTCACCACCGCCATCCTCCACGACAGCATAAGACAGGCACTCGTCAAAGTACCGCCACTTTGGCTTTTGGCAAATTAAACATTATTTAAATATGTTACCCTTCCGTGGTTTCATCTATGCCATGCGACATTGAAATATGTATATAATTTGATTTCTCTCAGCTCTTGGCTGCTAATGCATGCTTACGTGTTAAGAATTTTAAACATTGATATAGAGAAAAACTTTATTAAAAATTTAGATTAATGACATCAATTTTTTTTGTTTTTTCATTTATTTTAATGTAATCTTTACATAAAAAATTTATTTATTGAACGTTTATATTTTGCATAATTTTCAATATAAGATTTTATATGTATTAAATAACTAATGATAAGAAACTCATACTAATTGGTCCAACGAAAATCTATCAGATTTTTTACATTAACAAATGGAGATGAACTCTTCCACCATGAAAAATATACGTGTAATCTTATTTGTGGGTTTGATTTATAAAATTATGTACCAATCATTTTTATATGCTATATATTGAGTCTTATATTAATTGATTTGATAAGTTTTAAATTATATATATATATATAAAGGACCAACCTAATAATTTTTATAAATAATTTTATTTGTTAATTTTTAAATAAAATAAAAATATCTTAACATATAAATAAATAGTAATATAACTGAAACGAAAAATTGTAACCCAATTGAATGTAAAACAATATTGAAAACCAAATAATCAAATAGAAATATAAGGTTAGACTTATTGCTGAAGATTTTAAAGAAAATAAATCCAACTATAAAAAACTTTTTCATCATTTTTCACCAGGATTCATTTGGCAACGTCATCATAATAATAGCTAATTTGGTACAAGCAACATCTTATGGATCTGAGGTCATCTCCAACACTATACAATAAATTTAACACTAATTTGGTGTTAACAAAAAAACTTTCTAGAATATTTTAACATCAATTTTTTTTTTTATTTTTAACTCATTTACATAAATTGGTGTTATAATATTATTTTAATAATATAAATAATAATTATTAATAAAAATATTTATAAATATTAATTAATTTATAAATATTTTTAAAATAATTAAAATAATTTAAAATTTTAATTTATATCTATATATTTTTTAAAAAATAATATTATATAATAAATTATAATTTTTAATAATTTTTAAATTAATAATTTATCAATTAAATTTCATAAAATTAGTTTTACCGTAATTTTAACTTAATTATTTTTATGAGTTACTTATATTTTTACGATAATGTATGATTTTTTGATAGAGTAGTTTCACATACATGATTCAAATCGATATTAAAATTTTATTTATATTGTAATTTCAGTTTAAGTTGTAATCGTTAATGTGTTGTTATATTTATTGTACTTGTTATCAATTGAAAAAAAAATTATTTTTATCATGTTTATGCAAAAATTTAAATTATATCATAAATTATAAATTATTTTAAATTTTTATATATTTTTAAATAATAATTTTAATAATATATATAATTTTATTATTAATTAAATAAAATATTATTAATAATAATTTAAATAAAACAAAATTATATATTAAATATTGGTCTTATTTTGAAGATCTTGATGAGATATTCTTAATGATATAATTTTTTTTTTCTAATAATATCATATATTTATTAAGTTATTGATCAAAAATATATTTGATTCAAAACCTTTAAAAAAGTGATTTATAAAAAAAATTATTTTAAAATTTCACCAAGGTGCAACACTGTAGCTGCACCAAATTGAAAGGATCAATTTGCCGTCTCGTTGGAGACGGTTTCACTTTATTTTTAACCATAAAATATCGTTTTACCATATTCGTTAGAGACGGCCTGAGTTCCAGATACACATATTAATGAGGGTGGATGAGGTCTTACCAATTATATTAAATACAATATTTTATTTGAGTTAACGTCTTCTTGTTTTTGGAGATGCAAAACCATAAATTAAAATTTTATATTTAGTTTATAATAATTGTTTTCAATTGATAAAATGATAACTTCATATAATAATTTTTGTTATTCGAAGGTAAATAAGATGTTAGGGTAATGTTTTCATAAAATGTTAATGTTTGACTAGGGTTATTAAACACATCATTATGTTTCAAAAGCGATGATATTAGTCTTGATATTAATATATCGGTCTATTCGAACTCTCTATTAATTGATAGTTAATGGTAAAATTAGATTTTTAATTTTTCAATCTAGTCAAAATACAACTTGAATTGCCTCTAGTTTTCAATCACTGTATAATCAACAACACTCTTCACCATTGTTTTGATTACACTTAATCTAATTCAATTTAAGTTTTTAATAACACACTTTTTTTTTCTCATTATCATTGACTCTAATAGCTAACAATGACTTTTCTATCAGTACTAAATGCAAATTTAGATGTCATAGTTGACATTAATACCGTTAAAAATCTATAGCAACTAGTTCCATTATTGAATGCTATATCTCATTTGTTTTTTATTAGTTAAGAATGCCAAATTCTTGACTATAAGTTAAAACTAGCTCATCCGTACAACAATTTAATTCAATCTTCATATAAACACTAGTAGAAAAAAAAAATCTAGGAAATGTAACCAATTTGTGTAAATCATTCTTTTGAGAAACTTGACCTCTCACAATAAAACTTATATGACATTGATCTTTCTGATGTCATCTGTTAAAAAGAGACAAAAAATTAGACATAATAAGCTTACCTAGAGTTTAAGAAGAATGCAACTTAAGACAAGATTTTGAAAAATAAAAGACAATATACATGTAACAATACAACACAAATGAATAAAAACTGATGAAAATAATATAATAACCTATAACAAATAGATAAAAACCTATGAAAAATAAGACAATAATCCATAATAATAATATAATAACTCATAATAATAATATAATAGCTTATGATAATAATACAATCACCATCGAAAATGGTATAACAAAACATAAAAAATAAAATAATAATTCACAGTCATAGTAAAATAAGCCACAATAATAATATGGTAACCGTAACCAAAATATAATAACTCACAATCATAGTATAATAACTCACAATCATAATAAAATAACCTATGCCAAGAATAGAACTATGATGAAAGCAAGACCTTAAGATGATCATAGAAGAAATAAACCTGACCTTACATATGAAATAAAATAACATTTATTTTCAAGTTATGCTACCTCACATGCTTAAAAGATATATTTGAATGCTTGATAAAAAATGAGTAAATATTTCAAAGATCTTGAAGTATAACCCTAATTCTGAATCAAACCTCACTCTTTATAAAATACCTAAGTAAACCTCTAACTTTCACATTGGACCTAGTCAAACCTTCCGTTAATAGAAAATTAACTATGTTATTGGCGATTGGGATTTAATGACACATTGAGTTTTCAAAAAATTTCTTTTTTCTTCTTTTTTTATCGATAACCTTTTCTTCTCTTTCTTCAACTTCTACCCAAGTTCATCTTTTTATGCAATATTTTTTTTTTATTTTTACAACTTTTATTATGGGTCAATTTTTTTAGTTTTCAATTAAGATTTATGTAAGTTTCACTATTAAAAAATCATATCCTCTACTTATCATCGAAAAATCATATCCCTTACCGTCCACATAGAAAATCTCAAAGTAAAACAAAGAGGTTGTGATCCTCAACGAAACATTAAAAAAAAAAAAAGAAAGAGAGACAGAAAGATAGAGAACAAGAGAAGAATAAAAATTCACAGTCTAAGCTGAAACTTTTGTCCTTTACTCTCAGTAGTTCGATTTGATAACGATATTGGGAGATTAATAAGGAGAAATTTGACATCGTTCACACCAAGCATGTTGTCTTTGAAATCCATAATAGAGCCTCTAAAAAATGACAATTCGAGAAAAAAAAATCATACTGAGAAATGTTAAGATTCGGCAAGAACGTGAGGGAAGAAAGAAAATTTATAAGGCAAAAAGAAAAGTGAAAAAAATTTAAGCTAAAAATAAAAAAGTGAAAATCTTTAACGCCCCTCCCTTAACGTTCATGTTTTACAATGCCAAACCTTAAGGTTTGTATTGATAATTAATGAAAAATCAGTACTCGTCTTATCATTTATTAAATAATAGAGTTTGATAAAAAAATTAAATATAAACTTTACAATTTTTTAAAATATTTATCTCAAAATATTTAATATTGATAACCACAAAAAAAATGTTAAAAATGATGTAAAATAAAAAATAATAATTTTTACGTCACTAACTATTTACTGTGTTCAAAATCTTAAAAAAATATATTTAAATATGATATTAAATTTTTAAGCAAACAAGCACAATCAACTATTTTTGCTTCAATAATGTTTAAAATTTACTTAGCATAGTTGCAAATTGCTCGAGAAAGTTTTTACTTTTATTTCCGTTTTTAACAACTAAATAATTGTGATTTTGCTATGAAATAAATGATATTTTAAAAATGTAAAGAAAAAAGTTAAAAATTAAATTTATGAACATGATATTTTAACCACCAATTTATTATATGGACTCGTTCAAAAAAAAAATTCTATATAATATCATTTATTTTAATGAGATCAACCTGCATTATTTTTATGCAAGAGACCCATGTATTTATGATCAATAATCTTTCAATTAGTCCATTAAATCAAAGAGTTATCTTTATTTTAATAATTTTGATTCAATTATTTTGTAGTTAAGTATTGTTCACAAATATATAAATAAACATAAATCATGATAAAATATGTGTCAGCGGTTGAGACAGCACTGCTTTTGGATGCCGGCTAAAGTTTAAAAATATTATATATATATATATATATAAAGCTCATTATCCTTTAAAAAGATTTCACCTCTCTCTTTTTACCACAGACTCACTCGGAAATTAGATTCAGCGAATACGTAAAAATTTATATTACTAATTACAATATGAAATCATTACACAAAATTTAAATCTTCGGTCAACATCTTTCTTCAGTGGTGGTCTCCCCATCCTGTATTTATACATAAGTCTTGCTTTTTCCACATTTTGGAGGTCGCTCCAGGATCTCTCTGTGCTCCGAGATCTCGCTAATCTGTCACTGTACCTTGCAGTTTCAGCAAAGGAGGAGTTAGGATCCAGTTTCTTCCTGAGATCTCCAATTTCAGATCCCCTTTACCAAGAAAATTCCCCCTATTTTCTCGACCTCCAAACGGATACTCACGCAGCTTATTCATTTCACACCATGGGTTTGCGCTCAAACCCAAGCAAATCCTCTGCGTCTCTTCACCTTCCTCTTGTTGCCGCTTTGCTGTTCTTGGCGCTCTCTCCCATTTCGGCCCAGGTACCTCTCTTTTTCTGCACACATGAATGCGTGTTTTCCCAATTTGATTTCAAATTATTTTCTGTTAGGATCTGCTGTAGAGTTGAAACTTAATGACATGCACAAGTTGAAAGTTGTTAAGGTTTTTACCTGCTCAAGTGTGTTGTTCCTCGGGATGACTTTCAGAATTTCTATGTATGTTGAAATTAGGAAAAGATGACTCTGTTTTGAAATTACACACTGGTATATTAGTTGACGCAGGTAATATCTCCGACAAATTGTCGAGAAAACTATTAAATATGCTATTGGTTACATAAGCCATTTTTGCGGTAAATAGCTTGTCTGTTAGCGTCTTTAACAGCATCTTACATGTAGCTCTTTCTGATCTATTTCAGTTATTAAAGAACTCACAACAGTTAATGGAGAATTTCAGCTTAGTTCTTTTATTAACAATGAGGGAGATTTTTTTTTTTTTTTCTGAGAAGGCATAATTGTGGTGTAAGAAATGGAACTTTAATCACTTCTAGAAGGCCTACTTTAATCACTTCTAGAAGGCCTCATGATGATTTTTGCTTATCATTAAATCATCACTGTAAGAATTGTATAATAACAAGTAATTTAAGCATTTTTTATTATTCTCTAATTGTTGAAATGAATTATATCAACAGTGACAAGTGCCTAAGTGTTTTTGTTTTCTTTTTTAAATAGTCCTGATAAATAGATTGCCAAATGGTAGGATTGTAGGTTTAGTTCAGAATCTTATATTGTTTTTTTTGTTTTAACTTATTTACAACGATTATCTGTGATAATAACACACAGCTAAATCAGGTTATGTACATATACTGGTAGGAAATACTCACGTATGTTTCTCCTTTTTAAGATGGCTTGGGATATGTTTCTTTCTATTAGGATTCTTTGGCTGAAAATGAGAAGGAACTGTCAAGTGGATCAGGTAAAGAGCTGGGCCGCCGAGGCATGGTGAGTTGTTTTTAAACCCTTATTTGGTTTTTTCTCAGATATGAGTAACTGATGTTTCAATAATATTGGTATTTCAATTCATGATAGCTTAGATTTTATCTTTGATCTTTCAATTAAGATAAAATTCTCAATAGTGTTACTCTTCGACGATTTCGTTGTTAATCTTCTTTTACCTTTGACATTTTCTTAGGAGCCTAATGTAACCCAACAAACATGCAATTACCTTATCAAGATTTTGAGTTCTACATATTTTTTCCAGATGAATACATTTAGCCGTCTTTTGAAATTCATTCAAATTTGAATTATGTTTTTATATGAATTTCTCTATACAGATTGGCACCAACAGGCTTGGCATTGATGATATAGGGGACAACACTGATATTAATTCTCTTGGTCTAAATCTCAACTTGGAATCCTCTGGTCTTGGGGTTTTTGATGCTTTCTTTACAAGTTTGTCGATGATTCTTGTCAGTGAGGTTTGTGCACTTATTCTTGTTAACTTACTATCATATTCATGTTTCAAAAGTTGTGGTGGATTGCTCAAGATTATAAAATCCTCTCAATATTATCTATTTGAGGATTATCATGCAAAGAAATTCAGGATCTGCTAATTTCTATTTCTTATTAGTTCACTATTATTAGATATATCATTTGTATTCAATTGGTAACATAATTGAACAAAGTGCAAGTTGAAACTTTGGATGTTAACCTGAATTCTCTTCCTTCCTTGTATTTCGCTAAGGGTTTAAAATGTTTTGCTCTGTTGGATCTCTTATATGTTGAGCTAAAATAATTTTCTTCACTGCGCATGATCTGCTAGATTGGAGATGAAACTTTTATAATAGCTGCTCTTATGGCTATGCGTCACCCTAAGTCAACTGTTTTATCTGGTGCACTCACTGCCTTGATTGTTATGACAGTAAGTAAGCCATTTATCTGCCTTCACTCTCTACTAATTTTTGACGATTCTATCTTAAATTGTGTTCTGTCCCCTTTGGATTACTGATGATCCAATGTGTTTGCATGGCTTTGTGATAGAATGGTGCCAGCAACCACAAAGCACTCCCAAGTGCTACTTACCTTATTTTGATGATATCAAGTTAAAGTTGTTGTGCATGTGAACTAGGTACTTTCCACTGGACTAGGTAGGATTGTGCCAAATTTGATATCGAGGAAGCATACAAATAGTGCGGCTACAGGTATAAAGACTTTCCCTGCTATTAGTTATTTTTCTCTGGTTACTTAGCTAGCAAGCAGGTCCCACTTCTGCTTTATTAGGCTGAAAGCAAAACAAGTCATGTTTGGGCTTTCCATTAGCTTTACTTGCTTATCATGGATACCTTTATTGTTTTCACTTGGCCTATATTCCCTAGACACCTGATTTTTCTGTGTAAGCACCGGTGTTTATCAGGCAATATGGGTCCACCTTCCCTTTCTCCCTACTCTCTTCTTTTTACCTCGAGAACCTATCTGCTTTGTTTGTTTTCTGGAATCTTTTAATATTTATTAATATTCTGTTCTCAAGGTATTGGTTTTGCTAATTATTTTAATGTATGTGTTCTAGCATACAATGAAGTAGGTACATGTTTTGATTTTCCATTTGAAACATCGTTCTCCTTCTTCTGCTATTTATATGTTGCTACTGAGATGTCTTGCGTTTTTCCTATCTGTTCTTTAGATTGATACCTGTCACAGAAAGTATGAAACAACATGACCGTTAGTATTGGAGCAGTCTTCTGAAGTTATGAGGTTTTTGAGTTAATATGCCTTGAAAAGCATTTTAGTACAAAACCTGTTCCAAGCCTCTGGTCCTAATGTTCAGATTCCTGTAATTTAGATTACTTTTTATGCTGCTTCTGCTTGTCCAAGTAGCCCTTTTGTTGTGATGTTTTTATTTTATTTTATTTATTTTTTGGTTGGTTTTCTTAACATGTTTGTTGGTCAATATGGTTCTATTTTTAGAACCAGATATTTATTTCTCCTTTACATGAAATGACTTCCTTTATTTGCAGACCTAGATGAGTAAATCAGGATCTTTATTGGCCGTTCTGATGCGTTTTGCTTTGCATTGTCTGGATGATGTTTCTATGTTATCCTAGAGTTGTCCAAGTTGGTATTTCAAATCAAATTACCGTGATCTAAGCTTTTTTAATGCTTTTAATGTGTAGTGCTTTATGCATTTTTTGGATTGCGTCTACTTTACATTGCTTGGAGGTCAGATTCAAAATCATCCCAGAAGAAAGAAATGGAGGAAGTATGTTTTCCAGTACTCAGTATCAATTTCAGTTTGACTTGTGATGTGCCCATTTGTAGCAAAACTTCTGGGCTCTATCTCCTTCCTCCCCCTGCTTTGTTCCCATTCACTGTTTCTTTCATCATGATCATGATCATCAGGTTTATTGTTGTAGTGTCAGTATATGTGCTAGAAGCTTCTCTTTTGTGGTACCCTCATTTTGCTCTCAAATGATTAGGTAGAAGAGAAACTTGAAGGTGGGCAAGGGAAAACAGCCTATCGCCGTTTCTTTTCTAGATTTTGCACACCAATATTTTTGGAGGTATAATTTGGCTTTGGTTTGATGCTGGTGGATTTTGTTATCATTAATATTTTTTTGGTAAAATTTCTTTTCTGGTTTGCCTTATTTGGCAGTAATTTTACGATGGATCCCATAGCCATTGTTTCTTTTGAGTTTTTATATGGCAACTGAAGTATCTCTGTGTTTTTATGCAGTCGTTTATTTTAACCTTTTTAGCAGAGTGGGGTGATCGTAGCCAGATAGCAACGATTGCTGTAAGAAAATTAGTTTTCTTGTCTCATTTTGATTAATTTATTTATTCATCTATTTTTGTTCATAGTTGTAGAGTTCTGACTGAGTTGATCTTGTGCCTCTGTACTGTGTTATGGCTGCTTAAGCACTGTGGTCGGTTGTGAGATCCATTAATCCTGCCCTTTTCTTTTTTCTTAAACACTGGCACTTATGTATTATGTTTCCGTCACATAAACAGTATTTAGGAGTTGGGCCTTGAGGACGATGGATCCCTTATCCATTAGGATTGGATATCTCAGTTATCAGAAAATAGTAATAATAAAAGAGTATTTAGTGTTCAAAAACCATGTTGGCACATATATCTTTCTTTAAAAGTTCATCCTGAAATTTTGATGAGAAAATCCCTTCTTGACTTGCCAGTTGATAATAAAAAGTATTTAAAGATATCTTGTTTGTCTTTGTATGAATAGTCATGATTTTGCTCCATTGTAATTATTATGTTAACCAAGCATAAGTATCCCTTTCTTGTTTGTCTTCTAAGGCATATTATTGCTGCATCAGTGTAATTTCAATATGATATGGCAAACGATTGATTTTGTAGAATTCTTTATGAAAATAAACTTATGATACTGCAGCTGGCAACACACAAAAATGCAGTTGGAGTTGCTGTAGGGGCTACCGTGGGACACACTATTTGTACATCACTTGCAGTTATAGGAGGAAGCATGCTAGCATCTAAGATCTCACAAGGCACAGTTGCTACAATTGGCGGCTTGCTCTTCCTTGGATTTTCCTTGTCATCGTACTTTTATCCTCCCCTGTAATTGTGAAATTGTATTCTTTAAGAGCATCTATGCTCTTCATTTGAAATTTTTTGTATTTTCTTTTTTACTTCTCTCTCTCTCTCTCTCGCTCTCTCTCTCTCACTTTTTCGTGCTGACACAAGATTTTGAATTCTATATACTGGCCAGGTGCTTTATAAGTAGAAGGGCTTGTCTAATTGTACCCACCATTTCTTAAGCTGAATCTCAACTTGTGCATTTCATTCATTAACATGTTCTCTGATACCACCTGTTTCATTCTTGATTTGCTAATAGCTTGAGGTTCAGTCACTCACTGAAATTTCACTTAATTTTATTATGGCATTTGTATTATTGATTTAAGTATTCAAAATTAATTTCTTTAGTTCTTATTTATCAAGTCACTTTCTAGTGCTGTGGACACCAAATGTGTGATAAAGCTTGCAACACATGAAAGGCCTATAGAAAGATGAAAGAAGTTGATGTTCAAGATTTGTTGGAAACACTCCAACTCAATTAACCCATTCATTACATAAAATTTATTTTAAACTGATATAAATAATATTTTTTTAAAATTTCAAATAAAATATTTAAAAATCACATATTTATCAATTAATTATAATATAATTTGAATTTATAATAAATATTACATTATACCATGTATTATTATTTATATTTTAACTCCAAATCATTTTAATTGTAAATATAAATTATGATTATTTTGAATCCTATTTCATGCTGTGCGAATTACGTAACATCAAATATGATCCCAATTTAATTCAATATTATCTCTGAGTACCATCGTAGTAAGACAATTATACATGTTTTTATTAAAAAAAAAAAAAAATTGAAGACATGGTCATGTCTAATGTTACTGGACCATAAGTTACCAGCATACTGTGAGTAGATCATGAAAGCTGCCTGTAATAACTAATATTAAACCACTATGAAGTTTACCAATCTAAACTATATATATATATATAGATATAATATCATTTTAAAATTAATTTTTACTATATAGACCATATCTTATGATGTTAAGCTTGTTTTGGTCCTTACTCCTAAACATTATTTCAATTTCACATGTTAACATATTAACTAAATTACATTAGATTAGATTAGATTAAATATCCTAATTCAATTTTATATCATATAAAAACAACTACTAAAATACTCAGAATTCATTGAAAGATCAAATCAGAATCATTCTCAATCTGCTTCTTAACAAACAACAGCGTCTACTTCTAAAGTAGACAAGTCTTTCCACAGCATTCAAAATGCTCACTTTTTGGTATAGGCAGATAAAACAGAGCAGATCGACAAGCTGAGACCAATAAGGAAAACTTTCAGACCAGAAACTCATTTCCAACAATTATGATCCCATTTCAAATAAAAGCAGAAATATCATTCCCTTCGTATCAGATACTCAGTCGAAGTTATCGATCCTGATTGGAGTAATCTCATCTGCAACATTGAAGTTACCAACAAGTCGTGCAAAAAACACCATTTGTTGTTCCACTGTGAACTTAATGTTCTCGGCCTGAAAACAAACAGGGAATTTGTTGTTTTCCTCACAGAAAAGAAATTCTAGGATTAGATGAAGGTATAAAACAGCATACCTTACGGAAACCATGCTGTTCTCCTTCATACTCCACAAGAGCAACAGGCAAGCCCTTTTCCTTCAATGCCTGGTAGATTTTACGAGCTTGATCAGGCGGTACAACCTGCAATGCATAGAAGCTTCTTCACTAAACCAGGAGGTCAGAGAAAACTGACTAACTAGAAAAGAAATATCACAAACCATTCTAAAACAACTTCACATATCAAGATATTTACTCCTCAGAGAATCAATCAAGAATGGCTTACTGAAGAAGAGTAAAACTGAAGTAGTCAAACTCAAAATTTGATATATAAAGTAATCTTGTGTGCAAATCTTTTTACCACTAGTTATCAATATATGTGCATTGCATAATATTCCCAAATAGTAGTTTTATTATCTCATTACATATATGTAAATAAGATTAGCAAAATGCTGCGATGACATAATTTCAATAAGAAGATTATCAAAAGCAATTGGGAATAGAATTTATAACATCAACAAATTTATTTTAATAATATGTTAAAAGTGATTATATTAAATTTGTCAATGAATTAGCAAAAACCAAATATTTAAACAACTAAGAAATATCTTATACTAATTCTTCTCAACTTTTTCTTTTTGTTGACTCAATATCTCAGTTACTTTTCCACTTATGTGATCATTCATCTGTAATCAATGTTCCTCTTTTTTTTTTTTTTTTAAATTGACCTCATGCAGAAATAATATTCCTGTTGTAGACAAAGCAACTACTTGATACATATTTGCAAGAACCAATACATAAGGCAACAATAGACTAGTTGATATTAATTATAAAGACAACAAGACGCTTCTATAAGTACCAAAAATTATGTGCGCAGAAACAATGAACAAGTTAATGTTACTAATAGATTCTAACTACTTGCACCCCGTGAAAACTCATAATTTGGAATATTATTGAAATCTACTTTGAGTTGGTGACATTCTGCACATGTATGATATATTGATAGCTATGTAAGCTCAACAATCCATTTTTCTCATTTTCATTTGATGTCTCATATTTTTAAGTAAATATATAGTAGTTGAGTAATCTTCACCGAGGTTAGTATTAAACCTAATTCCATATCTTTCCGACAAATTAAAACAAGCACTATTAATCATATATAGATAACTCTTGTCTAATGAATATTTTTCACCAGATAAAGTTATGGAAAAGGGTGATTGCAACTGGAGCTTAGGTACAATTTCAAGCTACAACAACAATGTAGCTAGTTATTAGATTCAAGTCCACCAGCCAATCAATGGTAACATGAAAGGTTGTCAATGCTGTAATAGCAAAATACAACTACAGAGCCTACCACTACTTCCACATTTAAAATAAACTTGTTCAGCTTATCAGAGTCTGGCAATGTTCACAGACTCGCTAACGTCCTTAATTATCATTCTAATGGATGAGAAAACAATATAGAAAAAAGAGAAAGGAGGAAAAAGAAGAACAAAAGATTAATGAGATCCGTACCTTGTCTTCCAATCCTTGGAATAGAATAATGGGGCAAGAAAAGTGATCAACATGATTGATTGGTGACCTCTCAAAGTATTCCTTCTCACCTCCTGCAATGAGTCAAAAATAACTCCACCACCAGATAGAGTATATGAAATCAAAGAAAGTGACACACCAGGGTCTTTCAACTTACCAACAAGATTGTCAATATAATGGGATTCGAATTTGTGAGTTTCTGCTCTCAACATGCTCAAGTCAGCTACCTGCTTGTGTGCAACATATGAATCCATCAGTCATCCACCTTATCCGAAAGCATTTGCAGTGTTGACTCCCATCATCATATCAAAATAATGCAGTATTGGGGAATTCACAAATTAATGTAAAGAACATGATAGCAACAACATACTTCAGATATATAAATATATATATATAATACACACACACATGCACACACACACAACAAGAAAAAGAAAATTATTGACAGATATTTTAACCTCTTGCTCATCCTCCCAAATGGAAATTCCCAGTCAGCTACTTCTAGTGACCTCAGAAGTCTTATGCTTCTGCAATATAATGGACTTTACAAAGCTCAAGAGGATAGAGGATTCGGTACTCACACCATACAGGGAAGCTCCAGCCTTGAATGTATCTCTAAAGGCTAGTGCAGCTAACGTTGTGTACCCACCAGCAGATCCTCCGGTAATACAAAGTCTTCCTGGATCTGCCTTTCCACTGTCCACCTAAATGTAAAAATGCACAGTATTATTACTTGGACACCATAGCAAGTTTTCGATCCATTAAAAAATTAGTAACTAAAAAACATACGAATAACTACCAGATATTTAGCACAGCTACAACAGTCATTAACATCAACAATTCCCCAGCACTGCAGAAGTCGTTCCCGATATTCTCTTCCATAACCTTCAAATCAGTTTATTGATCAAACTCAGCACAAGATACAAACATACATAAATCAAAATGGTTTTTCATTATAAGAGCAAAGAAGTGCAACTATTTTGAAAACTTATAATGCCTATTAGCTATACTGAATAATTTTGAACTACCATGCACAACCATGACCTGCAATAGAAGGAACTGAAATATGTGTTACGTTTTTTTCCCTCCATCAATTGACAGAAACAAGATCCAGAAAAAAAGAAAAAAGAAAACATTTCATTTGAGGAAAAAAGGGAAAGCGAATTATAATCCCATTCCCACCCTCCAACGGCCCATATAAAGGTCAGTGGAAAGAATATAAGCTAAGTATCTGTACGACAAACCAGTGCTTCCACCATAATTGACATCCACAAATGCCCATCCTCGACTAGTCCAGTACTGGATACTCAGATTTAAGCTTCCACGTGTTTCACTAGTAGGCCCTCCTGAAATATTTCAGAAATCACACATGATATGCAATACATACATGAAATTATCCAACCATTCAAAAGAACACATTGAGTAACCACAGATCCTAACTTGACAAGCTACTAAAGCAAGCGTCATTCTACTATTTCAATCCATAAAATGAAAGTAATTTCTAAAGACAATTTTCTAGAACTTCATAGATATGGATAAATGACAAATATGATTTTATTTTTATGAATAACGTACCATGACTTTTCAATAACAATGGAGGTTTCTCTTCCTGACTAGCTTGGTATGAGGGATTAGATGGTGGATAAAAGTATGCATATGCATTTTGACCAGGAACCTCTGTTGGAAATTCAATCAACTCTGGCAAGCTGAAGTAGGAATCGTACTTCAAACTGTCAGGTGAAGAATTCCAAACAATCTCAAAACCATTTGCTTTTTGTTTATTGTCATCTAAAGTCACCTGCAAAGAACAATGCCCCCACCCCACAACGTCCAAGACAAAAGACATTGCTTACATTAATAGTTAACGATGTTGGCTGTTAAACAGAAGTTTCTCAAAATACTAAGAGTATGAGCATGCTAGATCACCTTAGCCACTGATGATGGATGAACTGCAGATGCTCCCTCCACATATAGACATTGATTTCCGAAAGTCTGTTAAACAAATGATGCAAATTTTAGAAACCATCACCAGATTTCCTACTCATGAAAATTGAATTATGTTTGCAACACTGAGAGGAGATTTTTGACTGTACAATATTGTCTATATCTGTGAAAGGTATCTCAATCAGAGAACATGAGCCCTTCACATCATCCAGGATTCCAAGATATGACCTCCCATTCTGCCTGTATGCACACATCCAAAACTTTGACTACACTAAAATGGATATGTAGTATCACATGGCTAAGTCATGAAAAGAATACTTATAAATAAAACGGAAATATGAGACCACTGACATGCTCAAAATTACCTGAAGCTGCAAGCAATTAAGTTCCTTTCTTCACAGCTCTCAATTACTTCATAGGAGTTTATGCCAAAAACCCATAATGGTCTTGTGAACTCAGCATTCAATGAATAAACTGCTACAACCTCATTGCTGGACTCGATCTGTTACAGGATTTTAAGGAAATTACCTAGCTTAAGCAACATCCCAGTCAAACCACATAACCAAATAACAGCAGCATAACCAAGTAATAGCTGTGGAAATGCTTAACTTAAAAAACAGCCACATTAATGCACACTAAATGGATCTAGGTGTGTAACCCAGCTCAAGCAATCAGAATGCAGGTATGAAAATATATCCCAGAGCTTCTATCAGAAGTCAAGTAGTTCTAGTTCCCCTGTCATAGAGATGGTCGTCCAAAAAACAAAATAATGAACTAACAATTAAGATTGTTGCTTTTGGCTGCAACATATCATATAAGCACTTTTATCTCATTCAAGACAATAGGACTTAACTAATATGTTATGCTGGATGGAGAACTTCAAAACAACTCAAAATCAAGATTTGGAACTTTTTTCAGTAACAAATGTTTGCCTTTAATTTATTGTAAGTACAGAAAACAAGTGCACACCATCATCAATTAGGTGAATTTCTTGCAATTGAGTCAGGTCATGCTAATTTTAAGAAGCAACATAGAACAAAAAGAGAAGAAAATGAGAACAAAAGAAGCAAAAAGAATAAAGAACAGAAAGTACATCACTTTCACAGATAAAAAATTGTCTTTGATTTGCAAGCCAAATAGAGAAGAAATGAGAAATAACAAGAAAATAAAAAGATGACAGACAAATTACATATTAGCTTGTTTTGTTTTAATCAGAAGTTAACAATCCAGGTCCAAGAGATGTCTAAAATTGCCCTTACAGCCAGAAATTTAGTGGGTATTTGGACTCCTCAAATACCCCATTTACCCACGAAAATCCCCTTGAAATTCTAACACCTCACCCAAAAAGAATTTGACATAATGAGCTTTAAACGTTTCAGTTCAACTGAAATACTCATTACAAATCCCATAATTGGAACACACACTAAAACAATCTCCATGTTTGATAAATGATACCTGACATTAATGATTTGCATGCCAAATGCACATGGATGGCTTCTTCTCCTCTTAATATTTGATAGTCACATTTCACCTTTCTTCATATGTGTATTTACAGAGCTCATGGCATGAACTGACCAGATAGGCTTATTTAAAAAGCATTGAACATGTACTTTAGATTGGACATTACTTAAGGAACTTGTCTGATCCATGATTTTAAAGATATGGAGGTTGGTGCATTGTTATATTCAGATATGAATAATAGAAATCATGAAGTTTAGACAGCAACAAGCTGAAAGAGAACAGCCTGGAACAAGTATTAAGTTCTGTGAATTCAACTCTCAAGAGAGCCACTGAAATGAGAAGCAAACTTACCAATTGGTTAACTTTAGGGAAAAATAATCCAAAATGAGAGTTTATTCTTTCGAGCAATCTAGGGTAAGCAGAAAACTTTACATGAAGAAGTATTTAGAAAAAGCTGGTATTTGCGAACTACAACGTGCATTGCTAATTTTTTTTTTCCCTCATCTTTTTCATCTAGTGCCTAGGAAGGAAGGCAAATCTTCAAACTCAATAATGGCTCTAGATGCCTATGTACAGGATTCATGGCATCATTTGAGATTAGCAGTCTCTAGGGTATAAGCATCAAATGTGCAAAGACTTCAGCTTACATATTATTAGAGATACAGCATACAATTTCAAATATCTGAATGTCATTCAATGGATATCCCAAATAGTAGTTCTAGGGTTGAAATCAGGCTTTTGGATATAAGTTGATAACCAATGACCCGAAAGATAAAAGGCTCTATGAGTTCAACTTCAAGAGAACTTTTGAAATTTAGAGGTGATAGACAAGCTGACATATTGGTTCAGTTTATGGAAACATTCTTGGATGAGAGTGGTTCATGCCGAAGCCATCTAGGTTAAAGGGCAAATTTGCACCACGGAGCAAGTCAATATTTCAACCTCAGCAGTAGAAATAGAGCACAGATCAAATAGAGTATATCTTGTGATATATTCTTTGTTTTAAAAATTTTGCAAATGCTAAATTGAGGATAGCATTCTCATTTGAGAACTCATAGAAAAGACATTCATGGTTTTGATCATAAGAAAACCTAGCAGAGAGGCCTCCAGATTCTCTTTCTCCATCTTCATTAGGAATTACACTTAACTTTTACCAACTAATACTTGTGGGTACAAAGAGCTGGCAAAACTGAAAGTGGAGGGATTTGAAAGTTACATGTAATGTTAAAGAAAAGTGAAGAGCACTACCTCGTATAACAGATCATACAAGTTCCAAAAAACAAGGTCAGATTATAATGGACAATGATAGTCTTCCTAATTTTTTATGGCCAAGCAACAGTGATGCTAAATGTTCCGACAATTTCTTAATGCAGATAGAACAATTTTGATATGTAGGTATCCCTGGTGTCTCAATGACCCTAGAGACACGTAGAGTGGGTTAAATATTTGCAGTAAAGACACAAGTATCAGAGTTGAAAAATCGATTTACCCATTTATAGAGATTCCAGAATCCACTTTTCCTGTCAGTAATGAAAAAAAGTTCTCCTGCATAAATTCAGAGGGCAGCATAAATTAACACAGATTTAAGAAGCTAGTTTAGTGAAGCTCAGAAGAGCTCAGAAAATGAAGGGAAAAAGAAAAAGAAAGATCGAGTGCAAGGACTTTATGTAAGAACAAAGATTTGAAGGCTAAAACCACTATGTCAGAACAAATGAAAATTTTGTTCATGCAGGGAAAGATGCAGATAGGATTCTTTCATAATGATACAGATTGAAGACATTTTGCCTCTTTGGTCATGCATGTCATATATTTTTCAGCAGTATAATAACCGTAAAGGATGGTTCTAAAGTAAATGATAATAGAAAAGAAAACCTTTAGATGACCACTTGGGTTCAGTTGGAGACTCCAAAATATTGGGATCAGAACCAGCAACACAAACACGTTTGTAGACATCTCTGCATGATAGCAGTGAGAAGATTAAGGTTATAAAACATAGATAACAAAATATATATAAGTAACAAAAAGAAGGAAAAAAAAAAAATACATTCTCATTCTTCAAATCTGTAGTGCAAGTCAGAAGGGGAATGAGAGCATAGAAAAGCTAGAGGGCCATATAGACATATAAGCAGGTAAACATACAAACAAACCCACAAGCAGGCTAAAATAACAAACAAACAGATTGCCAATAATTCATGCTTCAAAAGCATTTATGAACCATTTTCAATTGCTGAACAAGAAAGATCACATATGAACAGCAGATCAAGAAATTGTAAGCAGTAAAATAGGGAAAGAAAGTCTGCTAATGCATTTTTCTCTGGAAAGAGATGCACTGAAAGAGATATACAATATGAAATAAATTTTGCTCACCCATTCTCAGAAATATAGCCAATCCACAGTTCTGCTTTATCCCATGGCATATTAGGATGGCCCCATTCAATCCAAGCCAGCCGTTCACCCTCAGGATCCAAACGTGGGAAGGCATAGAAGTCATTGCCACTTACTAATACTTTTGGGTCTGAATGGCATATAATCCACAGGAGAAAAAGAGAAAGAAGGGGGGCGGGGGGGGGGGGGGGGGGGGGGGGGGGGGGGGGGGGGGGGGGGGGAGGGGGGGGGGGGGGGGGGGGGGGGGGGGGGGGGGGGGGGGGGTGGGGGGGGGGGGGGGGGGGGGGGGGGGGGGGGGGGGGGGGGGGGGGGGGGGGGGGAGAGGAAGGGGGAGACCATGAATATCAATCAAATTCAGATAGCTGTGAAAACAAATATCAAGAATAACAACATCAACAGTAATGTAGAACATCAACAACAATGTGAATGATGATAAATGCATCTGAAATAACTTTACTTCCAATGACAACCTCTTTTTGATACAAAGAATACACAAAAATCCATTCTATAAAATTGTATTTCAAGAAACTTCACCTTCAATATGTTGGTTCTCGAGGTTTATAGCTACAATTGTTGTAGTTGGGTTTAATCTGCTCTGACAACCATCTATCACAAGGTAACAATTGAATTAAAGAAGTAAAAGGAATCTTCTGCCCAAAAAGCCTATTATGCTAGGTAAAATAAGCCTTCAGGATGAACAGTGTCAAGAATATTTACCTTCCCTTACACTGATATAGCGATTAAAGCGACAATCAAAGACACCATCAGCATAAGAGACAACTGGTCCACCATAATCTGGAGTCATGGGCACCGGAGACAAATCTGTTTGCCACCCAGAACATAATATCATCAAAGAGATTTAGAAGATCCCACAAAATGATGCAAAGATAGGAATATCTAAATGTCTTTCTAACAAGCCTGAAAGTTTAAGATAAGGGTGGCCACTTTTTAAGATTGATTTTGGGTTTTCTTTTTCTTAATCAAAATACACTACTACAGTTCTCCCCTGCATCCATGCACAGTCACAAGGTCTGTGACCATGTGACCATAGAGACATTCAATAGAAACAGGAATTTACTTTTACTACACCCGTTTAGCCAAGTATAAACGATAATTAAAAGCTCGACCATGACCTCGGGGATGGATAAACTGCTTGTAAAGTCTCTGGTCCTTGTAATTGGAGAAAACGACGATGTCGTCGGCTGAAATTCTAAAGGCACCACCCCCATATTCATGAGTCAACGTCCGGACAGCATACTCTTTAGGCGTAATATCAAAGGGTTCATCTCCCGCCTTCTCAGCTTCCTTCACCAGAACCGCCCGACTTCAAGCAATTCAACAAACTCAGATTTTTAGTTGAATTCGCAAACAGTTAATATGTATGCATAGACGAGAATTAGATACTAAAATGGATAGACATGTATGCATATAGATAGGAGTAAAGATGTCAAAGGCAGACACATGCATATATAGGAAAAGGGACGTGCAATTTCAGTCTACCCAGCTTCAGAAGGGCGAGATTCGAGCCAGATGAGGCGGCCATGAGAATCGACTGCGGTGCCGCCGAGCCTCTTGGACGCCCCAGAGACGACATCTGCGGTGATTGGAGATTTCCAGGATCCATACGGAGCAGTGATTTTCTCTTGGGTCACCGCCGGAGCATGTGAAGAAGCAGAAGAAGCCATTCTCTTGATGCTCTGCGGTTGCAAGGTAGAGGAAACTCTAAAGAAATAGTTGATTCTTCTGCCGATACAGTTCAGGTTGAGAGTAGATGATGAACAAATACAACTACAAGAAGAAGAACAAGAAGAGGAGAAGCGAGTTATACTTGCCAGGAAGGTGAGACTACATTGTGATGCCATTCAAAAGGAACAAGCGGCTCACTCCTTTTCACTATATTTTTTTATATTTTCCACTTACTTTATTGTATTGCCATATGCCCCGAGTGATCACTCTACAGGGCTATCCATCTCTTCCTACATTTTGACCGACCATAAAATAGTCGTCTAAGCAGGGCCAATATTCTCTTCTTCTACTGGATACCTTTGTCCGGTTAGCCTTCAGCCATTAAATTAATATCTTATCTTTACTGGCTAAAAATGCAGTTTGACTATGCCTGATTGGTAAAATGAGATGGGCTTGTTGGGGTACTAGGTTCTGTTGTAAGATCGATCGGTTGTTCAAACCAGATACTCATTTCTTTTCTTCCGTAGCCATAAAAGCTGATATCGTAGGCACACCTGTTTTTGTCGTTCACCAGCACCGGTGCTACAGTTACCATGCTCCGGCAGTGGATAGTCTGACCAGTGAGACAGTGGTTGAGAAACTTCATGCTAAGGTGATGAAGGATGGCTCTTTCCAAATTTTGCAGGTGACAAACTATCTTTTGAGCTTGTACATGAAATCTCATAACTTCGACCATGCACACAAGTTGTTCGATGAGATGCCTGTCAAAGATGTCCGCACATGGACTACTCTTATGTCTGGTTTTTCACGAACTGAATCCACTATATTGGTGCTGGAGCTTTTCAGAGAGATGCTAATGCAAGGTGTTTGTCCAAATAAATTCACTTTATCATGTGTTTTGAAAAGTTGTTCTAGTTTATGTGAGACTAGACTGGGAAAGGAAATCCATGGGTGGATTGTGAGGAATGAGATCGATTTAGATGTGGTCTTGGAGAACTCTATCCTTCATCTTTATGTGAAATGTGGGGCTTTTGATTACTCGAAAAGATTGTTTGAGTTGATGAAAGCTACAGATTCCACATCATTTAATATAATGCTTGCTGCATATATGCATATTGGAGATCTGGAGAAGTCCCTTGATTTGTTTAGAAGTTCCCCATATAAAGATGCTGCAAGCTGGAATACCATCATAGATGGACTAACAGGAAATGGATTTGAAATGGCCGCATTGGGATTGCTTTACCAGATGGTGGAACATGGACCTGCATTCAATGAAATCACTTTCTCCATAGCTTTGAACTTGGTTTCATCCTTGTCACTTTTGGAACTAGGAAAAGAAATACATAGCCAAATCCTGAAACTTGGAATTCATATTGATGGGTACATAAGGAATTCACTGGTACATATGTATAGCAAATGTGGGAAAATGGGAAAGGCCTCAACAACTTTTGAGAAATTGCCTTTGGATTTTCTAAGACCAAGAAGTTCCAAAGTTCCCTGTGCTCAATCTGTTGCAGAAAGTGTATCATGGAGTTCAATGGTTTCTGGTTATGTCCATAATGGCGACTATGAAGGAGCTATCAAAATATTTATCTCCATGATTCATGAACAGATTGAGGTAGACAAATATACTCTAACAAGCATTGTCTCTGCTTGTGCTATTCTTGAATTTGGTCAGCAGATCCATGCCCATATTCAAAAAATAGGGCACAAATTAGATGCTCACTTGGGCTCTTCGTTGATTGACATGTATGCTAAATGTGGAAGTTTGGATGATGCTCTGATGATTTTTAAACAATGTAATGACCCAAATGTTGTGTTGTGGACTTCAATGATATGTGGCAGTGCTCTTCATGGGCATGCAAGGGAGGCCATTGGGCTTTTTGAATGCATGATAAGTGAGGGAGTTGCACCAAATGATGTCACATTTGTAGGGGTCTTAACAGCATGTAGCCATGGGGGTTTGCCTGAAGAAGGTCTTAAATATTTCACGTTGATGAAAGAAGTTTATAGCATCAAACCTGGAGTTGAACACTTCACTTGTATGGTTGACATTTATGGTCGAGCTGGTCTCTTGAGCGAGGTAAAGGAGTTCATTCATGAAAATGATATATCTCACATAACTGCAGTTTGGAAATCATTTCTATCTTCTTGTCAACTTCACAATGACATTGAGATGGGAAAGTGGGTTTCTGAAAAACTACTCCAACTTGAACCACTTGATGCGGGACCTTATGTTTTGTTATCCAACATCTGTGCCACAGAAGAGGAATGGGACAAGGCTGCAAATGCAAGGAGTTTGATGCAAAAAAGAGGGATTAGCAAACACCCTGGTCAATCTTGGATCTAGCTTAAGAATCAGATCCATAATTTTGTTACGGGAGATACGTCTCACCCACAAGAAACTGAGATATATGCATAGTTGGACAAGCTGCTTGAAATTTTGACGAGGGTCAGATACTTATCTGAAATGGAATGGGTGATGCAGGAAATGGAAGATGAAGGAGGAGAGGTTCTCTTTCCATAGTGAAAAACTTGCAATTGCTTACGGCATCATTGGCACAATGTCTGGAACACCAATTCGAATGAGAACCACCACTAAATATACCTCTCAATTTCTAGGTAGAGAAATAATTCCGGGAGGTATTGACAGTTTCATCACGTCAAGCATGGCCAACGGCTCTTGTGAAGATTACTAGTATTCAGAGCTAGAGCTTTTTTTTCTTTTTTTTTTTTTTTTTTGTGTTCCCTGTATCTGTTGTGATATGGATCTAACAAAGCCTGCATCTTGGCTGGATATCATCGTCTGTACATTTAGCCAAGGAATTGAAGCTGGAGGTAGAGATCCGATGGAGTGGTGTTCCCCTGACTAAGTAGTTCAAAATGCAGGGATGCAGGTATGTACGCGGATTCTTCTTTACCATCACTATCGGAATGATTCTGTGCACTGTAAGTAGCTCAAGGTTAAATATTGTTGCTGATTTTGTCTTAAGAGCTCAGGCATAACTTGCATAATCATATCAAAAAATAGATCGACAAGGGATTGACACTTCAAAGATTAGACAGATGCTAGTTAGAGAAGAAACCCATGGTGAGTGCAATTCTTACCAATTTATGCATTCTTTGTTGATCATAATGCTAGAGCAACGATAAAAAAACTTGCTCTATCTCAATCTGGACAATTCTGACCAGAGCTGCATTCTGTTTTATGTCTTCTTTTGCTATATTTTCATTTTCCTACAACGGTATACTTCAAGAACCACAGACATTAATTTCTTGAAAGTTGCAGATCACCGAACATTGTACTTATAATTAATTAAAGCTAAGAACTGATAAGAGTGACATGGGCGGAAACTAAGATAGGTAATAATTAATGCAACTTCATTCCACTCATCCTGCTTCGACTTTCTTTACCCCTTGAAACATAGGAGGATACTAAACTTTTCTTTTTCTTTCTATCCACTGCATGCAGATTAACACCTGCCCGACAGTGCCTTACATGGGAACATTACATGTGATTGTAAAACGTTAACAATGGTTGTGCAATGACTCTGATTCAATTCTAAATACTATCATTTGACTGGAGCGGAGGGATGTAGCCCGGGCCAAATCCTATTTAACTGTAATCTTTCTTTTCTTCTTCAAGGATCAGCTCAGTGAGAGGTTTAATTCCTTGTTCTATTTATTTGTAAATCACGATTTGTTTAAATCAATATATTTATGGATAAACAATATTAAAAAATTAAACTTTAAACTTTGATGTATCAACTAAATTAATTATATATATTTAATTTTTTAATTTATTTTAAATTAAAACTTGGATTAAATTGTTATATAAAGTTAAAAATATTTTTGTTGTTAAAATATAAAAATAAATGAAGTAAATTATATGTTTTATTTCGAGTCTATCTCTCAAAATTAAACAATTTTTGTCTCATCAAAATTTTTTGTGAGTTTTTTTACTTTTGCTTATATAAAATTAAAAATAATAAAAATTTTATTATTTAAAAAATTTTATTTTTTATGATAATAATTCAATATTTTTTTACATCTATAAAAAATTTTAAATTAAAATTTATTAAATAAAATTTTTAGTTTAAATAATTTTAATTCTTATATTTGTTATCAAAGTCTAAATAATTGTCTAATTAACTGTAAAATAAAATTCAAGTGTACTTCAAAGATTTTTTGATACTTACCCATAAATTATATATTTTACTAGTAGATTCTTGATTCCACTGAATCAAAAAAGAATTTAACAAAATGGAATAAAAAATTATAACGATCCAATAAAAAGTAAAGTTTTCTGGGTATTTCTTTAATAAAAAGCCAGATTTAATTTTTAAAAAATAAATTTCACAGAAAAGTAAGGTTAACTGTATTGGAAAAAACTTGCATTATCCATGATTTCAATTCACTATTAAACAAGCACTGAATTTATTTTAATCTAACATTTTGCACATATTATTGATTATCTTTTTTATTTATAATTAACAATTAAAACTAATAAGAAACACAATAAAATAATTCAAATATCCTTGAGAAAATTGAAAACGAATAAGATGTTTTTATCATTCTTTTATCCCATATGATCAATTGTGTTAATGTCTATTTTTAACTACAGATCAAAACGATAACGAGCTTGCTAATGTGGCATTATTTTGAGTGTATGATTTGGATGAGTTTGCAAGAAGGCAGTAAGTATCAAAAGTAAATTGTCTGTTTTGGGATCCATCTTTGTAATTTAACTATATAGTCGAATTTGTATATGATCAAATGATTGATTTCGTGATGGATGGATCTCAAGAAATTATGCAAGAGTTTTTAATTCATTCTTGTTATAACCTCGATTGAGTATCTAATTAGTGAATTTGTAGAATCTCTTACTTGATAAGAGTCATCTACAAATATAGGTTTTACATTAAACCACTTTAAATTAGTGGTGTTTATATTTGTGTGTGTTATGGATCATTCATTGTATAGTTTTTGCACATATACTCTACTTAGTTACTTAACTATCAATTGTTTACTAGTTTTGGATAATTATATTATTGTTGATTGCTTTAATAAAGCCTAATTTTATGCTAAAAGAAGTGTCAAATAGATTTGGTGATCATACAAGGTCTAGCCAAATAGACCTGAAAATTATAATAAGTCTTGCTAATTAACATAGTTAGCCAGTGGTATTTGAGCTTGATAAATGATCCAAAAATCTAACTTTAACACAAGCCTGCAAATTTTGATCATTCATAAGCATTAAAGCAAAGATGATGTCTCTTGAAATGAGACATGAAGTAGAGAAGATTGATGGAAGCTATAACTTCAGTTTGTGGAAGATCAAATTGCTGGCTTGGTTAAAAAAAATTTAACTAGTTATTGCTTTTGGTGGAGAAAGCAAGTCTATCTAGTAATCTTTCTCTTGAGTAAAAAGTAAAAGTAATGAAGAAAGCTTACAACACTCTACTAAGCTTAAGTGATAAGATGGTAAAGGAGCTTATTTAAGTAATATATAGCTGTTAACGTGTGGCTCAAATTAGGAAGCCTACATATGTCAAAAACCTTGTCTGTTAGGTTGTATTTGAATGAAAAGTTTTTCACCTTTAAGATGAATGAAGAAACATCTCTTTGAGCTCATATTGATGAGTTTAATAAGTCATGCCTTGATTTGAAAAATATAAAAATTGATTATCTAAAAGATAAAGACAAAGTATTAGTACTTCTACAATCACTATCAATTATGTGAGACTTTCATTAATATCTTGAAGTATGGGAAGAATACATTAACTTTTAATGATGTGATTGGAGCATTAAACACAAAAGAATCAAGAACAAAAGTTAAGCAGGAAGATGTTGAGTTAGAAGGCCCCTTCATGAGAAAAAAGCTAAAGAAAATAGGCCAACAAAATACCACTAGAGATGATGGCAAAAGGAATAAAACATCCCAAAAGATCAAAGTTTAAAGGATCTTCAAAGAAATGCTATCATTATGTGAAAAAGTAGGCCATATTAATGAAGAGATTTTAAAAAAAAAACAATAAGGTCAGCAGCAAAATAAAAAGAGCAATGCTGCAGTTGCATTAGGTTCTAGTAAAGAAGTAATGTTGCAATTGTAATAGATTCTAGTAAAGAGGGAGATGTGCTTGTAATTTCTAAATCTAAGTCTAATGATAAATGATCATGGATTCAAGGCGTACCTACAACATTTGTCCAAGAAAAGACTTATTTTTAAATGTGCTTCATTTAAATGCAGTAAAGTGGTAATGAAAAATAATAATATTTGTGTTATTAAAAGAATTGTATCAATAGCTTTGAAATTATATGATGATACAATAAAAGTACGTAAGGAGATGAAGCATGTTCTTAATTTGAGAAAGAACCTCATCTCCCTAGAATCCTTAAGCAAATAGAAGCCACATTTTCAAGTTAGAGGTTGGAAAATTGAATGTTCTTAAAGGGGCATTAATGGTGCTAAAAACAACTAAGATTACAATAACTATTGTTGAGTCAAAACAAAGGTAAATTCAGCTATGGCATAAAAGGCTTCGACATGTCAATGAGAAAGGATTACAAGATATTGAACATGCAAGGGTTGCTAGGAGATGCTAAGATCAGTTCATTAGGGTTTTGTGAGCAATGTATCATTGGGAAGTGGCATAGGTTATAGTTTGCATCTAAAGTTCTGCATAAATCCAAGGATGGCTTAAATTATGTATATATTGATCTTTAAGAACTAAAAAGAGTCCCAAGAAATTAAGTATCAAATTTCATTAAAGCTATTTATCTTTATTTTACTTTTTTTCCAAAATTTTTCCTCCTTCACTAAAAATTTTTCCTCCAAAATTTCCTCCTTCGATTACTGTTAATGCAACAACTTAGTACATGTAGATGCCTTCCTTTGTTTTTCTTTTATGTGGTTTTTTTATTTTTTATTTTTTATTAATCTCAATAGTAATTATGGAATATCCCTAAAATTGATTTGGACAAAAATATGTGACTACATTTGCCATATACCTAAAGTAGAAATATTATTGCATTCACACCTATTGGCTTACATATTGTTCGATCACGGAATTAAGTCATCACTTATGGAGTGTAGTCTATTTGTAAAATATATAACATATTTTTTAATATTATTAGACATAATTGTTAATTATTTTATTTTTAATCATTAAATAGAAAACAAAAGCAAAAAACAACATCTCCACTAATGCCTACATAAATAAAAATGTCATCACCATAGCAAATGTTTTCTTTCAAGCTACCACAAACGCTCAAGGTATTATATAAATATATGAATAATTAGGCAATGAACTTTTCGATCCAATGAAGTAATCATCATTCTTTTAATAAAAGATGATTTTACATGTGATGATACAATATATATATATGATGCAAGATGATATATTGTAATTTTGTTTTGTGAAAGACATAAGTGGCACCATCATTCAAACATACATTGTGTACCTCAATTTTACTATTTTTATTTTTAATTTTTTTGTATTTTATTAGTTTATTGATCATGGGATGTTTCATGCTTTAATTGTATTTATTTTTTTTATTTTATATTTTAGAAAGCTTTATACAGATTTGGTTGCACTTAATTTAAACAAAAAATATATGTTTGTTGATTTATTGATGTTATTAGTTAAGAGTAATATAAACATGAAAGGTTGATCTTCCAATAACGAGAGCTTCCCTTAATGGTTAAAAAAAAAAAAACTTTTCTTGATGGTTGTTGATTAGCAATGTGAAAAATCCTAAAGAATAAATGACAATTGCAAAAAAAAAAAAAAATCATTTAAAGTGCCATTAGTTGTCACTTTGATTCATTTTCTTGTCGAACAGCAAAGTATCGATAAGAAACAAGAATTAACTCTCATCAATCACTATTGAGAATTGACAAAAAAATAAAAAGATTACATCTAATCTCCCATTGATCTATTGGGACCAACAAAAAATTGAAACTTTTACAATTTGGTTCATTTTCTCATGGTTGTCACTCACCAACCAAAGAGAAGATCTAATGTTTTACTCTTTTTCTATTTTAATGATTTTTGTAAAACCATTATCTGTTAAGTGTCATTAAAACTTTATTTTGTTATACTAATCAAACTCGCTATCTTACATCAGAAATGGGTGACCCTATGACAAAAGAGTAATGATTTTTTGATATAACCTCAAGTAAGTACCAACACAAGTTTTAGTTATAGTAGTTTTCAACACAATATGCAATATATTTATGTTTGATAATTTAGAAATTATTAGATGTTGATAATTATCGAGCCTTAAGCATTCACTTACACTATTTTTTATCCTTTTAGGATATGGTATTCGAGCTGATATCGAATTCGAGCCAATATAGATGTGCTTATCTCCCATGAGTTAAAATTTTTTACTTCAACCAGTATATATTTTAAAATTTCAATATTATTGATTATTTTCTTTTGTTAGTTCTTTTAAAATATTCTTAGTTACTGATATGTTGTCAAATGATAGAAGGAATTGTAAAAATATTATTGATAAGGTATTTATACTAGAAAACACATAATATTGGATTTATTTATTTAAAAATAATATTTAAATTATTTTAATATAATATCCCATTTAAACCTTTTAACCGTAACTGTAGAAGTAATTGGTTATATTATTTATGAAAAATGGTTTGAGTGTTATATTATAGTGTATTGATAAAATAAGTGTTTAGTTGTTTTATTATATTAAAACTTTGTAAAAAACCTAATTGAATTGTTTTGTATTATATTTATGTGAAAATATTTTGGTTGCGTACAAAATGTATTAATATGTGTAGAAGATGTGTTTACATATATGTATGTGTGTATAAAGAAAATTAAATTTTATATGTGATATATATTTTAAGTAATAATATAAGTGTGATATACACAAAAAGAAAATTTTTAATTAATGTATTTATTTTCAATGAATTAAGTTAGATCAATCGATCACAAAATAATTTAAGGACACATTAAAAATATAATATTAAATAAAATATTTTTAGAAAGTTATATAAAATCTTGAACTATAACTGCATTATTAAATAAAATTGATGTTTAAAAAGTGACAAATAAAATTGTAAATTATCAATTTGACTTTAATTCAAATAATTTTGAAAAATTAAGGATATTTTTATTACTAAAATATTTAAAAAATAATTCAAATAAATTTCAAAATTCATTAGGAGTTCATTTACTAGTTATTTTTTATAATTTTTTAAATTTTAATATTGTAAATTAAAAAAATTACTTTTCAAAAGATTCTAAATTTTTTATGGTAATTTGAATATTTCTTTACATGCTTAAAAATTTTCAAATCAAAATTCTTTATATAAAATTTTTAATTTGAAAATCTTTA
Source organism: Moringa oleifera (assembly GCA_021397835.1). Taxonomy (NCBI): domain Eukaryota; kingdom Viridiplantae; phylum Streptophyta; class Magnoliopsida; order Brassicales; family Moringaceae; genus Moringa; species Moringa oleifera. Next base: position 1,572,321 of record JAJFZO010000094.1, read on the forward strand.
ATTTTTAAATTTTTTAATAGGATCCAATTTCAAGCAATTTGATAGTTCAAGTTTTAATTTGTCACTTTTTAAACAGTAGAGTTCATTTAGTCACATGGAGTGTATTTTAGGGTTTTATATAATCTTCACTCATATTTTTATTATATAATTTTTATTTTTAAATTATTAAAAATAAATAAAAACAATATATTATGAAATTAAAAAATTATAAATATAACAACATAAAATTAGATATTAGTTGGTTGTTATTACACAACTGGCCATTAATTTTCCAAAAAAATCAAAAATTACAACTAACAATTATTTTTGTTAAAATCATAAAAATTAATATAAATAATTTCTGTTTATAAATTAATAATTATTGATTTTTGAAACAAGAAAAAAAAAAGTCTCCTATATATGAGAATCATATTTTTATGCTGGAATCATAAACGGTGGATAATTTTTTATTCATTTTTTATGAATAATTTTTAACATAAATAAAAAGGCATTGTTAATTAAATGATACCTGATCTTTATGAATGGCATGATATCCAATTACACAAAATAAAAGTAGAAATATCACCATATATATCATAAATTAACTAATTATTTTTGTTAATTATACCTTCCATTTAAGATTGCCTAGCAAATGCATCTACTGTCTGGTCCGGTGGGACATATATGTGTCATGATCAATGATCAATCTTAATTAAGGCATTTAAATATACGGCCATTTTACCATTATGATACAAGCGACTGGAATCCATAGTAACGTTAATATACATGTCCAATATCACATACACACAAATAGGTATTATGTATGATGGAGCAAAACATATAAATTTGTGAAAGACAAAAACGTTAAGGTTGCTAGCTAAGTGGAAGCATTGCAAAGAGGTGAACTGTGATGATCCGGCTGTGGAGGTATGGAAGGAAGAGACATGAGATCCTCCCACCCTTTGGTCGGGTTCGTCGTCACCGGGCCATCCCATCCTATGTGCGTTACGTGCTTCACGTCGGTAGGAAACCCTATTTCCATTTCTCTCTCTAGTTCTTCCATCTCTTCTTTGTATGCTGATGGCAATTCACATAACACCTCTAAGTCTACTGAACATGTGTAATTCAGAAGCCTGTAGTAAAGGAGGAGGAAGACAAAAGGAAAGGCTGTCATCATACCAAAAAACTGAGAGAAGTTCTTGAAGGTCTTGAAGAGCCTGTGAAAGCCAGCGGAGATGTCGGGTTTTGGAAGCTTCATGCTTTCGCTTGATAAGCTTTCTTCCTCGTATTCTCCTCTTCCTTCACACGAAACAAAACAGAACATGTTAACCTCGTAATGTCATGAGAGAGAGAGAGAGAGAGAGAGAGAGAGAGAGAGAGACTTGTTGCAGATGAGCTTGATGAGTTCGTGAACGGCCTGGGTCTCCTCTGGTGGTGTACGGCCACAGCCACACTTGATTCAGAGATGCAACTAACTGAGAAGGGGAGAATAACAAATCTTTCCATTCTGTCTCTCATTGCTTCATCGATAGTCGGGCCCCAAGATATTAAAAAAAAAAAAGATAAAAGGAGAAAGAGCGAGAGAGAGATGGGTCGTTGAGGAAATTGCAAGCCTAGGAAGTGGAATGGCTAGGTCGGTTATAATGGGTAGCCATGGCTTTGTTATCAAGTCACAATAATGTTACGTATATGAAGTCAAGACACATATGACATCTGCAAGTTTGGTAGAGAGAAAGAGAGAGATGTTGAAGATTACCAACTGATGGGCATGTTTATGGACGTCTAATTAATTCTGAAAGTTTATCCAGATAACAGAAAACCATTCAACCCACGTATCTCTGTTTAATTAAACACACACACACACACGTATATATATAGCAATCAGAGAAAGTTGGTAGAACCACATCTCTTACCCAATAAGCTACCCTCTACTTATTCCTATTATTCTGAAAATAACAAAACTTAAAAAAAGCTTTTAATTTTCATGGATTTTTATGTTCTAGTTTGCTTAGTTAAGACTCCAGCTTGAAGTAGTGCAACTCAAGCAATGGCGATGTGTTTTGTGTTGAAAACACCATGCTAGCTCCTGGTGTTAGAGACCAAACGGGTGTTTCTTGGTTCTCAAGAAGCAAAAGATTATGATTAAGAAGTTGAATATTGGATCAAATTAAAGGAAGATTAATTTGTTTACAAATTAAGACTAAATAAGATTTCGCTTGAAGAAGTCTTAATTTGCCACCATCCCACCTAACCCTAAATGACCATTGGTGAATTCCACGGTGATGCCCAAGAAAGCGTTTTCGTAGAAGGTTAACTCATTGGTGTGCCCATATCTTTACGACAATGCAATTATGTACATAGACAGGTACATGGGGTGCCTATGAAATTAATTAATTGTCATCTTTATGTGCTTAATTTAAGTTAATGATAACATTTATCATTCTCTATCTTCGAAGGTGGTGGAGATCCAGCCATAGAAATCTATGAGTACCTCTACTAGATTTTTTTCTTGGAAAAAAAAAAAGATGATTTAACAACTTTGAAAGAGTTTGAAGGTTAAATTAAACTATATATCTATCTTTGCATTGTTTATTTAAATTAATATAATTTATTTTTAAAAAAAATTTATTATTATTAAAATATAAAATATATAAAAAAAAAATGCTAGCTGATGTGGGTAAAATGGATCAGGCTTAAAGGCCTAATAAAAATTAAATCTAAAAATAGTTTTTATAAGTATTAGCCTTGAGCAAAACACTCAAACCCATAATAAAAACAAATTCATACTAGAAAAATAAGAGCTTGATTCTAACAATGAGGCCCACATTACAAAGCATGGCGTAATAAATTAAAGAAAGAAATAACTCAACCCATAAAAACATGTTAAGATAGCAAGCCAGTTAAAGGCAAACCACGAGAGGCAAAACCACAAAGCAGACCACGAGAACCCAAACTGCTAAAAGCACATCGCAGAAGGTAAGCCGTGAGAACCCAAACCCTAAATCGCAAAGGGCTCATTGCAAAAGACCAAGTAGAAAAAGGCACACTGGGAGAGGTAAAGAAAAAGAAAATAAAAGAATTGAGTTGTTAACTCAAACGAGTAATGGGAGGGAAGGCGATCTTGAAGGCATTCTTGGTCTGCCAAAGATTGGAGAAGATCTGGCATCTACTGTATATGCAGATTCATGGCTGTAAAGCGTTCTTCAGGATGGACTGAAATGAGGATTTCTTAGATTCTTGAAGGAGAAAATTATGGTACCATTGGGTAGGTTGAAATAGGTGGTGGTAATGGGACGAGATAATATAGAATGGTGGTTACGGCCCTTACGATAACTGGTGGTCGAATTGGAGGAGCCATCGCCGATGTAGGGGTTGTGATCAGAGGGATGGAAAAAGGTGTAGTAGACAGGTGGTGTGGTGGCAAGGAAAGACACGTCCATGGGCGTGCTGAAGGAGACATCGAGATTAGCCGAATGCTAGGGGGAGGATCTTGCCCGACGAGAAACCATAACTTCTTCATCGAGTTTCTCACAAACAATGCCAATTAATGTTGCAAAACTCGGAACAGGAGGATGGTTGGGCTTGTCTAAAATTACTTTCATGGATGGGTTTTGGAGTCTTTACGTGCCTGGGTTCAAAGAACCCATTTTATCCCAAATCACTCTCCATTATCCCAAATGCAATTCCCATTTCAAACTTTAATACCCAAAATCACTTTTATCTCCACCTGTATCACTCTCTTCTGGAATCTGTGATTTTTTCATCAGTCTGCTTGGTTTTTTTAATTTTTATTTTGCACAATTACTTTCAATCTTTTCATACTTTTGTTCTATTAATCAAGCATGAGATTGATTCATTAAGTTTATTTTTATCATGTTTATTGGATTTTCTTTATTTTTGTGTAATTTTTATTTCTTTACAATTCTCATAATTATTGAAATTTTACTAGTTTATTTTAATTTGTTTGGTTTTTATAAGATAGGAAATAAATTAGGTGATAAATTTTGGGATCACTATTGAGGTGAGCTATTTTATTTTACATTTATATGTACTTCTTTAGATTTTGAATTTAATTTTATGGTTTAAATAAAGAAATTTAGAATTTAAAATAGCTTTTTGTATTAGAAATTAAATTTATGAAATCAATATAAAATTAAATTTGAAGAATTAATAAAAAATTATGATTCATCTTGAATTTAGGTTATCAAAAATTAGAAATTATAATTATTAAGTTAATATTAAAAAATGTGAATAGATTACAATTATATATTATCATTAATGTAAAATTTAATCTAAAAATTATAAATACAACATTATGATATTACTAATTTGACATTAGAACTTAAAGTTATGAACTTATAAGTTAGTTAATAAATTAGATGTTATAATATTACTAATTTAACATTAAAAATATAGTTGTATGAATATATAAGTAAATTAATTAATTAGATATTATAACATAATTAATTTTATATATATCACAGATGATGAATAAATTTGTTTTTAATATATTTATTTTTTACTTTTTTATAGTAATATCACTATTTTTTATTTGGCGCTAAAGCCAATAAAGACTATTTGCTTTATATTATCAACTCTAGTTTGAGGTCTGTTTTAAATTTGTGAATTTATAGGCCATGTTGGGAGCATTAATTTGTTTATAATTATATGGTAATTATTTTACATTTTTTTCTATTTTTTATAGCAATTTTATTGTTTTTCATTTTACTATGGGTTTAATAAAGTCTATTTATGTCATATTGCCAAGAATGTTTTAAGGTGTCTTAGATTTGTAAATTTTACAATCATGAAGTCCATGTTTTGTGGTATTTATTTATATTTGCAGGATAATTTTTTATACATTTATTTATTTTTTTTTATTATAGCCATTTTACTATTTTTCATTTGATAGTAAGTTGAGTAAAGTCTATTTGTTTCATATTATCAAATTAAATTTGATATTTGCTTTAGATTTGAAATTTTTAGACTCAAGAAATCTATGATTTAGGAGTACTTATTTATATTTGCATGGTAATTTTTTATATATTTATTTTATTTTTTTTATAATAATCTTATTATTTTTTATTTGACACTAAAGTTAATTAAATCTATTAATTATGTTAAAAAATTAAAGGCGTTTTTGTTGTTGAAATATTTTAAAAATAACTAAAATACTTCATGTGAGTTTATCAATTAATTTTTGAATAATCTTTTACTCAATAATTATTTTTTATAAATTTTTGATACTATAAATTAATATATATAGTACTAAAAAAAATTTTATGATGATAATTTAAATATTTTTTTCGATATATAAATATTTTAAGTCAATAAATTTTACGTTAGATCTTTCAAGTTAAAAAATAATAATAAATTTAAATAAAATTATTAAATATATAATTAATTAATCAATATTTTGTAATAATAAAATAATATATATATAATTTAAAATTGGTTTTATATTTACCAAAAATTAATTTAAATTCAGATATAGGAGATTGTGGTCAATTAAAAATTGACTTAAAAAGTAAGAGAGTCAAGAAAATAAACTAAAAAAACAAAATATATTTTTAAGTAGTAAAGAAGGTCAAAAACAAAAAGAACGAAAGTGGATTGTGGCCAAGCAAGTGGTTGGAAACGACAAGAAGCCCTGGCCCTCCCTCACGAGCACTCGGGCATGCAGGAAGGGACCCACCCATCAAGAGCCCAATGTCCCGGCTGTGTCAAGGCTTCCTTTCAATAAGTCGCGGTTGATGGGCTGACTCCGTGGACTACCAGCGACACCAATATTGTCTGTTTCCTTAAAAAAAGATAAAGCCGAAAAGAAAGACGGTTGGATGGAAAAAGGCCGCCCACGTGGTGCCCTCTTAATTAATATTGTTACTCAGTGGATCAACTGCAAGAGGTTTCTGAATCTCATGCCGTTTTAAGCCCTACTCTCTCTACATATTAATAAGTTATCTTTTGATTTGTTAATTAATATATAATACTAATGGTATTAACATGAAACCGTGAAAAATACAGTCAAAAGCATAATTTTAAAAATTATATTTATTTAGTTAATCAGATCAACTAAATCATTAACTGAATTTTTATTCGGTGTCATTCTTTTGATTCATTTAAAATGTCATTGTTAATTTATATTACCAAAATCATGTTATTTTATAAAAAATAAATTATTATCAAAATAAAATTCAGAAAAATAATTGTATTTATTTAAAATTTACTGTTAGTTTTTAATATAAAATTTTTATCTACAATTTTCATTAAAATTAATAATTTAATATAATATGATAAGCATATAATTTTTATTTATGTAATTACTCAATTTTTTTTAAAATACTATCAAAATAAATAAACATTTTTATTAAAATTAATAAAAAAATATTTAAAATTAAATATTAAAAAATTATTTATTTGATAATAGATTAAAAATATCAAATGTAAAAAACATATGCTTTGTGCACAAATTTATTAATATTAACTAAAATAATAATAAAAAATTTTATGTAAAAAATTTAATCAAAATATAAATATGAAATAAATATATTTTTTCACAAATTTTAATTTAAAACTTAAACAAAGCGCAAGCATTAGTGATGTAAATAATTTTTAATTTTAATATTATTTTTATGTTTTATATATTTTTTAATAGTATAAATATATATTATATCATCTCAATATTTTCATCAAACTTTTAAACTTTAATTTCTTTTATTCATTGAGACAAAAGTTGAGAATTCTCCGATCCAAATATTTTCTAGCAGGAATTTTCTCTCTATCTATAATAGAATCTTCTCCTAGATAATTAGAGACTAAAAAATTATGGATAGGGATACCTATCAGCATATCAAAAAATTTGCCTTTATCTATGTTGTAATTATCAAACTTTTTTTTCTTTAGAATTAATAGAGTTATATGATAAAAAATCATATCTATAGTTTTTTTTAAATTATATTTGTGATTCAGTAATGGGTCCACTTCAAAAAAATTGTCTTTCGTAATGAATTAATTTGTCTTTTTTATATGACTCCCATTTGTTTAAATTTGTATTTTGAACTATATAGTGTTGGTTGATTCTATTTCGTCATTTTTTTGGTACTAATCTAGGCCATATACTCTGAGGTAAATCATATTGATAATGACTTCTTAACCAGTTTTTCCATTGATTTCTTTCGCAATTCAAAAAGGTTTTAGGTCTTAATTCGTAATGAAATATTCCTTATTCTTTAAAAAAATCCTTTATTTCATTCTTGAGAAAAAAAGGTATTCCGTGATATTGAAAGACAGACCTTAACTTATGTAAGTTAATAATTTGGATTTGTGATAATTTGTAAAATACATATGCTTGTGAGAAGGAGGATAGGTCACAACAAATTTTTGAATTCTTATTTTTAATATTAGAAAGTGAATTTTTTATAGTCGAAATAAAGTGAATGGCATTTTTATTTGTTTTATTAATTTTTTCTTGATTTACTTCATTATTGTAAATATATTTCTCAATAATTTTTTTTGTTGATTCAAGAAAAACTTGTGTATTGATCATTGGAATATTAATGATACATAGAAAAATATCTATATATATCCTTTCAATGAAAAATTTTATAAAATAATATGATTTTCGGATTAATCGAAGATTTCTTCTTTTTAATATCTGCCAAATATTTTTGGATGATTTTAATATTTTAGCATGATAACTTGCTTTGTTAGAACTAATATTTATTTCTTGAGTCTTTTTCTTCTCTTTTGTAATTTCTTGTATTTGATTTCTGATTGTCCTTGTTCTATCAGTCAGATCTTTCATTTTGTTTTCTGCCAGTGAATAATTTGTCCATTCTATAAATTGAATTTGAACGGACGATTCATGAATCATCTGATTACTAATTATTAAATCTTTTTTCGTTTCATTCAATTCATAAATTTATCTTGACAATCCAAATAATGGAATTGAGTTTATTTTAAAAAATTCTTTTATTATTCCTTTTAGAAATAGAAGGTTTTTAATAACCTATTTTTTTGTTTTTTTTGATACTTCTAGAAAAAATTTTCCTCTTTCTTTTAAAAACATCAATGGAAAGCATTTTTAACTTTTTGTTGTGGAAATTTTCTTTTTCAAAAACCTTTTGCTCAATCTTTTCAGATTGATCGATCATCAAATAATATCAAATTACATTAATTCATTTATTTAAATATTAAATTATTGAATCATGCATAGTTAGGTTAGTGGTTAAATTTTGGTTTTGGTTGGATCGACATGCGCACCGCCGGTTGACCATAGAGCACAAGTTTTGAGTATTTTATTTCCAAATGTTGGCCTGTTCATTAACTTTTATAGTTAGGTCCTACAATTTTATTCTCTTTATTTAATGCACCATTATTATATGGACCAAATAATTCCATCATCCTAAAATTCAAGCATTCACAGTCTCATTGTACTATATCCTTCCCTTTGTTTGTTTTAAATCTTTATTATATACATATAACATTATTTATATAAAAATATTTTTAAAAAATCACGTAATTTATATAATAAGTAAATGTCGGACTGGCAAGTAAAATAAGGCCCGTGATACATGGAAAACAAATTTGATATTAATAAAATAATTTAATATATAATAATAAAATTATTTTGAATCATTTTAAAGTGTTTACATGTTTGACGTTGATATTAAAATATTTTTATGATTATAAATTGTAAAAAGAATCAATATTGGTACTGTTTTCTATATAATTTTGAATTTTAATTTTAGTGTATTTATTTACAATATTTAAAATTTAAAATTAATTTGATGATGTTTATCAATATATTTTTAAATTTATATTAAATATAAATCAAATCTTTAATTTATAGTGCAAATTTAAAATTTAGAAATAATTTTATCTTTAATTCCAACAAATATAAAAAAAATTTCTACCATCAAGAAGTTAATCAAAAATCTTGTAAATTTGCTCATTAATAATTAAAATACTACCTATTTCCGTCATATTTGTTTAACAAAATAAGAGTTAATTTCAGTAGAAAATTTTATAATTTGTATAAATTATTAAATTATAAAATATAAATCATGTTATATAAATAACTTTTAAAATTATAAATTATATTATATTTTTACCTTTTCTATTTTATCCGTCTCTCGATGAATTATTCAGTCAAAATCAGTCTCCATCGATATATTAAATTATAATGGGACGCCTAAAAAGGAAAATCGTAACCAGCAGATTTCCATTAGGAAAGGAAGAGAGGGAAAGCCGGTCCAATCGTAAACCTCTTACCCTTACCCACTAACCATAAGGATGGCAAATTAGTAATTTTTGGATAACTGGAATAGGAAATTTCAAATTACCAAACCGAATCTCCTCTAATAATAGTTACGATCCTTCGTGGTGTCCTCCCCCTCCATCATATTTATCTTCAACTAAAATAACAGTTCCTATTTTTCTTTTTTTTTTAAATAATAAAACAAAATTTGAGTCAAATACGACGGGAACAACTAATCTCCACACTTGCGTTTCTCCTCTAACCAAATTACAAAAGTTAAAAATTGAAATATATAGGAGGGGAAGGGGTGGAGAAAGGTGGCGGGGAGGAAGTTCCATGACACGTGTCAAAATCAGATAGGTTCAAAAGAACATTCATGGAAATCCAAATCGGAGTCGCATCAGAGATAGAGACCGCTTCAACTTCAAACGTCTAAATCGCTTTATATCTTTTAAAGCCGCCTAATCCTACCATTACTATTTTATAATTTCTACTCGGAAACTACTTTTTTGTTAATTCTTTTAAAAATCCAAAATTACCCCTCCCCTAGTTTAATTAAATTTCTCCCCTATAAAGCCTCCCTCCTCACCGCGCACACAGTTTTATTAAACAGGAATCACAATCCATGTCCTCTACGACGTCGTCTCCCTCTTCTCTCTCTATCTAGCTTTCTTCTTCTTGTTTCTGATACCTGCATTCTTCTTCATACAGGAGCCTTCTCCGGCTCATTTTTTTACGACGAGAACAGCAACCGCGTTTGCTTTCTCACAGGGTAGGACCATGGGTTTGATAGTGGAACAAAATGAAGATGACGGCGTTTTGATACCCCCACCCAATTTCTCCATGGTCGAAGGTGGCATTTACCGATCCGGCTTCCCTCAACCCTCCAATTTTCCCTTCCTTGAAACTCTAAATCTTCGATCCATCCTGTAAGCGTGTTTCCAATTCTTTTTTTTTTTCCTTTTTTGGAAAAAAATATATTTTCTTTTACTAATTGAATTGACTTGTGTCATGATTGAGGAAAGACTACTTGCATTGATGGAGAGGATGTTTGTTCCTTATGATTTTTCTTTATAATGCCACATTTGTTATTGTAGTTTTTTTTCCTTCTTTTTAGGAAAAAAAAAAAAGAAAATGAAAGGTAAACTTTTATTAGTGTTATAACTTGCTTGGTTTCTGGTAAACTTGAGAAATAAGAGGATCTTTTCTGATAACTTTGAATTTTAGATAATGTTGTTTGGAATTCTTTAATGCTTCTAATCATATATGTTGGCCTGACTTTGACATTATGATTAATTTCTTTTGTATATTGTTTTCCTCAGAACAGTTTATAGTGTTTAGGTTCTTTGTTGTCTTTGGTTTTCTGCAAAATAAGAAGATACGAATTGATTTTATAAAGAAAAAATTTTTATATTATTTTCATTGGGAATGGAGGAAAGAATTAATCTATGTTGGTAATAATATTTTATTGGAAATTGACTTGTTTCCTGTTTTGAATTTGAATCAGATATTTGTGTCCTGAGCCATACCCAGAGGAAAACTTGAAGTTTCTTCAGTCTCATAATATTCGGCTTTTCCAGTTTGGAATTGAAGGGAAAACGGTAGTTCTCTTGTTCATTTTCCTCTGCTTTTTGTCTTTTTAAATTCTATCATTAACTATATGCAATATGTATCAGGGATATGCTTTCTTGTAATTTGTGGTTATATTACTTATTACTTTTCTTTAATAATATACTAATATGCAACCAAATGTTTCATAATTTGATTTGAGTTGGCAATTTGTGTTTTTCTCCTTCCTTTCTTCATGCTTTGGATTGGAATGTAGAAGATAGGGATGAATTAAAAATTTGTATTTCTGATGATAGGAATCAGGAACCTTTAAAGAGGAATCTAACCAAAATTAGTGCTCTTAAATTGATGGGGCAGTATCTATAGACACTATGGTCTACACCCTTTAGCATACAAAAGCAGGGGCACACCTGTAAGGATTGATATGTTATAAATATTTGATACTGTAATATGGTGCAAACTCTTGGTAGTTATTACATTGTTGAATGCGTTATTGTTTGCCAAAAGTTCAATTTAACATCCCAAAAATGTAAAAGCATTTATAGTGCAGTTCTAGGTGGGACACATTTTAAGCCAAATATGTTTTCTGGTTCAAGATGGACTCACTTTTCCATGTGCAGGACCCTCCTGGATCTATTCCCGAGGATGCTATAAGGAAAGCCCTGAAAGTCTTAATTGGTACTGACACAAACAGACGATCTTTTATAGTGAACTTTGAATTGTAATCTTTAGCTATTCTTACTCCTTGACCAAAGCTTTAATGATATTTATTTTTTACTTTTCTTTTTCTCTTGTATGTGTTTTCAGATGTGAGGAATCATCCAGTTCTAATTCATTGCAAACGGGGAAAGGTATATTTCAAGTTACCATCGCATATCAATACCAATCATGGTTTTATATTCTATTTATTAAACTCATATGCATGGCTGTTGGGTGTTTGTCTCTGTCATCTAATTAATGATTGACTTATTTAATGGAGACAGCAGAATGCTGCTGGTGATATGAATCATTTGCTTCATATTTGACAAAATTTAATAGAAGTGGATTTAATGTTACTTCATACATGCTCATCTATAGTTATTTGATTTAATTTCTGCATTGCTCTGATTCTAGTAAACTTAGATGGTTACACAGTTTTCTTTTTTAAATGATAATAATCACTTCAATTTTACTATTAGGCACATTGAGGCGCATGTAACTGAATTTTGGGACTGTTATGAACACCTGCCTTCAATTCTGTGACAGTATTTAATCTGAGTATTGCGAAAATAATAGCCTCGGGTCCCCTCTCACTTGCCAATGAATAAGCAAACTTAGTTTAGCTTGAGATCTTTGACACTTGAAGAGACTTATGTTGAAAATATTTGCTTCATTGCAGCACCGAACGGGTTGTGTTGTTGGTTGCTTGAGGAAATTGCAGAACTGGTGCTTGCCATCTGTGTTTGAGGAATATGAACGGTTTGCTGGCTTGAAATCAAGAGTTACAGATATAAGATTTATAGAGACATTTGATATTTTGTGCCTGCAGCAGTGCCTTCACAGCATCATCTATCAGTACCAGGGATATGGTTCCAGAAAAAGGCGGTTGCTTTACAGAGAAGATAACTTGCAGAAGCCTCAAGTAACTAAAGTTTAGGAGGCCTACCACATTTTTCTGCTTTTCACTTCTTCCACCTCACCTTCTGTTACATATGATTTTTTTTTCCCCCCTGTCAACTGTGTGTCCAAGTTTCAAGTTTCCTTCTATTTTGTTAAACTATCAAGTTTAGAGTTTCTTTTATTTGTCAGTCAACAGTTTTGTTTCATTTGGTTTTAGTTTTTACACAACACAAGAAAATATATTTGGAAGTCCTCTTATCTTTTGTAGAGATAAATGGCTTAAAGATGCATTTATTAAAGAAAAGAGGAAAAAAAAAGAAGCTTGAGATTCTCTCTGTTGTCTTCCCTTCTGTCTCCTTTAATTTGTTCAAGCTAGGCCATCACCATTTTACCCCCTTTGATTTCTTCTCTAATTATGCCTTGATAACAGGCAAGTGATGTTTCTCTCTCTTTGATTGTTTAGTCATGACATAAAAATTAAAGCAAACAAAATACCCAGAAGAAAAACGCCACATGAAAAGATACAAAATGTATTAGTAAAGTTAATGAAAAAATAATGGAAATCACATTTATAAATGGGGAAAAAAATTAATAGGTCTAATATGATTTTTTTTATTTATCAAAGAATCTGAGATAATTATTTGAGAAAAGAGCTAAACTTTAATTATCATTCAAATGAGACATTATGTTATGAATAAGACATTATGCAAATAAGACATGTAATGTGCACAAGTCATATATATATATATATATATATATATATATATAGATAAAATAAAAGATTAATTGATTACCCACATCCCTTTAAAGTAAGAGAAACTTATTGAGAAACTTACATTTGCACCATAATTTGAAAAACATTAATATTTTGCTTAAAGTTAATGTGTAATGACATGTATATTGATGATTATAATGACATATCAGTTTTGGTTACCATAGGTCTTGGTGCATAATTTTAATGATTAGGTGTTGTAGCACATTGCGCTTGGCAGAATTTTATAGTGTGTCAATTTTTGTATGATCTAAGTGTCAGTATAAATCTGATCTGAACTTTAATCATATATTTTGGGTTGTTATTTTTTAAAATTTTGATTTGTTAAAAGAATAATATACTTCATATGAAATTAATTTTTGCAATTTACATAAAAAAATTTAAGAAAGCACTCAATTTTATTATAAATTACTTCAAAATCAATACAATCATATGTATCAAATTATAATAAATTAATAAACAAACTAAAATTCATTCATATTCTAATAATTTAAATATTTTAATTGTATAATCATTGTTACGCTGTAAAATATACGAAATAAGAATATGTAAATATTTAAATTTGTTTTGTTTCATCTTGGATTTGATCTGCCATTACTCTTCTTTGGTGTGGCTCCAATCTCCAAATAAAAATTTATTATTATTTTGTGGTCATCTAGGTCTTAAAAGAAGGCAATATATAATTTTTCGATAATGTTAGAGATATTTGAACATCTATAACAATTGTCACATCATTCATTTTTTTTTATAGCACATTTGATTTGTTGATTGAAATAAAAATAAAATAAATATTTTTAAAATAAAATAAAATAATAATTATTATTATATTTAATTTATTAAAATAAAATAAAAATTTATTTTTATGTACTCAATTCATCAAAAAATGAGATAAAAATAGTGAAAATAAATCTAAAAGAATAATATATCTTTTAACTAGATTAATTATAATTTAATTAATTTTTTATTAAAATAATATTAATTAATAAATATGTTACTATAACAATTTATTATAAAAATAATCAGTCATACAATATTTTAATAATTATTTTTATTTTTAAATATTAATATTATAAAAATAATATTAAGATTAATTAATATTTTGATAATATTGTTATTATAACATTTTGTACTTTCTCTTGTTTTCTTTATTTTAGATTTGGAAAAAAAGAGTATGAGGAGAAAAAAATTATTATAATTATATATATGGTAATAATTTAATAATTTTAATGGTATATTAAAAATAAAATAATTATAATTATTTTATATAACCATTGTAAAGACTTATTTCAAAATTATTATTTTAAATTTTTAAAAAATAAAAATTCATTAAAAATTATAATTTTTTAACAAAAATAAATTATATATTAAAAATTAATTTTATTTAAATTAAAATAAAAAAATTTTATATTCCCACGAGTCAAACCTGTTGATACTAATTTTTATTTACATCAAAACAAGATCATACAAACAAAATAGTTATTTTCATACTTTTGTCATAAGAAATAATTATGTAAAAAATAAAAATTTATTAAAAATTATAATTTTTTAACAAAAATAAATTGAATATTAAAAATATATTTTATTTAAATTAAAAGCTTTGGAATATCCCTTTTTCCATGCATTCTGTTCATACTTAGACATCAACATGTAAGCATTACTTATATTTAATCTTAGTAGTTATGAATATGGCAATTTAGATTAATAAATCATTTCAATTTGAAAATGGATAACTCTTCAATCCTAATTTTTATGTTTAAGAATCTCTCTTTGTTGCTCTTCCAAAATTTTGAAGCATTTCTTCCTGTTTTCTTTTTGCTTCACCATTTGATTTTTCTAATTACTTTTTTAAAGTTTTCATTGTTATTTAACATTTTTCTTTTTCTTTTTCATTTGAATACATTTAACAACATTAATTTCTTAATAAAGTTCTGGCGGCTATGGAAAAGTCTATGTAGAAAACAAATTTAACTTCAAAATTGAAAAAAAATCCATATTAGACATTAAAAATTTTAATGTAAAAGTTAAAAAATAATATATATACTTAAAAAATTATAATTTATTTGTTTGAATTTTTTTTCTTTATTAGTATGAAGACAATTTTTTTCATAAAAAATTGAAGTTTATGTTTGTGGTTATAACCATAAATATGAGATGCACTTATGCCGTCATTGGAATATGAGTTCCTCTGTATATTTATGAACCAAGAAAATGTTAATGAATAAAAAATTGAAAAATTCCATGTAAAATGATGATGACACCTTTAATCAATTCTTCTCTAAGCTTCCTGATCACAACCCATGAATGGGACAATTTCTGTATGCTAAAATTGATGGGAGAAGGATGTTTGGCAGTCTTAACATGATATTGAAAATGATCAAGTTTATTTATGGTGTTCTTCACATTGTATGATTAATTTTCAAGAAACTTAATAATATATGATTAGGCCATAAAACTTGTAATTTTAAATCAAATATTCACAATAAACCCTAGTTTTTATTTTTTTATGTTTCGAAACTTTAAAATAAAGATGTTTTTGTTCATTTGAATTTAATATTCAATTTTTTAATAAATGATTATAAAAATATTTTTAACTATTCATAATATTAATAAAATAATTTACATATTTAATTTTATTAAATTATTACATGTTATAATCAACTCAGTAACGAAATCCATTAATTGATACCTTTTTAACAAAATAATCATCTTACGGTGTAATACTAAGATGGCTGCATTATCGTGGTAGACAAATCCAACCCAGCTCTACTAAAATCATCCAATCTTGCCATTTCCCGCTGAAACATTACATTACCTGAAGGTGGGGGTTCATTCTCAGACATAACTGAAAAAATTTCTTCAGACACCATAGTTACCAAAAAATAAAAATCCAATGATTTAGTATTGTTGTAATTTCTCATAATATAATTATCCACACACATTTAACAACTCTTACTATTTCTTTTTTAACTTCCAGCTATGCTGAAACACAAAACTTCTTTTAAGTAAAATTTAATCTCTGAAACTATAAATAAAAATCTTATTGATTTATGCCATTCAACTTTCAGTTCTCCAACCTAACAGTAGAATTTCATTTGTTCTGACAGAAAGCAAAAGAGACAGCTTTCTTATCTACGTAAATCACCTCTTTGAGATACACTAACAGCATTTTGCAGTCTTAAGATGCTAGAAACCATCTAATTCTATCTCTTCTTCAGGACTCCCTTTGGCATTGTACAGGTTTAATCACTAGCATAGCCATTTCCAGTACATCTTCAACTTCTAAGAAGAAGCATCAGTGGGGAAGCCGGAGGATTTTACAAGTTCCGCAAATCCCCTGGTAATTCCAGGGAAAGCCAAGTTTTCAGATTCCACAAGTTTGCTGCTAATTCCAGGAACTGATGGTGCACTTGTGCAACGAACATCTGACAGGTTACAAACACTACTCAACAAACTAAGATGACCTAACCATCTCATTATTCTGCATGCCCCAATTTCACCCAAATGATGCTATCGTAAACTCAAAGTAAGGAACAAGAAGCATTCATGCACATAGTAATGCACTAGGAACTGATGGTGCACTACAGCTAATGATACTACCCTTGGCTTGTGCTCAATTCACATATTCTGCCATGCAGTAAGCAAAAATACGAAAACTGATCATAACAAGTTAAATGCACTTTCCTTGCGTCACAGCAATAATTATAAACACTGTTCAGCTCTAAATTACAACATTGCAATGACAACCTTCAATCATTGGAACTGCAGTTATTTCCAGAGGCATTCATGTAAATTAATTAATAATTAATAAAGCTCAAAAGTATTCATGCAGTTTTACTAATCTAAAATCATTTATCCCTGGAAAATTATCCCCGTTCCTCCTTCAATAAGCAAGAAGAAAGTCTTCTTGTAAGCAGTTCCAGCCATAACCTGATCAAAAGATCTGCTCAGTGATAAGTATGCTACCATAAATGAGATGCACCATCGAGAAGCAAATGCCACAAATATTGTCTAATGCCCATCCTTAACAGAAAAACATTACTACTTTTCTGGTTTTGAAGACAGTATCAGAATTGATTATTGCATTACAATTGACACCAACACTATTCCTGAGGGCAAGGAACTCTTTTTCTCCTTCAAATGAGGACAAGATAAAACAATGAAAAGAAAACAAGAAAAACACCTGGTACACAGATAAAGTACTGTTACCCAAACAAAAGGAGGGACAGAACCAACTTTGGATGGAAGTCCTCCAGACAACTAGAATTAGATGACAAATTAGGAAAAGCAAAATCAGATTATGGCATTAAACTGCAAAAAAGGACTCAATATACAAAATTTAACATCAGAATATGAAAGGAACATAGTACGGGAAAAGCTAAGATGAAGCTAAGAAACCACATTGATTAGATTGTCAAGACAAACAGAATACATTCTTACATCACTACCAGCACAGGGCAAACAAAAGAAAAGACCATCAAGTATATCCAAATTTTACATAAAGCCCTATTTTCCTACATTCACTATTACATAACTTAGATCATAAATAGCAACAATAAGAGCAATAAATCTTATCAATTATTAAACCTATCGAGCAAATATAAGCAATGCATACACTAACGAGTTCATTGGTCAAGTTTGCAAAGCAAAACATTAATAGCTTTAGCATGAATATCTTAGAGACAACAGCTCACCTGTTACCAGTACAAACGTGATTTAAACTAAAACAGAAGCAATATCAAAGCCTAGGAACTATAACATTTTCATTCACATAAATATCAGAAACTGTGATTCTTAGCTTTAAATCAGGAGTTAACAATAGATGCTGTAAGGCCTAATCTACAATGGACCTTTTATATCTTTCAATGTCTTCAGATATAATTGAGAAAAGAAATAACAAGCTGAACCATGCAGTTTCTAGCAATCACAACCACCATACTCAGAAACAAAACAACAGTCACAAAACTACCAGTGGTTCCAGCAATCTTACTCTGTTAGAGAGCAAAGAAAATGAGTCCTATGTAGTTTTTTAACATTACCATAACCATAATTATGATAATGAAGTGCAAGAGCAGTAACATTCCCTTCCCCTTCTGCTCAGCACCAAAACATTACAAAAGATGACATATTACTTAAGGGATGCATTAAGCCAATGTATGTATCCAATGTCATCCACAACAGTCCAAAACAGTATCAGACCACTAGACTCCAAGAGGCATGCCTAACCACTCTCAACCAACACTAGTTTCACCGTCATTACAAAGTTAAGCATTAGCATTGTCCACATCTCAAAAATACTTCACATTGATCATTGCACATGGAGACATTAAATGAACATTAGCACACCATAATTCTCATAATCAATTCATAAGGATTAAATAACGAGGCACGGAATTATCATTATCATCATCATCACCACCATAATCATCAAGATGAATATTATACAGGAAAGAAGGAGCTCCATCCATCAGAATCACAAGAAGTCTCCCTAAAACCCTATTAATAGTACCAAAGACACCACATGACATATTACTGCCCAAGATCTCACAATCCACCAATATCGATATAAACCTGAGACCAAACAACAGAATACCCAAAGGAAGCCAGGAAAGGACACTGAACCCACTTCACTTCTTGAAGCTGCCCCTCACGCCGGGACGAGGCTTGGAGGGATCCGGTGCAATCGTAGCGTGCAGATTGACGAGCTTGGACTCGTCAAAGGGAATCTTTGGGTGCCTAGCATCGTGATGAATTTGCATAGTCTTCAAGTCGGGAACGGTGATCTTGCAGTGAGGGCACTCCAACTTGGCATGGCCACCCTTTTCCTGGCCAGATCTGTCGGCTAAGCCGGCCTTACCACCGCCCCTGTTAGTCGTCGCCGCGTCGACCTTCGCCGCAATCTCTTTGGCTGTGTGCTTCTTTGGCTTCGCTTTCCCGGTCATCCTGTTTGGTGGCGCTGCTTCCGAAGTGATCCGATGGCTTAGGAACGCCGGAGCACAATCCGAGGAGAAGAAGAAAAAGAGAAAGAAAACACAAAACCCTAGCTATAATAGGGGAAGGCTGTCCGTGGATCCGTGTTGAGACTAGAACGAGGAATTGAGGCTTGTGAGTGCCCCTATTTATATAGGCTTATCCGCATAAAGGTTGCAACGGTGGTGGCCGGTGGCAATTAGGGTCTCTTCAGATTGATTGATCCGTCTATTTCATATGATGCTCCTTTTTTTTCCAAAAATTAAAAAAAAAAACTTTTTCCCTAATACTAAATATAAAAGTGTTTCTAAAAAATTTTGAATTAAATAATTTAATCAATTTATTTTACTGTTAAAAAATACTAAATTTATGTCAATTTAGCTTAAAAGTAATACCATTTGAATTTCAATTTCACATGATTATTATTTTCCTCAAACATCACCTACTTCAAAGGCATAAAAATCCCAACTTTATAATATAGAAAGGAGAGTGATTGGTTACAAATACAAGTTAGATGATATTTAATCATATTATATACATAATGTAACTAATAAAACTATATATTAAAAGCTTGTTACCACTAGGACAGTTAATGTCCTTATCCAGACTAGGGATATGCATTTAATAAAATCTGAGTGCCCACATCAATTGGTGGTACATGTGCAAAATGGATCCTTCTAGGGTATGCAAATAATTGGGCAACTTGCAAATTGGCTCTTTCCGTTGATCCAAATCCAATTTTTGTCTGCTTAAAGTTGCATGTTATTGTATAAATATAACTATTTATGAATCCATCTAATGTGCATAGTTATTTTATCAAATTAAGTATATATTAATAAATTTATTAATACATTATTTAAAATTGAAATTTAAAATATAATTAAAAATCAACTAAAGTTAATTATAAAATTCATGATCTAAAAAATTATAAAACAATTAAAAATCACATATTTGTGAAATGTAAACTATACAGTTATTAATCATAATGAGATAAAAATAAATATAATAAATGAAGTTGATGAGTTTATAATTATTTTGAATTTAAGTTTTAAGATAAATAAAAAGTATTAATATTAATATCTTGTTAAATTATAAAATTATAAAATAATTTATTTAATATTTTTTAAAAAAAATAAAGAAAGACATACTCTCAGTTTTAAAATAGAAATTAGAAATTACCACTAAGATACAAATGAATGAAAATTTTAAAATTTATGTTATTAAATCATATATAATTTTTTAAATATTATATATATAATTTAAAAGGTAAATTTTATATAAAATGTTGATGTTTATTTTATATTATTAAATAAATTTTAATATTTAAAAAGTGATAAATTAAACTCTGATTTATCAATTTAGATCAAATTAAACTTTATTCAAAAATAAAAAAATTAAAGATATTCAAATTAAAAATCTTATACAATATATTTTAACTTAAAAATTTTTATAGATGTAAAAAATATATTTAAATTATTACTAAAAAATTTAAAGTTTTTAAACGTCAAAAATATTTTTTTAAAACTTATATTATCAAAATTTTAAAAATTCATAAAAAATAGCTCATAAATCAAAATTCGTTCAAGTTTAAAAGTATGGACTAAAAACATAGTGTCCAATTATTTAAGTCATTGTTTAACTATTTAACAATAAAATATCCTTAATTTTTTACTGTTGTTTAAATTAAGATTCAATATATATATCAAATTAATAAATTATAACTTTATCACTTTTTGAATATTAAGATTTATTTGCTAACATGAGATAAATATTAAGATTTTATATAATCTTTGTCTTAATTTAACATAATAAATAAAATTATAAAATAACATATTAAAATAATTAAAATATTACAACATATATCATTTATAATATATATTTTATGCTTATTTATAAAGTTATTATAAATTAAAATTAAAATTTTAAGTGAAATGCTGCTGACTCTTAAAAATGAAATAGTAGGACACAACTTTAATAAAATTAAATTCAAAAAATTTTATTATTTATTGATAATCATAAAAATAATATGTACGAAGTCATAATGAGTTGAAAAAAAAAAGAAGTCATAATGAGTTGCAAAAAATAAAAAATAAATAAAATTAACTTAGTACATTTCAGTATTTTCATTAAATTAAGTTGTTGATACAAAAGTACTTTAGGATTGACAAAATATTATAAAATTTGGTTTTGCTATCTACTTTGATGGAAAGACATTTAAACATTCTTGAAAAATAAAAACAGAGAGGCAATGTGTATGTTAATTGAACTTTAAAAAAGAAGAAAAAGAAAAAAGTGATAGACTTACCATAATTAAGTCGCTAGGGAATTGAGAGAAGTAAAATCTGCTAATCTGGTCATTTATAATTTCATAATTTTAACAATTATTAATTAATAAAATAAATATCATACTCATTATAATCATAAATAATATAAAAAAATTAATATTGATATTATAAATTGTAAAATGGTTCTTAATTCAAGAATATATATATATATATATAAAGAATCAGCACTTGATAAAATTTTAGTATTAATAGATTTTTAATATAAAGATTAAATTTTAAATTTTTTAAATAAAATTATCATTAAATTAAAAATTTTAAATAAAATTATTGTTAAACTAAAATTTTAAAAAATATTTAAATATAATTATGAAAACATGAAATCCACGTTAATGCCCTCTAGGTGTTGACATGGACACTTTAAAAATATTTGATGTGATTTTATTGTTAGGTATATATATTAGATATAAATATATTTTATTAATTTAATAATATTAAAATTTATTTTTAGATAATAATTAAATTATAAATATAAATAAATATATTATTTTCATCTTATAATAAAAATATCAATATTTTATTAATAAAAATAAAATGTTTTCAATTATTTGTGGTAACTTATTTTAGAGTGTCATTTGTTCGTATGTATCAACAGATTTGGTAGTGCTTGTCTATAGAAAAGGTCTTTTCTCTCTCATAAATAATAGTTTATCAAAATCTTGAAACTTCAATGTTATAATTTATTGTTTTTAATGCATTAACATATCCATTCTCTAGTTAAAGGACATTATATAAATTTAAATGCATTAATATTATTTACTTTTTATATTAAAAATAATCTTATAACTTATATTAATTTTTATTGATTTTCAAATTGTACGCAAAAAATTGACTAAATTTATTATATATTTAATATATTTTAGAGTTCGCAGTTTTTAGTTTGTTGCTCTTTTTTTGGCGTATGCCAAAATTTATTTATATTCATATTTTTAAAAAATTTAAACCAATAATATTGCCTGTTAAATTATGTAATATAAGGCTTATTAGGGTTATTCGCATCATAAGGTTTTCATATGGATGGTTGAAGACTTTTCAATTATATTTATATAAAGCTTGATAGAGTAATCCATAAAAATGATTCTCATATATTAAGTTGACGGATAATGTATAATCAAATGAGTTCAATTAGATTTGTTAACTTGAAAGGCCATATGAACTTTTTTATGGGTAAATTCGAGGCCATATATTTTGGGTCAGGCCTACCTTAAAATTTAATATATATATATGTGTGTGTGTGTGTGAATTTCAAAAATTAGGTTCAATGGACTTAAAAAAAAAACATTTTAATTGTCATAAAACATTGCTATGTTGAGTTATTTTATTTTATTTTTCATCCTTATGGTGTTTAAATAATGCAACCACGTATGAAAGGTTAAGCTTAAAGCCCCTAATGGATCATAGAGATTTATGGTTGCATGCTTAATGCGTAGGTCACATGATTTGTGACTTGGAAATATCAACTCAAGCATTTAACTAATTTAAAGCTTAAGTGTGTGTTACATGTATATTTAATTTCATATTGAATGAGTTTGATTCAAAAATTTAGCTTGATATTACTTTATTAACTTTATTTATTTAAGATGAATATTTTTTTATTAATCTAAGATTTATGATGAGCTTTTTAATAAATAATTATAAAAATATTTTAATATTTTATAATATTAATAAAACAATCTGAACCATTAATTTGTTAAATTGATTACGTATCGTAATTTTATTAAAGGCTCGACATAATTTAGATCAGTAAAATTTTTTTATCAATTTGTGTATTGAAGTGTGATTCAAATGGAGAGAGATTAAAACTAATGCGTTTTACTTACCAATTAGAACAATTATGTTTTATCGTATCTTTTTTATAAAAAATTAAGTTATGTTAATTAATTAAAAAATAGTTATTTTTTTATTATCAAAACTTTCAATTTCATTTATTTATTAAACTTTCTATAAAATTAGTTAAGAAAATTTTGGCATAAAATGATCCTACTTAAGTTTTTTTTTTTTTTTATATATATATCTTCCCTTCCAAATTTTAAAGGAGCAATAATCTTTATTCTTTCCAATTGGAAAAGGGAAATTTTTAATTTAATTGGTGCTCAAAAGAATCTTCCACAGCGATACAATTGGAAATGTATAATTGATAAAGGTCCAGCGATTCATTGTCTTGCCATCAAGATTGTCGCATTAGATGACGGCTTTTAAAGACAATTATTCATATTGTTTATATGAAAAACTTAATGAATAGTATATTTTTCTATGTTTCAATATTAAGTTTTCTTTTCTATTAATTTGTATTTATAATAAATTTTTATTACTTTTTGACACATATTCTTCATCACATTATTAATTTTATAATTAAAATATAAAATCCAATTTCTATTGCAGATTTTCCCATCATTTTTCTCTGTTTACTCATTTGCCGCCTCGTTGGTCAGTTTTCACAGCCATGGTGGGCAAGGGGTTGAAATTCAAGTTACAATCACACTCGTGCATCGCACGTGATCTGTCTGCACCTGGTTTATTTATGCTAAATGTGAGCGATGCATGCTGGTTCCATCTGTTTCACTCGCGATTCTTTGAGCTGCATAGGGTTTCACTCCAGAATACAAGCAAAACTAGTCTATATTAGTTTTGGTTAGGATCAAAGTTCTCTTTCTCCTTCTCTCTCTGCGTGCTCGTAGTGTTTTTTTCTGCCCTAATTTCTCTATCCGAACATGGGCAAGAATGTAGTTTCTGATGAAGAAGGTATCCTCTCTCTCAAAAAAAAAAAAAAAACCCTTATTTCTTTGAGTGGAAGTCCTAAATTTTCCTCAGATTGTCATATTTGAATCTGTTTTCGCCTAATTTGAGCAGATGAGGTTGAGTTGGAGGACGAAGAGCGAGAACCCGTTGATGGAGACGGGCTCGAGGACCGTGTGGATGAGGATGAGGACGAAGAAGATGGTACGGTTTTGATTTTCGACTCTAACTTTAAAAGTATTATTTTACGTTCTGGGTTTCATTTTTTTTTTTTTGGTTTTTGCTGTGACCTGGGTTTCTGGTGGAGGTTTAGTTATGGATAGATCATTTAGGGCTCTTTTGCATGAATTAATCCGTAGGTTGTTTTAATAGAAAGTAGCTGGGTCCAGGAAAATGCATTTTTCTATTCTTTCTTTATATTCTGGCTTAGGTCTGTGTGCTTGCTGGGGGAAGAGGGTGGTGGGGGGGGGGGATGTGTGGAGAAGAAAGTGATCGAGGTTTGGTGGGAGGCTCTTGATTGTATTGGAGATGCCACAATTGTTCTGTCTTAGAGAAGGCTCGGAATGACGTTCTTCTGTTGAAAGGGCTGGACTTACAAGAGAGGGTGGAGGAAAGAGAAGAGCTCTGTATGGAAATGGCTGATGCTGAGTGTTTGGTGTGAATTAATACAATTTAAATCTGAAATGATAAAAGTTACATTTTTTTGCTGACATACTGAGTAACCAAACGTTAATCGCCTTTGGTATAGATATGGTGATTAATGTATTGATAAATGCATATTTTATGTGAAGACTGAAGTTAGAGAAAATTAAGTGTTCACATCTGTTCACGAAAGATTTAATTGTAAGAAATTTGGTTCTGGTATATGCTTGGAGTATGTGGTTGAAACAATTAGGGGCTTTCTTTTCTTTTATTGTTATTCCCTTTGTCGGTCTTTCTATTCGGAAGGTAGGGAACATGTTAAGCAAAGTGTTTATGCTTATTCATGATTAATTTGAAGGGGTTACTGACAGGAATGTCTTATAGACTGGGTGATATCCATGGTACTTTTGAAAACTTAAGAATTCTCTTTTAAGTTCTTGATTTTCTGTTTCTGGCTGTTTTGATCTTTTCTGTTATGTCACCTACATTGATTCGCCACATTTGCATTAGGTTTTTTAGGCCATTTGATTTGGCAGTTGTGGTCATTCATTTTCACAGTGTATCAGTGTGCATTATAATTCATTCTATATACGTCTCTATTTGTGCAGAAGAAGGGCAGGACGAATATGAGAAGGATGGATTTATAGTGGATGATGTTGATGAAGAGGAGGAGGATGAAGAAGAAGAAGAGAGGCAAGACAGCGACGAGGAGAGGCAGAAAAAGAAGAAGAAAAGAAAGAAAAAGTGAATGCTTTTCTCCATAACCTGCTATTTGTTGATTAATGCTTTAGCTGCAAGACGCGGACGAAAAGCAGGAAAATTATGAAAAGATGGATTCATGTTTATAGCATTTTGTGTGCGAACATACCTGTGTGCCTATGCGTGTGGATCAGAATGATAGTGTTGTTTATCTCATATTTTTATCTTTCATTGAAATATTCCCTGCAAACTATTTAAGGATAAATATCTATGTCTAATGACTACTCTCTTTCCTCTTCAAAACATTCTTAGGGGATCAGAGGATGTTCTTGATGAAGATGACTATTTGCTTCTCCAGGATAACAACATTAATATTCAAAAGGTTGGGAGATTTGATTTTGTCCCCTGCTTTCCAAAGGAAAAAGATCCAAAAAATGGTGCCTGAATGATGTTTTTACCTTTGTTCATATTTATAAGATTTTTGCATGAAATTCTTCTAACAGAAAAAGTTCAAGCGTTTGAAGAAAGCTCAGAAGGATTCTGACGGTCGATTTGGGTTATCTGATGAGGAGTTTGATGGTAGTGGTTCATATTTATAAGATTTTTGCATGAAATTCTTCTAACAGAAAAAGTTCAAGCGTTTGAAGAAAGCTCAGAAGGATTCTGACGGTCGATTTGGGTTATCTGATGCTTAAACGTGCTGAGGAGAAGCTTAAACGTAGCTTGTTTGGTGATGATGAAGGTACGGATATCTTGAATGGTCCTGCTAAATTATGGTGGTTTGGTCATTATATTGCTGACTGACTATATACTGTGATGCCCAGGAGTCCCACTTGAAGATATGGCTGAAGAGGAAGAACCAGTAGAAGAGGAAGAGGATGGTGACCTAGGGGAAGATGATGAAATGGCAGATTTTATTGTAGATGAAGAAGACGTAGATGAGCATGGAGCTGTCGTGAGGTATATTTTTTGTTGTTCATGCATTTGTGGTCATCTATAGCTGAAATATCTCTTTAATAATTGAACGTATTGGTCAGGAGGAAGAACGTGAAGAGGAAGAAATCTAGGCAGGCACCAGGAGTTTCATCATCTGCTTTGCAGGAAGCTCATGAAATATTTGGTGATGTTGATGAACTGCTGCAGCTTCGCAAGCAAGGCTTAGATACTAATGAATGGAGGGAAAGGAGGCTAGAAGATGAATTTGAACCAATTGTTCTTTCAGAAAAGTACATGACAGAGAAGGATGACCAGATACGGATGACTGATGTTCCAGAAAGAATGCAGGTTTTTTTCCATGTTCTTTCATGCTGCTTACACTCTAGATTTCCCCTCGATGTCTTAATCTAAACTTGAGTTGTTTTTAATTTCTTTTTGTAGGTATCCGAGGAAAGCACGGGTAGCCCTCCAACGGATGAATTTAGCATACTGCAAGAGAGTAACTGGATATACAGTCAACTTACAAGTGGCATGGTACCTTTATTTGGCCAGATTAGTGAAGGGCGGGATCTCTCTGTAAACAAGGAGGATATTGTGAGATTTTTGGACCTACATCACGTTCAGAAGTTAGATGTTAGTACTTTCTTATTTACCCTCTTGTTGACCTTTTTCTTTATTCTTTTTCTTGTTTGTTTAGGTGATCCAAAACTTAGTAGGCTGATATTTTTGTTTTTCTGTTTTCAGATCCCCTTTATTGCTATGTATCGGAAGGAGCAGTGCCTTAGCCTATTGAGAGATCCTGACCAACATGATGACGACGATGATGATAATGTTGATAAATCTGACAGAAACCCTGTCATAAAAAGGCACAAGGTAATCAGATTTGTCAGGTGAAGAGCAATCTCATTGCACGTGCATATAATTGAGTTTTGTATTTGCATCAAGTAAGAATCTTGTCAAATATTCTTCTTTGTTAGGTTCTTTGGGTGATTCGAGATTTGGACAGAAAGTGGCTGCTTCTTCAGAAGCGAAAGAGTGCTCTTCATTCATACTACACTAAGCGATTTGAAGAAGAATCTCGACGGATATACGATGAAACAAGACTTAGTTTAAATCAACAGCTTTTCAATTCAATCCTCAAGTCACTCAAGGCTGCGGAAACAGAAAGAGAGGTTGATGATGTTGACTC
The DNA here is from genome assembly GCA_021397835.1 of Moringa oleifera. Taxonomy (NCBI): domain Eukaryota; kingdom Viridiplantae; phylum Streptophyta; class Magnoliopsida; order Brassicales; family Moringaceae; genus Moringa; species Moringa oleifera. Next base: position 1,600,010 of record JAJFZO010000094.1, read on the forward strand.
AAAATTTAACTTGCATTTCCCTCCAGGGGAAGTTGGCGTTGATGAAGGACAGTACAAGAGGCCCAAGAGGAAGTCTCAATATAGTATTTGCAGCAAGGCTGGCCTGTGGGAGGTTGCGAGCAAGTTTGGTTACAGTGCTGAGCAACTTGGATTGCAATTATCTTTAATAAAAATGGTGAGCATGGTTTTCTTTGTGCTTTTTATTGTGTTATACATGGACTTAGGGACTTGATTTATTTTGGTCTAGGGTGATGTTTTGGAAGATGCTAAGGAAACACCAGAGGAGATGGCTTCAAACTTCACATGTGCAATGTTTGAAACTCCTCAAGCTGTACTTAAGGGAGCTCGGCACATGGTATGCTTCTTATCCTTGCTTATATTTACCACTACAGAAAATTTCTGCATGTATATTATGATCATGTTTTAACATGTATCACTTTCTCGATTGGTGATTTTTCCGTAGGCTGCAGTTGAGATAAGTTGTGAGCCATGTGTTAGGAAGTATGTCCGTAATATCTTCATGGAAAATGCAGTGGTATCAACAAGTCCAACCCCAGATGGAAATGTGGCAATAGATTCTTTCCATCAGTTTGCAGGGGTGAAGTGGCTGCGTGAGAAGCCATTGAGCAGATTTGAAGATGCACAGTGGCTCCTTATCCAGAAGGCTGAAGAGGAGAAGCTTCTTCAAGTCACTTTTAAGCTGCCAGAAAAGTATCTAAATAAGTTAACTAGTGACTGTAATGAGCATTATTTGAGTGATGGTGTCAGTAAATCTGCTCAACTCTGGAATGAGCAGAGGAAATTGATACTGCAGGATGCACTTTTTGGTTTTCTTTTACCTTCAATGGAGAAAGAGGCAAGATCCTTGTTAACTAGCAGAGCTAAAAGTTGGTTAATTATGGAGTATGGAAACAATTTATGGAGTAAAGTTTCTGTAGGGCCATACCAGAAGAAAGAAACTGATATGAATTCTGATGATGAAGCTGCACCAAGGGTCATGGCTTGCTGCTGGGGCCCTGGAAAGCCAGCAACCACTTTTGTAATGTTAGATTCATCTGGGGAGGTGCTTGATGTGCTTTACACTGGGTCCCTCACTTTACGGTCTCAAAATATTACTGACCAGCAGCGTAAGAAAAATGATCAACAACGGGTTTTGAAGTTTATGATGGACCATCAACCTCATGTCGTTGTTCTGGGAGCTGTGAATTTGTCTTGTACCCGGCTTAAGGATGATATTTATGAAGTAAGAATACTAGATTTTTTCTGATTCTTGGTAGTCTTGGTTAATGATTTACTTGAGATTCTATAACTTAATTAAGTTGATAATTTGAGTACCTCAAATCTGATTTATAATCCCAAAATTAAGAAAGTAGAAGTGAAGTTGGTGTCTCGTAGCTTTGATTGTGTGTTGATGGTTCATGGTTCAATCTTTTTGTTCATGTTGTTGCCATTTATTTTTTGTTGAATCCTTTGTTTGAAAATGCTGCAGACTTGGGATATTCTTGTCTATGGCAGGGTTTTGGGCAGCCAGCCTGTACCAATTTGTTAAGCCTATTATTCATTTGTGGCCACTGGAAACACCTTCATCTGTTGATAAGAGCGTTGTTTATGTAATTTACTGATAAGCATAAACATGGTTGTCATGTAGGAAATGTTCTTCCTCGAATGTTTATTAGTTATTGACTTGCACATTCATTCTAGTCTCATTTAGCCGTTGAAACACTAAAAAGTGACTGATATTGGACTAGTGCCATTTTCAGTCGCAGACTCTCGAAGCTCTCTTCCATCTGTTGTGATTGATCTAATATGTTACAAGATGAAGTAAGAGCATTGTTTTTCTTACTGAGGTCTTATCCTCTTCCTCAATTGATGGCATTCCCTGAGGTCTGACCCTATACTAAGATATAAACACAGTACATATTTAAGGAGGACTCATCACTAGCTTTCTATTTTCCATTTATATTATCTTGCTGAACCTGGCTTAGAATATATAACATATGCTATCTGCTTTGTGCCAAGGTCTAATATGGACAGGATGTCATAAATTTGTGCTGTTGCAAAAGAAAACTCTTCTCTATGCTGCTTTGAGTGTATGGTTGAAATGTTTTATGTATGCCTTCAATTTGGATAACCCAAGATTTATATGGTGTATACTTTGAAATCATATGTCTATTTATGTTATTTTTGATTTGAAATCATATATCTATTTATGTTATTTTTGATTTGAAATCATTTGTTTACATTTTGGCTTATGATTAGAATATATTGTGGGTTCTCTAGTATATGTGTTCAATTGGTCTACATCACTGTTTAAATTCATCAACTACTTAGCTTTTCAACACTTATTTTGTCCAAATCTGTGATTCATGCTTGGTTGTGTCTTTTTGCATTGGGTACACGCAACGTCCTTATTGAATGTCTCGTATATTGCTTGGTTTGTTCTTGCTGGTGTTTGATTCATCCATCATTTTTTGTTTATCAGATCATCTTTAAGATGGTGGAAGAAAATCCTAGAGATGTTGGGCATGAGATGGATGAGCTGAGCATCGTTTATGGGGATGAATCTCTTCCTCGACTTTATGAAAATTCTCGGGTTTCATCTGATCAGCTACCTGGGCAGTCAGGTAAGTTAGTTACAGTACTCAGATTTTAGTGTTCTGAAAGATCTACCATAGTCAGAATCTTTTCTTTATGTTGTCAGGCATTGTTAAGCGGGCTGTTGCACTTGGGCGTTATCTTCAGAATCCATTGGCAATGGTTACAACATTGTGTGGACCAGGGAGGGAGATCTTATCCTGGAAACTTTGTCCCTTAGAGAACTTCCTTACCCCTGATGAGAAGTACGGGATGGTCGAGCAGGTTATGGTAGATGTTACAAATCAGGTGGGCCTTGACATCAATTTGGCCACAAGTCATGAATGGCTATTTTCTCCTTTGCAATTCATTTCTGGACTTGGGCCTAGAAAGGCAGCATCTCTACAGAGATCCCTGGTAAGAGCTGGAGCTATTTTTACCCGGAAGGACTTTGTAACAGCTCATGGACTTGGTAAAAAGGTGTTTGTCAATGCAGTTGGCTTTTTGCGTATCCGGCGAAGTGGGCTGGCCGCTAGCAGCAGCCAGTTCATTGATTTGTTAGATGATACGAGAATACATCCAGAATCTTATGGTCTAGCCCAAGAGATGGCCAAAGATGTCTATGATGAAGACGTCAGAGGTGATGCAAATGATGATGAGGATGCGCTGGAGATGGCAATAGAGCATGTTAGAGACCGTCCTAGTTTACTGAGAAGCCTTCATCTTGATAATTATCTTAACAGCAAGAACCGTGAGAATAAGAGAGAGACTTTTTATGATATCAGAAGAGAGTTAATGCATGGTTTTCAAGATTGGCGCAAGCAATATAAAGAACCAAGTCAGGATGAAGAATTTTATATGATTTCAGGTGAAACTGAAGATACTCTTGCTGAAGGGAGAGTTGTGCAGGCCACGGTTCGGCGGGTACAAGGTGGAAGAGCTATATGTGTACTGGATTCTGGGTTGACTGGAATGCTTATGAAGGAAGACTATTCAGATGATTGGAGGGATATTCAAGAGTTGTCTGACAGATTGCATGAGGGTGATATCCTGACTTGCAAAATTAAATCAATTCAAAAGAATAGGTATCAGGTGTTCCTAGTTTGTAAGGATAGTGAAATGAGAAACAACCGGTATCACAATGTCCGGGATACCGATCCCTACTACCACGAGGATCGGAACAGTCTACAGAGCGAGCAAGATAAAGCCCGCAAAGAGAAGGAGCTTGCAAAGAAACACTTTAAGCCAAGGATGATCGTTCATCCTCGCTTTCAGAATATAACAGCTGATGAAGCTATGGAGGTATGTTAGCATTTAGATTGAATATAGTTCATTTGCAATAGATTGCATTGATCATGAACTTTGGCAGTAGTGTGGTTCGTTTAGGATTCTGAAGCGAGGATAACCCAAGTCTGCTGACCTTGAGTACACACAAAAGAGTTTTAAAAGTTAAATCTTCATAGGCTTAAACTGTCATGTCTGCTAAATATTGGATATATTGCATTTGTGATAAATTATTTCTGTAGCTAAGTGAAAAAGTAATTTCTTTACATCCACTCGGTGATGTCTGCTAAGAATTTTAAGAGTTGAGACCCCCCCTTGAATTTCCTGTGAATTTCAGTTTTTGCAGTGAAGTGAACGAAAATTTGCTCCCATTTTCCATATGATGATCCAAATTTCCACAGTTTCGACTATCTTGCATGCTGGTGCTTTTTGACTGATTATTTAATTGCTTCTTTGGTATTATAATCATTTCAACTTTTTTTGTCAATATAGACGATGCTGAAGTTATATATTCAAATATCCATAGATGAATTGCATGTAGGATTGATGTTCAACATGATAAACAGAATTATTGAGGTTTCCATTTTCCCTGAATGTATGATCTTTTTCTTAAGACTTGGGGAGTTAATGCTTTTAAGGCATGGGCTTATTGGAAATTTATTATATGGTTTCTTGGTAGGACTTTGCTAGCATTTGCATTCATATTTTTTCAAAAACCATTTTGTAATCGTGTACCCTGGAATTGCTTGCTGAGTCTTGACTGTTTGACAGTATCTGTCTGACAAGGATCCTGGGGAAAGCATTTCTCATCCAAGTTCTCGTGGGCCTTCTTATTTAACTTTGACACTCAAAGTTTATGATGGAGTTTATGCTCACAAGGATATAGTTGAAGGTGGAAAGGAACACAAGGATATCACGAGCCTACTTCGTATTGGCAAAACTTTGAAAATTGGGGAGGATACTTTTGAGGATTTGGATGAGGTAGGCCTGTTCTATGATCTTGTAGAGTTTTTAATTGTACTTAAAAGTATCATTTTGACCAAGAAATTAGCTGCTGCCGCATCAGCCTGTGGCTTTTGGTGCTAATTTGTACAATTTGACCATTATACAGACGGTTTGAGAACTTATAATTTTCTTTTTTCTTGTTGTGTTGATTGTCCTAAAAACTATAGGTTATGGATCGATATGTTGATCCCTTAGTGGCGCATCTGAAGGCAATGCTTAATTATCGGAAGTTCCGGAGGGGAACCAAAGCAGAAGTTGATGAACTGCTAAGGATTGAGAAGTCTGAGTATCCCTCAAGAATAGTTTATAGTTTTGGCATTTCACACGAACATCCAGGAACTTTCATTTTAACGTATATAAGGAGTACAAATCCGCACCATGAGTACATTGGTCTATATCCCAAGGGATTCAAGTTCAGGAAACGAATGTTTGAGGACATCGATCGACTTGTTGCATATTTCCAGAAGCATATTGATGATCCTGTGCATGAGTCAGCACCGTCAATTAGATCAGTTGCTGCAATGGTACCAATGCGAAGCCCTGCAACTGGGTCGGGGGCATCTGTGGGTAGTGGTTGGGGTGGTTCAACAAATGAAGGGGGTTGGCGGGATCGATCCTCAACACCGGCGTCAAGATCAGGTAAAGTCTCTGAAAACTTTGAAATGAATGCACAGTTTTTCATTGCATCATTTTAAGGGGAATGGTCATTAGTGATTTGTGATGATCTCATGCCACATCATATTATTTGGATCTGAACTAAGTATTTTTATCTTGCGTTTTTGCAAATACATCCACAATTGTTGGTTATCGCGGATACCCTTGCGTGAAACCTTTGAATACTATATATTGCCTCTATTAGATGCATATGATCAAGGACCCTCCAGGCATTAAAGTCATGTCAGAGAGGTTTTGTCTCCATTGCATATCTCATACTTAGAAGCTTTGATAAATTTCTCCTGAAAAGTAGGTGACCAGCTCAGCTTTGTTACCAGTGGCTTTAGTCACTGTTTTCATGCTTAGATAAGCATTATGTGTTTAATATCTGTAATAATCTTTTCCCTTTTGGCAAAATGGACATTGAACACACCAGTAAAATTCGTGAAGAACTGATTGAAAAATTTTAATTCTCCCTGCGAATAGTCCATGAATATATTGGACCAGGTGCACTGCACTACCTGAATGACAGGAACTCCCAAGTATGTAAGAGTGTAAGCTTTGCACCCTAGAGCTGGAAACCTTAAGCATACCAGCTTTAGGAGAATTGCCTAAACCTGCCATGAATAATTCACTCTTACCTGTATTAGCTTAAACTCATAACATGCCTGAAAACTGTTTTGAACAGTTTATTCACGGCTTTTATATAATTAAACAATAAAAAAACAGTTCACTCATGGACTCAGCTCTGGTCTTGCAATTATATTGGCTTATTTTGGGAAGCTAGCTTCTGCTGAATTGCTTAGATTAAAGCGCCATTGAGAAAAAAAAAAAAACCTGAATCAACGAGTTGCATGAGGTTTTGTTGTATTTACTCTATTAAAATTCTTATTCGATATTTGGTATTCTTAGCAAATGCCAACACAGTTAACTATTGGACTCGTACATTTTCCAACCTGTTAACCATTTGGGCTGATGAGTAAAAATCTGGCTGCATTTTGTCCAAGTATGCTTTTCAAAGTTTCCTGACTTGCCACCATTTCAGGCTGATTGGGGACTGCTGTCCCTAGATTGTTTTGTTTGTACAGTATTTTACGAGGTTGGATTGCTTTTGTGATTTGCTTTTTATTATCTAATCTTTCTGCCTGCTTTTCTATGCTCTGTTTTGCAGGCCGGAATGATTACAGAAATAGTGGTAGCCGTGACGGGCATCCAAGTGGGCTACCGAGGCCATATGGTGGGCGTGGGCGTGGACGAGGCTCCTACAATGGTAGTAGGGGAAGTAACAGTAACAATGAGAGGCAGGATACTGCCTATGATACTCCCAAATGGGATTCAGTTTCCAAGGACGGGGATGATGGTTGGGGTAAATTCCCAGGTGCTAAAGTTCAAAACTCACCTGGCAGGGAAGCTTTCCCTGGTGGTTGGGGTACTGCCGGAAGTGGAAGTGGCAGTGGTGGTGGGGGGAATGGGTGGGGTGGTGGATCTGCTGGTGGTGACACTGGTGGTTGGGGACATGGAAGCGGTGGTGCTGACAATGGGAATTCTGGATGGGGTACTCCCTCCAAGAGAAGTTCAGCACAGGCACAAGCTGACGGTGGTTGGGATGGTGGTTGGTAAATTCAATGTTCACCTCTCACTGAATGACCATATTGAGAAAGTTTTGTACTGCTGCCATGATTTTGTGGTGTATATCGATTATCTGCCACTTACATCAAAACTTAAGTGAAGGTACTTAGTTCCATTGATCTCCCTCTCTCTCTCTTTGTTGCTTCCTCTCTCGCTCTCTCCTTTGTCTCCCTACCTCATGATTGGGACACCACTATATTTGATAAATATGGGTGCTTAGTGTAAAATCTTAGTCAAAAATGTTAGAATATGGAAAAGCCAAAGTGGCAAAAGAAATGGCTAGATACCATAGCATGGCTAATGTATTATCAGAGGTAGGGCTAGAGATGGGTGGGACTCTCATAAACAATTTGGATCTTGTTGGTGAAGTGTTTAGTAAATGAGTCAAGGAGGGGCTAGGTAATATTATTGGTCAATATGAGCCCTCCCTCCATTTCTTTTTGTCATGTTACTGCAGTGTTGGTAAAATTGAATTACTGTTTTCGTTTTCTTTATGGGTGAGGATTATACTTTTTGTGCAAAATAACAAGCTTATAACAGTTTTATTTTGTGGGAAATAAAAGAGTTTGTGGCCAAAGAGCCCCTCTCTTACGTCTATATGCATATGATTTTAAGGTTGATCATGGAGGCCTAATTCAAATTTCTATTTTTCTAATAAACTTCCCATTTTGATGATGAAATTAAATGGGCAATTTTTCTGCAATGATCTGAAATTCTATTTTTAATCGAAATGTGAGGAAATTGGGTTGATTTTTTTTTCTCTTCCAATAGGAATAACAATAAAGGTAATCTGAAATGTGTTTTCCAGAATTTTTATGTCATTTGTGATTAAATTGCCTCACTATGTTGAAGGAGTTGAAAGCTTGGTTTTAGTTTCTCATGTGCGTTGTGGGTTATTGTGAAATTGTGTTTTGTTATATGATTATATGTTTTAATATGACTTTTATATGTTAATGATATTATCGTCATGAGTTTTCATTAAAATTTCGTGAGTTATTGCTATTTTCTATAAAGTTGTTATATTATTATTTTCTATAAACTTGTGATGTATGCATAATTAATAAATAAAATTTGATTATATATAGAGATAGACTTCTCCAAGTTTGATAGTAAGTTAAATGGACAATTTTTTAAGTTTAGTTTTTAAACTAGAATCAAGAACTTTAAAGGCTTGAGTTTCTTGATGTTTGACAAGAATCAAGTTCCACCGGTCAGTGTTTTCTATCTATGTATTATCGTAACACTTTTGTGAAGCTATTTGACATCATGTTGCACAAAATTATACAAGATCATTCTTTCACATTATATATATAAATATTCAAAATATATATATACACAAACAAATGTGATGAGTATCATACATCTAATCTGACGGGTTCTCCAAATTAACAAAAACCTCTAATGTCATTACAAGTGTGATCAGTGAAATTATCAAATGATCTGTTTGCTAATGTATCATACATCTAATCTGACGGGTTCTCCAAATTAACACCAACCTCTAATGTCATTACAAGTCTGATCCGTGAAAGTATCAAATGATCTGTTTGCAAACAGATCATTTGATATTTATAACACAATGGTTGATCTTAACAGTCATTAAAAACAATGGTTGATCCACTAAGTTTTTGGATTCTTGCAAGCCATTGCACTTTGATGAAGTCACTTAAAAAAACAAAACTGATAAAAAATTAGACATACAAACTGACTTGGCAAGCAATAACACATTAGCTCATGATAAGAACTTCGAGAAGGGGATAGAATCACTAGAGATCCATTGAAAGATGAGAATATCAAACAAAAGAAAAAGGAGAATGATGTACAAAGAGATAAATTTTATTATAAAAGATAAATCCAGTACAAAATAATAAAAACAACAAAATGTTTTTGGGGCCATTCAATCCTGCTTCAGCTGGGTCAATCTCATAAAGAATCTGAGACAAAGTAGGCTTAAAAGTAGAATGGGGAATATTTTTGTTATTCCCTGAATCGGTGCTCTCGGCTTTGAAAGAATTCCCTGAAGCATCTCCAAATGTTATAACCTTTGGTGCTATCCAAAGGAAATCCAAATTTAAGTGGGGGAAGACACTCTGAATTTCTTCCTTTACATCACTACGAATTTCCCAAAACATGGCATCACATTCCTGATTGACCACCTTGTCAAACTCCTCGCTTTCCTTCAAATTAGCCACAATAAGCTATTCTAAATGTTGCTTCTTAGTAATTTCCAGCTACAGAATCACCTCGGATCTCCCTTTATCCAGCTTGACCTTGAGGACTAACACCTTCTAGAGGTCTGCTTGTTCTTTTTGTTCCTTTAAAAGAGTGTTCTCAGTGGTTAGTTCAGCTCATCTTTTTCTTTCTCCACTAAGAGCTTTATCAGCTTCCCTAAAAATCTCCTCTGCACTGCAATTCTGTTGATAATCCTGCACAATCGCAGATGACTCATATATAATCTGGAAAACGAGGAAAAGAACCGTAAGGGTTTGGTGGAATAACACTAAAGAATAATGACATAAAGATGGAATAACTCAAAATGAACCAAAGGAATAACAAAGGGGGAATTCCATTACCTCAGAAAGGAATATGCTAGATTTTCTCTAGAGGAATTGTGGCTGCCGAAGAGTCAGGAATGACAGTGTTCTTCAGGAATTCCTGAATTTTTTGAGACTTCAAAGCCGATAACAGTAGCCGTGGCTCTTGGTTGGGCGAGCTAAAGTTCGCAAAGGTTATTATCTATGGAGGAGCTTCTTGTGCAGAGTTTGCAGCTCAAATAATCAGGTTCGTAGTCTTACTTCTATTCAAAAATGAGCTTGGAATGGTCTTCTCCGCAAGCTCAACAACCTCAAGTAACATTTTTTTTTTCTACCCTCAGCATAACGATGAATTGTTCTGTAAGAAAGCAGAGGATTCAACAATGAGTTAAAGAGGTGAAGAATAGGAACAGCTAGAAGCTCAAAGGCTGAGGTTCAGAATTAGATTCGAACGGGTCATTTGTCAAGGAGCTAGAGCATCAGATTCTATGAAAGAATTTGGAGGGGGATTATGGGGAGAAGCAGTAGTCGCAGAGGTAGGAATAGCTGATCACGAAATAGCAACAGAAGAAGGAATAGCAAGCTATGGGGAAAGAACAAGCGACAAGGAACAGTCTTAGAAAAAGGAATACTTGGCTGTTCATGCCTGTGGACTCTATCTATCCAGTTGTCATTGTAAAAAAGAAGAAATTGAGGTATTCTTATTACTGTCAAGAAGAGAGTGTCTAATCCTAACTATGTCATCAGGAAAGTCTACATTTTCTCCAAACCGTTGGTTAGGGTGGCAGCAAGCATTCGATTGCTGGGGTACCCTATTTCAGGATAACCAAAAGTAAGAGGTTTTCCATGTCTTTACTGGTTTTGGAAGACCTGGATGAAACAACGGAGGTTTCTTTTGGAGAATACCAGAGGGCTTTTGTTGGTACCTAAAGCACTAGTTTGTTTCTTCAATTCACAAAATTTAGTAAAAATTAAAGGCGAGAGGTCTGTTATTCTTAGGTTAAAGCATTTGACAGCAAAGCCACCAACACCCTCCAAGCATTTGGGGTCAATAGAGAGGGAGATAACTTGAAATTTTCACAAATTTGTGAAAAGTAAGGGTCAAGGGGAAGTAATAGACCTTTTAAATTGAAGAAAGAAACATAGGGCTCCTCGTTTATTGGACCAAGGCATCTTGTTAGGGAAGAGCTCTGAAGGTAAAGACACTAAAAAATCATTCAGAAGACAGCTCCAGCATCTACTTACAGAAGGAATTCTTTCCCCCAAAAAAAAAAAAAAAAAGAACTCCATGTAATTCATTTTCCCTCTCTAGCTAGAAGTTAGGAAAAGAATCTTTTAGATTCAAATTTGGGTGAGGAAATTCCTGAGTCTAGATAGTAAATAATTTAGTTTTATAATTGGTTTAACAGGTTGGTTTTAAATTGAAAATATTTTTCACCAAACCAACCAAAAAGCTGATTTTTTTTTAAAATTTATTTATGATATTTATTATATTATTAATTAACTATTAGATTAATTTGATTTTACTTTTATTTTTATGCAAACATAAATCTTTCATGATGAAAGTTGTGAAAAAATAAGAATGAAAAAATTTTAGCATACAGGACAGCGTTATGTTTTTTTATAGATCAATATAATTTATGTAGTTATCAATTTTTTACATTTCAATAATATTTTGTGGAGTTAATATATTATGAATATTTAGTTTGATAATGTCTATATTAATTATAATGATATAATAATAAGATATTTTTATTTTAAATCTAATATCAATTACATTTGATTTATTTAAATTTTATCATAAAAAATTTAAGTTGTTCGGTTACTGATAGAAAACAATTAGTTGGATTCAATCGAATTTTATTAGTAGTTGATTCATTTTTTATTTTTTTAACAAGTTTAATTAAATCAGTTTTTGAAATTCTTAAATAAAATCAATTGATCAAATGCTCACCCTTATCGAAAAGTGTATTTTGGCGTTTCTTTCATGCTTATGCAAAAGCAAAACGAGAAAGAAAGAAAATGATGTATGTTTCTTTTTTCTACTTTTCTCTTTGAAGCTTTGTTCATGGTGCAACCTTTGTGAAATCAACGTTTGTAGCGTAGGATCCTTGGTTGCAATATCATATGAAGTTAACAAATATATAGCAACTACCTTTATTTTGAAAAAAAAAAAAACCATTAGACTTAATGTTCATTCTTGTAGTTGTGAGTAAGATTCTAGTTCAGTGAAATTCATGGTGTGAATGAGTTGTCTAAAAATATAATTTTACTTACAATGTTTGAATGAGTTTTCGTTAGAGAAAAGAGAATCTGAAAAAGAGTTACTGAGCATAAGTATACGTTCACAATATCTTATTTGTCTTTGACAACAGCTCAAGTTTCTTTTCCAATCCAACCATATAGAATATATGATAACAAGTTATCCATGCAAAGTGTTGTTAAAATCTGTATAACATTTTATAAGGATATCTGTGTAATGTTTTAAAAGTTTATGTAATATTTTCACATGTTAGTTGACAGTCATGTGTTAAGTATATTAATCTTAGTGTCTATTCCATGGTGTCCCAAATTTAGATAAAAATATAATCATGGATATGTGTCAATGCATATAACCTCAATGTTAACTCCGTGTTATCCTAAATTCAGGTAAAAACATGGCTCGATACTAAATTTGGCCAAACGGTTTTAATGAAATTGATGCAACATTACTTCAACCCATCATGTCATACTTTTCATTCACCAAAAGTTTCATAAATTAACGAAAATGCTTCCAAAAACTTGGGACATATAAGGTTATACGAGTAGAGCATTACTAAGTTACATGAAAGCATGCAAGATTACATAGTTATAAGGAGTTACACAAAGGCATATGAGATTACATGAAGGTGCGAAACATTACCCATATAACATTCAACACTCACACAATCAACAACACATAAAAACCACTGGAAACTATAAAATAATGATGAAGCTAGATTACATCGCCAAAATAAGTAACTAAATTGAACATAATCCTTAACAACAAAATACTCATATGCTGGAACTTCATGTTCAAATAATTTATAAATCAGACAAATATGAACAACAATGTATATATTTAAACTTTAAAATTAGAGAAAGCCAACATAAAAAAACCTCTAAACCTCCCATCTCGCACCTAGCAAGCACTACCAAAAACCCTTAACAACAAACATGAAATCCATCTTCGCATTTTTTACCTACGCACCAAACACTTGAAAAAAATTACATAATCAAGTACATTATGACCTTTTGAGAGTTATTTGTCAAGAATTAACGATAATTTTAACAAATTTTAAAAATAATTCATTGTTTGAACAACATAGAGAAACAATTTGACAGGCTTTTTGGAGAAAAATAAACAAAAAAATGAAGATTTTTTTTTAAAAAAATTCAAACCAACTATTTCTTTTTGTAAATATCATTCTCATTGTATGTCTTTTTTTATTCAAAATTTTTTTAAAAGATAAAAAGAAAATTAATAGTAAAATAACCATTTTTGCAAAGAACCATTTTATAAAGGGCAAAAAAAAAAAAAAAATTTGCCTTCTTTTTCTCTCTCTTTCTAAAACAATCAAGAATATATTAAATTGCCTTTACTTGGATGTGTAATTTTAAATTAAGTGGAAGAACAAGTCATATTAAATCACATTGAAACTCAGAAGGAGATGATCACTTCAATTAAATTTGCAACAATCTCTAAAAAGTTGAACAAAACTCTGAAAGTTAATTTGTTGCTTTATTATTTTGCTTTCATTGTGTTCAACATGTTCCCCAATGTAAACCTTTATTGTCTTTTCTAGAACTTAGATGAGTTGATTGATAAGTTGATTAAGAGAGCTTTAATGGATGAGACTTGATGAGGCCTTAACTTATTGCTATGGAAAGGTCACAAGTTGGCTAACTATAATTAAGCTCCTTAATGAGATGTAGTGAATTCCTAATGCCAGGAGTAGTTTTCTCCTCACTTCATGATATGTCACAAAGGCCCAATGCCTTTGATTGATGACTGTTATTTGCACTAAGCAAGCAGACAATCTTCTGCAATTTAAGTCATTCAAAGAGTGGACGAGAGGGGATAGATGTGATTGACAGTCAGGTAACATGACTTTAAAAGGGATGATGTGCTGCCCCCCTTAGATTCTCAACCAGTATAACAAGTTCATGGATGGGCAATGATCCCGCACTCTGCAATCCAATACCTTCTCAGCCTAATTTCTGCATCTTACTTTTTTATATGTTTCTTTTTTACTTTGCAGCCTCCATTAATTGAAGTGTAGGATAGTTGCCAATGCTCAATATTTTTTTTTCATTATATATTTTACTTATAATTTTAAATTAAAAATTTTTAAAAAATAAATTTATTTAAAATTTATATTTTTATTAAATTGTTAACGTAAATTTTTATTTATAATTTTTATTGATATTATCAAATCTTAACTCTTAAAATATTTTCAAATAAATTTGATATATTAACTTAACTTAAATTAAACTTTATCAAAAAATTTAAGAATTAAAAATTCTACATATTTTAAATAATATTATAAAAAATAATTAAATTTTTTGATATTAAAAATATATTTTTAATTGAAAATTATTATATATTTAAAAATTTTAAAAATTTATAAAAATAACTAGTTAATTGAAAATTATTCAAATTTAATTGATGAGATTAAAATGAAGTTCTAAATTTATTTATGTAATTTTTAAATATTTTAATAATTAAAATATTATTAATTTCTTATAATTATTTTTATTAATATTTAATTTAAATAAAATTAATAAATAAAAATTATTTTAAAAAATTTTAAAAATTAAAATTTATTAAAAATCTAAAATTTATAATTTAAAAATGACATTTATTTTTATATTTTTAATCTTAAATCGATGATTGGATGCTGTTACCGATTCCAGGCGGCTGGAATCACAATCACTTTCAGATATTAGTGGTTATCTACTGTTTCTTAAAAAAAAAAAGAAAAAGAAAGGAAGCACAAGACAAGCGGGGCTTGTGGCTTTAAACCCTGTTGTTCCTTTTTAAAATGGGAAGAGAACAAAGTTCAAGGTTGAGATTACGTCACAAAAATCCATGGATTCTTCTTCGGCCATGAACATTTTCTTAGCTGAAGCAATGTGGTTGATAATTTTTCTATTAATTTTACATCCAGATCCATTTAAGCCTTTTCTAATCCGGCCAGATTAAAAAGGGTTACTTATGTAAGGACAAATCCACAGGATCACTACTTCACCATCTACATGAGGCCCTTACCATGTATAGATTTCTCATTCGACCTGATATGACCTTAAGAATATGATTCTCAGGTTGATATTACTTGAGTTCCATCAACTCATATCAAGCTTCTTCATTTTTCAATCCCTTTCACAGAATTAGCTTATTAAAAATTATAAATGTCGCTAATTCAACAGAAGCATTGTGTTTTGACCGAAAATATCATTGAATATGTCGAATAATAAAATGCATTTTCTTCTGATTTACAATTCTTAAAGATTACCACTTGTCCAGAGGGAAACAATAGGAATTCCATGCACTTCTTTTTAGATACTTCCAGCCCAACTTGCTTGAAGGGTAACAGATTCAAACTGATCTTCATTTGTACCTATCCAGGTGATGAAAGGAAATGAAGAAAATAAAATACACAGGCAATTGAACACCTTCACATACAATCTCTAATAGCAACATCCAAGTTACAGGAGGCAGAAACAACTGAGAATTTTAAGTTTTCAGACAGAAGGGGGAAAAAAAAATTAAATTTACAGATAAACAAAAGTGCGTACAAGACCCTCCACACTTCTAAACAGACTTGATAGGGACAAAGATTCAAAATCAACTCCATCAGCCAGTAGTTTGCTACCATGCTATGATATTTTGATCACAATAATCCAAAAGCAAACAACTAGCTTCTTGACAAGCTGACCTTTTAGTCAAAGGGCCATCCAGTATACCCCATATGGTGGTTGTTTTCATGTACAGTTGGCGAGCTACTCCCAGCACTTCCACTCGGATTAGAGCTAGAAA
This sequence comes from Moringa oleifera, assembly GCA_021397835.1. Classification (NCBI taxonomy): domain Eukaryota; kingdom Viridiplantae; phylum Streptophyta; class Magnoliopsida; order Brassicales; family Moringaceae; genus Moringa; species Moringa oleifera. Next base: position 1,615,745 of record JAJFZO010000094.1, read on the forward strand.
TAGAAGAGCGGAATGGCCAGAAATAAGAGAAAGGATTCCTTCTTCCTGGATTCTCCCTACTATTCTCCCTCCCATTGGCATTACTACCAAAATTGTTGCTTCTGCTTCGATCATTTGAGCTTTGATAACTCCGACTGCTACCAGATCCTTGCTGTGGCAGTTCCTGTCGACAAACAGGGCAAGAGTTGTGCTGTGATAGCCACGGGACAATACAATCTGTGTGGTATATATGGTCACATGGCATTTGTCTTGCTTCAAATCCAAGCTCAAATTTATCTTTGCAAACAGGACAATGTGAATCCAGACGAAGATGCCTCTGCGTGATCTTAACAGTGGGCATTGCATCAATTGATGATCTGGATGCTGGGGGCGGACCCCTTCGATCATTAGCTGAAAGCTGTTCAAACAATTCTTCCAATCCAGGACCGAAAAAATAATCACCAGCATTACCCCTTGTAAAACCAATGCCAGGAGAACCATTAAAAAGAGCCTCAAACCCACCATTTCCAGACAACCTTACAGGAATTTGGCCACCAAAAATCAACATAGGACTGATCCCTGGACCATGCTCAGGCAATGAACCTGACCTCCCCCTAATTTCATGGTTAAAGCTCCTGTCAGCCAATCTCTGCCTCATAAAGGCTGAGAAAGCATCCATAAGACCAAACCTCTGAGCACGATCTTCATCACTGTCAAAGCCAATGAAATCCAGTGGGCTTATGTGTACCATATCATCAAGTTCTTGAACAAACCCTCCACTACAGTAGGGGCAGATGGCATCACAACCTCGCAGCCGAACCGGCCTCCTGCATCTGTAACACCAATGGGTGTTTCTGCTACTTGACATCCCTTGATCTCTTTCTCTTCTCTCTGCAAAGCCTCAAATCTGATGCCCGTCCTTTGAAATCAGTCTTAACTGATATCTACACATTACAGCGGTATCTGCAAAAATAATGTACCATCCAGGGCCAAGGATTTTCAATAACCAAAAGCCTTGTCCACATAGCAAAGAGTTCGAAAATGAGAGATTTTTACATAAATAAAGCTTGAAACTGGTTACCATGATTTATATATAAAGATTACATAACATTATTTTGAACTAATTAACAAATGATTCCCAGTCCTGATGAAACAAGAAAACCAGCTCCAAAACACATTCTTAACCCCAATCTACCATAAAGCCATCCCCTCTTTCCATTTCAGAGAAAAATAAAGGAGGGAGAACAAACCATCAGCAGATGCCTAAAATAAGGAAAATTGTGAATAACTAGAACCAACAACATAATGAACTGTAAACGATAGAAGTGCAACTCCTGGAAGTGCATAACATTCTCTCTCCTATTAAAACCAGTATTCAAACTCGCTATATCATATTATAGGATAATAATATGTTCCAGTTTTGACAGTGGTTAAACAGTGATGGTCCTATATGGATAAGTGAATATCTGTCCTGTTAAATTCAAAAGTGAATATCTATCCTATATGGATGGTTTCCAAACATATTAAATTCAAAAGTGAATCATCCAAGGTTGATCATGTTACATTTCCTCGTAATTGTGCTACAAACCCAGACTTCTCTACACTCATAATTATCATGTCTCACCTAATAGCAAGATCTCACCTTTATAATTCAGCATCCATTATGGGTCAATCTGCTTTTTTAACAAAAGGTTTGCAAACTTGCCTTTGATGCAGTCGAAAGCAATGCTTTCAGAACCAGATCAATCATTAAACCAAAGAAGTAAGAGGCTCAAGGATCAAAAATTCAACTGGGGTTAAATCAAAGTTCCAATTGTGACAATTCAATAACATATAATCAAATAAATAAAATTAAAAGTAAATATGTAAAAATAAATAATTGCTAACACAAACGGAACTACTAAATCAAGAACATGAAAAATGAACTAATATTTTGTTAATCTTGATGTTCAAAACCTCAAAAATATTTTTTAAATAACAAACAAGATAATAGAAATGATATATTTTAGTAAAATTGTCTTAATGCTTCATTTTAATAAACACAAATTCTATGGTAGATTACCAACAACTACTACAACACTTCCACACTCCCTAAGATAAGTACAATAAACAAAGAAAAAGATATCAAGAGATAACTGATCTTCTTTTTCAATTTTTCCATTCTTTTTAAGAAATATCTTACTAAACATGTTAACATGTTGCCTAGAAAAGGTTTTCTTTTTCAATTTTTCATTTAAAACGACACTGTTTTGGGCAAAAAAGAGATTTTGATTTTTTGCGAGATATCAAAACCGAACCAGTTCAACGGTTTCCTGATTTAATCAGAATTTAACCCATTTTTGACTGTTTCATGTCCCATGCGATTAAGCATAAACAAGAATAGATACAGGACCAGTTCCTGGTTTTTCCATTAGATTCTCTGGTCGGATCTGTTTTTTAAAACACTGGTCAACCGTATATAGCATTCTTAGGAAAAAGGATAAAATGAAAATGGTACGATTTGCAAACTTCAGTTTTCTAAAGTAGAGTAAATATCTTTTTGTTATAATTTTACAAGTGGCCTTGATGCAGTTGAAAATATAACTACATTTCTTCCATAAGAAAAGTATGATTTGCAACTTAAGTCTTCTAAAATAGAATAGACTCTCTTTTTCTTTTCTTTTGTTTCTCCCTTTACAAATTAGGACACCATTGCTGCTCAAGATTACTTGAATTTTTAGTATTTGACTCCAATATATATGGGAAATAGTTGAAAACATAGATTTCTCATCCGTAATAACACTGACTCATTGTGTCTCTCTTATCAATCCAGGAACTTAAAGGAACTTCAAGATATTCGACGTAACCCAAAGTCTGATAATTATATCATATAAAACCGGTCATTATGAATAAGTCGTCTACCATATGATCAATGCTGGTGATGGCTTCCAATGTCCTTGGCAGCCCACTCTGAACAATGTCAATCCAGACACTGTGCACTATGCACAACACAGTACAGTAATCCAGTTCTACAGATAGCTCAAACACACAGTAAGAGAACAATAACAAGCTCAGACCACGGAGTCCAGATTTCTATCCTACCAAAGCACCAAAACTGGGGATCAAAAATTAAAGTGAAGACAACAATTTCCAGTCTTTTTTTTATTTCCTTTCAGTAGCAAGAAAGTTACTCCATGCCAACTTGATCCATGAAAGATATCCAATCAGAAGGAGCAGAAGCTGAGGAAGTACACAATTCAAGCCTACTTTGGATTAATCGTGATTCCAACAGTATGAACAGAACACAGATTTGTCAAGTACTAAAACTCAAAGGGAAACAGTGAAAAGGAAAAAGAATCAAGAATTTTGATTCAATTAAGTGATTGCCTAAATCATCGGTTGTGCGGTTTACCAGTTTTATAAGGGTCTGAATCAATGAATAATCAGGAAAATGTAGAACATCAAATTATTTACAAAATAGTTGAAAGGACTAGCAGCAACCAGATCAAATATACATCAGAGGTTATATTCCACATAACGGGGGGGGGGGGGGGGGGAGAGGAGAGAGCTACACAAAAATACTCAATAGCACAAACAGATTTCTAATCACTCAAGGACACCAACTTAGAAATAGCTTACCTTATAAGATCGAAGAGAAATGAGCGGATCCAGTTGGCTTTCGTAGGGAGAGAGAGAGAAACCCTAGCCTAAATGGAAATTGGGAGATTGGATAATCTCCTTTAGCAACGGAGAGATCTAGAACCCGGAAGAATGAAAAGAGACAGTGTATCCTAAGCTACACGTGGTGCGTATTGCGCCAACTATATTCTGTCACTATTTGTCGTTGAAATAAATAGTAAACAAAAAAGATGTTATCAAAATTTTAATAAGCTGTGTCATGCACTAACTTATTTTTTAAAAGATGTTTTGTGACTATTTTTGATGCACAGTAATTTATAATCTCGTCATTTTCAAGATAAAATAATTCAAAAATTTTTATATCAGATTTTATATGTACAGTAAAAATCTCATAATGCTATATCTCTTTCAAAATTTGCTCAGAATTCAGATAGAATAAATAAATTAAGATTTTATTTTTATTTTTTAAAAAAATAAAACCCAAAAGTAGAGAAAAGTAAAATCCTAAAAATTAAGAAAAGATACAATCTTAAAATTAATGAAAGGTAAAACTCTAAAATTAGAGAAAGATAAAACTCTAAAGTTAGAAAAATATATAAGAAGATGAGATAGGAGAGAAAATAACAAAGCTTAAAGCTTTTTGAGTGATGATTTATGAGAGTGTGAGGAGAGTGTGAGGAGTGATGTTTATAGTGGAGATGGGTGAGGTTTTTATGGGAGAGTAGTAATGCATGTAAGTCATCAGAAGATTGAGTCTTCTACTGAGGTGGAGAAAGATTTAGTCTTTTGCTGATTTTTTCAACAAGTATTTTTAAATTCATTCACAATCTTTCACTTGAATTTAAAATTAAAGTATCCTTTTTTTTTTCTTTCATCGAGCATTATCAAGATTATAAGATTATGCATAAGTAGAGGTGTCTCTCGACTTGAACCCTTGCATAGTGATGATGTTTTAGATTATACTAGAGTAACTCATAGTTTTGAACTCTATCTTTAACAACATCCTATACACAATCTTTTTGAGGTGTAGCTCGAAAAAAAGCCAGTGCCTTTTTGTCCATGCACGTATATCCTAGTATAGTGAATGCTTTAGAAAATTCGTCTAAAAATTTCATAGAAAGTGGCCAAATTTTCACATTCATATAGGTGAGCCTATCAAGAGTATTTTTGAAACTGGATACTCCACTCTGTATAAAGTATAGAACTCATTAAGAATTTAATTCAGCCTTTTTCTTTTGCTTTAGGATTCCATACTTCTAGTGGAATAGGACTCCGAATAGTATGTTTCATTTTCTATCACTTCATCACTTGTTATTTCCCTTTGATCCTATTTCTTAGGATCTTCAGTCTATAGGTTGGGTTACCATCATGAGTGGCTCATTACTGTAAGGGCATCAGTCTCATTCCTTTCGAGGTTTTAAAAACCTTTTCTCTAACTAGTCTTTTTGTCAAAGGATCAGTTAGGTTATCATCAGACTGTACATGATTCACTCTAATAGTTCTTGTAAAGGGAAACTTTCTAACAGTAGTATGTTTACGACGTATCTATCATCTCTTATCATTAGAGTAATGGTTTTGAACTTTTGTAATAGCCGCGGTACTATCTCAGTGGATCAAAATAGCTGGTATCGATCTTTCACATAACGAGATCTTAACTAGCAGACTTCTTAACCAACCTGCTTCTTCACTAGCTGTAGCTAGTGCTATCATCTTAGACTCCATCGTGAATTAAGCTAAAATAGTCTGTTCCTTGAACTTTCATGAACAACTTCATCGGCAATGCTAAAAATATAACCACTTGTTATCTTGAAGTCTTCTAAAATGGTGTTCCAATCAGCATCATTGTATCCTTCTAGAATAGCGAAAAACTTTTGATAATGTAATCTAAGGTTTATGATTCTTTTGAGGTACCTCATGAACTTTTCAATAGCATGCCAATGCTCGATACTAGATCTACTTGTAAACCTACAGAGTAACCTCACAACATAAATTATATTAGACCTGGTGCAGTCAATAGCATAATGTAAGCTACCTATGATGCTTTTATATTCAGTTTGTCTAACACTATCTCAAGTGTTCTTGAGCAATTTAACGATAGGGTCATATGAAGTACAAGCAGGTTTACAGTTAAAGTAATTATATTTCTTTAGGATCCTTAATATAGTGTGATTGATACAAAGAAAGTCTCTTTGTTAACCTAGTAGTTTTTATTCCAAGGATTACATCGCTTCTCCTAAGTCTTTCATGTCGAAGTTAGCATGTAGTAATGACTGTACTTTCTCTATGACATGAATGTTAGAGCTGAAGATAATTAGGTCATCCATATAAAGACATATGATAATGCAAAGATTATTTTCAGTTTTATAATAAATACACTTATCACTTTCATTCACTTTAAATCCATGTGAAATGATGAGATTATCAAATTTTTTATGCCATTGCTTAGCGTCTGTTTCAGACCATAAAGTGCTTTGTCCATTTACAAAATTTATTTTCTTGGCCTAAAATCACAAAACCTTCAGGTTGTTCCATGTGAATTTCTTCTTCTAATTCTCCATTTAGAAATGTGGTTTTTACTTTCATTTGACGTATAACTAAGTTACGTATAGGTGCTAGTGCTATCAGTACCTGTATGGATATTATTCTAGAAACTAGAAAAAAAGTATTAAAGAAATCCACATTTTCCCTTTGTCTATACCCTTTGGCTACTAGGCGAGCCTTGTATTTCTCAATTGTACCATTGGGTTTCAATTTTTTTTCAGTACCCATTTATAACCTATAGCTTTGCACCCTGGAGTTAAGTCTGTTAGATGTCGAGTTTTATTGGACTCAAGAGAGTCCATTTCATTATTTACTATTTCTTTCCACAAGTTAGCATCTAGAGAAAACAAAGCTTCTTTGTGTTTGAGGATCTTTTCTAAGGTGTATGCATAAAAATCGACTCTGTAATCTTTAAGATTTCTAATTCATTTACTCCGTCTAAGATTTTCTTTTTCAATTGGTTGATCAATTTCATCATTTGGTTGACTACTAGAAATCGAGCCCCCATTATTCCTCGATTTAAAAGGAAATCTATATTTGTAAAAGTCTATATCGTTAGATTCAATGACAACTTACCTTTTTAAATCAAAAAATCTATAAGCTTTACTATTTACAGCATATCCTATAAAAACACATTCATATGCTTTACTTACAAGCTTTTTTTTTTTTTTGGATCAGGAATTCGAACATAAGCTAAGCACCCTCAGGTTCTTAAGTAAGACAAGTTAGGTGTTTTGTTCTTCAAGATCTTATAGGGAGATACCTTACTTCTACTATTAGGGATTTTGTGAAACACATAACATACAATCAGCAAAATGTCTTCCCACTAATGAGAAGTTGCACCATAATTTAATAGAGTGGCTACTATTAATTCAGTAAGAGTTTTATTTTTTTCTTTCATCTTTGCCATTCATCTCAAAAGTATAAGGTTCAGTTCTTTCATATAGTATTCCTTTGGTCTTGTAAAATTCAATAAAAGGACCAAAATCATACTAAGTACCTCTATCACTTCGTAGTCTTTTTACCTTCCTATTGTACTGAGTTTCTATTTTAGTTAAAAATAACTTAAACATGTCAAATGCTTTTTTTTTTATTTTTCATGAGATATACGTAAGTGTAATCAAAACAATCATCTATGAATGTTATAAAATATCTTTTTTCATTTTTTGTTAAAATACCATCAAATTCATAAATGTTAAAATGAATTAATTCAAGCAGTTTAGTTTCTCTAAGCATTGGTTACAGTATTTATATTTCTCAATATCATCTACAAATAGTTTAGAGATGAGTCCTAAGCTACTCATGCTCTGAATTAATCACTTATTCACATGACAAAGCCTACCATACCAAGTATTAAAAGTGCATAACATGTAAGCAAAAGATGATACTTTATTCATATCAATATTTAATTTAAATATGCCATCAGTAGCATAACCCTTCCTAACAAAGACTTTATTCTCTGTTATTGTGTATAGATCAGCTCTTATGGTTTGGGTAAACCCAGTCTTATTAAAAAGATAGCATAAGACTAGGTTCTTTCTCATCTCTAGAATGTGCAGAACATCCTTCAGTACGACGATCTTTCTAGAGGTAAACTTTAATTCCACCTCACCAGTACCAACGACATTAGTGGAGTGGGAGTTTCCCAACAACACTTTTTTATCCTCAAATATAGAATAAGACTTGAACAGATCTCCGTCAAAATAGACGTGGCGAGAAGTGCTAGTATCCACTCACCACCCTTCAAATCCTCCAATGAGATTAACATCAAAGATCATAGCAATCAATTGCTCTTCGGTTAGGTTTGCCTGTAAAGCAGAAAGAGGCCTATTTTGGAAATTCCTGGCCATATGACTAGGCTTGTTACAACTATAACACATGAATGTGTTATTTCCCAGAGGTGGTTTGGATCTATTTCGTGATGTGTTCCTATTGGGATTCTTTCAGTTTTGGTTAGTGTTTCGATTTTGATTCTTTATGTTCTTTCCTTTTGGTTTCAGAATAACAGAGAACCTTCTGTTTGTCATGTTATTGGAGACAACAAGCGCTTCTTCTCTCTGGTTTTGCTTTCGAGCTTCTTCTTCAATCTTAAGGCGAGTAATGAGCCATTCTAAGGAAAGCTTTTTACTTTTGTGAATGAAGATATTCTTAAAATCTTTCCAACTAGAGGGTAACTTATCTATCATAACTGCTACTTGAAATTACTCAAATAAAAGCCTACTTTCTGAGATGATCTCATGCACTATTTTGCAATTCATGTGATTGAGTCTCCACAGACTTATCATCAGTCATCATGAATCTCATATTTCTACTTATTGTAAATTTCTTAGCTTCAACCTCCTCAGTATCATACTTCTTCTAGAGTGTTGCCTAAATCTCTTTAGCAGATTTATCAGAATTATAATAGTCATAAAGATCATTAGATAATCTATTGAGGATAAAATTCTTGCATTAAAAATCATTTTTTACCTATAATTCAAGACTTTTCTTATCAGCATCTGTGGATTCATTTGACAACATAGGTTTATTTGTATAAATTAGATAAGCCACTTTTTTCGTAGTAAAAAAAAACAACATTTTTTATCTCTATCTTTTGAAATGAGCCCCCTCAAAATGCAATGGTTTATTTAGATCGACACTAGCAAATATTATTTTAGCAGTAGATATAACAGCAGATATGGCAACAGTAACGTCTTAAAATTGTTGCAAACTATATCAACTAAAATAAATAGTGAATAAAAAGATATTACCAAAATTTTAGTAGGTTGAGTCGTAGACTAAATCGCTTTCTTTAAAACATTTCGCAACTCTGCCTTCAGTATGCAGCAGTCTATAGTCTCATCGTCCTCAAGATAAAACAGCTTAAAAATTTTTGTCTCTGATCTCTTATGCATAGTAGGAATTCAATAATATTAAACCTTCAAAATTTTCTCAAAATCTGGATAGAATAAATAAATTAAAATTTTATTTTTTTAGAAAGAAAAGATAAAACCTTAAAATTAGGAAAAGTAAAACCTTAAAAATTAAAAAAAAAGATAAAACTCTAAAATTAGAAAAGGTAAAACCCTAGAATTAGGAAAGGATAAAATCTTAGAATTAGAGAAAGGTAAAACCCTAAAAGTATGGAAAGATAAAACCCTAAAATTAGGTAAAGGTAAAACCCTAAAGTTAGGGAAACATATGAGAAAATGGGAGAGGAGAGGAGCGAAGAAGAAATAACAAAGCTTAAAACTTTTTGAGTGATGATTTGAGAGAATGTGAGGAGTGGTATTTATAGTGGAGATGGGTGAGATTTTCACGGGAGAGTAGTAATGCATGTAGGCCATGTTTATGTTAGGAGATAAGGTAGGACGATAAGTCAGTAGTAAAGGATAAAATTTATTTGTTAGTGGTTGACAAGTCATCAAAAGATTGGGTTTTCTGCTGAGGTAGAGGAAGACTCAATCTTCTACTGATTTTTCCAATAAGTACTTTTAAATTTATCAACAGGGATATCCACTTCATGAGCGTTAAGTAAACATTCACCATGAATGGACTTTGGCTTTCTACTGTGTGCCCCTAACCCAACCCCAAGGCTATACGTATCTCTATATATTTACTCTATTCGAAAAAAACAAAAACAAAAACCTTGAAATCTTAGCTTCATTGAAAGTTATAAACTCAAAAGTTTTAAAATTCAGTAATTTAGAATTTTGTGCTTGATTAAATTTATTCATTTGACAAATAAGTTAGGTTCAAACTAAAAATTTTAAATCATATTAATTCGATTTTGCCAAAATTTTTTGTTGCCAAAGACTTGCTTAAAATTTTCTCAAACTCCTTGATCTTACTAATATCATGTTCAGCAATTAACATCATCATTATATACTGAAAAAATAATGAAATCACAATTACAAGAAGAAATTATGATGTACTTATGACTCGTCATGAAATGATTAAAATTATAACACTGCTTGGTGCATATTTGAGTCCATACAAACTCTTTCCAAGCTTACATGAAATATCGTCCTTTCATTTGGTTTTGAAACTTTTAAATATAAATTTATTTTTTTAAATCATCACTAAAAAATTTATTTTTTATTTATATTTTATTAAATGTGAAAAAACAAAGGTGTGATTATAATGGTCATTATATAAACATCCTTATTATCATAACATGAATAGATAATAAATTTACTAAAACTTTTAGAAATTACTAAATAATATTCAAATATCTGGACTGTATACATGTCAATCTTATGAACTCAATGTGAGATTAATTATTATTAGTATAATTTGTGACATGAATTGAATTTGGATTCACTAATTTAATCTTAATCTCCTAGGACTAAAGTTGTACTTAGGAACTAAACAAATTTATCACTAATTTAATCTTAATCTCCTAAGATTAAAGTTTTACCTAAGAACCAAACAAATTTAAATTGCTCTCAAGTGAAGGGTACGATCAAATTGTTTGTTATTGGAGTAACTCCAAATATGAATTTAAGACATATATATCTATACTAAAATGTCTTCCTTTATGATGATCTCAAACTTATTTCAGCATTTTCCCATTAAGGAAAGACCTCTTTAGGTTTAGTCTATACTAAGGCATGTTTTTTTAAGATTCATGTCGAACAGTAAAGCTAATATGAATAGGACGAAGTCATGCAAAGTTAGCGGCAAATAGATCGAGGTGATAAGTGATTAACCATCAAATGACAAAGTTTCTCATTATTTAGGAAACAACAAACAGTACAAATGATAGACATCCAAAAAGCCGTTACAAACACGAGTCAATATCCTACCCACTACGAAAAGGACAAGTTGTACTCTGGCAAAATAACTAGAATATCCTCTTCCTCAACAATATAAAGCAAGATCACAATAATGATAGTTTTGTAAGCTTTATTATCCATTGTAATACTCAGTTGTTTCCATCACTTAGTCATTGAAGGATATCTCAGTCGCACTAGCGATAACCTCTTAATTGTTCCTTCATGTTGCAGGTTCCCACCATCAACTTTCCATACATCATGAATTAGTATACCTTTACAACATGTCAATCATCGGTTACCACACTTTTTAGGTAGTATTATTTGATGTTGTCTATTGGAATCTTGTGATGAAAAACCATCAATTACCCACCTTGATCGATGATTATGGTACCAAAAACTTGTTTTGTCAGCTAGGTAATGGACAACCAAGAAGCTAATTTATTCTCAAGCCTACCCTTAGTGGTCCATAATACTTAACTTGCCTTACCTCTTATGGTGGTATGGCCCTTGATGATTTCATCACCCCTACCAGTGATTACTACCATAGCGCTACGTCCACCTGCATCAATAATGACTATACCATAATTTAGCACTAACCCTTACGCCATTTTACCCCTACCAATAACCATAGCTGGCATAAATTCTCATGCAACCCTACCGCCAACCATGACATTGCATCTCCTCTATGTAGGGCTCTTCACTTTTCACCTAGTTTTGACTATTCCTCAACCTAGCACTTTAGCCGTACTAAGCCAACATATGAATCAAATCACTAACATCTCTAACGTGCTGGTTCATCAAAAAAATTTTCAAGGAGGACAACATCACCCCAACGATTTGTGCGTTAGCATCTGTACCAGAGTTACCCGAAGCCATAGAAGAAGTAGTGCACAACTATTGTGAACTAAAAAGGTGAAAAGGAAGAGTAAGCCATAAAGCAAGCTAAAGGAGAAAAGATAGTGAATAAGTGCTTATACATTTTGTGACATCCTAATAAGGAGGAAATGGGTAACATGAAAAAGCGGATACAATTTCTAATGAATGCCTAGTTGAATAGAGAGGACCCCAACAACATGAAGTATTAATAAGCAGTGGGGTGTTCGTTAATGATAATGGTCCTTGTGAAGTCATTGCCATCAAAGTTGAAATCATTGTAAATTGAAAACTTTGATGGACTGGCAAAGCTAAGGGATCACATTGAAATATTTATCGTCATGGCAAATCTTTAAAGCTTATCGAATGCAATGAATTGCCTAGCCTTCCCAATTACCCTGATAAAGGCCACTAGGCAATGGTATAATTCCCACCCAATTAATTGTATTAATTGTTTTGAGTCTTTCAGAAAATTTTTTTATGGCACTTTGTAAGTAGCATGGTCAAGAAAGAAGAGATGACCAGTTTGTTTCGAGTAAAGAAGTAGAATAAGGAGTCTTTCCAAGATTATATGAAATGATTCATCGGTGCCACCTTTAAGGTTAAAAGCCTAAATTAGTCCATTGTAGTTTTAGTAGTGAAGAAAGGAATTTTGGTAAGAGCTTTCCATGACGCATTTAGTAGAAAAACTCCTAAGTGCCTTAAAGAGCTATTGGTAAAAAGAGAGAAGTATATGAACTAAGAGGAAAACCACAAAAGAAAGTTAGAAGCCCAACGACTACTGCTCAAGTTTACAAAGGCTAAGGAAGAAGAACACTCGATGGCACCATAGCATCCATTTAGGTGAGGCAAAGATGAAAATAATAAAAGAGGACAAAGCAACAAAAAAAGTGGGCAAAGTCCAAGAAGGAGACATAGACCAAACAAAATGGAAAAGAGGTACACCTTTCTCACCATTTTGAAAAGGCACATACTAATAAAGATCGAAAATGTTTTGTAAGTGAAGTAGGGAAAATGGATGTATTCAAAATTAGAGACGTGAAACTTGAATAAGTATTGTCACTTCCACTGATACCATGGGCACGATATAAGGAAGTATCAATAATTAAAGGAAGAAATAAAAAGGCTTAGAAGGCTTTAAAGGCGATGACGTTATTTTGCGTTATGTTCATGATCCTCATGTTTTAGTTAGGAATGAACTTTGGAGGTGGTGGGGGAATAGGAATCGATGTGATGCTAGTAGCCATTGCCTCATGAGAAGATTGCACTACGACTAGGGACAATGGTGTCGTGATCGTTTGCAATAACGAAAGAATTGAGCAAGTAGCTACCATAAGGCCTTATGGACTTGAGGAACTGGTGAAATTGATGATGGTGCTGAGAATGAGAGGCTTTTGCTTTTGCAATAAGAAGACTAAATCTTAGAAGCCTGACATTTTTCCTGGTTAGTAGACCATTTAAGTTAGTCCGCTCGATCATGCTTGAAGAGGAATGGCTAAAAGATGACAACTTCACAAAAGAACCTAAAAGAAAATAGATAGTTAGTGAGAACTACAATGAGATGACCTAATGACTTCATAATGAGATGACTTAATGATTTCGTGTCCAATTGACTTAGGTATTTTGCACTATAACAAACACTCCGAAGCTAGAACTTCATAACATAAGAGGATTTGACAACTCCACAAGAAAGTAAATCCACTGTGTTTTCGCTACTAAGTGGAGTCACGAAAGAAACAAACAATTGACAATCAAGGAAAAATCAATCTCACCTCACAAGCGAACTTGAAAAATCTACAAAAGGATAATTAAAATTTAATACGTCATGTTTCAATCTCGAGGGACAAAAGCGATCACCTCATGTAAGTTCAAATTCCTCCACATTGAAACACACTAAACGATTCTTTTGATTGAAGGAGTAAGGGGCTTCTAATGATCCCAAACCCATCTTGAGCTTGGCCTATTAACGAAAAGTCTCCCTAGGTCCTTTCATACCAAGGCACGCTTTCTTAAGATCTACTTCAAATAGTATAACTAAGACAAATGGGATGAAGTCATGCAAAGTCAACGAAGGATACATTGGGGTAACAAGTGATTGCCGTTAGACGGTAAAGTTTATCATCATTCGGGGATCAACAAATAGTACAAATGATAGACATCCAAGAGGCCATTACGAAAACAAATCAACATCCCACCTACCACAAAAAAAGCAAGCCATACTCTGATAAAATGACTAGAATACCCTCATTCTCAACCATATAAAGCAGGATTACATGTATGATAGTTTTACAACTTTATTATCTATTGCAACACCTGGTTATTTTCATCATTAACTTAGTAATAAGATGGTATCTTAATCACACTAGCGACAACCCCTTAATTGTTCCTTCGTGTTGTAGGTTTCAAACATCAACCTATCTTACGCTGTAAATTAGCATACCTTTACCATGTATTAATCATCCATCACCCAATTTTTCAAGTGGCATCACCTTTTGAGTGTAATGAAAGTCATCATGTTAGTTATAATTTTCTATTGGTTAATAGAATCTTACCAATGATAATGGTCATGCAAAATAAGAGTAATTAAAATTTTTACTCTCTTTATGGTACCTAAGCATGATGAATACAAAAGTATGAAGAAAGATAATGAATATAAGTCAAGAATTCAGTCCTACCAAAGATTTCAATCTATAAATTAAGTCCAAGAAAAATAGTAAAAAATTTTATATTTTATTTTTTTGTCATTTTGATCATAAAAAGGTGATGAAACTATGCAAAATACTTAAATCGCTTCATATTACATATGATATTTGAATGATTAATAAAAATCATATGATATAATCTCTTTATATTTTTTCTATTTTTAATAATAAATTTAATTTAATCAAGAGCGTGAATTTTAAGTAGTTTTTAAAATTAAAAGTAAACAACTTCTCTCACTGGGGTTACAGTGATACCGATACAACAAGTGTTACTTAGATCAAGCAACGTATTAATATGTTTTTTAAAAATTGTCAATAGAGTCTTTTATCCAAATTACCTTCTTTCTCGTTGGTATGTGATAAGCTTGAATTTATCTTTAATGATGCGTTTATTACTTGTTTGCATAAAAATGCTTGTCTTCAACTTGTTAAGTTGCACAATCGTCCAAATTTTAATTCTCCTCGAATTTCTGAAGATGACTTTGGATACATTAAACTCTAAATTTTTGAATTGTCTTTAATTTCACTCATCAAAGTCAGGTTCGTTGTTGAGCAAGAAAAAATAATAAAGTATGAATCATAGAATTAAGAAAAATCTTTTACCCTAAATGCCCATGAACTAACACACAAATGACCATAATAAAATACCAAAAAAATAAAAAAATAAAAGAAGTAAGTTTCTTATATATATATATATATTGTCGCATAATTAATAAGATTCAATAAAATTTGTGAAAATTAGGTTATAAAAGTTAATAGGATTATCACAGACAGAATTCTTTACACCTGGCCTCTTACAATAGGCTCAATCTAAAACCCAAGGCCTACCCTCTTCCAAAGATTTAAAAACTAGAGGTGTGCAAGAAACAAACAACCAAAACCTTATCAATGACTCACCTTTCTTACGAACCAATATAAATCCACCCAGTGCAATTATATCTCCACAACTTCATTAGTACAAAATCCAACAAAAAATGACACGTTTAATCAGTTTCACTATGATCCTAAGCAGGACACTAGAAAGGAGAGAGAAAACATCAGTCAACATCTGAGAACTTCTGCTTGCAAATTCAACAGTTTGACAGGTTCAGGCTAATGCTCTTAAGTCCATATTAATCACACATCACCTTGGGATTGGACCACTATACTATCAACTCCAGAATCAGCTACCACCTGTGACCAAACGTCTAAAACAGCTCAAGCGTAGGAGTTAGTGCTTTTGTGTGCACAAAAGTGTTAGAGCAAGAGAGGATGAAAGTATAACCGATTCATTATCGGTATAGATAAATTTCTATATCAAAATCAAAAACTGTGCTGGCTACTCAGTATAAAAGCACTGTAATGTAGCTAACATCAAGGAAAAGTTTATGATAGCAGCGACATCAACAGGGAGAAAAAGACCAATCATTGGACAAGCAACGTCCATTTTGGTTGCCGAGTCTTTTTCCTACGTAAAAGAAAAAGATCTTAAGATGAAAAATGTCCCACCACTTGCTGATATACTGACAAAGATGATGAGGATGATGATGCATTTGCATGATCAACAATGGTGAAGCAGGCATCATAAGGACTACCATCCTTCTGCTCCTGCTTAGGCCTTATAAACCTCACATCATTCTCTTTCGACTGCTGCCCTGTATCAGAAGATGGAACCTGACCCATTGGTTTCTCACTACTATTAAAATCAAAACCAGCAAGAGCAAGATTTGCAGGTAGAGGGAGATTTAAGGGCAACGAAATTGGGAAATCTGGCACCATAGAGGGGATTAGACCAACTTGATGAGCTGCAATACGGTTCAGATTCAGCCCATAGGAACCATAAGGCATGGTATTTTGCATGGTAGGGTTCATTTTGTACATGGGAAAAGCCCCACAGCTCATATCATTGCTCAAATTTCCAAGAAAACTGGGTTTCAGGTATTTATTGTTGAAATCAGGCTTTCCATTAAAAGGAGGTGGAATATCCTGAATTTGAGTTTCAGGCTTTGGGACAAGGCTGCTTCTAGGGAATGCCAAGGTCGATTGTGTGTTTGCAGCACTTCTGGATAAGTTACCAGCAATCGAGTTAGTGTGACTGGCATTTCTGGCTATTGGTACTTCATGATCGTGTTTTCCCTCATAGGTTGTTATTACACATTTTAGATTGTGAGAAGCTCTCTCCACGTGTTTTCTCACTAGACATCCAGCACTTGTACATTTATAGTAGCTCCTGCAGGGCATTGGGCTCGAATTAATAATATCAAGTATGAGCTTTATATCTTGCAACACTAACAACAGAGAACTTGAATCCTCAAGCTGCAAGCCCCATTGAAATGCGTCAAATAGTTTAGGATAAACTTCACTCATCCTAGTGTTTTCAACATCTAGGTTCACATTTCTGTGTTTCTAGACAGATAGGTAGAGAAAATAGCAAAAAGTAGGAAACTTCATCTATCTTAGTGTCTTTGACATCTATTTCACAATTCATTTGGTTATTGACACAAATTTCATTGAGCATGCACACAGGTAGAGAAACAGAAAGCAGCAAAAGAGGAGAAATACCTAGGATTTGGATTTCCTTTCACAACCTTTTGCCCATACTTCCGCCAGCGGTACCCATCATCAAGTATGTCTACTTCACTCTCTATCTGGACAATAACTCTTGGTTCACGAACAGCCCTGGATCCCAAATTTGTTTCATTAAAGCAGCTTTCTGTCTTCCTGAAATACAAAGTCAAAGGAAAGGATAGATAAAAGTTTGCGTAGCTCCATTAGCATAAAAGTTAACTATAATGAAATACAGCAAAGCACCTTCTTTTTGACTCAGATTCATCATCATCAGCACTATCATCAACTGATATGCTTCCTTGGGTGGCCCCATCATCATCATCATGACTGGCAAGTGTAGATGAAAGCTCCGGAGTTTCTGCAGATTCAAGTACACCCACAGATCTCCCTTGAGTGGTTGACAATGGATCAGAAAGCTCGGTCAAGACAGACACTGAGGACGTCCTTTCCAAACCGTCAGCCCTCCAATCAGAACCTGTCAGAATATTTCCGCAAACAGAACCACCTTCAATTTTAACATTTGTTACACTCCCCTCAGCCATCTCAGACTCATCAATTGAAAATGTTGATCCAAATGATGCTCGGCGGCTCAGCTGAGGTTTTGGGTGATTATGGGCACCCTTGTATATGATCTCTGTTATCTGACCATCGTGAGAACGTTCCACCTTCTTTTTAACTTGACAATTTGGATGGGTACACTTATAGTAGCTCCTAGGATATTCACTACCCTTTACCTGTTTCTGCCCATACTTTCTCCAATTATACCCGTCCTCAGAATTTCTTAATGTTCCAACTGGAGGGTTTGTCCTCTTCAGGTCACCTTCGGAATGCTGATGTCTCTCACCATCTTCTCCACTGACAGGACATTTGAGTAGAGAACTTTCACCTCTGGCCATGCCAGAATGACACATTGGCAAGTTACCAGAGCTTCCGGTCACAATCATGTCATCTAAAACTTTGACATTGATGACTGAATCCATATCAAAACTGGTTGAAGTAACTCCTTTTGAAAACTCTGCTGGAAATTCGAAGTTCATTAGTTGTTCTCCTGAGACATGAGCTTGATAATCAGCACCATCTTTCTCAACGAGATCAAAAGGGCATGAAACCTAAATAAAAAACCACACAAGAAGGATCTTTTATTGATTCATCAATCAGGTGGGAGAACAGACTGAGCATGCAATCTGTGAACCAAAAATAATATGTTAATACAGGAGCTCATAAAGATCTACTGATCTCCATTTGCAGCCTGAAGTGTGGGTGCCCAAAGAACCTTGTAAAGCGGTTTGAGATAGACATCTTTCAAAGCATCAACTATCCTCCAGATGGTGTACCACAACATTTTGACTAAATGTGTCACATTTTGTACAAAAGAGAAGCAGAATGAGAAAGACTCCATACTACTAATCACTAATAACCATTCTCCTGCAATAGGATAGTGCATAGATATAAATCAAACTAGAGCCAGTTCACATCTGCTAGCATTTTGCATATGGGCCATTACATCATCAACTGGATTGAATATCTCCAGTCCTTAACAATGCAACAAATAGATAAACATGCTCCCCTAATAAAACATGTTTAATGCATTGAATAATCCCTTCACTACTGCAATCAAGCACCGTGGT
This sequence comes from Moringa oleifera, assembly GCA_021397835.1. NCBI lineage: Eukaryota > Viridiplantae > Streptophyta > Magnoliopsida > Brassicales > Moringaceae > Moringa > Moringa oleifera. The sequence goes on from JAJFZO010000094.1 coordinate 1,634,390, forward strand.
CATAAATCTCAAGTCCTACAGCAATTCAACTCCTAAGGAGGAAATACTTTTCTCATCACCAAATTAACAGGAAACTATATTCACTGCTCCTTGGCACTTCATCTAAAAAATCCCACACTGCTTATGTCAAAATAAACAAGTAGCCACTATTGCTGGGACAAAAAATTTTCAAAGCTTCACGAGAACATGTGACATGGATCTATTAACACTAAATGCTACTTCATACAGACCCCTTTGTGCCTGTGACAATCAAATCTGTCCTCAGAAATTTTATAATTAGTTCTACATCATTATATCGCTTCAGATTCACAAAAGCTTCAGTTTCCAGCAGAACTGGAAGGAATTTGTCCAGTATGTGACCAAGAATATGCATTTCGCTTAAATGGTAAGCAAAGGGCTCCATAACATGCCTATCCATGTGAGCCAGAAAGGAACAGACCTGCCTCCTGAACATCCATCTAACCCCGACTACAAAGTGGACAGATCATATTGAGACAAGAGAATCTAGTAGTAACCAAATGCCTGGGCATCTACATGAGGACAAATAACTTTGCACCATGAATCAGATATCAAACAGCCATATGGAGATTATGATAATGTGGAATATCCCACACAATATCATGAAAAAAGTTGAAGCCAATCTTAAAGTGTAACTAACAGATACATGGATGGAGTAAGCAAATCTTGTTTTAGTTCCCACAGCCTCCTGCTGTACCAAAATACTATAAGATTTACATATTATGTCACTTCCCCAAGTTTTCATCTCAATCAACTCAAATGAGGGAGTTATGAACATGAATTTCCATTATGTAACATCACAAGTGCTTGATTAAACTGGGTCAGTCCTAAAGCAGACAAAAACAGCTGTGATAGGATCGTGTTAAGTTAGAGAACTCGACAAATGACTAAATTGATTTCTCTCCAGGTTTTACATCATAAAGTTTAAAGTAATGAGAAAAAAACAGCAGATGATAGACGTGCACTGCAAGCCCACAACAAATACGGTCACTCAATATGCGGGAGAAGGCAGCTTGGAGACAGGGAGAACAAACTCATAACTAATATGAATCATTGGAGAAGGCTGATAAACACACTGCCAAGGAAACTGATTTGGAAGGTAGGTGCACCGCTAGATGTGTCTTTCTTTGTATTAGAGGTGGCTTGGGGGAAGTCTGAACCCATGAAAATCTACAAAAAGGGAAAAACTTCCTAGCCAATAGGTGCTTTTTCTACAAGAACATGAGAAGACAGTCAATCACATTTTGATTTAATGCAAATGGTCTAGACATATATGGGATAGAGTTTTGAATTTGTTTAGTTGGCGCGGGGGCAGGCGAAAATGAGAGCTTTTGAAGGAGTAGAAACACCTCTTGTAAAGCTTAGAGATAGATGGATTCATACTTTAAAGCTTGAGTAATGGCAAATTCTTCTGTAAATGAGGAGATTTTTAAAGTCATAGATGTCCTAGCCTCTAGAGAGCTAACCATATGTGCACATGGTGGCACCCTTTTGCTGCCTTTCGTAATCAATATATATTAATATTATTCTGCTCCTGATAATTTAAAAAAAATTAAGAAAAAAAACAACAACAATGGTCCCACAAACAAACTTTGCATCACCAAAAAGTTAAGAAACAACCGTATAAAACATAACGATCATCTGCAAGTACATTCCTTTGTGTTCATTTTTGCATGCATTTTTGCAATCAAATGCCTTCGCAAGTGGTTTACACACACACACACACACATATATATAAATGATCAGTTTCTTAAAAAGTGCTCGAGTATAGCTCTCTTCTCACAATCATGCATCCCATTCACATTCCAAGATAATACCTTCAACCCCATAACTACAGTGTGTGTCTTTCCTTGTGCATGTATTACCGTTTAGAGTTTATTAATCTGACCAAAGGAACCAAGAACTTATAATGTTGACAAACCAGAGCAATTAGAAGAATCAGCCAGTACCTGATTTTCCAAACTGGAAAAAACAGAGAGAGAATCTAAATCCCCTTGAAGCTTGAATCTTAAGGAAGAACAAATATTCCTGCATCTGTCTGCATCTGCAGGATCCACTGCATTCAGCACTGAACTTTCATGATTTGAAAGGGGAAACACAAAGGTTCCAGTAGTGGGAGATGACTGCAGTTAAACCAAAAATGAAAATCTATAAATATATAAAATATATTAAAAAGGGTAAAAAAGGGAACTTCATTTGTTAAGAATACATCGAACATATTGACAAGAAATTCTACGTTCATAATTTTAGCTCACCATAACAAAATTTTGAGCAAATTCATCTTCAAGAAACAAATCGAGTCCCAAAATAAATTGATGATGAAAAAGAGATTTGAACTTGTCTTGAACATTGTGGTTAAATTTTACCATCTACAGAGGTGTCCAGCAGTTAGACAAACAAACATAATAACATATTTTGATGAAATCGTATGAAAAGAGAACAGCTTCATTCCCTTTCACCATTTTCTATACTTCTGATATTATTCTGATACATTTCGCAGGGAAATATATTTTCTGAAATAATATGATTGTCTACAAACTAATAAATGTTTTAAGCAAGAGAATGACAAGTAAGATATTTTGATAATGCATACTTTAGTCAATTTAAAATTTGGTCTAGGAATGTTGCTTTACTTGGAACTTAGCTTTTGTGAATTTGGGCTCCACAAAGCCAATTCCAAGTCATTGATGCTAGGTCATCAAAAGCAGCTTTGTCTTGAAACTCAGAAGCTTCAATCCATTGGAACGTTGTTCATCGCGTAGTATCATCAGTACATGCATAACTAGTCAATTGATGTTGTTTCTTTTCCCATCTAATATTATCTATGAAAAATATAGCATTATTGGCATATTATTTAATATATTTTATTTCTTCATCAGGGCATATTATGTAATATAAACTTCCATCTGATAGTAAGATGCATAGTGCCTGACTATGGAAATTTTGCAGTGACATGTTCAATGAGTAACATGCCGAGTCAACAAATGGATAACTGATAACATAGGAGTACAATAATGGTGGACATCAAATGCCCCCAAAAAAGTCAAGATAAAGTAATTATGGAAGATAGACAAGAAAGAGAAAACCAAAAGACATTAGCTTCTTACACATTTCAGTTTTAAATAAGAACAACAGTTGAGGAAGTTAATCAACAACTAAAACTATGCAAAATATGAAATTAACAAACGAGGAAAACAAACACCTAGACAACAGCTTGTAAAATCAGCTGTCAGTTAAAATGCAAATTAAGCTGCTGAGCTTTAAGTAGCAAGTCTCACCTTTTCCTTTTTCTTTCTGTACAAAAGAGAGGGGTCAAACTCCGGTTACCTCACTCCCCACATATTGGATAAAACATCTCCTCTAACATCATTAGACAAAACCTCACTAGTATTCAAATACTGGACATGCAAATATATAAAATATTAAGAACCATAACCACACTTATACTTCCAGGTTTCAAATAAAGGAAACAGAACAATTACATAGATACTTCACATGTCTTGAATTATTAATAACTCAGTCCAAGGGTCATCACTTGCATACGCACTCTCATACACAAAATCATGGTCAAAAACTAATTACTGATAAGACAGAAGAAATCCAAGACAATCAAAATTTTCCAATGCTATTTAATGTCTCCTCCACCAAATTTCCACATAAAAGAAAACAGAAAAAGAAATAAATACATAAACAAACCCACTTACCAGAAAAGAACCATTTCAGTAAGTATTATTCTCTCCCACCCCCCATCCTAAATATCCAACAATCAAACACCAAGGAGATACTCAAAATACCAAAAAACAAAAAGCCAACAAAAAAGATTACCTGAGAATTGGGCAACAAAATAGGTGAATCGAGCAAAGCGGTGGGGCTGATACCCGAAGGGATGGTTAGACAAGGCGACCAAGCCACTGGCGAAGGGAATGGACTCGTGGCCCGAAACCTGGCCGTGCTGATTCTGTCCGCATTGAAGCCACACTTTGCGGCCCTCCTCTCCGCAATGCTCCCTCTGGCCACGGCTCCTCCTGAATCATGCTCCTCCTTCTGCACACCCGAAACACCAAAAGCTAGGCCACCACCAGCTCCGACACCTGCTTCTCCGTTCTGAAAGCTGTGGTTGCAGTTGCTGTTGTTTCCTTCATCACCGTTGCCGTTCTTGTGGCGAACATCTGGGTTTCGAATTGGAGCAGTATCGTCTAAGGGTCTACAGGCTGTAAAACCAGGAGCAGTATTGTCCATGATTTCACCTAGCGAGACACGTCTGAGATGGTAAACGGAGAAAAGCAGCTCTTGGAGCTTTTGTTGTTCGGGGTTGTTCGTCTACAAAAACTTCCGCTTCGCCCCAGTGATCAGTCGATTGGAACTGAAACCCAGATGACAGAGAAAACAACAGAAAATGGGACTTAACATGGCATCCAAAGTTGGTTTTGTCGGAGAGACCCTGGTAGAACAAATACAATTCCCAGTGTTTGGCTTTTCAGAAAGAAAGAGATAGACATGGAAGGATGCCGCAACTAATTGTCCGGTATTGTGAAAATGCTGACACGTAATCACAGAGAAATGAGTTGGGCCCCACAACACTGGTCCAGGATTTTCTTTTCTTTTCTGTACGAATTTCTTAATTTGAAAATGAATGGGATTTTAATTAATGTAGGATAGACAATTAAGCTGTTCCGACATTTATGGCACGTGACGAAATGTAGGCCACATGTGTTTTTCTTGTTGAAAATGGTTTACCCACGTGTTGTATATCTTTTGGCAACCTGAATTCCGGATTTTGTTCCACAAATCCCCAATTTTTATACACTGCTTGGTTCAAATTTTTGCAAGTGCCTCTGCTTACAATACAATGACTTAATTGGATGACATTATCTTCAAAACTATTTTCTTAAAAAATTAATAATTTCACCAGTAATCTGTAGGGGTTAGATCGTCTTTTACTTGCTTGTCTTGGCTCTTACCTGCAATTCGACATAGCTGTCCTACTTACTACTTTGCATGGCGATCTATCACCACTGCCATTGCCTCAATCCGAACGCAAATAAATATATGATTTTGTTTCTTTGGCAGCAAAAATAAATGAACGTTGAAAATTCAAAACAAATATTTAGTAATTGGGTCAGTCAAGTTTGATTTAATGTTAAATTTTCTTAAATAATTAAAAAATAAGTAAATATAGAAAAAAATTATGAAGTAAGCTTACATTTTAATTTTAATTTATTTATTAAATTACTTGTATATTTAACTTTTAAACTTAATTTCAATTATTTTAATAATTATAAAAATTAAAAATATTTTAACGGTTTAGATATCTTTAAATCTATATTTGTTACGTAGAAATAAATTGAGATTAAACAAATGTTATCCTAATCTTATATTTAAGTGCATTGATGAGATTGAGATAAGTTTATTTTATGTTTTTTTAATTCATGAGAGTCCCCTAAATCAAGATACTAGATCTTGATTTCAGTTGTATTAAAATTTTAATAAAAAATATATATTATAATTTAATAAAATAAATTGTTAAAAATATTTCTACATTTTTTTCTCACATTAATATACTAAACTGCAAAATATTATTTTTATCTTCTTATTAAAAAAACTTAACATTGTGAAATTTTTATCTGAATTTCATAGAGCTTAATCAAAATTGAAGCCTTTGATTTTGATAATATTATTATATTTTAAAAAATTTAATTAAAAATATTAGTTTAACTAAATAAGATCTCATTATATATATTTTTTGTTTAGAAAATTTTATTGTTATCATTATGCAATTAAGAGTAAAACCAATATAGATTTGATATTTTAAAAAAATTCATTTAATTTTTAAAATTTTTATAATGAATGATTCGTTAATCACATAGTAACTGTTCCATTGTGACGAATACAACTATTTTATTAACCAAGAAAAAAGATAAAATTTTCTCAACTTCTTTTCTCTTTTGTTTTTTTGTCTCATTTCTTTCTTATCATTAATAATAAATAAATGCTTTTGACCATCGTATAGTTTTATATTTTTTTTTTCAAATTTATCTTTAAATCTTATAAAACTTTATTAATTATTTGACCAATAAAAAAGAAAAAACATTTTTTTGTTGTTCATTCCTTTTCATTTAAAATTTGAACATTTCATTTCAAATTTATTTTAATAATAATTTTTTCAATAATTTATAAAAACAAAAGGTTAAAAATGTAATATTAATAAAATTTTAAAATAAGATATATTTAGTCTAAATTTATTTTATGAATTAAAAATCTTAAAAGAATTTTATAAAAAATAAAAATATCTTGATAATTAATAAATTATAAGATAAATATTCCAAAAAAAAAACCTAAAGTATACCTTTCTTTACAATCAAACTATGTTGCTTTGAAAGTGACAAAAACGAATGCTAATTTTTTATTAATTATCAAAATAAATCTCGAATTCTAATATAAAAAAAAAAAACTCAGCATTAAGTGAAAGGTAGGATTGTTTTTAGAATATTTTTGTGTTTTTGACTTTCTTTTTCTACGTTTTTTTTTCCTTGACTTTTTCTCTCTTACTATTTCTAAAATCCAAAGTTTTGACTCTTTTTGTTTGCATACTAGTCATTTTCACACAGCCATCACTAAATCGACTCCATGAAAGCGAGGACAAAACAAAATCATTTTTTTAATTTATTAATTTATTTTTTTCATCATGTACATGTATTGAAAAAAATTTGACTTATTTATATATATAACCTTTATCATATCATATCATATTATATCATATCATGTTATATCGTTGTAAAAGATATTCATTTTTTTCATGTAAATACCATAAACATGTAGCATTCAAAGCATATTTCATAAAAGAAATATCAGCATTCATAAATTGTATAAGTAAGTTGGTTTACAAAACCAAAGATTTTTATTTTTATTTTTTTTTTACATCACGTATCTTAACCCTCTCACTCTATTACATGAATATAAAACTCTCCACTAATACGAAGTGTATAAAAGTGCTCTGGAAGAAAAATGTATACTTAGTATGGTTTTCAGGATTCCTTGAAATTTTCACATTCAAACTTCACTAATTCAAAAATTTATTTGTGATTTAATGCGTAGCAGCTCAATAAGTATAAACATGTAACAACAACTAATCATGCCAAATATATTGTTTAAGATACAAATTACTACTAAATATATTATCCTTACCTATCAAAGATCAAGTATAAACAAACATATGCAAGTGATATACGATTTCATTTTCTTTTTATGTTATGGTTGACAAAATAAGCAAATGCTCACAAAAATTTCATGTAAACATATAGATCTATAAGATTATAATTGTATCGATTTATTTCTTTATATCATAGGTTTATGACCAAAAAAAGTGATTTCGTGTATCTACCCTTAGTCAATGGAGTATCTCGTGTCACATATGAGATTGTATAACTTATCAAGTAAGTCACAATGCGCTTACTATTTTTTTATTTAGTTATGAAGTGCTGATCCAGCAAGTCTAACATACTTTTAAATGTTTAAATAATAATTCAAGATACCAATCTATTTCATAACTTCAACATACAACCTCTTTTTATACGTTCAACCATATAATTTGTTTATACTTACCTCTTGTAATTTTAAAAAATTTTAACCTTTATGTAAACTTCCTCCTCCTTACATTTCTTTACCTTGTAATTGTCTTATAAGTATGTGAGGTATACTATTATGAAATTTACAATCATAATCATGTATGATAGATGAACCTAAGTTGAATTTTTTTTCCTAACTTCATTGCACGTTACTTTACTTAGTTCTCATTCTTATGCTTATGTTTACTTCTTTTTCATGCACAACTGATTTATCACTTCATATTTCATACATTGAAATTAATCATTAAGATATAAATTAATTTTGCTCTTTAAACCTAACTAAGTTAACACTTTACTAAATTTCATTTTCTACAATTTGTCCCTTATTTTTAGCTTTAGCAAGCCATAACTCTTTCAATTCTTCTTATTTATCCAAGCTATTTTGCAATCGTTTAGTTCAGCTTCTTAGCTACAAGTTTCTTATATATATATTTCCAAATTCAAACTTTAAGCTCACAAAAATTTGCATCTCATTTTGTTATCTTAAAAACAAGATACCCGTATATTCTTTAACAAATCTCTAACCTTAATTTTCATATATAGCTTGAAAATCATATTCACTCATTATGTAAATCAATTAATCATAAAAGAGAATAAGAATAAAGAATAATCATCAAATTCTAACTTATCTTACTTACCTCCAAGTTAATTTGACTCAATCTAATTTAACTTATTAATTTATTTGTCTAGTTTTTTCCTTCTTTATTTCTCTTTTTTTTTTATCTTTATTTTTCCTAAATTTCATGTAAAAGAATTATCGCTAAAGAGATTTTATTCAATTTATAAAAATATATTTTTTAAGAAAAAAGAAAGGTAAGATGATTATTTTCTCTTAGTCATCTAAGGTTTTGATAAAATTGCTAGGTTCCTTAATCTCATGTAGGGGTGAGCAAAATTGGATTAAAACCAAAAAAACCGAAAAAACCGAATTAATTTTAGTTAATTCAATTTGGTTTTTTCGGTTTTCGGTTATAAAATAATTTAAAAATCGATTTTTTTTATTTTTTCGATTAATTTCGGTTAAATTTTTTAAAAACCGAATTAACCAAAAAACCGATTTTTAATTTTAATAATTAATTAATTTTATTAATTAAAGAAATAAATAATTTTTATTTTTTTCAATTACTTTTCAAAAGGGCAAATTGGAATTGGGAAATCGGGAAAACAACTGTATTTCTTCCTTCTCTTTCAATTTGAGTTTTGACAAACCCTAACCTAACCCGTCACCGACTCCATGCCCATCTATCTTTCAAAGTTTCGAGAATCAAAATTGCCGCCAGCCATCGACACCATGCACGTATTCGGTATCGGTAATTAATTAAACCGCTCAATTGATCTTCTTTCTCTTCAATTTTGAATCCTCTCGAAAGTAACATCACAACCACACCGCAGCCACACCACAGCCACACTCACACCACGCACGTATTCAATAATCGATCAAACCACTCAATTGCTTAGATTTGATTTTCTTTCTCTCTAATTGGAATCTTTTCGATAGACTATCGGGACAGCCACACCGTAACCACACTTCCTCTTTTTCTTTTTTTTCAACTTAAGAAGCCGTAACCGTAACTTAATCCGTGCACCGTGTGGTCGTGTTCATTTATCTTGGAGAATCAGCAGCATCACAACCACACCCACGCCACCCATACGCATTCGGTATTCCCTTATACTAAATCTTCTCTTTTCAATTTTAATTATTCCAATAGTAGCATACATTATCTTGCTCTTTAATCTTTCAATTTTTCAAATCCTAATTTGTAACAATTATACTTAAAATTAGAAATTAGATCATTTTTATGGATTCTCTTTTTGTATTTGGGTAAGTATTATAAATTGTTCTATGTATTAACACTTTTTCTTTATATATGTGGTATGTATTAGCTATGACATGTAAGGCAAAATAATCCCAATATTGAAAATTAAAGAGTTAATTTTTTTTTAATTCATTTTATTTTTGCTTTATATTTTCTCTTTGAATCTTTCTTGATATAATTTAAAGTTGTTAATTATGTTTTTTTGTAGTAATTCATAATCATATTTTGAAAGGTAGTGGTATTAACTATTACTATTGAAATAAATTTTTGTGTAATGTAGTATTACTATTAAATGTTTTACAATTTTATCTAACTATTGAAAAGTATTGTTACTAACTATTTTTAATTGTTATTATTTCAGAAATTAAAAGATGTCAACTAAGAGTAATGATGTAGATCCTATGCCTAATACCACACAACCAGATTCAATCCATCCATCATCTGCAAGTTCTAAATTGAAGAGGAAAGCGTTTAAGCCTAGATCAGAAGTTTGGGAATACTTCACCAAATTTTTTGATGAACAAGGTGAGCATAAAGCTAGATGTAATTATTGTGATAGGGAGTTTTTTGCTGACCCTAGAAGAAATGGAACAAGTGTATTGAAAGCTCATATGGTTACTTGTAAGAAGAGAACAAATGTTAGTGTTGATTCTAGTCAAACTGAATTGGTTTTTGAATATGGGAGAGATGGATCTTTAGGTAGTTGGAAGTTCAATCAAGATGCCATTAGAAAGGGTATAGCTGAGATGATCATTATGGATGAATTACCTTTCAAATTTATGGATGGTAAAGGTTTCGGCGTTGCATGTCACTTGCATGTCCTCAGTTTCGTATGCCTTCATGATGGACTATAGCTAGAGATTGTTATCAGCTTTATAACAATGAAAAAGTTAAACTGAAATAGTTTTTAAGATCATCCAGTGTAAGAGTATCTCTCACCACAGACACATGGACTTCAATGCAAAGAATTAATTATTTGTGTTTTACGGCTCATTTTATTGATAAAGATTGGAAATTGAATAAAAGAATATTAAACTTTTGTCCTATTTCTAGTCATAGAGGTGAAGCCATAGGAAAAGTCATTGAGAAATGTTTGTGTGATTGGGGGATTGATCAGATTTTTACTGTTACAGTTGATAATACTAGTTCTAATGATATTGCAATCTCATACTTGAAGAAAAGATTGAATAATTTAGGTCCTTTCAAGAAGGAAAATATCTTCATTTAAGATGCATTGCGCACATTCTTAATCTCATTGTTACAGATGGATTGAAAGAAATGAATGAGTCAATTGCATGGGTTAGAGGGGCTGTTAAATATGTGAAACAATCACTTGCAAGGTTGGCCAAATTTAAAGAATGTGCTTTAGTTGAAAAAATTGAAAGCAAAAGTTTGTTGTGTTTGGATGTTAGCACTAGGTGGAACTCCACTTACTTGATGTTGGATGCAGCTCAAAAATTTGAGAAGGCTTTTGAGGTTTTTGATGATATTGATCCGCATTATAAAAATGAGTTGATAATGGGAGATGGGTTGCCTGAAAAAAAAAAGATTGGGAAACTATTAAGAGGTTTTGTCTTTTCTTGCAACAATTTTATGAACTAACAATCAAAGTTTCAGGTTCTTCATATGTCACCTCCAATAGTTTTCTTGATGATATTTGTAATGTTTATGCTACTTTGCGCAATTGGGAAACAGATTCTAATATTGAGTTAAATGCAATGGCAAAGAAAATGAAAGATAAGTTTGATAAGTATTGGAAAAATATGGAGAAGATGAATATACTACTTTATGTTGCTTCTATTCTTGATCCTAGAAAAAAGCTTGAGTTTGTCAACTTTTACTTTTTGGAAATGTATGATATGAACAAGCTTCAATGATGACTAGTAATGTGAAAAAAGCAGTTGAAGAGTTGTTTGATGAGTACAAAAGAAGTTTGCAACCTCAACATGAGCAAGTTGGTGAAAGCAGTCAAGTAAGCCAAATTACAGAGGGAAATGAATTAGGATTGAAAAAGGATAGACAAGTTCTTTTATCTAAGTTCCAAAGATATAAGAAAGAGATCGGAAAAGAAGAAAATAAATCAAAATTGGATAGATTTTTAAGTGAAGAGGATGCAAAAGATGATAATAACTTTGATATTCTTGATTGGTGGAAACTTAATAGTCATAGGTTTCCTATTCTTTCCCATATGGCTCGTGATGTATTGGCAGCTCATATATCTATGGTTGCTTCTGAATCTGCTTTTAGCACCGGCGGATGTGTACTTGATACATATAGGAGTTCATTAACTCCTAAACTTGTACAAGCTCTTATTTATGCTCAAGATTGGTTACGTGGATCTCTATGTTTTGATGCCATTGAAGAGGACTTGGTAGAGCTTGAAAAACTTGATATGGGTAATTATTTTATTTATTTGATTGTTTTATATTTTTTAATTACTAATCTTTATTGGATAAGCTTAATATCACTTTTCTTAATACCAAATTTGATTATGTGTTTATAGATTTGTCAAAAATTGCATTGGATGCTACAATTGATTAGTGTGGAAGTGTATTGCTGTTTCAAGGTAATTTCTTTTATCACTATTAGTTTCATATCTTATATAGTTGAGATTTTGGTGGTGGATTGATTTTTATTTTTTAATTTTTTTTATTAATTGATTATCATAAAAGAGAAATATTAGTTATTAAGATGTTATATGTGAAGCCTAAATATTATTTGCATATAATCTTATCATATAATATTTTTGTAGTATCATATCAACTCATTTAGGAGGAGCTTCATTTGGGTAAGTTTTTGTCATATCAATATATAAGAATGCACTTATTTCTTTTTTGACATTTTGACATTTTTTTTTTTTTTTTGCTTTTCAGGCATTGGATTAGTTGAAAAAAAACTTTTTGAAGGAACTAAAGGCAAAATAGAAAAAACAAGGATTGTAATTCCAATAAAATGTTCCTTTTGATGTTGTTAATTTGATAAATGCTAATGTATCATATACCAGTTATATTTTGATAATTTATTTTATGATTAAAAGTTTTTATATTCTAAAAGTTGTTATTGATGTATAAAATTTTTTAATTTTTATATGTTAAAGATACCAATTTTCATGTAAGTATATATGAAAATGTTATTAGAGTAAAGTTTAATTATATTTTTCATCTATATGAACAGATTGTTAATGGTATATTATATATATTTAATTTATAAATTATTATTAAGATTTAAAACAATTTAAAAGTAAAAAATATAAAATTTAAACTTAAATAAATTTTCGGTTTATTTGGTTTATTCGATAACCGATTAAACCGATTGAAAAAAATTCGCTTCGGTTAATTCAGTTATCTTTTAAATTCGGTCGGTTTTGGTTAATTTATAAAAAAAATTCGATTAATTCGGTTTTAAAAATTTTCAAACCGAATAAACTGAAATAACCGAATGCTCACCCCTAATCTCATGCATCCACTTAGTATCTTACTTCATCTTATTGTCTTTTAGTTCTCTTAAAATTTCAATTAAGTCTCATTAATTTTGGTAATTCATATCATGTCTAGCACACTTTTAAATATTGACAACAATATCCTAGAATTCATGTGACCTATACACAGTGATTTTCAATAAACAACAAGTGCGTAGCTTACACATTTAAACACATATCAATGTACATATGATCGCATGTATGCCTATAATCATGATATATGAATCTATTGAGAATAAGGATATTATATGTATGGTCATTGATTAATCTGAAAATTAATGGGTAGATATTAATTTACATCAAATCATGTAAAAAAAAAATAGAAGAAAAGAAAGGTTTTATACATCGTATTGCTGGTCAACAATGGAGCCATCCTTGTAGACTTCGAGATATAAATGGTAGTAATGGAAGCACTCTAATTAGGGATGGGATAAGGCGTAAAACTTTGCCTCACAATCTACAAGGCTGTCGATCTCTCATCAACATTAAACAAACTAGATCTATGCTTTTGTTTATGTAATGTCTTCATCTTCGCATTTGTTATTTAGAATCAATGAAAAGTGCAAATCGGGCCATGATTTTTATGCAACTTGCAGACCAGTGAGACAATGTTATGGTCATAAAGTGGGGTTTGCTTTCAAGAGTGTTTTTATGACTTACACAAATCAAGATAGGTATTGAAAAGTTGCGAAGAGCAAAGTTGTTATGGTCAAATACAACGATGTGAATGTACTTTGAGATTGTTGGGGATAAAAGAATTTAACTATCAAGATATGATAATATAGTTCTAAAGTTGAGCTTTTTGTGAATTCAAAGATAATAACAAAATAAGATCACAGTACGAATTGAACACTGCGTAACTATAAAGTGAGTTAAACTATCTAATACCAATGGTCAAATATTCTTGGAACTTTTGTATAAAAGGAGCTTAAAGATTTTCTATGGAGTAATAACTAAAAGAAAAAAATAAGCAAAAAAATAAATAAATGAAAATAAAAAACTTAGCTCAAAATTGTTTTAAATGTAGTAGTTGTTGGAAGGGATAACGATGACAATGCAAACATTTTAGCTTTGAGACTTATCGTGTGGGCAAGAAGAAGAACAAAATAAAGGGGGAGAAATAGAGAGAAGAAGAATAGATGCATGTTTTATAGAAATTTTTGAAAATTTGCAATTAGCCTTGATTAAATCTTAACAATCGTTAACAAAAATGAATATTCTATTATTAGAACAAATATTTCATTAATGGAATGCTTAATTTAGTTTTATACATGACTTCAAAGTTTGGTTTGACACTTTTTAAAGATTAGGATTTGACTCGATGTTAGAGTTTTATTTTAAGATTTTTTTATAAAATATTTACTTTAAATTATGTAAAACAATTAAAGTTAATATATAAAAAAAAACTACAAATTTAACGCACTTTGTAGTTTGAATTTCAAAATTTAATTTGATTTAATTTTACCTAGAAAGTATCAATTGGGTCTAAATTTTTGACTCAAATCAATAATGAAAAATTAAGGGTATTTTCATAATTGGGATATCTAAAAAATGATTCAAATAAAATCTACTTTTTATTTAAAATTAATAGCTCAAATTTGATTGATTTGAGACTCTTAAGCTATTTTTATAAAATTTTTAAATTTTTTGTAATATAAAATTTTTTTTAAATAAAAGTACTCAAAATTTTTAATTTTTTTGTGATGATAATTTTAATGTTTCTTTACATTATGCAAAATTCAAACCAAAATTTTTTTGTAATACCTCTAATTTGAATATCTCTAGTTTAAATTTTTTTGATAAGATGTAAATTGAATCAAATTAAAAAATAAGATATAGAATTAAATCAAATTGAACATTGAGGTTCATATTAAAAAGTGAGGTTCAGAATTTTTTTTATATTTATCCAAAAATTAATATTTTCAAAAAATCTTGAAGGTTGACATGAATATTAAGCTCTATCCATATGTTTTTCTTAAAAATATTAATATTAAATATTTTTATAATGTTAAGTTTTAGAAATATATCAGTTTTTTAATATAAATTTTGTCTAGTTGTTTTCACATTTTAAATTTAATGATATTTATTTACTAAAATTTAAATTTAAATTCAAAATATTTTTAATTTCTATATTTAAAAAATATTTATATATAATAAAGCAGTTTGAATCTTAATTTAGTGATTATCTTCATTAAAAAGACTTGAACTTTAAGTTGATAAATTATATAATTTTTTATTTTAAAAAAATTATGTATAAAAATATTTAAATAAAAATTATATAAATTTTTGATGTTTATCTTATTACTTAAAAAATTTTGATGTTTAAAAAATGATAAATTGAATAATTCTTAAATAATAAATTAAATTATAACTTTAAAATTTTTTATAATTTATAAAAATATCATTATTAAAAAAATTTAAATATTTTTTAGTATTAAAAATATCTTTGTAACAAAATTTATACGGTCAAATAATTGAAAAATTCATCAGCGATATCTTATGAATTAAACATCATTTAAATTTTAAAAATAAATATGACATATAATGTAAAATTTATTTAAATTATCTTTTAAGTATTGCAATAATAAGAATATCCTTAAATTTTCATAATATATAACATTTATTTTAAATGTTATTTTATTTATAAATTTAAATTTTAAACTTTAAGATTATATTAATTTCATCATCTTTATCAAAATATAACTAAAATTTAATTTAGTGATAATTTAATGATACATTTAATTAAGCTGACCATTATATATAAATAAATATTTAGCTATCAAATTAAAAATATAAGTTAAGTTTTATTAAATCTACTTCAAATTTAAATAAGAGAAAAAAAAAAAGTGAATCTTTTAAATTGTTCAATACAAAAGGTTCACCAGTTTACTTTGTCGATCTTCCATTTTGTCTCTTTTTCTAACACAAATCCTACCAAATCTCAGGCAAAATTATTATGGATCACTTCAATTGCTTTATCCTCTGCTGATTCTGTACTAATTTTTAGACAGTTCATTTGGATGGCAGATCCTGCAATTAGGCAGATGACCTTGACGTACCACTGACTTTGCTTCTTTGGTTTTTTGCATATATATTTGAGTCAATAATTTTTTACGGCACTATGTGCTCTGCAACAAGGAAACAGATGTGGCGGCTGCGGCCATTCCACCTGTCACGGCCTGAAAATTGCAGAGGCAACACGTTTCAGCCGCATGCATATCCAGGTTGACTTGTACCTTGCACCCCAATATTCTCCTCTCCCATGGACATTCCACACTCCGAATTAGCTCTCTCATCAGCTTCACCATCACCACCGGCTATGGAAGTTGTCGAACTAGAAGAAGAAGAAGAAGAAGAAGAAGAAGAAGAAGAATATCATGTGATACCAAGACCGGCAGAGTGGTTCATAACCCTGATGTCCAAACAAGCAGATATCATGAACGACTGCTTGGTCTCTCTCTTCTCACCCATCTTCTATCTGTTCTCCATTGCCGCTGAGTCCTACCACCAAGCCGAGGAGACGACCACCAGGTTCGAGAAGGCAGTCCACAGAGTCCCCTCCGAGATCACCCATGGCAGCACCATCTTGTTCCGGAAAATAAGCTTTGGAGTCGTTGGTGCTGTGATTATGTGCATGGTCTTGCTGGTGCTGATGGTGTTGGCAGCAGTTCTGGGTGTTGGGCTAGTCCGGTTATGGCTGGAGGAGCCTGTGTTTGTCAGAGAAAAGCTCTTCTTCGACTACACAGATGTGAACCCAAAGGCTGTGTTCTTCTTCAGTGGTGGCGGCCTTTACGACAATGCCAAGACTAAGAGACCAATGTGTATTCCAGTTGGGCACACCATTCATGTCTTTCTATTTCTTTTGATGCCTGAATCTGATTTCAATAGACAGATTGGGATCTTTCAGGTATAGTGTTCTTCATTTCCAAAGTACTGCATGTGATTGTCAACGTCACTGTACTAAATCATGAATCTATCTTATCAGTCAACTGCAGAGCTGTTATCAGCCAAAGGAGAAGTGATAGCAAGGTCCAGTCAGCCCTGTATGCTGCAATTCAGAAGCCTTCCGGTTAGACTTGCAAGAACATTTTTTCTGGGTATGCCTCTGTTAGTTGGGATTTCCAGTGAAACCCAGATGATAAAAATTAACATATTAAATCACAAAGAAGGGAAACCAAGAACAGAAGCTGTTAGAGTAACTCTGACCCCAAGAGCTGGAACTTCATCTCTGCCTCAGCTGTATGAAGCTGAAATCATCATCAACTCTCAATTGCCATGGACCAAACAAGTGGTGCGCAACTGGAAATGGACCTTATATGTATGGACTTCTTTCTACATCTACGTCCTCGTTCTCGTGGTCTTCCTCATCTGCTTCAGACCCTTCTCCCGGCCAGTTACTGCTGCAAGTGCTGGCGAGCTCGGTGAGAGAGATGAGTCTGCAGAAGAAGAGGAAGAAGAACGACAACAACGGCAGAGCAGAGTCAGAGATGAGAGAGACATCTCGGAGTTGATAAGAAGATGGCAAGAGCACAGAAGCAAGAGAAGGGCAACCCTTTTGCCGGAAACTACAAGGGCAGCCTCAAGCATGAGTCTGACAAGAGAAGAAACAAGTGCAGTTGTCGGAGAGGACATCGGTGACTCTGAATCTGTGTCCTAGGTGGTTGTTTGTAAATAGTATTGTACTTTTTTAGGTCTTAAGAACAATCATTATTAAAAAAACAAATTAATTAAATTATGATTACATACATAATGTAATATATCATTATATCTTATATGTAAATTATAAAAATTTTAAAAAATAAAATATAGTTTATTAATATGTTGATCTTACATCACAAGCAGGGCATCATTCCAGTAATTTCCTTGGGACCCGTTTGATTGACAGACATAATTAAATTAATTGTCACAGTGAAGGAAGTTGAAATGGGTTGATTAAGTGAAAGATATGAAAAGAAAGAAAAGAAATGAGATACTTAACTCTTAAACAGCATTTTTAAGACAGATTTATAACCTAATTTCATTAACTAAACACCAACCAAACATGCCGTAAGGAGATTACTTTACGCGCCTCATCCTGGCCTCCGCCACCCTTCAAGGCAAAAACCCTACCCTCATAGCTTACAGTGTGCTTTGTGTAGCTGCAACTATGGCGGAGAGATCAACTATAACACTGGGAGGCAAGGGCGCCTCTCTCTCTGCCGCGTCCGTCTACGCAGTAGCCACCGGCATTGCTCAGGTACGAATCGACTCCTCTGCCCTCGATAGGTTGTCCAATCAGAACACTGCATCTATTAAAAAATCCCCTTTTCCAATTCCTAAAACTCTTACCCTAGAGGAAAGTCGGGCTTCCCTCACTGTGCTCCTTAACAAACTCCTCCTCTCGGCTTCCTCCTGCACCGTCCGTAAGGTTCTTCCGGTTCTTATATGGGAAACCCTGAATTCGAACCCTGAAACCATAGATTTCGAACCTCTTGACGTGAATGAAGAAGAAAATGTTTTGTTGGAGAGCTCATGTGCTTCGTTGGGCGGAATTTGCGCCATTTTGGACCACAGTTCCACGGCTTTGTCTGCCATCATGAATGCTGTTGCGGCCCTGTCTTGTGAGGCGTCAAGGGGTGACGTGGCTGCCTTTAGTTCGTTAGATTCGGGCGATGGTTATGGCGACAAGGAGGCAATTGGGGTTGCTAGTGATTTGAAGGTTTTGCTCAATGGGTCTAAGTTGGTGGGTAAGTATGAGAGTGCAGCCATTTCGAAGATTCCAAAAATTAATGGGAAACTGAGGGAAGTAGTGAAACAGGTACATACCTCTACTCGACTTGAACTGAATTCTGGGTTGAAACGGGGTATGGGGAACTGCGGGGCTGGGGAGGCAGTGGGGACAACATTATCCCCTTTGTCTGTGGTACTCCGGAGCTTGGGTGAGAGTTCTTTGTGTCGCGCCAAATTGAATTTGGAATCAGTTGCAAATGATAGTTTGAGAAATTGTTTGACTGGTATGTTTGAGAAGAACTGCCCTGACAGCAATTCTTTGAGTAATGAATTTAAGTTAGCATCTGATGCACTTTTTGAGGAGGATTATAGTAAATTTGCACACAAAGTGAACAACTTGTTGGGGACTGTGTGGAAAATTGTGGCATGGGAGGTGGTGACTGCATTTGTGGCTCTTGAAGGTGCAGAGTTGATGAATGAGAAGAGTGCTCCAGGTGCTGAAGCTAATAGTGGGGATGCAAAAGGAGACAAGAAGGCTGAGAAGAAGAAGAAAAATGAGAAGAAGATGGTTTTGGGGAAAGGGACTAGTGCAGTACTGCAGTTTCTTAAGGATAAGTTGCTGAACAAGGGCGCACATGTAGGTGATGGTTTGGAATTACTGAAGAAATGGGTGGATAATCTTTTATTGTTTTTGGACCCAAAGAATTTTGGGTTTGATGGTTTGTTGGAGAAAGTGAAGGAAATTGTTGAAAGCAATGAAAGTAGAAGACTTCCCAAGCTTCCGAAGGTAAAGAAAAACCCTTAAAATCCATGCTTTGATTATTTTTGATATTCAATTATTTGAGAATTTATAACGATTGATTAGCCGGTTCATGATGGTTCATGATGGATATGCCTATTGTCTTTTTCCCTAAACATTCACAGTTGGCATATTTAATTATATATTTTCAAGTACATTGCTATGTTTGTATGTTCAACTTGGTAATATGATGTCAGTGCTTTCATAATTTAAGTTTGTAAGAATCTGGAATAGATAGATGGACGGTTAAACTTATTGAAGGATGGATAATGCAATCTATTGTTATTTTTACATATTTTTCTTCTAGCTGTTTCTCAATGCAAATATATGAACTCAATTTTTTTTGCATCTAGTTGGTTACTATCATGAAAGAATAATGTTGCATTTGTGCAAACCAGTGAATACATCAATAACTCCCTCGTTTTGTGTGAGAAAATTTAAATTGATGGCTGAGAACATTAGCTTTGGCTTATATTGCATTAACCAGTTTACTATATATTTTTAAAATGTTATTTTATTGTGTGATTGCTATGATTTTCTGTTGAGCTTCTTGTACAACCATTTTAATTTTATCATGGCTGTTTTTTCTCTTGTTTGGGCTTTGGAGCTTGTAGTGTTCTTACTTTTTCTATATTATGGTGCATGTTAGGGTACTCGTGACTTTGCAAAAGAGCAAATGGCAGTAAGAGAAAAAACATTTTCAGTGATAACAGGGGTTTTCAAGAGGCATGGTGCGATGGCCCTTGATACTCCTGTATTTGAATTGAGGGAGACCCTCACAGGAAAGTATGGGGAAGATTCAAAGTTGATATATGATCTTGCTGACCAGGTCAATTCATGATTTCATTTTGTGTTGTTATGTTTGCTCTGCTCGGATTTTGCTGGAGCAATAAGCATTCTAGTGAATATATTATTTCTTATTATATACATGATAACTTATTGCTCATCTCTGTGTACAGGGTGGAGAGCTTTGTTCTTTGCGATATGATCTAACTGTTCCATTTGCTAGGTATGTGGCCATGAATGGTATCACATCTTTTAAAAGATACCAAATAGCTAAAGTGTACAGAAGGGATAACCCATCTAAAGGAAGGTATCGGGAATTTTATCAATGTGATTTTGATATTGCTGGCCAATATGAAAGGATGGGCCCAGACTTTGAGATCGTTAAGATTTTGACAGAGCTGCTTGATGAACTAAGCATTGGGGAGTATGAGGTAATCATTAGTGTGATCTTCTCTTGTTAGCTCAGTAAATTTTCATGGTGATGCAATGTGTTATTCTTTATCTTAAATTTTCTTCTCTTATGTATTTGTTAGAGATTTAAATACTTCGTGTGGGGCACTTGGTGAGATGTAGTTACTGAACTTAATAATTTAATTATATTAACATTAAAAAAAATGAAGAACCAATAGTTTTAGTTAATGTTTCATGGATTTTAGTTTTTTTTTTATATGTAAAATCTCATGGTGAATGTATATGGATTCACCCTTGTCTTGTTATATGCTTCCTATGCTTTGCTTTTAGTTCTCTCCAAAGTGGTTAGTTGGCCTCTGTATATTTTTAACAGGTAAAATTGAATCACCGAAAGTTGCTGGATGGAATGTTAGAGATATGTGGAGTACCACCTGAAAAATTCAGAGCTATTTGTTCAAGTGTTGACAAGCTAGACAAGCAATCCTTCGAGCAGATCAAAAAGGAAATGGTAAGAACACCTTTGTCTTCACTTCCGGTCTTCGTGTTAGCAGTTTTCTCTTATGGGCCAGTCTACCTCTGCTACCCAATGATTTAATCTTGATTTCTATTAACAATGTCAAAGTGGCCGGGTTGTCTGATTCTTGTGCAAAATAAAGATTTGATTGGAGCTCTATGCTGATCTATGATGAGTATCCCAGAAATGAAGTTTTCATTGACACCAATTGTGCACTATTCTTGTCATGGTGTTCTGGATGTTGTATTTTTTGATTTGTCTATCAGAGAAGACTGGAAAATTGATTTCATATATGAGGAACTTCTTTAAAGTAAAACGTCCAAATTAGAATGTAACCAATCCAACTTTTAAGATTTTGGGATATGCTTATATTGATACTTATTTCATAGGATGCTTCTTGGGTGATCGATCAAAATGCATTCCTTGTGTGAGAGTTAACAATCTTTTGAATCCTAAGGGATGACGTAAAGAAAAGATGTAGAGGATTACTCCATAATCCAATTGATCATGACAACAAAAAGTTGAATTTGAGGATGAGTTTCTCTCAACTCTGGAGAATTGATGCAAGAGCAAACTAATGGATTTCCTTCAAGTTATTTGATTCACTTAGTTTAATGTTTTCTTATAGGAACGGGGATTTTATTGGAACTTCTCTAATTACTGTTATGCAAAGTTTTTCTTTGTAGGTTAGTTTTTATGTGGTGAAGTTCACTAACAGATTAGAACAATTTTAGCTAGGAACTTCTGCTATGCCCTTTTGGATTGCCCTCAGAGATATGGGCTCAACAAGTGAAGAAATGAGATTTTGATGTCTTTTTCGGGAGAAAGAAATTCACTATGTAATTTGGCTGCATATCCAAGGGACAGCTTTAGGCTGTGTTTCTTATCAATCTGATAAACTCCCAGTCTGATTCACTTACATGGGACCCAAAAAAATTTAAAAAAAAAAAAGAAAGGAAGATTGTGGAATGTGATAAACCCGCAATTTCTTGATATAAGTGACAGAGGGTTGGGTTGAAAGAAAGAAAGGAAGATTGTGGAATGTGCTGAGTGTAGGAGTGCACTGGGTCTCTTGAATACCCAGTTTTCCCTTCTCATCTCTCTGTTCTGTTTCTCCCTTGAAATTAGGGGAACTGGCTATAATTTTTCTCTCTGGAAAACGATTTGAATGCTGTAGCGATAGATAAATACTGGTTGAGTTGATTGAATCTTATACTGAATTTGTAGCTCTTAACGCATCCTATTCTTTTTTTTTTTTTTTGGTTTGCGCTGGATAGAACATCGTTCCAGCAGGATCTTCTGTCAGTTAGCAGGATTCTAACTCTCTTCCTTTCTTTCTTAATTCATTAATGCTCTTCAACAAAACTTTCTAGCTTTAGGTCTTTATCATGCATGTTTTGGGTTGAATAATGTGCCTAGCAAATTAGTCCATGTTGCTGATTTAACATTGCCATTTCTGTACCAAGTTTGGGGTTACTACATCTGTTTGGATCCTGTTTGTTGAACCATCAATTATTTGATTCCATTACGTTTTTCTTCTCCCTTCTTCTTCCATTCTAATTCTGATTTTCACATCCCTTGTTTTTCTTTAGCTCCAAATCTTTACTTAATAATGTGATTGCTCAGAGACCATTCCACTGCCTCTCTCTTCTATTATGCCAACTACAGATTTATTTGTTGTCATAAATGTTATGCTTCAATTTTATTGTTTTTTTTCCCTGTTTTTTGCTGGGGACTGAAGCCACACCTCTGCAGTTAAGGCTGATCACTTCTCGTGATTTTATGTCCCCAAAAATTTGTGCAGTTTGTCATTTGTAGGGCTCTTTTTGTTTTTAGATTTTCCCGCCTCATTGTGCTTTTCTTAGACATTAATGTGGTGATTTTGTTGTGGTTGGCATTTCCAAACATATGATAGGTGGAGGAGAAGGGTTTATCTGTTGAGACAGCGGATAGAATTGGCACTTTTGTGAAGGAAAGGGGAGCTCCTTTAGAATTATTGTCGAAGCTTAGACAGGAAGGGAGCAAGTTTTTGGGAAACAATGCAGCCATTGAAGCACTAGATGACTTAAATATTTTATTTGAAGCTCTGGAAAGGTCAAAGTGCATCGACAAAGTGGTTTTTGATTTGAGTCTTGCTAGAGGTCTCGATTATTATACTGGAGTTATATTTGAAGCCGTTTTCAAAGGGGGAATGCAGGTAAACATATTTGTTTATGCCTAATGATTATTTATATATGTTTTCATCAATTTCTAATACCATTAAGATCTTGAAATATTGGCATTTTGGTCACGGTTATGAGAAAGATTAAGAGTTAAGAGCAATATATGATGTATTTGCATCCCAACAAAATACATTATGGAGCTTTCTGAACAAGAGACTTGATAAGATCATGTAGGTGGTAGGGCAAGGTTGGTTATCTAGATTGCTTTGACTTAGGTTTTTTGATTGATGATCTTGTCCTCAGGTTGGTTCAATTGGTGCTGGTGGGCGATATGACAACCTTATCGGAATGTTTGGCACAAGGCAGGTTCCAGCTGTTGGTGTGAGTCTTGGAATTGAGCGAGTATTTAACATAATGGAAGATCTGCAGAAGCAGCAGAACCAGGTGAATATACGGTTGAGTCAGAAGCCCAAGGGCCTAACTTTCAAAAATTTAATAATCTTTAATGCTTGTAATTTTCAGCTTATAACTAGGCCTTTTCTTACCATTGACTTAGTTCGGATTACTATTTTGCATTCTTGCTATTATAGGTTTTCATTCGGCATGGCTGCATTTATAAATTCTTTTCTTGGTTCATCTCTGATAAGTGTCATCTTAACATTTTGAAGAATGAATGCCTTTTTGTTTATCCCTTTTAACATGTATTTCCCTTTATTTACTTGAATGTCTTGTCTATCATCACAGGTTTATTTAAACATGTTTTATGGCCTTTGATAACCGATTCTATAGCCACCAGATAGTACTTTAAACAATTTTTCCTAGTTAGCTAGTATAGCATGATTTCACAATGGTGAGGTCTCATCTATTTGTTGCAGTCTACTTTGTCTAATTTGTTCCAGTCAGCTTTCTCTAATCATATAGATAACAATTTTCTCGATCTGTTGTTTATAATGATTTGTAACCTCCATTGCTAAAACTGATTACTTTTAGGAACTTCTCAACATAGAGATTGTCGCTATGCCTTCATTTCTATGCTAACTGATAGCTTGCAGCAAGTGAGGTGCTGAGGTGCTCAATATTTTCTTTTATTTGTTGTTGACAGACAATCCGTGCCACTGAAACCCAAGTCTTAGTTAGCATTATGATGGAAAATAAACTATCTGAAGCTGCAGAGTTGGTTAGTCAACTGTGGAATGCTAAGGTGAAAGCTGAATACCTTGTAAGTAAAAGGAGGACAAAACACTTTGATCGTGCTAAAGAGTCAAGAATCCCTTGGATGGTGATTGTGGGTGAACGGGAGCTGAGTGAAGGAGTTGTGACATTGAAAGACATGGAGACAGCTCATGAAGAGGAGGTTACTCGAAGTGGTTTTGTTGAAGAACTATTGAAAAGATTCAACTCATGAAAGAAGTTTTGGATGCACTTCTCCAGGCTATATGTCCATTCTTAACAAGGGACAACTTGTTCTGTTCTAAGTAGCAAATACTGAAAAGGGACCTTTCATTCACAACTGTTGCAATTTGGACAAAAATATTTAAGGAATATAGATTTTTGCCACTTACACACCAAGTGCTATATGACCTGGCAACTTAGCTGGGGAAGTCCAAGATTTTTGTTATTTATCTTGTTGGTCTGCTTCCTCCACTAATCTCTCATGTAAACTTATTGGAGTGCTTTTTCTTGTAGTTATAAACATCTTTATAATTGCTTTGAGTTACTGTTGACAGTCATATGTTGAAATATTTAAATATAAACGGTGGGTTACTCTCAAGTTTGTCACAATTTGTTGTTCTCCTCTGATCTTGTGCTTTTCCTATGTTTTTGATACATTCCATGCTCAGAAATCATTGGGGCCCCTGTGTTAGACTTCTCATTTGCTCTTAATTTTTTTATATTTTGGCATATAAGGCAGCAAATCAAATAGGGAAAGAAGGGTTTAAGAATAGAAAATAATGGATTCAAATGATGCCGGACAGAAGGGCAGGTGTAAGTCAACCATATCATAGCCAGAATTGTATTGATACGAGAATGTGGAGATGGACAAACGCAGCTAAATTCTTTAGCTAGTGAAATGTCCATTCTCAATGCGTTGATTTTTAAAAGAAGGGTTATTCTGACATGAAAGAAAAATAATTTCAACTTAAGAAGATTATCTAACAAGATACGATGTAATTACGCCAAACCACCAAAGTTTGTTGTACTATTTGGTATGGCAAGAGAGGATAATGCAAAGATTTAAGTTCGTAAATTGGTAACTGCCTCCAAAAGTTTTTGTTATATAATATTTGTATGTTTTATATTTTTTTAATTTTTTAATTTTTTTAAAATATTATTGATGTAATTTTTCAATTACATGTGTGTTAAATTATATAATTTAATTTTAAAAAATATTTTTATTTAAATATCATAGCATGTACTTTTCATGCATAATTTTTTTTTTACAAGCAATTTCAAGTATTGATTTGTTATATCTATAATTCTCAATTAATGTATTTATACTAAAAAAATACGTTAATTTTTTTTTTGAAAAAAATTGACCTTTAGTAAAAGTGTGAACGGAAGACACTAATTCAATGATAGAAGTCAAAGCAATATGTATATTTTAGCGCTAAACACATTATACTTTTTTAGAATATCATTATTTGTATTATTAGATGTTTCAAGGCATGTAGGTGGGGTATAAGATGAAACAAAAAGTAAGGTAAAAGGCAAATCATCAATAAATTCTTTGTTATCGTAGTTTGCTTTCGAAATAGGTCCATAATGCTCTTTATCAGTAGGTTGAGTATCTAGGGTCATGTATTCACAGATCATAGTCCATTGACTCATGCACGTTGAAACCATTACTATGTTCAATATCAAGTGGAGTCTCATTATGTAAGAATAATTTCGTACCCAAATTTTCATCTTGAATAGAGGACTAGGGCTACGTAACAAGAATTGCATCACTGACTTGATTGCTTCTTATACAAAGTTTAAAAGGATTGACCCATTTTGGGATTCCAGCATCATAAACACTATATGTGCTCTTAACAACATTTCGCTTTACTAAATCCATAATTACACGCTAAACTTTGTTGTTGTCATACAATAAAAACACAATATCATCGTTATTTACTATCTTTATTTCGACGGTGTTTTGTTCAGAAATAACTGTTGTCTGTAATACAATATCATGCTTAGAGAAAACCTTCATGTAAGATTTAACCAATCTTGATAACTACGAATACGTCAAACCTCTTTGAACAACATAGCTCTTAGTTCTAATAGATCAGCCAGCGTAATCAAAGCTTTCTCTTAATTGAAACCATTCGCCATTCAACGTCAATGGAATCTACATTCTACAATAAAGACATGAAATTTTAAGCATTAATGCACGAAAATGATAAAGATTACATAAATATATCAACCAAAACATAATTTATTGTTTTTTATATGTGAAATTCATGTAACAATTTTAATTACTACTTTCTTACGTTAACACATAATTTCACCAAAACAAGTTACGTTTTTTCTAACATATCACAATTTATCAATGATATCACGATCTCAAAAAAATAGTATGTTTTCAATAGCATATTAGAATCTATGAATCAAGTAATGATTTCATCAAGTTTAATACAATTATGTAATCAATACATATTTCTTTATTACAAGTAACGAAAATACAAACAACTCATGATTTTGGTCATGCAAATGAAATGTTCACAGTTTAAAACTATTATCATTTAGAGACATATTTTTTACCTTCTCAATTCAATCAAATACTTTTTGGATTTGTAGAGCGAAAATTGGCAAAAAATATAAGTATCTTTCTTAATGTCTATGATGTATGTTAGATGTATAAGAAAATCGAACAAAAATAACCATTAATGTTTTTGATAAAACATGATGTTTGGATAGTTTAGTGAGAAATCGAGGATATTAACGTGAAAAAAACAAAAAGAGAAGAGAAACTACAAGAGGGCGAAAGAGAGACAAAAGAGATAGAGAGATCCAAGAGATAAATGAAAGAAATAAAGAAATAGAAAAAAGAGATGGGAGAGATAAAAAAATCAAAAAAAGGGACGAAAAAGATTAAAAGATCAAAGATAAAGAAGGCATTTAGACTAACATCCTCACTTTTCACGTTTATTAAATTTAAAAAATATTTTGATTTATTCAAAAGATATTAATCAACACAAAATGCTAAAAGAACATAACTTAGTAAAAAAGATTATTATTTTTTTTTAAAGTTGATAAGCTATTTTTGACAGGTTGCTCAAATAACATTATGACCACCACCAACCAAAGATGATTACTTAAAATCCTATCTTCTTCTAATTTACTGCACACTTACATTTTCTCAGTTTGCTTATCTTATAGTACGTTTGGTTCGCAAAATGAAATGAAAAGAAATGAGATAGATATTCTTTAAAAACAGAAAAAAATAAAATAAAATAACTATTATCTGTTTGATTCATTAAAGTAAAATAAAACATAAATTAATTTTCATATGTTTGATTCGTCAAAAGATAAGATAGACAATTAAATGAAATAAATTTAAAAGATTAATATACCTTTTAACTAAATTAATAAATATTTTATAATAATAACTTATTATAAAACTAATATTAATTATATAATATTTTAATAATTATTTTTATTCTTAAATATTAATATTATAAAAATAATGTTAATATTAATTAATATTTTAACAATAATATAATATTTTATATATTTTTTAAGATTTATGAAAAATATATTTAAAAAATAAAATTATTATTATATATATATGATAATAATTTAATAATTTTTTCAAAAGCATTGTGAATGAAAAAATTATAAGTAATTCTTATTTTCATAGAATAACTATTTTGAATGTTCAATTCGAAATTGTTATTCTAAATTTCAAGAAATAAAAACTCATCAAAAAATAAACTAAAAAAATTGTATTTCTATAAATCAAACATGTTGATAATTCGTTCCAATTCTAATTTTTGTAACCTTATGGACAACAAACTAAAGGACAACAATACTCCCTCTGCAGTGCACCCTACTCTTTTACTAAATTTACCCTCTTATCTTTTGCCTTCTCTTTTTTGCAAGCAGAGTTCCAATTTTTTCCTCCATTGATCTGAAGTGCTTGGCAACAGCACCCAGCCAACCTATCTCACAAATCATAAACTTCATTTATGAACTTGCAACATGAATGCAACATTGAGAGCCAAAAGATTCCTAAAACATTTAACAAAACCATTAATGAAAATAAGATCAATACACCACCACCTTATGAAACCAAATTATATACTCTAAGCACATCATAGAATACCGTAAATATATCAAAAATGAAAATATCTATACCAACAAATGCATGAGAACGTGGTCCTGATGACCCTATAGGATATCATAAATAAATAGCCACTGGACTTTATTGCTAATGGATAAAACGATCGGCATACTCATTACAACAAATATGAAGACGTTACAATGTTTTGTTTATAGTTCAAAAACCTCAGCTTAGGGGCACAAACATTGGGAGAAGTATCACAAAATAACTTACTTGCCAACATCTGCCTATAGCAAATACCATGTTGACTAGAAGAAGAAGCTCTAGACAGATAACTCTGCTCGAGAAATGAGAATGCCGTCAGTGTCTGCATAAAGCCATTCCCCATCACAGATTCTAGTTCCAGCAATGTTTATGGGAACATGTTTCTCTCCAATACCCTTCTTATTGGCCTTCATTGGATGAGATGCTAGAGCTCTCACCCCAATATCACAGCCATTGATCTCATCAACATCCCTTATACAGCCATTCACTACTATGCCTGCCCATCCATTATTTTGTGCTTGCACAACAGGATTACCCCCCAGTATCGCACATCGCAAACTTCCACCACCATCAACAACAAGAACTCTGCCATTACCTTTCTCCTCAAGAAATTCACGAATTAAAACATTGTCTTCAAACACCTTGAGGGTAACTACTGGTCCAGAAAAGACTTGGCGCCGGCCATATATCTGAAACACTGGCTGAAGTGCCCGGAGCTCACCACTGACAATTAGCTGTGGGTTTGCATCACAAACTTCAGCAGTTGTAACCAAAGCCATTTATCCTGAGCACATCATTCAGGACGTGATGAGAATAGATAAATTTTAGAGAAGAAAAGAATATATTAGGGAACTTCACAGAGTTAGCAGGCAATGGAAGTACATTAGTCTTCTCCATTTCTCTACTGAGAGTTCAACCCAACTCAAAAAGCAGAATACACCAAACAGCACAGGTGTATTTAAGATGCAAAAATACATAGTATTTACTGATAAGATACAGAAATATCAGAAGAAAGATGACAGACATCCTGATGGTACCGAAGAAAAAAAAAAGAGAGAAGTGGCAAGTAATTAAATACCAATTTTGTTGGCTCCTTCACAGACATTAAAAATTGTCATCTTAGTGAATCATTGAAGAGAAGATTGCTGATGACAGAATGCTATATACTGACAGAGCAACTATTGGCATGATGTTATCCACTGTGGAAGTTGGATTTAACTCATGTTATTTACAATAATAATTAATCGAAACAACAGATAAGGTTGTACACCCCTTACAGATGGCGGGTGACATGATTTAAAAATAATTTGTACAACAATGCATTATCATCCTTCAAGATAGGCTAGAGATGAATTTCGCTAGGAATACAATTCAGAAATTTATAAATCTTCAACACATATCTAACTTACTTCTATAAGCCTTTCCTAGATCCTAGGTAACATAATACTGGAATAAGATACACATACCACACAAGAATAGCAATAAATACAAAATTTTTGAGAAAAATCAAAAGCTACAAGAGATATCTGTGATAATAAATAAGCACAAATTTCAATGTGTTTTAAATTTAAATTTTTAAATATTTCATAATTTTGATTTAGATAACTAACTCAAACAAGTACATTGTCAGCCATCAGTACTACTAAAAGAAGACGTGTGAATGTTGGGTGACATGTAGAATACAAGCTGGGTAGTAACCAAGTATCAAACAGACTTACAAAATTGTTAAGATTTTTTTTTTTTTTAAATTTCAGTTAGATTTATGAACTGATATGTGTCAGGAACTACCCAAGTGCCAACATAAAAGTATGTGTTAGACTGCATTAATCAACCAAATGTTTGTCTGAAAGACATCAGAGTCAAATGGCCATGCTTTTTCATGCTTGATAAATCAAACTCACCATTTAAATCAACCAAAAGCTTCCATTTATTCACGTTCTACAATAAGCTACATTTGTTGCCCAAACCAATATGTTTATATATGATAGCAGAGGTACAGAAACTTAATGAAAGACTTTAAATAAAAATGTCATTTCGTAGGTAGGGAAAGACAAGAAATGTGCAAGGATTTATAGGGAGCCAGAGATTTCGTTATGAGTGATTGACCATTGAAAAGATCCAAAAAACGATCACATATGAGTGAAGACTGATTATATTCCAGAACTTAATAGAACTAAGGAAGACAGCTGAAAAGGAAATCAAATTTGCTACATTAAGATGCCAAGAAAGTACCCAAGCATAATCCAATCCCAGAGTCTCAAGTCAGACATGCAAATATTGCTCTGTTATTTCTCCTGCTATTACAATGAAAGTCATGCTAAATTGACAGCCTACACATCCCCTGTCAACAAATCTTTTTGGTTATCATTCTTAAATATCAACTTGAAAAATAACTTTTTATAAGTACAGTCATTGGTAGTGATTCATTACAACAAGCGAAGAAAGACATTTAGAATTAAACGTAAGCCTCATGTCTTAGTGAATGGATTCTAAAGAGAGAAATAGCTGTACATATGACTTTTTAGATATAGAATAAGGAATAAGGTTTTAGGAAGACCCAGTGAATGTCAGAATTGAAGAACTTCACAGTCCAGAGATGAAAAAGAGGGATGATAAATACCATTTGGGTAAACTACAGGTATGCCTTAATAATACTGAAAGCAACAGAACATTAGATGTCTGAGGAACATACGTGCAATTATTATTTAAAATCACATGACTAATTAAGAAAGGTTAAGGGCTAGAATTGGAAGCAATAGTTAGTAAGTCAGGTCAGAAACAATATCTTTTTTTCCGACTCCATGTGATGTAAGAGCTTAATACAGTTCATTTCTAGCCAACAAAAAAATCAATGACAAATTCTCATCAAGAAGCAGTATCATAAAAGTTGAACTAAGCAGACATAATTCTGTAAGAAGTGGGTTTCTGTGGGGAAACAACACTTATTGATCTGAGCAGAACAGAGCAACTACAGCATCAAACAACAAAGAAGATCAAGAACTTGCTTTATGTACCTCCTAATTAAACAAGACCGACATAATCAGATCTTAATGTTACGACTGACAAGTAAAATCCTCAAACCTTTTTATCTTTCAAGCCAATGAAGGACTAGATAGAAAACAATATGTAACTTTCTAAAAGCTTACATATCTAGCCTAATACTCAAGGATGGCAAAATCATTTCTCATTCACACTGCCATTCAGCATGAAAAGAGCACTGCCTTGAATCCAGTCCTGAAACACACATTCAATAACTTTTACTGCAGCAGAAACAAAAGAAGGGTTCAAGATGACAATTTGTTTTTTCAGTTTCAAGAGCAACAAGGCCCCTGCTCCAGATATATACTGCAGAACTTTTCATAGCTGCTAGGTCGATTTTAAGCGATGATCTTATTAAAGCCCCAGCTGAATTATTGAGAAAGGAAAGCTCTTAAAGCAGGTCAATGCTACAGACATAATGTTAGTCCCTAAGATCCAAACCTTTCATATTGGGTGACTTCAGGCAAATTTTTTGATGGCACAATTTACAGAAGTTTCTAATGTTACAAGCTGATGCAAGGATTAGGATTTTATCTTAAAAAAAGGGGTTAGGATTTTAGGCATCAACTGGTACAGAAACAAAATAAGACTTATTTGCGGATAGGGATCTTAGTCTTTAAGCTGTTTTTAGATGTTCATTTGTTCTTTATTGGCAACCTGATGGCAGGAGAGGTGCTTTGTGTTTCTGTTGTTTTGAGTAGATAAACTTCTCCACTTTTATCCAATAAGAAGAATGCCTAATATGCTTCTTGCTTCTGCCAACATAAATACTAGACTAATCTTATACTACTGGATCCATGCGTCAAATCGAAGCTGAACATTTGACTTTCAATCAACTCAAAACATTTGACAGTGAATCACAAACAACTGCCATCGAATCCTTTGATCCTCAAACAATCAGCAAGAACACAGACAACGAAATTGAGGGATTGTCTATTTTGATAAAATTCTCAGGAACCAACGGGATATGAATTTTGACAAGAAAATGAAATTTAGATCAACCGTTAGCAGAAAAGAACATATGTGTAAATTGCTTGCTCGGAAAGAGGAGATAGAAATCAGACCACATGATGTAATAGCTTGGATTTACCTTCAATGGAACTTCAGAATGCAGGAGGCCACGATTTCCTCCGATTCAATACCATACAGCAAAAACAGGAAGACTAATATAGTAAACGTGCAGCTAAGAAGCAATTACAAGAGATAGAGAATAGGAATCTGGGTTAGCTGTAAAGCGCGTGGGCTCTGTTAAGTTTATCATTATAATTATTTTTTAAATTGTGTACTTCACCTTGTTTTCATATTTCTTTTTTAAGTAAATATTAAGAAAAACTATAAAATAAAGTTGTTTTTTAATTTAAATTTTATACATCATATTGATTAATTATCTATCTAATTTTTATTAATTTAAATTAAATATAAAGTAAATTATTATAAAAAATTATAGATATTTTATTATTAAAATATTTTAAAAATAAATCAAATCAATTCTATATATTATTTCAAATCCATCTGTTAAAATTGGAAAATTTTGTATTAATAAATTATAAATTTTTCTAATTAAATTTTCTTATAATATTTTTAATACTAAAAAATATTTAAAATGTTTTATTTTAATATTTTTATTAAATTAAAATTAAATTAAATTACATTATTAAAGATATAATTAATCTAATTGATGTTTTGAGACATAATATAAAAAAAAGGATAATTTAATTTTTTTATATATACCTTTTTTTTTTTGTCTAATATATCTTTTGAGCTACAATCATTACATAACATGATTGAAATAAGCTAATATGATATTGCAAAATTGGTTGTGCCATTTATGGGCTGCCCTAGTGAAATATTCAGACACTATGTCTTGAAAGTTGAATTATTTTGTTTCTCTTTTATATTCTCATATCTCACTATCAAAGTATTTAATAAATTTATAAGATTTAAGAAAAGATAAAAGAATGACGGTAGTTTTGGAATAAAATCAATATTCAATCTTGTTTAAATACAATCCCTTGCTTGATAAAAGAAAGTAGAACTGAAAATGATGCATGGTTTTATGGATTGGATTCAAATTTAATCTGTTTTTTAGTTAATCATACTATCTTTGATTAACAAATATAAATTGGATTAGTTGACAGGTTAATTTTAAATATTTTAAATTATATAAATTAAATTAATATAATTTTTTAAAAATAAAAATAATGTTATTATAATATATAATGAGACTAAAAATATGTGGGTCACATAAGAATTTGGGGTTGAAAAATGAGAGTGCCAATCTCAAACTCCTAATGAAATTGACATTTTTATTCTTTAAATTCATAGTAAATTATTATTTAAATAAACATCATTTAAAACTTTGAGTTTCACTTTTTCTTTCCAATCAAACACTAACTTTTAAAAAGTACATAAACAGATTCTGATTTATTGATTTTGTCCAAATTAAACCTTAACTCAAAATGATTATAAAAAATTAATAATTTTTAGTAGTATATTTTTTTAAAAAAATATTTTCATTACTTAAAAAATTTTAAAATTTTTCATAATGATAGCTTAAATATTTTATTACATTCATAAAAAGTTATAAGTCAAAATTCATTGTAAAATACCTCTAATTTGAATATTTTTAATATTTAAATTTTTCGATGAGATTTAATTTTGATAAAATTAAAATACTAAAGTTTGTTTGAATACTTTTTAAAATTAAAGGTTTGATTGAAGAGAGAGGATAAAATTTAAGGTTTTAAATGATATTTATCTTTATTATTTTATCTTTTATTTTAAAATAATAAAATTAAATATATTTTTTATTAATATATTAAGGGATGATATAAATTCATTATTTGTTATTAATAAAATTACTGTTTAGTTTTTTTTTATTTTTAATATATTTTTAGAAATATAAAATATAAAATAATATTTATTTATATTTTTTAATATTATAATAATTACTAAAATAGATAATATTATTTTTTAATTAAAGATACACCAATTTACTTAAAAAATATACAAGTAAATTTATTATATTTGATTTTGATTTTGAATCCAATTAAACATACAAATAAAATTTTGATTTCGGTTCTTAAAATCAAATAAACAACTCATTTTGATTTTTTGAATTCGATCCATTCTGATTAAAACTAATAAGTAAACATACTATTAATAAAATCACTTTATATGGTCCATAAATTTTCTCCTAAAATAAGTTACACATAGTGAATATAATTACAGAGTGCATTAATATGTTCTAGTCAAAGATATGGATACTCCCAATAATTTTTTTTTTTTTTTGGTTTTCTATTTAGCTTAAATGAATTTTGCTCCAAAAGGAAAATTAAAAGTTTCATTAACCAAACTCTACTTCCAGCTTAAGAGTGTTTTTGAACTTCTTAACTAGCAAATCATTTAATTTCAGTATTTTCTATGATGACAATAAAATAGTTTATGCAGGACAAGTACACTTTCTCTTATATACCTTCTTTAAAAGGAAACATTTTTTTTTTTCTAAACGACAATACTTCACATGCATCTTCCCTCTCCGTTGTTACTTTTAAAAAATAAAAATAAAAATCATTAATTTAAATTATCTTAAATGTTTTGATAAAAAACTGATTTTAATTTTAAAAAAATAGATAAAATCTTTCAATTATTTACTTCTGTAAATAATTTTTTTTAAGCATAATAGAGCCAAATCCGCAATCTGATATTGAAAAGTAAACACCTTTCCATATGCTCCCAAAGTAAATTTTAAGTGATGCTTCACATCCATCTAACCTAGAGCAATTCCAAAAGGATGAAAAGAAACAGGAAACAATATGAGCAAGAAGGAAATGTGTTTTATTGGGTTTGAAGAACCCTTGATATCGCAAAAGCCACTGCAAAGTTTATGACATACCAAAACCCTAACACAGTCACAGAGATACAGCCACAACTTGAGTTGGCAAACAAACAGCAAAACATGAACTTGTTCCAATCTTCATATTGTCCGGGGAATCTCATCCAGACTTATTAGGACACCGACACTAAATTTCTTTAACTCAACTTGTGAATTGTTTCCATGTCAGCAGCCTCCTTGAGGGTTCCTCCCTCCACATGCTCCCACCACTTCAGCAAGAAATTGTCCACAACCAATCTGAACCAAGGTGAGAGCTCCAGACCTTCCTCACCAGCATCTGCTTTCCTCAAGAGCTCCTTCAACTGCTCCCGGTTCACATACTTAATGTCAGCCACTTCATCAGGATTTGGATGAACATTCACATCCCGAACAATGAACAGCAAGTAGTCCACTGCAAATTCAGCAAAAACCAGTCAGCCCTCACATCAAGCAGCACCTCCGTCTTTTGTACCCATAAGACTACCATCTAAGTCTTATAAATTGTGGGTAAGCCAATTCAAATTGCACAACAGAAGAGTAAAAAAGAAAAAGAAGGGTCGGAATTCTTACTTTCATGCTCCCCCCATTTGCCATCAGAAGGTGCCTTGTAAAGCATGCGGCCCAAGGGGACAAACTGATCAACTGGGACATCTTCAGCAGGAATACCCAGCTCATCCAGGAGCTTCCTTTGGGCAGCATTCCTCACCCCTGGTATGCAAATGATCATAGAGTTAAAACAATCAAATTAACTCCTGTCACATCAGGCAAGATAGAATCAAACTGGTACTATGGAAGAAAACAAATATGGATACCAAGGGCATTCTCCTCAATAAGCTCAGATTCACGGTACAGAGGATGGCTGCAGCAGGTGTTTGTCCACACAAGAGGGAAAGTCACCTTTGTAGCAGATCGTTGCTGTCCAGACCAAAAAAAAAAAAATAAGGTTATTACCATAAACATTAAAAACATAATAAGTGTAACGTGATATCACTGATCCACAACAATAAACAGTTACAGCCAGAAGAGGGTAATTCATACCTGAAGGAGTAACTCATATTTTGAGTTAAACAAAAACACACTGAAAGCCCTATGCAGCGAATTCCCAGATTCAATCTTCTCCAACAAGTGACCTGCAATTCTCAAAGCATCAAAATCAAGAGCAGGCTAATTTTCCAAAGACCACGGGAACATCAATTTCATCTCATGCACACTAATAGTAATTAAAAGGAGAAGAATGCATTAGTGAGAATCTAGTCCGCGCAAAGAAGTTCAGAGCTAACAATCCATTGATTTGCAAAATACAAAGGGGGTAAAATACATCTATCTCATACTATAAGCTGTGAAGACAAGCA
The DNA here is from genome assembly GCA_021397835.1 of Moringa oleifera. Taxonomy (NCBI): domain Eukaryota; kingdom Viridiplantae; phylum Streptophyta; class Magnoliopsida; order Brassicales; family Moringaceae; genus Moringa; species Moringa oleifera. Next base: position 1,671,288 of record JAJFZO010000094.1, read on the forward strand.
GATGTTACCAGCAATTTCTTTTTCCCTTCACTTTCAAAAGTTAAATGAAGCAAGGGAAGACACCTAGATGTGATCAGAGAAGATAGTGTACTGTTTGTTTCTTCACAAGAAACTGTGATAAAGTAGTCCGATGCAAGAGAAACAACATAGAAATTTAAAGTAACAAAAACCGCAAAGACTAGAAATCTCCAATCTAAACTGAAGTCCCAATATGCCAACAACCATAAATCATTAATATGTTATCTAACATAAGGGGATGCTCAATTATTTACAGAAATAAAATCCTAAATTTATAAGAAAACAAATAACCCTAACCAATCACTAACAGAATAGAAAGTAGTCCACAATAATGTCCTAATTATGAAAACTACACCAGGAATAAGGTTGTCTAAAGTCCTTGAGCAACTTCATCATAGTGTGCCATTGATATCCCTTAGATCTCATTCTCATTTGATAGCATAACAAATTTGGCTCCAGAAAGTAAGAGCTTAAACATCTGAAGAGTATGTCGAGAACAATGTAGATCATCTCATGGAAATTGATGGATTCATAAAAAAACTATATATGTGAGCTAAATCAATCATCTTAACAACTGAAAAAACTAGTGGCTTAAGTACTCACTAGAAAATCCCCCATGCAGAGTTGGCAGTACAAGGAGGAAGACCTAGGTTCAACCTAGGTTATGGGTTGTGAGGGGCATGCTCTAAGCACTAAAAGGAGAAAATGCCCAGAAAAAGGAAAAAAGAAAAAAAAAAAAAAACTTAAGTTGTAAGACCATTTTCACGACCAACTGAATAAGACTTCAAAAATCAATTGCAACTAAACAGCTAGAACTAGCAGCCTCTTCAATTCACGTCATACCATTCAGAGGTACATTTCTTACTAAGATTCCAAAGATATCGTTAAGAAAGAGAGATACATGAAAAATATTAACAGAAGTGATGTCCCATTATATCCCATCTGTATAACTGAGTAATATGCAGTTATTAATACTGCATGTCATAAAAGCTTAACGCAGCCAACAAATAGTTATGCTTTAGATAAGAAAGGAAAGGCTTAAACGATATCTACAATGTCGTGCAGTCCTTCAAAGACTCAATAAGAAATAAAATATTTACTTACAGTTGTATTTGGTATCATGACCAACAACACGATCATTTTCATCCACTAGAATGCATCTGCAAGAAGTTTGAAATTGACAAAGGTCAGAAAATGTGAGTACGCTTTAATAAAATGCTACAATGCAATTTCAAAAGGAAAAATGAAGATGTTCCCATGGAAGAGAAAAGCTTCAGCTTTTAGTATCAAAGAACTCTTAAGATAATAGCTAACCTAAAGAGTACAGCTCAAATCCAAAAACAAATGCTTATGCTGCTTTCAGCTCAACATTTCCAAGAAAGGATCAATCAATTACAGTAACAAAACAAATTACGGCAGCAATTTGACGTATCAAGAGCAGATACCAAATTTAGGATAATCAATAATTTATTATGTTCAAGTATGAGTTAAAAAACTATAACAAATCAGTAGGAGCCAAAAAACTTCAGCGTTCATTTATTTCAACTATAACCTTCTCCATTTGAAAGATCGTACTTCATTGAAATAAGAAAATAATACAGGAAACCAGGTGTTTCTCATGTTTCACAACCCTAGAACAATGAGGGAGAAAGATGCATTTATTTAAAGAACATGCCTTCCATAATAACACAGATAATGGTACATTTGATATCTGAAAAAATACAGCAAAGAAATATTTTACAAACTCCAGAGCACAGTATGAAATAGAGAAAGCAAAGAAAATATCAAGCTATCACTCATCAACCATGAGAGCACAGGGAAACAAAACGTCTTTCAAACACAAGAAAATATTTGTCAGTTAACAGGCCAGCCTAAATTTTTTACGCAACTAGTTGAAATAAAGTTTGATGGAAACAACACATAGAGCAATTAAAGAAAAAAAAGATTCTAAAAGAACAAAATAAAGAAGTTAGCACTGAAAACAAGCTACCACTCATCAAACACGACAGCACAGGGAAAAAAAAACATCTGTCTCACACAAGAAAATATTTAACTGGCCAACCTAAATTTTCTATGAAACTAGCTGAACTAAAATTTGGTGAAAACAACATATAAAGTAATCGATGACAAAAAGATTTTAGAAGAAAATAAAATAAAGAAGGTAGCAGTTAGAACACAAAAATTCAATTGCAACGATGCATTTCCAATAAACAAATTGCATTAACAGTGTTTCATATCAACCTGAAACACCAAAACACATGCAAATTCCCAAAGTAAAAATCTCCAGCATCAGTACTTACTTTCTTCAATTTAGTCCATTTTCAGACTCACCAAGAAAACAAAGTTACATAAAGGAAACACAGAAAACATAAATCATGGTTTATTTGGCAGCAAAAGCTACAATATTTTTGCTTCTCTGCCAAGCCTTTAGTGAAATAACTGAAAACACTTTCCAAGTAACCACAACAGTAACAGCATGAAATTTTCAATGTTACATCCATGTGAGATATTTGTTTCCACTGAAAAAAGTCCCACCTCGCCATTCAATGAACCATGAAAATTAAAGTTGCAAAAAATTACTCCATCGAACGGCCAACTATACCAAACATAACCATGTGCAAGAGTAAATATACAAATAGAAGATAAATACATATGCATATATGTCTGTGTCATATATATATTTAAAGAGAGGAAATAAGAGAGAAGAGACAAAGGTTTTGTTCGAAATAGTCAAATACTCCCAAAGAAGCTATTAAGTGGAACCACAAATTCAAATGACGCAAACAAAGGTCTTTGACTCATTGATTGAACTGGCAAAAAAAAAAACCCAAGATCTCATTTTCTCTTCTTTTCCTCAATTTTCTCAGAAAAAGAATAGAGCAAAATGAAATCAGAAGAGTAACAAGATAAACAATCAATATTGTAATGCAAAGGCCAAAGAAATACTTAAGAATGACCAAAAGAAAAATAAAAAGAGGCGACAGGAATAAAATAAGAGAAAAAGAGAAGAGAAAAACTGATAACAGACTCATCCTCAAACATAAGACGCCTCTGGACAGCGTCCATGCCAGCATCTTGAGCGTCTCCCATGGCAGTGGTGGAGAGAAGGAGCAGATCCTAGGGGGAGAGCAAAGGGCACTGAACAAATAGGCAAAAGGAAGAGATTTGGGAGAACAGGAAGCAGAAGATGCCAGTGAGAGGGAGAGGAGCCCCAAAGTTGTGCTATTTAAAAGAAGAGACACTGGGCTCTATATGGAAAAGCTGAATGCGAATGGCAGTATCTGTCAACAAGCTGATTCTGGACAATATATTAATCTTAGGTGATATTATCTATATAGTAATTTACTGTTTCCTTAAGTGGATACTTTGTCTTTATCTGGTCAATTGGCTTCTTATGTGGAATTCTTATTCTTAAGTTGATACGTTGTCTTTCGCTGCAGGTATGACCTTAATAATACTCAAAGCAACAAAACATTAGGTGTTAAAGGAACATACATGAAATTGTTATTGAAAATCTCATGACCCATTAAGAAACGTCAAGGGTTAGAATTAGAAGCAATAGTTCGTAAGTCAGGTCAGAAACAAGCTTATTACAACTTAATTCACTAATCCTGAATCATAGCTCGTTCGATTTTGTACATATCTATATATATATTCTACTACATGTGATGTAAGACCTTAATACAGTTCATTTCTAGCCAACAAAAAGATCAATGACTATTTTTTATGAAGAAGCAGTATGATACAAGTTGAACAAAGCAACTATAATTCTGTGAGAAGTGGGTTTCTATGGGGAAACAACACTTACTGATCCAAGCAGAAGAGAGCAACTACGGCATTGAAAAAGAAAAATGATCCAGAACTTGCTTTTTATGCCTCCTAATTAAATAAGACCAACATAACCATATTTTAATGTTGCATCTGAGAAATAAATTCCTCGAACCTTGTTTATCTTCTAAGCTAAACAAGGACTACATAGAAAATGATACATAACTTTCTAGAAGATTACATATCTAGCCTAATAATCAAGGATGGCAAAATCATTCTCATTCACGCTGCCATTCTGCATGAGAAGAGCACTGCCTTGAATCCAATCCTCAAACACACATTCAAAACACTTTTGCTGCAGCAGCGACTAAAGAAGGGATCAAGATGACTATTTGTGTTCAGCTTCAAGAGCAACAAAGCCCCTTCTCCAGATATATACTGCTGACCTTTTCATAGCTGCTTGGTCTATTTTAGTAGATAATCTTATCAAAGCCACAGCTCAATTATTCAGAACGGAAAGCTATTAAAGCAGGTCAATGCCACAATCATAACATTAGTCTCTAAGATCCCAAACCTTTCATACTCGGTGACATCGGGCCCATTTTTTGCTGGTGCAATTTACAAGTGTTTCTGATGTTATAAGCTTGTGTAAGGATTAGGATTTTATTAAAAAATGGGTTAGGATTTTAGGCATCAACAGGCATAGAAATGCAATAGCTAATATCAAGATTTTTACAGATTCGGATCTTACTCTTCAGGGTGTTGTTCAGATGTTCATTTGTTCTTTACTGGCAACCTGATTGCAGGAGAGGTGCTTTGTGTTTATGTTGTTTCAAGTAGAGAAACTTCTTCACTTTTATCCAAACAGAAGAATGCCTAATATGCTTCTTGCTTCTGCCAACATAAATGCTAAACTAATCTTACACTACTGGATCCATGCGTTAAATCAGGGCTGAACATTTGGCTTTCAATCAATTCAAAGAACTATTACAACAATGGTGAATCCCATACAACTGCCACCGAATCCTTTGACCTTCAGAAAAACAATTAGAATACAGACAGCGAAATTGAGGGATCACCTATTTTGAAATTCTGAGGAACACAAGACACTAGGAGAATTCTGACAAGAAAGTGAAATTTTGATCAACGATAGCGGGAAGACAAGAATGTATGTCTAAATTGCTTGTTCGGAAACAGTAGATAGAAATCAGACCACATAATTTAATAGCTTGGATTTACCTTCAATGGAGCTTCAGAACGCAGCAGGCCACAATTTCCTCGGATTGAATAATATACAGAAATACAGAGCGACTAACATAGTGAACGTTTAGCAAAGAAATAATTACAAGAGGTAGAGAATAGTAATCTGGGTTAGCCGTAAAGCGCTTCAACTCTGTTAACTTTCTTATTATTATTATTTTAAAAAAATTACTTTACTATGTTTTCATATTTTTCTTCTTCATGTATTTTTCAAGGTAGAATCATTACATAACTTGATTAAAATGAGCTAATATCAAATTATAAAATTGATTATATTATTTATACGCTGTCTTAAAAGTTCAATTGTTTTGCCGTAATGATTTTATTTTTGATTTATATTATCAAATAAATTTCTATATTTTAAAAATGATAATCTAAACTCTATTATTAGTGAGACTGTGAAAATAAACTCTTTTATTAAGTGATGATGAATGATATTAACAAATAAATATGTGTCAAATTTGATTTTTATAATTTATTTATTAAGTCAAAAGGATACATTGCAAGTGAAGTAAGAAGATTTCAACATAGATTTTCTTTCTTGCATTAATGGTTTATTCTTCTTCATCAAACACCTCAATTTTCTTTTTCTAAGTGCTCTTCTACTTGGTATGAGAATGAGTGGAGTCAATAGATGGTCCATACGGAGCAATGGGAGCATGACCATTCACATGATTGATCCATACTTCTTAGCATAGTCCTTGACATAGTTGGCTATATTATGCATTAGGCTCTTGGGATAGTTAACCCGATTTAAAAGTACCGACACGTCTATGACAGAACCACCACGATGGCAACACCGAGCCCATAAACCAACAAGGACGCAATAATGACGAAGAAGAGTCTGGTGCTAATATGAACCCATATAGGGCTCAAAAGGATGATCAAATTAAGGCATGAAAAAGATCAGACCCAAGACGATTGTAATGATGGTAACACTAGCGAGGAAGAGGAGGATGGCACAAGAAATGAAGAAGGTCAAGAATCCTAGACCTTGAGTAGGGATGAGACGATGACGAAGAAGAGTATGGTGCCAACAAGAACCCCTATAGGGCTCGAAAGGATGATCAAATTAAGGCATGAAGAAGATCAGACCCAAAACAATTGTAATGATGGTAATGCGAGTGAGGAAGAGGAGGAGGCACTAAAAATGAAGAAGGTCAAGAATCCTATGAGTACGTATGAGGTGAGTGCATAGGCTTGAATGTTTCCTAGAAGCGCCGTGGTGGTTGGGGTGGGTCTTAGGGCTCGTTGCTGGCCAAAATTTTGGTCAGCCATTATTAAGAGCTTAGAGTTGGAGAGAAAAAGAACAAGAAAAAAAAAAACAAAAGATGGTTCTAAAGAGGCGAAGTAGAAGGGCAAGGTTCGATGAACTTTAAAGAGTTTTTTTTTTGGGTACATGCAACCAAAACATAAATTGGAGATAAAGATCTAGCAATCCTCCATATCAGTGTTGATATTGACTTTTTCGTCTACCATGAAAAGAACCAAAAAAAAAAAAAAACTTAAAAAGGAAAACAAAGATCTAATAATTATCATATATTGAATTCAAGCTAGTAGATCCCAATACTAATAAGTAAGAAATAAAGAAATAACATAAGGAGAAAGAAGAAGAAAGCCTTGTTAAGATGAACTATATATGGGTGTCAAAATTGTTTTAATCAACAAGAGAAGCTTCAACAATCCTAGAAGGCACAACATCTTCAATCCTTTTGGCTACTTAGGTATTAATGATCTTCAAATCACAATTGTTTTTACCTCTGAATGAAGAAGAAACGCAAAGAAACATGAGGGACTAAAATATGCCAAGTCTATTTTAAAGATGGCATGCAAATCATTTGTGAAGGAATTGTTGCTCCATTAATCACAATTGTTTTTACCTCCTTTTCATTACACAATTTCTAACTCAATAACTTTAATGGCTTTAAACCTCTTCATTAATCATGGTATCTTTTGTGAAGGAATTGTTACCTCTGAAACTTGGATACTTGTTCTTAAATCTCCCGAGCCTTTTCCTTTGGTATGCACTGGTATGATTTTTATCTGCAATTTTGTTTAAATACAATCCATTACTTGATAAAATGATGTGATTTTTTTTTAAAAGTATTTTATAATAAATTAAAGCCAATCTGATTTTATAAAAATCAAAATATTTCATTTTGATTTAATGCAACTGTTACTTTTTTAATTGATTATATTATCTTTAATTAAATAATATAAATTGAATCTTGATGAATTACTTTCAAATATTTTAATTCATATTAGATTGATTAGATGCAACCTTGTTAAAGATTGAGAAATAATAATATGAATGAAATCACCTAATATATTTCATAAATTCTCTTTTAAAATAATTTAGATATTGTGAATATAAGTAATGAGTGAATTGACATGCAACATATTCCAGTTAGCAAGATGAACCCATGATTAGTACTGCCTGCAATTCTTTTTCTTTTGTTTTTTATTTATTTGAAACCAAGTTTGCCACAGAAGAAATTTTGAGGTTCTATCACCTAAAGTCTAATTTGAGCTTAACAGTATTTAACAGCTTCTTTTAATTGGCAAATCATTTAATTTCCATGCATTTTATAAGGAAAATTTTATGGTAAAAAAGCCACACTTTTCTTATTTGCCTTGTTAAAAAAGAAACATTTTCCGGACTTCATGCAAGCACCGTGCATGCGAGCAATTTTTCCTTTCTCGGTTACTTTTGCTAAAAAATCAAAATTTTAAAAAATAAAATTTATTAATCAAAATTATGTTACACTTTTTAATAAAATACTATGTTAATATAAAAAATATTAATAATTTATTTTATCAAATTATTATATCTAAATCACAGTTTAAATCAGTAAATAAATCTTCTATAAAATGCTATGATAATCAAAAGTAAACACCTTCCAATTCACTGCATGAGTAATTTAGAAGCCATACATGAAAGTGCAAATCACAATCGTATCCTTCAACTTCTTAAGCAATTCCAAAAGGATGAAAGGAAATAGGAAACAATATGAGCAAGAAAGAGATGTGTTTTATTGGGTTTGGAGAACCCTTCATAACTCAAAAGTCACAACCAATGCTTATGACATATCAAAACCTTAACACAATCACAGAGATACAGCCACCACTTCTGTTGGCAAACAAACAATAAAACATGAACTTGTTCCAAGCTTCATATTGTCCGGGGAATCTCATCCAGACTTATTAGGACACCGACCCTAAATTTCTTTAACTCAACTTGTGAATTGTTTTCATGTCAGCAGCCTCCTTGAGGGTTCCTCCCTCCACATGCTCCCACCACTTCAACAAGAAATTGTCCACAACCAATCTGAACCAAGGTGAGAGCTTCAGACCTTCCTCACCAGCATCTGCTTTCCTCAGCAGCTCCTTCAACTGCTCCCGGTTCACATACTTAATGTCAGCCACTTCATCAGGATTTGGATGAACATTCACATCCCGAACAATGAACAGCAAGTAGTCCACTGCAAATTCAGCAAAAACCAGTCAGCCCTCACTTCTCAAGCAGCACCCTGTCTTGTGTACCCATAAGACTACCATCTAAGTCTTATAAATTTTGGACAAGCCAATTCAAATTGCACAACAGAAGAACAGAAAAGAAAAAGAAGGGCTGGAATTCTTACGTTCATGCTCCCCCCATTTGCCATCAGAAGGTGCCTTGTAAAGCATGCGGCCCAAGGGGATGAACTGATCAACCGGGACATCTTCAGCAGGAATACCCAGCTCATCCAGGAGCTTCCTTTGGGCGGCATTCCTCACCCCTAGTATGCAAATGATTATAGTTAAAACAATGAAAGTAGCTCCTGTCACATCAGGTAAGATAGAATCACACTGGTACTTTAGATGAAAACAACAAAGGGTACCAAGGGAATTCTCCTCAATAAGCTCAGATTCACGGTACAGAGGATGGCTGCAGCAGGTGTTTGTCCACACAAGAGGGAATGTCACCTTTGTAGCAGATCGTTGCTGTCCAGAGAAAAAAAAAAAAAAAAAAAGGTTATCACCATAAACATTACGAAGATATTAAATGAAAGGCGATATCACTGATCCATAACAATCAACAGTTACAGCCAGAAGAGGGTAACTCATACCTGAAGGAGTAACTCATATTTTGAGTTAAACAAAAACACACTGAAAGCCCTGTGCAGCGAATTCCCAGATTCAATTTTCTCCAACAAGTGACCTGCAAATCTCAAAGCATCAAAAGTGTCAAGAGCAGGCTAATTTTCCAAAGACAATGGGAACATCAATTTCATCTCATGCACACTAATCAGTAATTAAAAGGAGGAGAATGCATTAGTGTGAGTCTAGTCTGCGCAAAGAAGTTCAGAGCTAACAAACCATTTGATTTGGAAAATACAAAGGAGGCAAAACACATCTATCTCATAATATAAACCGTGTAGACAAGTAGATGTAACCAGCAATTTCTTTTTCCCTTCACTTTCAAAAGTTAAATGAAGCAAATCAAGACACCTAGATATGATCATAGACGATAGAGTACTGTTTGTTTCATCACAAGAAACTATGATAAGGTAGCCTGAGGCAAAAGAAACAAAATAGAAATTTCAAGTAACAAAAAACGCAAAGACTAGAAATCTCCGATCTAAACAAAGTCCCAGTATCCCAACAATCATAAATCATTAATATGCTATCTAACACAAGGGGATGCTCAAATATTTACAGAAATCAAATCCTAATCTTATAAGAAAACATATAACCCTAACCAATCACTAATAGAATAGAAAGAAGTCTACAATACTGTCCTAATCATGAAAACTACACCTGGAACAAGGTTGTCTAAAGTCCTCAAGCAACTTCATCATAGTGTGCCATTGATATCCCTTAGATCCCATTCTCATTTGATAGCATAACAAGAAATTGACCTTTTTTGGCTTCAGAAAGTAAAAGTTTAAACACCTGAAGAGTATGTCAAGAACAGTGAGATCATCTCACAGAAATTGATGGATTCATAAAAAAGCTATATATGTGAGCTAAATCAATCATCTTAAAAACTGAAAAAACTAGTGGCGTCAGAACTCACTAGAAAATCCCCCATGCAGAGTTGGCAGTACAAGGAGGAAGACCTAGATTCAACCTAGGTTATTGGTCATGAGGGGCTTGCTCTAAGCTGGTAAAGGAGATAATTCCCAGAAAAAAGGAAAAAAGAAAATAAAAGTTTAAGTCATAGGACCATTTTCACGACGAACTGAACAAAACTTTAAAAATCAATTGCAACTAATTTACACCAAAATTTTACAGCATGAACTGGCAGCCTCTTCAAGTCACATGTCATACCATTCATAGGTGCGTTTCTTAGCAAGATGCCAAAGGTATCGTTAAGAAAGAGAGATACATGAGAAATATTAACAGAAGTGATGTCCCATTATATCCCAACTGTATAACTGAGTAATATGCGGTTATTAATACTGCATGTCATAAAAGCTTAACACAGCCAACAAGTAGTTATGCTTTAGAAAAGAAAGGAAAGGCTTAAACGATATCTACAATGTCATGCTGTCCTTCAAAGACTCAACAAGAAACAAAATATTTACTTACAGTTGTATTTGGTATCATGACCAACAACACAATCATTTTCATCCACTAGAATGCATCTGCAAGAAGTTTGAAATTGATGAATATTAGAAAATGTGAGTACCCTTTAATTAAATGCTACAACACAATTTCCAAAGGAAAAATGAAGATGTTCCGATGGAAGAGAAAAGCTTCAGCTTTTGGTATGAAAGAACTCTTAAGATAATAGCCAACCTAAGGAGTACAGCTCAAATTCAAAAACAAATGCTTATGCTACTTTCAGCTCAACATTTCCAAGAAAGGATCAATCAATTACAGTAACAAAAAAAAAAATTGTGGCAGCAATTTGACTATATCAAGAGTAGATACCAAATTTAGGATAATAATTTATTCTGTTCTAAGTACGAGTCGAAAAACTATAACAAATCCGTAGGAGCCAAAAAACTTCAGAGTTCATTTATGTCAACTATAACCTTCTCTATTTGAAAGATTGTACTTTATTGAAATAAGAAAATAATACAGGAAACCAGGTGTTTCTTATGTTTCTCACCCCTAGAAAGATCAGGGAGAAAGATGAATTTATTTAAAGAGCATGCCTTTCAATAACCCAGATAATGGTACATTTGATTTCTGAGAAAACACAGCAAAGAAATATTTTACAAACCTTAAAGCAGAGTAAGAAATAGAGAAAGCAAAGAAAATATCAAGCTATCACTCATCAACCATGAGAGCACAGGGAAACAAAACATCTTTCAAACACAAGAACATATTTGTCAGTTAACAGGCCAACCTAAATTTTTTATGCAACTAGTTGCAAAAAAGTTTGATGGAAACAGCACATAGAGAAATTGAAGAAAAAAATGATTTTAAAAGAACAAAATAAAGAAGTTAGCATTGAAAACAAGCTATCACTCATCAAACACGGCAGCACAGGGAAAAAAACATCTGTCTCACACAAGAAGATATTTAACTGGCCAACTTAAATTTTCTATGAAACTAGCTGAACTAAAATTTGGTGAAAACAACATATAAAGTAATCGATGAAAAAAATGATTTTAGAAGAAAATAAAATAAAGAAGGTAGCACTGAGAACACAAAATATTCGATTGCAATGATGTTTTTCCAATCAACAAATTGAATTAACAGTATTTCATATCAAAGCAAATACAACCTGAAACACCAAAACACACGCAAACTCCCAAAGTAAAAATCTCCAACATCAATACTTTGTTTCTTCAATTTAGTCCATTTTCAGACTCATCAAGAAAACAAAGTTACATAAAAGAAACACTGAAAACATAAATTATGGTTTATTTGGCAGCAAAAGCTACAATATTTTTGCTTCTCCGCCAAGCCTTTAGGGAAATAACTGAAAACACTTTCCAAGCAACCATAACAGTAACAGCAAGAAATTTTCAATGTTACATCCATGTGAGATATTTATTTCCACTGAAAAAGTCCCACCTCTCTATACAATGAACGATGAAAATTAAAGTCGCAAAAAACTACTCCATTGGATGGCCAACTATACCAAACATGCCCCTGTGCAAGTGTAAATATACAAATAGAAGATAAATACATATGTATACATGTCTGTGTCATATATAAATATATTCAAAAAAAGGCAAAAGAGAGAAGAGACAAAGGTTTTGTTCGAAATAGTCAAATGCTCCCAAAGAAGCTATTAAGTGGAACCACAAATCCAAATGACCCAAACAAAGGTCTTTGACCATTGATTGAACAGGCAAAAACAAACCCAAGATCTCATTTTCTCTTCTTTTCCTCAATTTTCTCAGAAAAGAATAGAGCAAAACGAAATCGGAAGAGTAACAAGATAAACAATCATTATTGTAATGCAAAGGCCAAAGAAATACTTAAGAATGACCAAAAGAAAAAGAAAAAGAGGCGACAGGAATAAAATAAGAGAAAAAGAGAAGAGAAAAACTGATAACAGACTCATCCTCAAACATAAGGCGCCTCTGGACAGTGTCCATGCCAGCATCTTGAACGTCTCCCATGGCAGTGGTGGAGAGAAGGAGCAGATCCTAGGGGGAGAGCAAAGAGCACTGAACAAATAGGCAAAAGGAAGAGATTTGGGAGAACAGGAAGCAGAAGATGCCAGTGAGAGGGAGAGGAGCCCCAAAGTTGTGCTATTTAAAAGGAGAGACACTGGGCTCTATATGGAAAAGCTGAATGCGAATGGCAGTATCTGTCAACAAGCTGATTCTGGACAATATATTAATCTTAGGTGATATTATCTATATAGTAATTTACTGTTTCCTTAAGTGGATACTTTGTCTTTATCTGGTTAATTGGCTTCTTATGTGGAATTCTTATTCTTAGGTAGATACGTTGTCTTTAGCTGCAGGTATCACCTTAACAACACTCAAAGCAACAAAACATTAGGTGCTAAAGGAACAGGTATGAAATTGTTATTGACAATCTTATGACTAATTAAGAAACATCAAGAGTTAGAATTGGAAGCAATAGTTCGTAAGTCAGGTCAGAAACAAGCCCATTACAACTTAATAAACTAATCCTGAATCATAGCTCGTTTGATTTTGTACATATATATATATATATATTCCAGTGATGTAAGACCTTAATACAGTTCATTTCTAGCCAACAAAAAGATCAATGAGTAATCTTTATGAAGAAGCAGTATGATACAAGTTGAACAAAGCAACTATAATTCTGTGACAAGTGGGTTTCTATGGGGAAATAACACTTGTTGATCTAAGCAGAATAGATCAACTATGGCATTGAAAAAGAAAAATGATCCAGAACTTGCTTTTTATGCCTCCTACTTAGATAAGACCAACATAACCATATTTTAATGTTGCATCTGAGAAATAAATTCCTCGAACCTAGTTTACCTTTCAAGCTAAACAAGGACTAGATAGAAAACAATACATAACTTTCTAGAAGCTCACGTATCTAGCCTAATAATCAAGGATGGCAAAATCATTCTCATTCACACTGCCATTCTGCATAAGAAGAGCATTCCCTTGAATCCAATCCTCAAACACACATTCAAAACACTTTTGTTGCAGCAGCAACTAAAGAAGGGATCAAGATGACTATTTGTGCTCAGCTGCAATAGCGACAAAGCCCCTGCTCCAGATATATACTGCTGAGCTTTTCATAGCTGTTTGGTCTATTTTAGGAGATAATCTTATCAAAGCCACAGCTGAATTATTCAGAATGCAAAGCTATTAAAGCAGGTCAATGCTACAATCATAACATTAGTCTCTAAGATCCCAAACCTTTCACACTGGGTGACTTGGGGCCCATTTTTTGCTGGCACAATTTACAAGTGTTTCTGATGTTATAAGTTGGTGTAAGGATTAGGATTTTATTAAAAAATGGGTTAGGATTTTAGGCATCAACTGGCACAGAGATGCAATAGGTAATATTAAGATTTTTACAGATGGGGATCTTACTCTTCAGGGTGTTGTTGAGATGTTCATTTGTTCTTTACTGGCAACCTGATTGCAGGAGAGGTGCTTTATGTTATTGTTGTTTCAAGTAGAGAAACTTCTTCACTTTCATCCAAAAAGAAGAATGCCTAATATGCTTCTTGCTTCTGCCAACATAAATGCTAAACTAACCTTACACTACTGGATCCATGCGTTAAATCAGGGCTGAACATTTGGCTTTCAATCAACTCAAAGAACTATTATAACAATAGTGAATCACATACAACTGCCACCGAATCCTTTGACCTTCAGAAAAACAATAAGAATACAGACAGCGAGATTGAGGGATCGCCTATTTTGAAATTCTGAGGAACACAAGAGACTAGAAGAATTCTGACAAGAAAGTGAAATTTTGATCAACAATAGAGGGAAGATAAGGACGTATATCTAAATTGCTTGTTCGGAAACAGGAGATAGAAATCAGACCATATAATTTAATAGCTTGGATTTACCTTCAACGGAGCTTCAGAACGCAGCAGGACACAATATCCTCGGATTGAATAATATACAGAGATATAGAGCAACCAATACAGTAAACGTTTAGCAAAGAAATAATTACAAGAGGTAGAGAATAGTAATCTCGGTTAGCGGTAAAGCGCGTGAACTCTGTTAACTTCCTTATTATTTTTTTAAAAAAAATTACTTTATTATGTTTTCATATTTTTCTACTTTTTCTTCATCTTCATGTATTTTTCAAGGTAGAATCATTACATAACTTGATTAAAACGAGCTAATATCAAATAAAAAATTGATTATATTATTTATAGGCTGTCTTAAAAGTTTAATTGTTTTGCGGTAATGATTTTATTTTTTATTTATATTATTAAATAAATTTTTATATTTTAAAAATAATAATATAAACTCTAATATTAATGAAATGAGAAAAATAAACTCTTTATTAACAGATTATGAATGATATTAACAGATAAATATGAGTAAAATTTGATTTTCATAATTTATTTATTAAGTTAAAACCACACCTTGCAAGTGAAGTGAAAGGATTCCAACTTAGATTCTCTTTCTTGCATTAATGGTTTCTTCTTGTGGGTGCTTTTCTACTTGGTATGAGAATGAGTGGAGTCAACAAATGGTCCATATCGAGCAATGGGAGCATGCCCATTCACATGATTGATCCATACTTCTTAGTGTAGTCCTTAGCATGGTTGGCTGTATCGTGGATCAGGCTCTTGGGATAGTTAACCCGATGGCAACACCGAGACCAAAAACCAACAAGGATGCAACGATGACGAAGAAGAGTATGGTGCCAATAAGAGCCCATATAGGGCTCAAAAGGATGATTAAATTAAGGCATGAAGAAGATCAAACCCAAGACGATTGTAATGATGGTAACGGCAGTGAAGAAGAGGAGGATGGCACTAGAAATGAAGGTGATCAAGAATCCTATGAGTAGGGATAAGGTGAGTGCATGGGCTTGGATGTTACCTAGAAGTGCCGTGGTGGTTGGGGTGGGTTTAAAGGATCTTTGCTAGCCAAAATTTCGGTCAGCCATTATTGAGAGTTTAGAGTTAGAGAGAGAAATAAAGAGATAGAATAAGAAAAGGAAATAAAAGATGATTCTAAGAGGTAAAGCAGAAAGCTGAGGTTTGATGAAGTTTAAGGAGGGTTTGTTTTTTTGGGTACGCGCAACAAAACATATGGACTGGAGATAAAGCTCTAGCAATCCTCATATGCCATGGAAGGAACCAAGAAAAACTTCAAAAGGACAAAAAAAAAGATCTAATAACTACCATAAAATGAACCCAACCTAGTAGATCCCAATAGTAATAAGTAAGAAATAAAGAAATGACATAAGGAGAAAGAAAAAGAAAGCCCTTTTAAGATGAACTATATATGGGTGTCAACATTGTTCTGATCAGTAAGAGAAGCTTCAACCATCCTTGAAGGCATAACATCTTCAACCTTTCTGGCTACTTAGGTATTGATGATCATTGGCTTGAAATCACAATTGTTTTTACCTCAAGAAACCTGAAGAAACATCAGGGACTAGAGTATCCCAAGTGTATGTTAAAGATGGCATGCAAATCATTTGAAACCATCATCTTGTTGAGCTTATAATTTTAATCTGTTGTCTACCAGATCTTTCTTCCCGAGGCTCTCATATATCTTCTGAACTTTCTCCAACTACTTGAACTGAATCTAAGAACAGCAAAAGTGTTCACAACTTTTTTATCTTTATCGATAGTTTTTGTTTCCTCTTTTTTTTTTTCCTTCTCGTTTTCAATTTTCTTTTGAAAGGCTCTAATATAGCACCATTATTTCAAAGATTGATTTACTTCAGTTTTCACTTCCCAACATGATGATAATGTGTTCTTCAATCAAATTGAATCTCTATTTCTGCGGCATCTTAACTTCTTCAGTTAGAACTTCCTTGAATTGTCTTAACATACCTACCTCCTCTTTAATGGAGGAAGTAATCCCTCTACAGGACAATATATAAAAATTAAATGAAAGAAGATGATGATGCATCATTGACAATCCTATTTTCTATAATATTAAAGAAGTAATTTTAGAAAAGAGTTATTTAATTACCTTTTTCATATCAAAGAGTACAGTAATGTTAGCAAGAGGAGCAACCAACTCTGAGTGTCATAACCCTCCTCTGGTATTCAAGTTTCTTGTTCCTCCTCTTCGTCAACACAACTTCTAACTCAATAACTTTAATGGCTTTAAACCTCTTCATCAATCATAGCATCTTTTTGTGGAGGAATTGTTGTTCTGAAACTTAAATACTTGTTCTTGAATCTCTCGAGCCTTTTCCTTTGGTCTACATTGGCATTATTTTCATCTGCAATCTTGTTTAAATACAATCCATTACTTAATAAAATGATGTGATTTTTTTAAGAAAAAGTATTTTTCTAATAAATAAAGCCAGATTTTATAAAAATTAAAATAATTCATTTTGATTTAATTTAATTGTTACTTTTTTAATTGATTATATTATCTTTAATCAAATAATATAAATTGAATCTTGATGAATTACTTTCAAATATTTTCAATCAGATCAGATTGGTTGGATGCAACCATGTTAAAGATTGAGAAATAATAATATGAATGAAAGTATCTTATATGTTTCATAAATTCTCCTTCAAAATAATTTAGATATTGTGAATATAAGCAAAGAGTGAATTGACATGCAACATTTTCCAGTTAGCAAGATGAATCCATGATTAGTACTACCTGCAATTCTTTTTCTTTTGTTTTTTATTTATCTTAAGCCAAGTTTGCCACAGAAGAAAATTTGAGGTTCTATCACCCAAAGTCTAATTGCAGCTTAACAGTATTTAACAGCTTCTTTTAATTGGTAAACCATTTAATTTCCATGGATCTTATAAGGAAAATTTTATGGTCAAAGTGCCACCTTTTCCTTATTTGCCTCGTTAAAAAAGAAACATTTTCCATACTTCAAGCAAGCATCGTGCATGCCCATAATTTTTCCTTTCCCGATTACTTTTGCTAAAAAATCAAAATTTTTAAAAATAAAAATCATTAATCTAAATTATGTTAAATTTTTTAATAAAATACTATGTTAACATAAAAAATATTAATAATTTATTTTATTAAATTATTATATCTAAATTACAGTTTAAATCAGTAAAAAAAATCTTCTATAAAATGCTATGATATTGAAAAGTAAACAGCTTTCAATTCACTGCATAACTAACTTAGAAGCAATATATAAAAGTGCAAATCAAAATCATAGCCTTCAACTCCTTGGGCAATTCCAAAAGAATGAAACGAAATAGGAAACAATATGAGCAAGAAAGAAATATGTGTTTTATTGGGTTTGGAGAACCCTTCATAACTCAAAAGTCGCAACCCATATTTATGACATATCAAAACCCTAACACAGTCACAGAGATACAGCCACCACTTCTGTTGGCAACAAACAACAAAACATGAACTTGTTCCAAGGTTCATATTGTCCGGGGAATCTCATCCAGACTTATTAGGACAACGACCCTAAATTTCTTTAACTCAACTTGTGAATTGTTTTCATGTCAGCAGCCTCCTTGAGGGTTCCTCCCTCCACATGCTCCCACCACTTCAACAAGAAATTGTCCACAACCAATCTGAACCACGGTGAGAGCTTCAGACCTTCCTCACCAGCATCTGCTTTCCTCAGCAGCTCCTTCAACTGCTCCCGGTTCACATACTTAATGTCAGCCACTTCATCAGGATTTGGATGAACATTCACATCCCGAACAATGAACAGCAAGTAGTCCACTGCAAATTCAGCAAAAACCAGTCAGCCCTCACTTCTCTAGCAGCACCCTGTCTTGTGTACCCATAAGACTACCATCTAAGTCCTATAAATTTTGGGTAAGCCAATTCAAATTGCACAACAGAAGAACAGAAAAGAAAAAGAAGCGCTGGAATTCTTACGTTCATGCTCCCCCCATTTGCCATCAGAAGGTGCCATGTAAAGCATGCGGCCCAAGGGGATGAACTGATCAACTGGGACATCTTCAGCAGGAATACCCAGCTCATCCAGGAGCTTCCTTTGGGCAGCATTCCTCACCCCTAGTATGCAAATGATTATAGGGTTAAAACAATGAAAGTAACTCCTGTCACATCAGGTAAGATAGAATCACACTGGTACTTTGGATGAAAACAACAAAGGGTACCAAGGGAATTCTCCTCAATAAGCTCAGATTCACGGTACAGAGGATGGCTGCAGCAGG
The DNA here is from genome assembly GCA_021397835.1 of Moringa oleifera. Taxonomy (NCBI): domain Eukaryota; kingdom Viridiplantae; phylum Streptophyta; class Magnoliopsida; order Brassicales; family Moringaceae; genus Moringa; species Moringa oleifera. The sequence goes on from JAJFZO010000094.1 coordinate 1,690,066, forward strand.
TGTTTGTCCACACAAGAGGGAATGTCACTTTTGTAGAAGATCGTTGCTGTCCAGAGAAAAAAAAAAAGGTTTTTACCATAAGCATTACAAAGATAATAAATGAAAGGCGATATCACTGATCCACAACAACAACAGTTGCAGCCAGAAGAGGGTAACTCATACCTGAAGGAGTAACTCATATTTTGAGTTAAACAAAAACACACTGAAAGCCCTATGCAGCGAATTCCCAGATTCAATCTTCTCCAACAAGTGACCTGCAATTCTCAAAGCATCAAAATCAAGAGCAGGCTAATTTTACAAAGACCACAGGAACATCAATTTCATCTCATGCACACTAATCAGAAATTAAAAGGAGGAGAATGCATTAGTGTCAGTCTAGTCTGCGCAAAGAAGTTCAGAGCTGACAATCCATTTGATTTGCAAAATACAAAGGAGGTAAAACACATCTATCTCATACTATAAGCTGTGAAGACAAGCAGATGTAACCAGCAATTTCTTTTTCCCTTCACTTTCAAAAGTTAAATGAAGCAAAGGAAGACACCTAGATGTGATCATAGAAGATGGTTTAATGTTCGTTTCTTCACAAGAAACTATGATAAAGTAGTCCGATGCAAGAGAAACAAGATAGAAATTTGATGTAACAAAAACCGCAAAGACTAGAAATCTCCGATCTAAACAAAGTCCCAATATCCCAACAATCATGAATATGTTATCTAACACAAGGGGATGCTCAAATATTTACAGAAATCAAATCCTAATCATATAAGAAAACAAATGACCCTAACCAATCACTAATAAAATAGAAAGAAGTCTACAATACTGTCCTAATCATGAAAACTACACCTGGAATAAGGTTGTCTAAAGTCCTCAAGCAGCTTCATCATAGTGTGCCATTGATATCCCTTAGATCTCATTCTCATTTGATAGCATAACAAGAAATTGACCTTTTCTGGCTCCAGAAAGTAAAAGTTTAAACATCTGACAAGTATTCCGAGAACAGAGCAGATCATCTCATGGAAATTGATGGATTCATAAAGAAACTATATATGTTAGCTAAATCAATCACCTTAACAACTGAAAAACTATTGTCTTAAGAACTCACTAGAAAATCCCCCATGCAGAGTTGGCAGTACAAGGAGGAAGACCTAGGTTCAACATAGGTTATGGGTCATGAGGGGCTTGCTTTATGCAGGTAAAGGAGAAAATGCCCAGAAAAAAGGGAAAAAAAAAAAAAAAGAACTTAAGTCATAGGAACATTTTCACGACCAACTGAACAAAGCTTCAAAAATCAATTGCAACTAAGTTACACCAAAATTTTACAGCTTGAACTAGCAGCCTCTTCAAGTCACATGTCATACCATTCATAGGTGGATCTCTTAGAAAGATGCCAAAGATATCGTTAAGAAAGAGAGATACATGAGAAATATTAACAGAAGTGATGTCCCATTACATCCCCTCTGTATAACTGAGTAATATGCGGGTATTAATACTGCATGTCATAGAAGCTTAACGCAGCCAAAAAGTAGCTATGCTTTAGATAAGAAAGGAAAGGCTTAAACGATATCTGCAATGTCGTGCAGTCCTTCAAAGACTCAACAGGAAATAAAATATTTACTTACAGTTGTATTTGGTATCATGACCAACAACACGATCATTTTCATCCACTAGAATGCATCTGCAAGAAGTTTGAAATTGACAAAGATCAGAAAATGAGAGTACACTTTAATTAAATGCTACAATGCAATTTCCAAAGGAAAAATGAAGATGTTTCCATGGAAGAGAAAAGCTTCAGCTTCATACCAAAAGAACTGTTAAGATAATAGCTAACCTAAAGACTACAGACACAAAAGCTTATGCTACTTTCAGCTCAACATTTCCAAGTAAGGATCAATCAATTACAGTAACAAAAAAAATTGTGGCAGCAATTTGACTATATCAAGAGTAGATACCAAATTTAGGATAATAATTTATTCTGTTCCAAGTACGAGTCGAAAAACTATAAACAAATCCGTAGGAGCCAAAAAACTTCAGAGTTCATTTATGTCAACTATAACCTTCTCTATTTGAAAGATCGTACTTTATTGAAATAAGAAAATAATACAGGAAACCAGGTGTTTCTCATGTTTCTCAACCCTAGAAAGATCGGGGAGAAAGATGCATTTATTTAAAGAGCATGCTTTTCATAATAAATCAGATAATGGTACATTTGATTTCTAAGAAAAATACAGCAAAGAAATATTTTACAAACTCTAGAGCAGAGTAGGAAATAGAGAAAGCAAAGAAAATATCAAGCTATCACTCATCAACCACGAGAGCACAGGGAAACAAACCATCTTTCAAACACAAAGAAAATATTTGTCAGTTAACAGACCAACCTAAATTTTTTATGCAACTAGTTGAAAAAAAGTTTGATGGAAACAACTTCAAAAAATGATTTTAAAAGAACAAAATAAAGAAGTTAGCACTGAAAACAAGCTATCGTTCATCAAACACGACTGCACAGGCAAACAAAACATCTTTCTAACACAAGAAGATATTTTCAATTAACTGGCCAACCTAAATTTTCTACGAAACTAGCTGAACTAAAATATGATGAAAACAACATATGAAGTAATCAATGACAAAATGATTTTAAAAAAAATAATAATAATAAAGAAGGTAACACTGAGAAAACAAAATATTCAATCTCCATAAAGTTTTTCCAATCTACAGATTGAATTAACAGTATTTTATATCAAAGCAGATATAACCTGAGACACCAAAACAAGGACACTGAAACTCCCAAAGTAAAAACCTCCCGCATCAATACTTTCTTTCTTCAATTTAGTTCCATTTTCAGGCCCAAGAAAACAAGGTCACATAAAAAAAAACACTCAAAACATAAATCATGGTTTATTTGGCAGCAAAAGCACAAATTTTTGCTTCTCTGCCAAGCCTTTACTACGGAAATAAGTGAAAACACTCTCCAAGTAACCACTGCAGTAATAGCATGAAACTGTCAAAGTCTCACCTATGTAAGATATTTATTTCCACAGAAATAGTCCCATCTCTGTATTCAATGAACCATGAAAATTAAAGTCTGCACAAAAACTACCCCATTGAAAGGCCAACTATACCGGACATACCCATGTGCGTGTGTAAATATACAAGTAGAAGATAAATACATATGCATACATGTTTGTGTTCTGTGTATATAATATATATATATATATATATATATATATATATATAAAGAGAGGCAATAAGAGAGAAGAAACAATTGTTCCAAATAGTCAAACAATCCCAAAGAAGCTATTAAGTAGAACAAAAAATTCAAATGACCCAAAACGAAGGTCTTTGACTCATTGATTGAACTGCCAAAAACAAACCCAAGATCTCTTTACTCTTCTTTTTCTCCATTTTCTCAGAAAAAGAATAGAGCAAAACGAAATCAGAAGAGTAACAAGACAAGCAATCAATATTGTAATGCAAAGGCCAAAGAAAAAATTAAGAATGATCAAAAGAAAAAGAAAGAGTGGCGATAGGAATAAAAGAAGAGAAAAAGAGAAGGGAAAAACTGATAACAGACTCGTCCTCGAACATAAGGCGCCTCTGGACAGCGTCCATGCCAGCATCTGGAGCATCTCCCATGGCAGCGGTGGAAATGGCGCGAGAAAACAAAAATGCCCTCTTTGACAGAGGAGAGAAGGAGCGGTTCCTCGGGGGAAAGGAAAGGGCAACGGACGAAGAGGCAAAGGGGAGAGATTTGAGAGAACAAGAAGCAGAAGATGCCAGTGAGAGGGAGAGGAGCCTCAGAGTTGTGCTATTTAAAAGGAGAGACATTGGGCTGTATATGGAAAAGCTGAATGCCAATGGCAATGCCCGTCAACAAGTTGAATCTAGACTATATATTATATTTTGGTTGATATTACCTATATGGTAATTTACTGTTGCCTTAAGTAGATACTCTGTCTTTATCTTATTAATTGGCTTCTTATGTGGAATTACCATTCTTTTTTCTCTAACATTGAAATTATCCTACTCTTATTATTGTTTCAAGAATTACTACATCCTTAGCTATAATTTAGGGTTTTAAAATAAAATGAAGAAAAAATTTAGAGATAGGATTAGGGTTTTCTTAATCATTGCACATACTAATAAAACAAACTTGAACTAAAATTAAATTCTTGTTCGATTAAATACAATTAAAAAATCAATTAAATCACATTTAATCAATAATTTTTAAAGCTGTGAAACTAATTATAGTAAAGCAATTTTACTATAAGTCCAATCTTAAATTCCTTTTTTAGGTAATAAACAAAACCGGTAACATCAAAATAATATTTCCTTTTAAGCAAATATCAATAAATAACATTAATTAATGCAACGTGGCATATTTAAGTTATGCATAAGGTAAAACACGGAACAAGTTTGACTTTAATATGCATACCGGTTAGTTGAAGGATTCTAATATTTGTCCCCGTGAGCTATGGTGAAGGATAAAGAAATTAACAATTTATTAAGAGACTCTTTGACTAGTCAATCATGTTCTTATTTCGTAAATTATTTAATTCATCTTACCTATAATCAACAACAACAACCATATAAAATAGTAATTTTCTAAATAAAGAATTGTTAACTATTTATAATAATAATATAGTCAAAACTATTTTGTTGAACGTGTTTCTAAAAGATAAAAAATACTATATATAACCTATGATATGAAGAAAAAACGAATAAATTCACGAAGTAATACAAAATCTAAAGAGCAAGTCTAACATGTAGAATGAGATTTACTTTTCAAGTTTGTTCATATTTATTTTCTTATCATGCAAAAAATTTTAAACATAATCAAAATTTTTATATTGTTTATATTTTTTTAAAATTTTCTATAGTTATTTACAATAATTTTGAGTTTTATTTTTTAGAATCCATCTTTCAACTTATAAAATATTTTTCATTTCAAACTTTTTTTAAATTTTAACAAACTCTACCAACTTCTTTTACCTTCATGAGTTTTTCATGAATCCTTCAAACTTTGTCACGAGCTCTCTCCAAATTTGTTTCTCTTTCATGCAAAGAATCGAAGAATGAAGAAAGTTTCAATTCTTCGATCATAACCGAGATGGCAACTTCATGCTCGAGATCATGAACTTCAAGAGTTTCTTTGGAGTAAATATCTTTAACTAAAGATCAAAAGAACTCATCATTTTGTTGTTAGAATGATATAAAGTACAAATTAATATTTTTTTTAGGCATGTTGCACAAAAATTGATCAAGAAAATAGTAGCAAACCACTTGAACAAGTCAATAGTTTACTTTGGTGTATAGTATTTTATGTAAAATACTTTAACAGAAATAATAGAAAGACCTAATGATAAAATCGCAGTTAACAAGTTTAATACAAATTTTATCTAAATTTCAACTAAATCGATTACAAGAGCTAAAACTAAAATGTTCAAAGAGAATTTAAATAGGCTCATTTAGAGCATTTGAACTAAGGAAAATTATTGAAAAACCAAGAGAGATGTTTCACAAGATTGATGAGCATGATTCAAGCTTTAGGATAATCTCAAAGAGTTTCTAAAATAGAAGAACTCCAATGTACCTGAACCAAACTTTAAATAATTTGAGGAAAAAAACTCCAATTAAATGAATCTTAATTTATCTTTATTGCATTTAAAGGATAAGTAAGATTCAATAAAAAAAAAGATATTTTGTTTCTCTTAATTTTTTTTATCATAATTAGAGATAATTCCTTTGATATTTGTAGTATAATTAAGGATCTTAATTGATTAGGAAGTCTAGTCACTTAAATATTTTTTTATTTTTTATTTCAAAACCACTAATTTATTATAATGAGATCAAAATTTAGATTTGAGTTTTATTTTTTTGTGAGAGTTAATTCTCTTAAATTCTTTGAGGACTTTTGAACTTATCAGAATTCTTCATTATGTTTAATTTCAACATATTAATCAATCCTTTGATTGTTGATTACAATATCTTCACTATATTAAGGTTTATAAGTAAAAGATGGTGTTAATTGAATAGAAATTTCTATACAAGGGAAAATAAAGTCTTTAAGCTTTAGGTATGCTACCAAAAAAAAAAAAAAGGTAAAAGACAATAGCATTGTATTATATTGTAAAGAAAAAAGGAAAGTAGAAAAAAGAAAAAGTAATAGTTTTGAGTTGTGCTACAAAGAAAAGAGAAAAAAAAATGTGAAAAGAAGAAACATCATTGAAATATGTGAGATGTTCAATTTTACTTCATTTTTTCTCTTTTTTATTCCTTTTGATACCAAAATCTAAATTTCTTACTCCCAAATTGAACCTTCCATATGTGTGACAGGTACTAAAATTTCCTTATATTACTCAAATTCTTAGACTAAAAAAGATTAGTTCTTTTTAGCAATCTTGAAACCCTTAATCATGAGATACAACCTTGTTTTCTATCATTTAAATTCAAAATGTTCTTAGAGAGCTCTTAGTGAATTGTTATTGCAAATTAAGATACTTGTTTGGTTAGTTTGATAAAAAGCTATGGAGAATTACTATGAGCTAAAAAAGGCAAGAGTGGTAAGCATAAAAAAAAAGGTAAAAGCTAACAAATTTTATGATAAAACAAGCAAAAAATTAAGTGGATCTTTCTTCAAGTGAAACACATGAAACAAGTCAAACAATAAAAGGAAGAATACTTTTGATGATGTATTAAAAGGGAAGGAGAAGGCTAATCCGATGCTTATGATGGAAGCTTTATTGGATAAGATGAAAACCATGATGAGAGCATAAATGGAATAGTTTTCATGAATGAATAAATCAGGGAAAGAATGCATGTGAGAAGCAACCACAAAATGCTTCTAATGTGCATATGAGAAAGAAAGAGAGAGAGTTTACTTCTAGAGATGTGAGACTTGAAGATGAAAAGTCTTATGAGGATAACTTTAATGAAAAAGTGATCAAGATTTGGTTGTAAATAAGAAGATATTGAGAGCAATATAAAGAATATAAAAATAAAAAAGATAACAACTTTAGTAGCATTAAGATGAAAGTTCCATTATTTCAAGGTAGAAACTATCTTAAAGCATATCTTGAGTGGAAGAAGAAGGTGAAATTAGTCTTTGACTATCACAATTATTTCAAATTTAAGAAGATAAAACTTGTATTCATTAGATTTTTTTGATTATGTAATTGTTTGGTTGGATTGATAAGTATTGAATAAAATAAAAAATAAAAAACATCTAACAAAAACTTAAATAAGATGAAAATTATGATGAGGAGATGGTTTGTTCGCAACCATTACTATAAAGAGTTATACTAAAAGTTGTAAAGTCCTACAATAAAATAACTAAAATATGAAGGGCTAGTACAAGGAGATAAAAATTACTATGATTTAAGCGAATGTAAAAGAGGATGGAGAGGCTACTATGGTTAGGTTTTCGGTTGGTTTGAATTAAAAAATTAGTAATCAAGTATATTGTCACATGGAATTGAATGATATAGTACCTATGGCTATCAAGATTGAAAACAAACTCAAGAGGAAAGTTAGTAGTCAATATTTTAGCTTAAACCCATCATGAAGGTGAAATTTCGTAAAGAAAAAGGAAAAGCAAGCCACAACCAAACCAATTGGGTAAAACCATGAAATGACTTACCATGAAAATTAAAGTAATTCTAATTCATCCACTACACAAATTAGTGATAGTAAGTATATTAAATATCAAGGTAGATATCACATAATAAGCTAATATCTAAATAAAAAAGTTATAGTATTTTAAGATAATGATAAAATTGAATCTGAAGAGGAAGAAGATCACAAATTTATATCATCACTAGAGCACATGAGTGATAAGGAGTACACTGCCAAAGGAGAATTGTTGGTTACGAGGAAAGCTTTAAGTGTGCCAGTCAAAAAAAGATGATGAAGGACTATAAGAAAACATCTTTCGTACTAGATGTCACATGCAAAACAAAGTATGTTATATGATTATTGATATATATATTTATATTAACATCAATAGCACCAAAATGGTGAAAAATTGTAGTTGCCAACAATCTAGCATTCACAACCTTACAAATTACAATAGCTCAATAACAATTAATATTATTAACTAATAATAAAAAAGAGAGATGAATGAAAATGCTTTTAAAACAAAATATAGTTTATATGAGGGGTTAGTTTTGCTGTTTGAATTAACTAATGCACTTAATACACTTATGCGACTAATGAACCATGTCTTGTGTACATTTATAGGTAGATTTATTATTATTTATTATAATATCCTTATTTATAATAAAAACCTTGATATAATACATTTAAATTTAGTTTTTAGATGTACTCAACAAAGATAAGTTATTTGCTAACTTGAAGAAGTGCACCTTTTACACCGACAAGCTTGTGTTTCATGGATTTATTATAAGTGCACAAGGAGTATGAGTTGATGAAGAGCAAATACCAGCTATACAAGAAAGGTTCAGTTCCACAAGTATACTAAATGTTCGTAGTTTTTATGGACTCACTAGTTTTTGCAAGAGATTCATGAAAGACTTCAGCAGCATCTTGCACCATTTACTAAAGTCATCAAAAGAACATTAGATTCAAATGGGTGACGAGCAATAAAAGACATTCTAACTAATGTAGGACAAGTTAATTCACGTTTTTATACTTGATTTTATTGATTTTACTAAAATATTTGAAATTAAATGTGATATTTTAGGTATCAATATAGGCACAGTTCTTATGCAAGTAGAAAAATCAATTACATACTTCAACAAGAAATTAAGTAGGGAAACCCTTAACTACTCTACTTACTGTAAAGAGGTATATGCCTTAGTTCAAGCTAAATTAGAAATATGACAACATTACCTTTGCCTTAAGGCATTTCATGATTCATATAAATCATAAGTCCTTAAAAGCATTTCAAAAGTCAACACAAGTTGAACAAGAGACATGCACTTTGAAAGACATTTCCATAGGTCATTTGATACAAGCAAGATAAGGAAAACAACATTGTACATGCATTTTCGCAAAAATACATATTGCTTTTTACTCTTGATGCAAATTTGCTTGGTTTTAAGCATATTAAAGAATTATATCTTTTAGGTCATGAATTCTATGATGAGTTTTCAAGCTTGTGAGAAAAAGCCAGTGGGTTTTCTTTAGACATGATAGTTTCTTATTTTGGGAAGCTAAGTTATGTATATCAAACTGCTTTTGCATGAGTTGTTAGTAAAGGAATCCTGCGATAAAAAGTTAATAGGACATTTTGGAATTGCTAAGACCTTAGCCATTTTGCAAGAATACTTATATTGGCCACCCATGGAAAAGAATATAAAGAGAATTTGTGGTGGATATGTCGCATGCAAACAAAATCAATCTTAAGTGCCACTTTATGATTTATGCACACCACTGTTTATGCCTAGTGAGCTTCAGATAAATATTTTCATATACTTTGTGTTAGTTTTGTCTAAAACTAAACATGATAAAGATTCTATTTTTATTATAGTTGATAGATTTTTCGAGATGGCACATTTTATTCCACGTTTCAAAATAGATGATGATTCACATGTTGTTGATTTGTTTTTTGGGAAAATTGTAAGATTACATGCAATATCTAGAACAATAGTTTAAGATAAAAATGGTAATCTCTTGATTTACTTTGGAAGACTTTGTGATGTATGTTAAGAATTAAGTCATTATTTTATACTACTTGTCACCTATAAATTAATGGCCAAATCGAAGTAATGAATAGAATTTTGTCTACTTTACTAAGATTATTATTAAAATATATATTAAAATAAAAATAAATTAACATTGATCAATTCAACAAAACATGTCTAGGGTAATTTAAATATGTTTCAATCATATGCCATGTTGGATTGCATATTGTAAAAAAATAAAAAAGTTAGCACGTCACAACAGGATATGATATATTGTTATCGAAAACTGTACCAAATACGATTTACATGATACATTATTGTCGAAAACTATACCAAATATGATTTACATTCATTTTAATCTAACTTATGTGCTCCAACCGTCTAACACACATGTGAAACCTTTAATCTAAACGTCTAATTTAATGAGATTTAAAACAATTGTAAGTCCACTAGAATAAATTAATACTCATATTACTATTAAATATAATAATACAAGAAAACTTGAGGTATAGTCGTAATATGTGTTAAAACATATAAGGGGTCATTGTGATTTTATTAATGGATATGGTGGTTCATTTAAAAAATGAACTAATCTCATTTTAGCTGGTGATAAAATAAATCAATTTTTTAAAAAGCAAGCTTTAAGATTGAATTTTTTAACATGGTGACAAATATCAAAGATCTTTTGCTGGTATGCCATCATGACCCGTGATATATAAACTCTTTTTACATTTATAACAACATCGGAATCTTCTTTATTATAGCTAATGGTTGCTCGGTAAAAGTAGCCATATGACATCAATAATGCTGCATATGTTTGATAAAGATTGGTTTTATGCCGAAAAACATAAGTAAGATCTGAAATTGATGTAATAGTTAATACAATTGATGCAAAGAACAATATTTATGGATATTAATAAAAATTTTAAAAAATAAATGTAAAATTTTGCTCTTTTTTTTATGTATATACCTGAAAGTGGATATACAATGATCAAATTGATTTTTGTGATAAATTGAAACTTTAAAAATATAAATAAATTATAATTTTTTTTATACTATTTGAAGTAAGTCATAGCTAAAAAATTATTTTTATTTATTTTTATGTAAATTATTAAATTTAATTTTTATAAAAAATATATTTTTAAATAAAATAAAAAATATTACAAAATTAATAGATTGAAAAACATCAACAACACAATTTAAATGTGCTTGAAAATACATCATCAACATGATATAAACATGTTTTAACCGGATGCTATGAAAAATAATGAAAATGACATAACAAAACTTTTGCAAAATGCCATCGGCATTTAATTTGAGCCAACTTGATTACGTATTGGGCTGGGCTTCTAATACACCTAATCTTAGGGGTGAGCATTCGGTTATTATGGTTAATTCGATTTAAAAATTTGAAAAACCGAATTAACCAATTTTTTTTTAAAAAACCGACCGAATACGAAAAAATATAAAAAAATAACCGATTAAACCGAACCGAAATTTTTTCATCGGTTTAATCGGTAACCGAATTAACCGAAAATTTATTAAATTTAAATTTTATATTTTTTAAAAATAAATTATTATTAATAATATTAATAAAATTAATTAATTATTAAATTAAAATCGGTTTTTCGATCGGTTTTGATTTTTAAAAAAATTAACCGAAAACTGACCGAAAAAACCGAAAAAACCGATTTATAAACCGATTTAAAATAAAAAACTTTAAAAACCGAACCGAATTAACCGAAATCAATTCGGTTTATCGGTTTTTTCGGTTTTAACCGAATTATCCTCACCCCTACCTAATCCCACCTGTAATCTAACCTGGCATTAGGCATGATTGATTATTTGAATAAATAATATCTTGAACCGTGTTTTCCCCTATATCACTTCTTTATCATTTTGATTTTTTTTTTTTTTTGAGATGGAGTAATTTCCGTCCTCTAGCTAGGTGACACTTCATTGTCATACTGTCAGTCCAGAAAATGAGAGACATGGCAGCATGCATGCATCACCACTTAGGCATGAAAATGATGTGATATTCTTCTCAAACTCCCCTACACCATCAAATAAAAAGGAGACAATCCGCCCAATTCAGCAAAATTTCGGACACTTTATTTTTACAAGTGATACTGAACTCATTTAGAAAAAAAGAAAAAATGCGAAAGAAAATTTTTAAAACCATGATTGGCTGATCAGATTCAAAAATAAAACAAGATTATATAATTACAATTGAAAGAGTAAAAAAAATTGGATAAGTGTTTGAGTACACTTTTCTTTACTTTCATTTGATAGTTTAAGTATGATGATGCCCCTTCATTTTTCATTCAGTTTTTTATCCAATTTTCTCTCTTGTTTGATAACAAACAAAATTCAATTTTCCTCTTATTGTCCGGCAACAAATCCAATTAATTAAAATTAAAAACTTTTGGTGATATTAATTCTTAATATTAGTATTTTTTTAATTATATTTTTGTTCAACATATTTATTTATCAATTTTTTTGTTATATTTTTATAGTTTTATTATTTATTTTTGTTTTAAGTGCATCCTGATGTTAAATATTACTCGATTTTTTAGTGTGTTATTAAAATTAGACTTTAAATTTAGAAAAATTTTCCTGCATGACTCTCATTCCTTTAAATTAATAATGAATCCCAACCCAACTTTAGGGTTCGAGTGTATGAAACATATGGACCGAGTTTTCAAATTCTTATATATTAAGTGGATGAAAAGTTTGATTTTATATAAATTAATATATCGATATTTAATTTTTTATTTTTAATATTAAAATTTAATTAATAATAAAAAATATATGAAAATTTTAATAATTTTTATTTTGAAATAAATTTTTATCATAAATAAAGTTGTTAATGTTTAAAAATAAATTTTTTTAAAAAAACATGTGTGATGTTTTTAAAATGAAAATTATAGTGTTTAGTTGTGAAAAGATTATGAGAAAAACATGTTAAAAGCTACATATTTAAAGAATAAAGACCAACCAAAATTGTTCGGATAATGGTTTTTATTTTTTTAAAGATAATACTCATTAGTAATATAGAGTTAATATATATACATATAAGGTCTCTACTTTGTTAATTTATTTTAAAATAAAATTAGTATTCACTTCTTCGAAAAAAAAATATTTTGCCAAAGAAATGAGTACGTCAATCCCTTCCCATAGTATTGATAAAGTACAAAATTAATAAAAATAATAAAGATTAAGAAAATAAAAAAATTTAATGTGTAAAGTGACTTTCCATATACACCTCATAAAGTATGGATATGTAATAAAAGTTCAAATAAAAAGGTAGGACCATGAAGAGGAACATGATTCTTTTCCTACAAATGTTAACAAGGCATATAGAGAATCAATCCCTATCTTGTTGAGACTGTCTGTTCAACCCACAAAGTGGATGCCCACAAAGACAGACCCATGTTGAGTTATTTATAGCCATGCTTGTTTTGATATTTGATAATTTTTATTTTTATTTTTATTTTAATGTGTTAATAGGATAGAGATAATTTTATTTTAATTTTTTTAATATTATTAAAATGGATAATTTTTATTTCTTTGAATTAGTGGGATAACTTGAGGTGTGAGATAAAACTGATATTTCATTTGTAATCATTTAATATCATGAGATGAATAAAATTATTTTAAATTAATATAAATATATTTTTAGAAATCAACAAAAATTAAACAATTAGTTTAATTATTCTAATGCAATTTAAGCTTGTAATAAACTTCGTATTGCATTATGTTTGTATCAATTTTTAAAGCTATTTTAAATTAAAAATTGTTTTCGAGATTAATCTAATTTCTTTTAAAGATGTTAACATTATTGATTAGACATTTTAATTAATTTTAATTTATTATTCATATTTGTAAAATTAATTATGGTTATATTTTTCAAGTTAAAATAATAGTAAAGTATAATCAAAAATTATGAAAAATTTTAATAAATAATTTAATAATTATAATTATTATTATCAATTAATTGTAATATAATTCAATTTCTAATAAATATGATATTATATTTTCTTAATACCAATTAATTTTAAAACAAATTAAAATTAATTTTAATCTTATTTTATTTCCCATTTATACCAAACACATCACAACAACATCAATATAATTTTGATTCAGTCTAATCCTATTCTATCTCAAAATGATCTACTAATATCTTGCATGCCAAATGAGTTTTATAATAATTACTAAAGCTTTGATAAATAAATTTAAAAGTTATTATTTATATAATTTTGGGTAAATATTGTTTTAAATTTTGGATTTTATTTTTTTCTCCTCAATTAAACCCTCACTTTAAAATTATCTCTAAATAAATATTTTTCTATTAATTTTATTTAAATTAAATCTTGTTGAAATAGTTGCAAAAAATTAATAATATTTTATTATTTAAATAGCAAAAAAAAAAAAAACTCAACTAGTTTCTAAACTCCATTTTGATTTTTTCCTTCAAATTTTCATAATTTTCGACTAACGAGCTAATTTTTATGAATTTTTAAAATTTTTGATAGTATAATTTTTTAAAAAATATTTTTTTAGTACTCATTTTTTTATAATATAACTAAAATATTTTTATGTATTTATAAAAAAGTTTAGATCAAAATTTTTTATAAAAGATCTTTAATTTGAATTTTTTAATTTTTTAAAATTTTTTGATAAAATTTGACTTGATCCAAATTAAAAAATTAGAGTTTGTTTGGAAATATTTCAAAAGTTAAAAATTCAATTGGAGGGAGAAAAAACATCTATGTTCTTAAATGATATTTACTCTATAATTTTTTTGAAATATAATGTTTATAAAATTTGTCTTATTAAATCTTATTGTTGATCGTAAAAATATGCTCTCTATCAATCCATAGTTTTTATGTCAAATTTATCAAGAATTATAATTATAGCTTTATTTATGTTTTATTTGAAATAAAAATATCAATGATGAGGCGAGCAGCAATTTTAACAAAATGAGGAGTATAAAGTAGAAAAATTGAGAGTAGGATTTTCCAATTTAACATTTTTTTTCCAAAGAATGATCTTGGATGGTACAAAATGTTTAGGATTAGTCGTTGAAAGAACAAAAGATGATTGAGTTAATTAATATCTTGTAAAGCCAAAAGCACTCTTATGATTGAATCCAAATGATCCTTAAAAATTATAAAATGACTTCAATAGATGTTTATACATATCTTGTATTGATCTTTTTATGATTATGGCTTATGCATTAGCAACATCTTACCTATTTGTTTGTGTGTGGTTTTCTTTTTCTTTCACTATATCTATCCTAATGGTAATAAAAATGGGTGAAAAAACGTTTACCATTTAAGAACTAATCAAAATAAATACAAAACTCTTTGGTTGAGAAAACAAAAACTTCTTTATGATGATAGCTTAAATATTTTATTACATCCATAAAAAATTATAAGTTAAAATTCATTGTAAAATATTTTTAATTTAAATATTTTTAATATTTGAATTTTTCGATAGGGTTCAATTTTGATAAAATAAAAATGTTAAGGTTTATTTGGATACATTTCAAAACTTAAGACTTGATGGGGCAGAAAGGATAAAATTTAAGGTTTTTAAATGATATTTATCCATAAAAATTTTAAAAAATATTTTTTTAGTTCTTAAATTTTTTAATTTCTTATGATGATAGCTTAAATATTTTTTTTACATATTTAAAAAATTTTAAACTAAAATTTATAATATAAATTTTTAATTTAAAATTTTTTAACTTTTAATAGAATTTAATTTGATCCAAATTGATAGATTAAAATTTGAGTTATTACATTTTGACTATCAAAATTTGTTTACTAATATAAGACATAATTTGTGTTTTATATGACGTTTACTTACCAGAGGAAAGGAAAAAAGAAAAGGGAATAAAAAAAATATATAACTTTTAAAAGAAAGAAAAAGAAATGGAAAGCAACACCGATAAAAATAAACAAACAAAAATTATCGTTTTTTTAATCAAAGATAAAAAAATAAAAATAATTTTCAATCTTAAACATTTTTATTATGTATTCAAAATTTGATTAACTATTAATTTTTTAATTGATAAAATAATTTTTATTAATTTATTTTTATTTTAGCAAAATAAACCAATGTATATTTCAAATATGAGTCATTATTATATTTTATATATTAACTTTAAAAAATTAATTTTTATTTTTAATAATAAATAACAAACATATGTTATTTAAGTTTTTCTTTTTAATTGTGTACTTTTGCTTAATTGTTTAGACATATTAACGGTATAAATTGTAACAATAATAATAATAACAAATAAAATGGCGAATCTCAAATTCATTTTGAGAGTTTTGAGATCACAAAGTTAACACATACACAAGAAAATGGTAATTTTATCATCCACGAGAGAGAAATGGCATATGAATTCAAATAGAGCTCACAAATTGCTTTTCTTCTCTGGCTAAGAAATAACTAACTCTTCTGTTATGTCCAAAATACAACATAAAAGGAGAAAATTCAATGATGAAACATCAAATTACCTGGCAGTGGGCATTTTTCTAGGTAGTCATTAAGTCATTTCGCATGAAGTCCTAAAATATTCCATTTTCCTCTTCAATTAGGAGTCATTTCTTATATAAAGTCTAAACAGACTAGCTCTTATTTCTCCCCCTCTAAAATAGATGCACATAAATGAGCCCAACCCATTAAAGAGAAAATGTTTACATTAAGAATTAAAAAAAAAAAACCCATAAAAGCCATTTGTGCCCATTATTATATATTATTTATTAATTGATTAATTAAAGTAAAGGTTCATTAAGCCTTATATCAATCCCAAATTACTTAATTGATTATGTAAATTGTCTAAAATATTAAACTAATTAAATCCAAAGTATTCTTTATGCCTTTACTTCAATCATGTTGGTCTTCTGTTGTATGCTTACTAGGAGTGGATTATTCCCCTCATTTGGGTGTGGTTTAATATTAAACCAGATAGCTTTATGATCTATTAATGACTTATTTCTACATTGTAAAGTAAGATCATTCTCTTACGGTGCTCATGTTGCTTTAGGATCATACCGCTTAGAGTATGAGGGCTGCAGTAGCTTCAAAAATATGGGGGCTATTAACCATTTTTCAAGAATCTGAGAGTACAACTTAGTGTATGTTATCAACTTTGACCTTATAAAGACCACGAACGTTAATCTTAAAGCTTAAGCTGTTATTAGTGAGAATTAGGATTTTGAGGAGTAAGAAGTAAGGATTAATTACTGATATGGGATCATTGGTCTTAACGACAATATTGGGTTGATGGCATTGACCATTGGATAATAGGGGATAATGCTATAGATATTATTGTTGATAAGGTCGTAAATTGAAATAAGAAGGCAGATAGATCTTACTATACAATAGCTGAGAAATCTAATTTACTTCTCCTTATTTGTTTTTTTTTTTCTATAATAGTCTTTTTTGTGATGCTTGGATTCTTCAATTTCTCAAACCTATAAGCATTTTTTTTTAAAAAAAAAAAATCTTACTTGATTATTTTCATGAATTTTTGTCATGATGTACCCAATAGTTTTTCATAGATGGAGGCTTCAAAGTGTTAATGAATAATTTAGATAACTCATCTTCAAACAAAACTGATTAGACATAGCTAACATTTCATGCCACCTTCTAGTGTATACCTTGAGAGATTTATCTATCATTTTGCATATATTTTGTCACATGATTCTATTAGACACATTCCATCATGTGTTGATTGTGTGCCACAAAGCAATAGTTAGATTATTCTAGGATTAGATTTAGATGCTTTGAGATTGGTATACTAGTCTAATGCCTTCCCTTTTAAAGCTATCTAAGAACAAATGAATTAAGAGCTTTCGGTTTTGATCATATCTTTGCATCTTATGGGAGAACATATGCAAATGTGTGTAGACATTTAGATCCATCAAATTTATGAAAATTCAAGAGCTTTAAGTATTAACTCTAGAACCAAACTAAGGTTTGCAACATTTAGCCCATTAAAATTATTTACTTTCTTTGTGATTTTGATTTTCAACCCCTATATTTTCTTAAGCAATTCTTGATTCCATAGACCACTTATCACCTCTATCAAATTATTCAAATTTTGGACCTAACATGATTCATCACTATCCTAATTTCTTCATCATTAAATCTTTGCCCTTGAGGCATCTCATAATTTGACTTATAAATTAGAGCACTTTTAGATGTATTTACCCATGGCATGATTTGTTAGGCGAACCATGAATGTTGTTATTTGTACGTTGATGCTCTTTGAGGTATTTCCACATTAACAATCACTTCTTTCCCTTTCATATCCTCTATATTTATTTGTACAATTTAATATGATCTTAAGCTATCTCTTGTTGATTTTAGATAATCTACTTGTGCATATCAAACTAGCCTGAGCCACCTTTTCATTCATATATTGTTGCATTCTCTTGCTTTTTCGATCTAACTAGTTTTTTTTTATTATATCCACTAAATTAACCATAGGGTACTTTTCTTTTCTTATCCTTACTCATTATCTCTTTTTTCAACCTAGTTTAAGTTTAATATTTTAGATAAATGCTCATGTATGCATGATAACAATGCAAAAAAAAAAAAAAAGCATTAGCAAGTTTATCAATCTCGAAACATTAAAATGAAACTTAGATTTTATTAATTCATTGAACTGCCAAATTATTTTGCTCTGAAACTCTCATGAAGACCATTAAACTTTGGAATGCTAATGTCAAACCTATTTGACTTTGTTTGGTTTTTTAGATCTGATTAGCATATATATATATATATGTATGTATTATGTTTGGTGAAATCTATATTAGTAAAGTAGAAATATTTGTAAGAATGTTCTCTAACATTTTTTTAGCGACTTAAATCAGAAGATCTTTTATGTGCATAAATTCAACATTCCTTACGTGTCTTTATCGGTCACCAAGATGGTTCTCTTCTGGACTAAGCAATCTTTATGGTCAACTTAGGGCATTTTAAAACATTCTTAAGGCTCCTAATCATAATTTATGCATTATGATTTATTAAGATTCTCGATCTACTTAGGTTATCGATGCAATTTAATTGGAGTTGTCTGAACCAATTGGAATTTTCTATTTAGTTAGGTTTTAAGGATAAGTTTTATTATGTGTTCTAATTAAGGAATATCAGACCCTCTGAGTGTCAAGGTCGAGTCACGCAACATTCTTTAATGAAAAATCTCGATCTTGTGAGCTTCCTTTACCTCATGGGATTTTATAAAAGAATTAAAATCTTATTTTTTAGCTGCTATCTGGATAATAAATTTCTTAATATCATGTAATGTATATGCAGAAAGGTAAAGAAGATAAAAGTCATTAAAATAAATACAATGTTAGCATCAATAATAAAAAATGAAGGCTAATAAGCCTATAACCTTGTACTTTTCTTACATAGGTTCTCTTTTTGATCAAGTTTGGCTTTATTTTAAAGTTGGTTGCATGAGGTTCACTACATGTTAGGCTCATCCCAAGGTTGGGTTTTATGAAAATTGACTATTTTTCTAAAGACTCTAAAATTATCCTTTTGCTAGGCCAATAAAGATACCTCAATAGTATAGTTATCGTTGCAAATGTAAAATAGCAAAAAGCCATTTAACAATCTCAAAAATGATAAAGTATCCGAGATTTGACCTGAGCGGGATGATAGCTTTGCATGCATGAAAGTTAAGTATCCTCATGAGTGCTCGTATCTCAATTCCTCTTAATAAAAGAGATCGACTCTATGAAGGGTGGTTTAGGTATAAAGTTAAGTGTGATAATGAATTTGAAAGCCTTGATGTGATTTTTGAAAGGATTTTTGTAAAATGGTTTTAACTGGTTTTTATTAATAAAAACAAAAAAGAGTCGCTATCAATCTTTTTTTTATATGTGATTGCCTATCGATATTTATCTACTTTTAATTTTTTTAAAAGTTAACAAATATAAATAAATGAAAAAAATGGTTCTATGATTAATGTGGTTTTAGAAATGAGTTTTGAAGTGCTAGAGAAAAATTAGCATCCCACAACACCTAAAAATTGGTACCAATTAAAAAAAGATATTTTTCAATTTTGAAATATATTTGTAGTTTGATGATAATTCTCAGTCAAAAAAATGTTTCACACATGCATGAAAGAATTAATATCAAGATTTCACTTATTGTTCCATCTTTTCTACCTAAAATATTATCTTAAGGATATCTCATTCTTACTACTATTTTCACCGTTCATCCTCCAATCAATGGAAAGGAATTTTTTTCATGCACTTCTTATGATGGAACTAGGATTTCACCACTATTAGAATCTTTAATTCAAAAATAAAAATAAATTAGTTTAGAAAACAAAGTTCACGCTATTGCAATTCCTTTGATCCTTGAAAGTTTTTAAAATTTAATATTTCATATTACTGACATTTATTTATTTATACTAATAATTACACTAAAATTATAAAAAAATACAATAACAAATCCAATACTTGAAATTTGAAGACAATTTCTACTAATTAACTATAACTCTATTGAGAAGAATCTATTTTACAATTATTTACCTCAACTATTATAAGAATTGAAAAAGAAAAGAAAATTACTTACAAAAGGGCAAAAATACCCTTAAAAAAGCAATTGCAAAGCACCAATCTTGCCAATGTTTACTCGATGTTTTGTTGATGTTCAATTATAGGCTCGTCTTTTTTATTTAGGGGAGCTTAGTAATGCAAGTTTGTAGTTTTTAATCATTGAAAGATAAGAAAATGCATAAGATTTTTAAGCAATGTGGGATAAGGATTAATTGCAAAAGGGATCAACTAAAAAGGGATCTACTAGAAGGATGTACTGCCAGTGTGTTTTTAATATTCTTTTACTCTCAACACAAAAATTGTTGCCTTATCTCTTATCTCTGCAACACCATTTGAATCACTTCATTTGAAGTTTAGATCAAAAGTTTTTTTTGAAATACTATGATAGTGCAATTAGTCATTGTATCTCAAGTTATGTAACTTTGGCTTTGCTATCTAATACAGGTCAAATCTCCAAAAACTTAAAACTTCAAAATTGTAGATCTCTCTCTTATTTTTGCAATGTCGCTTGAATCACTTCATTTAGAGTTCAAACAAAGGTGTTTTTCCTTAAAAGACTAAAACTATACAGCTGGTCATTATATCTCATCATGTAACTTCAACCTTCATTTGTTATTCAATGCAACTTGAACTTCAATGACTTAAAATTTTACAGTTGTAGACTTATTTTTATCTTTTCAGAGTATCTTTAATCACTTCAATTGGATCTGAAATAAAAAAATTATTTCAAAGTTTTGTAACTAAATTATAGCAAAAAAAAAAAAAGGGAGAAATTTGCTTTCTTTATTTTCAAGTTGGGTTAGACCTAAGAATGTTCAATTGGATAGGGTTAAACTAGTTTTGTTTCTTTATTTTTAAAAAAAAAAACTCTACCAAATTTCTTATTTGTGTTTCATATGTTGGCCCTCATTTTGGCTACTTTCTCTTAAAATAGTTAATCCAACTTGCAAATTCTTTAGTCAAGACAAAATAAGTGTTTATATATAACATTGAAAAAAGGACATCGTCCTCGGAGACTCATCCATTTGGAAGATAGTTAGTCTAAGATCTACATAAATTGTAAGGAGATTCTAAAAGGACAATAATGCAAAAATTTTTTTAATAAAGATAATAATGTAAAAAAAGATAAAAGATGTAATAATAATCACCTCATTGCTATTAAGAAAAATAATAGTAATTCACAGAAAAATGTCTTATGAAAGTAAAAGAAAGATTCTCACAATAAAAGCCTATAATAATATACTTTAATTTTGTTTTTCATAAATATATTAGTATGAAGAAAGAAAGAAAGTTCTCTAATATTCCAAAATATTTTTTAAAAAACAATTTGTGCATGAAAAAGCATTAAAGTTCTCTAATATTCCAAAATATTTTTTAAAAAATAATTTGTGCATGAAAAAGCATTTTTTGTTCTACAAAATAAATTTTGACCAGCATTTTATAAAATTTTTTAAAACCAATAAAACTTTCTTCTAATGCCACTTTTTACATTTTTATATATGTTCACTTTTTTTTTAACTTTAAAATTCATAATTTTTTTTAAAAATTTATATAATAAAATAACTTGATGTATTGGACAAATTTTTAAATTTAAATTTTATTTTTACAATAAACAATCTTAAATGTAGTATCTTTGGAGTTAGTTTTTATTATGTAATTATATACTTCTTTTAATAGCATATTTAATATTTTATGAATGAACTATTGAGTAACAATATCTTTCATTATAATTTATTATTAGACAAATATTAAAAATTTTTGAATTTATTTCATTTTGAATTTAAATTTTTATATATTAATTAAATTAATTATATATTTAAATTTTCAATCTGTTATTATTTTAGTTTTAATTATTGTAAAAAATAAAGATATTATTATTATTAAAATATTTAAAAAATAATTCAAATAAAGTTATATTCTATTTTAAGTCTATCTTTTAATATTTTTAATAATTTTTAACTTATGAAATATTTTTTATAAAATTTTAATTTTTGATAATTAAATTTAAAAATTATATATTTTTAATAATTAAAAATTTTAAATTTTTGATGATGATAATTTGAATATTTTTATATTTATAAAAAATTTAAAAATATAATATAAATTAAATCAAAAATAAAAATAAATTTATTATATTAGATTTTAATTTGAAGAATATGTTTTAAAAAATTAACTATAAAATTTAAATTAAATTTAATTAAAATTTTAAAATATAAATAAAAATAAGTATATTTTAAAATTACTATAATTAAATATTATTATTTTAATTTAAAAAGTTAATAAAAATTTAATCTCTCAAAAAAAAAAAAAAAGGTTAATCATTTTGAAGAGGATCCATTTTTAGGCTGACCGAACGAAGTGGACAAGAAGAACCGCACTCATTCCGATTTGAGTAGTTTATTGTCATTTTACTCACTGCGCCCTCTGCCTCCTTTCTCCCTCTAAAAACGTACTAAATCTTTGTCCAATCCCACCGTCCAAAAATCCTTTCTCTCTTCTCTTTCTCTCTCACATTCTCCTCCGAGTCGCGAAGCTCCCAATCCTAGAGAGACTCATCTCTCCTTTGATCCCTTGTCATCTTGGTTTATGAGGTAATTCTTATGTACGTGGGCCTCTCCTTGTAGGTCTAGATGCAAGTCTAGGTTCTTCCTTCTTTGGGTTGTCATCTTATTGTTGATCGTCTCAGATCTGTTTCTTTACATTGTAATTTCTTTGAAGGGATCAGTTTTCCTTGAGTTCTTGTTGAATCCTTAGTTTCAATAGCCAAAGATTCTTTCTTTTTGTTTTGAAGAAATGTTGCAATATCTGTGTTTTGGTTAATTATGGGTTCACTGACATAGGAGATCGTCTAGATTTAAATTTCCTATTTTCCTGACTTTGCTTTTTTCTTGTGAGTACATAACAATAAGAAAATGGGATGGGTCGAATTTACCTTAAATTTTTTAATTTGCGGTAAATTCTTAAACTTTGGCAGCATCTTATGATTTGTGACCCATTAGTTTCTTTTATTGATTATTTCTGTTTCTTGCTTTTCAATTAGGCTGAAAAGGTTATCTTTATGAACCTTTTTGTTGTTATGTATATGTGATCCTCTTGTCTGACACAAGGTTTTTTCTTCTTTTTCTGTGGCTGACAAGTATTGTTCATTGTTGATTTTCTGACTCAATTGTTTTCATTTGCCTCCTTCAAACTTGGTATCCACTCCTGCAGCTCGAAGGAGAAACCCACTCTTGGGTAAGTAATTTTCTCTGGCAGTTTTCTGATACATAATGTACATGAACTTATAATACTCTTGATGTGTGCTTTCTTTATGCATTTGGGATGAAGATCAAATGTTCTTTCAATTATGAAAAACTGGGAGCAAACATAAGAAAGGAAATTTTTAAAAGTTTCTTTGTTTGTACCCTGCTGTTTTGGTTTTTGTTGAGATATTCTCTTCTATGGCTTAACCAGGTGATAATCCTTTTTTATTTTCTTGCGCTGCTATTTTTCATTTCATTGAGATATCCTATTCTGTCAACTTAACTAGATGAGAATGTTGGTTTCCTGGGTCTTCACAAATGAGTTCTTAAGGAGATTTAGCTTTTTAATTCATTATCTGTACTTCTGTTTGTGTTTCTGAACTCTTTTGTATTGACTGAAGAGAATCTTGAGTTGGATAACGATTGAACGCGTAAATGAGTTCGTGGAATTGGTGTTATGAAGAGTGTACATAATAGTTAGGTGATACTTAATTGGTTAAACTTTTGATTGCTAAAGGCTGGCGCTTAATCCACTTCTCTGTTTCTTCTTATCTTCTCTCTCTCTCTCTCTCACTCGCTCTCTCTCTTTCTCTTTTCTGATTTTTTCAGTGAGCTTGTTGATTTAACAAGTCATCCTTCTTGGTAGTGTTTTGTTGAGGTGGGAAAAAGGGGGTATTTATTATTTAATAATTTTGTATAGAAAGTTTGTTCAACTTAGCTGTGGACATTAACCTGAGGGGTTCAGCTAGCGTCGACTTGTAATTTGATATTCTAGAACAGCCAGTTGATGCTTGAATTTTCTTTTATTGTGTGAATGAAAGACTTCTAGTTTTCTATCACCGCCCAAAAAAAAAAAAAAGAGACTTCTAGTTCATTTCTTGTGTGGTCTAATTTCTGGTTTATAAATTAGGACAATGGATCTTGATAACCAAAGTGACCTTTTTTCCTTATAGTCATTGATTAGTGATGTCATGCAAAGCAAGCTAGCTGGTGCTTATTCTCTTGGTGTCAAATGAAAAAAAAGGTTTCTACTTCGATCCCACAAAGGAAGATGCTACTTGGCACACATTCTTTAATTTGAGCCGAGCTCTCTCTCTCTCCCTCATTCTGCTCCAACCCTTGTCTTCTTTCTAACAATATAAAAAAGAAAACAAATAATAGTTACCAACAATATAAAAAAGAAAACAAATAACAATTAGGTACTTCCTGTTGGTTTCTTTTCTATTTGTTTTAGCTGTAAGTTTATAACTGAAGGTACATATTTGGAATATTGTGTTGTTCATGATCCTGTTTGTTTTGACTGTATTCAAGCAGTTTCTTGACTTTGGAATTTGTTGCATTGTATACTGATTTGGTTTTTGGGACATGCTATCAAGATTGATTAAGTGCTTTCCAATTTCACATGCTCTAAGCTTCTTTGGAGTTGTTTGCAGTTCAATTTATGATAGCTACCTTACCCAAATCAGTCAATTGATGCTAGCTATGTTGCGAACTAAGTGCTAGCCAGTTTTTAACAAATTAATGACAGTGGATGACACAAACTAATTATTTTCTGATTTCCTTGTATTCCAGTTTTTACATAAATTTATTCTATAGAACTGGATATAAGTTTCGCTTATCTCTGCATACAGTGGTACGCGGATTAAGACCCGCAAACGGAATATTGCAGCTCCACTGGACCCTGCAGCATTTGCTGATGCAGTGGTCCAGATTTATCTGGATAATGCTGGTGATCTGGTAATTTAGCCTTTCCATTCACATTCTTTTCAAGTATGTGTTTGTGTATGAGTACTTGCTCATCATGCTGAACCTTTATGTGCAGGAACTTGTTGCCAAGAACCTTGAATCTTCTGACCTTAACTTCTCGAGATACGGCGACACCTTTTTTGAGGTCAGATATTATATTCTTTGCAGAAGTCACTAGCTTTTGACTTCTGTCTTTAAAAAAGTAAAATTGACTTTTAGTTCCTAGTTCAACTGTATCTTCAGCTTGATTAGGAACTGCTGTTTTTAGGCTTTGATTTGAGACGTAACTAACTTGAACAGTACTCTCAAATCTATATACACTACTCGGAATTCTAGGTCACGCACTAACTGTGTTTTGATGGATTGATGTTCTGAAATATTGGTTAACATTACTTCATTGAAGTTCGATAGCAGCATCTATCTACAATCTTCATCTATGATGTGCTTTACTGGTTGGTGGAAGAGTTAGTTGTCCATGTAAAGGGTGTTCTAATTTTATTTGAAGAATTTTCTAGCTAATTTATGTAATTGCCCACTTCCGTTCTTCTCTTGGTGGTATGTTGAATAAATAATAGATCCTGCACAGAGGCACCTTTAACGTGCACATCAGAATGATTGAAGTTTTCACTTTATTGCCTGCTTCTCTGGCATATGATTTTATCAACTAGGGATTCTAAGAAGTTCTTCCTGTCCTATCATTTGCCATCTCCTATTTGAAATTGAGTTGCATAAGGTTACACAGCAAAATTGATTGGTTCTTGCTTGAAAGTTTTATAGATCCAAGTTCCTCCTTTGTTCTTGTTTAGTCGTTTGAGCAGTTGATACCTTGGTGACACAATTGAGTTTGTTGCATAATGGCAGGTTGTTTTCACAGGAGGGCGGACACAACCTGGCACTACAAAACCTGATGAGGGGGAGCGCCACCCTTATTCTATAATAGACGGTGAGCCAAAACGTGAAATCATATTACCATCTGTGATCTATATACAGAAAATTCTGCGGAGGAGGCCATTTCTCATAAAGAATCTAGAAAATGTTATGCGGAGATTCTTGCAGTCACTGGAGCTTTTTGAGGAAAATGAAAGGAAAAAACTGGCAATTTTTACGGCACTTGCATTCTCCCAGAAACTTTCAGGGCTTCCACCGGAGACTGTGTTCCAGCCACTGCTTAAGGATAATCTTGTGGGCAAAGGGCTAGTACTTTCATTCATAACAGACTTCTTCAAGGAGTATCTGGTGGATAATAGCCTTGATGACTTAATTTCAATCTTGAAGCGGGGAAAGATGGAGGACAATCTCTTGGAGTTCTTCCCATCTGCTAAGCGATCTCCTGAAGGTTTCTCTGAACATTTCACGTGAGTATGTCTGGTTTGAAATTTTATCTATTATGGCAGATAGTTTTGAATGCTAATGTGGCTTCTTCGCTATAGCTATCAGTACATGTTGAGTTTTGTATGCTAAAGGGGCTTCTTAAGTTTAGTTATTTAGACTTGTTCAGCTAGTTGATACAATTCATACATATCTCACTAACATGCTTGTGAAATGTTTTAGTGCATGTGGCATGTTTAATTTGTTAGTGTAGATATTCATGTTATCTTTTTTCGCATCCCCAATTTTTTGTGGCTTTAATTGCTCTGGACACTGTCTTTGGGAAGCAAAGATTGCTGTGCTTGTAATCATGTAGACGTTGCATGAAAACTTATAACTCAGCCTGATTTTTAGGGATGAACTCCAACATCCAAACTTCTACCATTAGTTACCCAAATAATAAAATAAATACTGTAGCATGTAAAATTATGTCAGTTAAAGAACTGGTTAATCATATATGACATGGCAATTTGAGGCTAACTGGTTTAAGGTGCTTGTAAGAGAGGTCATCTTATAGGAAGTCCTTGTATAATGCACAATTGTCATGTTTAAGCATGTTTTGGTTGCTGCCAAGGTATGAGATTAATTACTATCATTCTGAACCAGATAGAAGCTGACCTCTATCATGTTGCTCTATTAATGTGAAATGAAACAATAATCTGATGGTGTTTATCTGCTTGGTTGGGTAATTAATGTTGAGATGAAAATCAGAACAGCTTTTATATGATTGATTTAAGACTTAACCAAGTGCTGTCACATTATTTTGATGTTATGATTGGATGTAGTTATTGGTTTATTTTCTTTTTCTTTTCAATGATATCTTGGTGTGAAGATCAGCCTTCTGGGGTTTGCTGAAAATTTTCTGTGCTGTACCCTTGTTATTTGAAAGATGCATTTTAAGTATGAAGTTCTTAATTTAAGTTCAGAGAAATTCTGTTAAAAAATTTAAGTTCAGAGGGATATCTGTCTATATAAACTTCTGGTTTTGTAATTATTTGAGTTGTTGTCATGTTGCTTGCATCTTGAAATATTTGACATAAGGTGATCAGTGTTGCCCTGATTGTCAATGCCTGTCACTTGGGTTCACTGATGGTTGGGTATCTCTTTCCATTTGGTTTTTATCTAATCCCCAATCTCTGTAGGACATGCTGAGCTGACTAAAAATTTTGTGATCTACTTCAAGTCCTTGGAAAATATCCAAGTTTATATAGATCACATGCCGTGGCTAAGATGGTTGCTCCTTTCACAGCAATGCCTTCACTACAAATGTTGATCACTTGAGTAGATTTAATTTTATTTGAGGAATAGTTTTTAAATGGTAGGTTCTGGTTAGAAGCTTGAGGTCCTTTTAGGATGGGTATTAGGTTGCAGTCTTGTTTGTGATTTATTTGTACACTAAGGTTAGAAGCTCTGATTTGGTGCTGGCATTCAGTGGCACGCATTCTGGAGATGTTCTGTGGTAGATAACCGTGTGGTGTGTGCCACATTCCCACCCAAAGAGTCCAATGTTTAAAGTTAATTATGCGCAATTCGTGATAATTTTCAGTCTGACATTTCTTTTGTAGGTTCTGGAAAGTATGTGTTATGCAATTGTTGTGGAGATTCCGATTTTCTCTATATCCTTAAGCCAAAGCTTGTTCATCTGCTGTCAGTATTCTATCAGTTTGATTATGACTAATGTTTTGTCTATTTCAGCAAGGAAGGGCTGATAACCTTGGTTGAATACAATGAGAAGAAAATATTTGAGGTGAAGCTGAAGGAAATGAAATCTGCATTAACAACCCAGATAGCAGAGGAAACTGATATATCTGAAGTTATAGAAACTGTGAAGCAACGTGTTAAAGATGCTAAACTACCTGACACTGAGGTTGTACGGATCCTATGGGATGTTTTAATGGATGCTGTACAGTGGTCTGGTAAGAACCAGCAGCAAAACGCCAATTCAGCTCTTCGTCAGGTAAGCATAGTACCAGCATCTATATTCTAAGTTTGTGATGGAAGTGAGCATTTAGGCAATAGATTCTATCTCTGGATTACCTGTGTTTGCAAGGCAATATCATGAACCAGTGAATAATTTACTAAACTAATGTGAGCTAGGTTAGTGATTGCTATTTTGAAATAGAAAGGTAATGGTAGATCTAGCGGATTGGATTATTGCAGTGGAGATCCTCTCAGTCTTTTGTCATATTCATGACATGCTGAGTTATCTGGTATAAATCATACAGAATTTTTATTGTCAATTATCCTGGTAGATGAACAAAAAATCTGATGGTTGGGCAGATTGTAATAGTTCACCACCAGCAGAGAATGATTTGGGACATTTTTCATGTCATTTTGGAGAACTGTTCTTTCTTAAATTTGTTG
The DNA here is from genome assembly GCA_021397835.1 of Moringa oleifera. Lineage (NCBI taxonomy): Eukaryota > Viridiplantae > Streptophyta > Magnoliopsida > Brassicales > Moringaceae > Moringa > Moringa oleifera. Next base: position 1,719,019 of record JAJFZO010000094.1, read on the forward strand.
ATCAGAGTGTTGGTTGATGTAGGTGAAAACATGGGCAAACTTGTTGAATACCTTCTGCACCAGTGGGAAGCTTGAGCTGGAACTCATATACAAAGTTCAGATGCAGTGCTATGAGGATGCTAAGCTGATGAAGCTGTTCCCTGATATTGTGAGATCTCTGTATGACCAGGATGTTCTTGCAGAAGACACCATTCTTCACTGGTTCCGCAAAGGAACAAACCCTAAGGGCAGGTATGCAACAACATTGGCAACTCACTGTCACCTGAATTGTTGGGATAAGTTGAAATTTGGATTAAATGTATTTGTGTATTCTGAAATGAAATCTTGGGAAATTCTGCAGGCAAACCTTTGTGAAAGCTTTGGAGCCCTTTGTGAATTGGCTGGAGGAGGCAGAGGAAGAGGAGTGATCTACCTTTTTCACGTCAAAATTAGCCATGAATGCTTTTCCTGAGATAGTAACTCAGGAAAATTTCTGAATTTTATGAATATTTGGTTTGTCTCTGAATGATATGATAAAAGAATCTGTACTTGACTGCTTGCAATAATTAAATGCCGAATGCCAAACTGATATTTTGAGTTAATTGCTTGGCATTCTATGAATTTCAGGGTGTGTTTGCAAATTGATCTATCTGTCTCTGATTGAGCAGAATTCTGAAAATTGTTAAAGGAAGTTAACAAATCCTGTTTGCTCAAAATATTACAAACTAATTGCATCTAAATCAAATAAATCAGAGCCTGTAATGGTTGTTTTATTCTAGAGATTGTTAATGCACTGAGCTATCAATCAAGCTATGAAGTGATAAGATGAAAATCAACTTACGAAGTGATAAGATGAAAATCAACTTATGAAGTGATAAGATGAAACTCTTAATAACATGTTTTGGCCTAATGTGATGCAACATTTAAAACTAAGTTTTATAATTAAAGACAACTAGTAAGCTTTTTACGTTTGTTTATTTATTGGGATTGCTTAGTACTTCATTATTTTTTGGGAAGAGATCATATACTGCATGGTTGATGATAGATGGTAGTAAGAAAATTCTTCTTTAACAGGGCAAATTATTTCTCACTGAATTTAAGCAACTTCAAAAATATATTTTTTTATATATGTGGTTTATATTCATGTTGAGGCCATGTATCTATGGATATAGGTTTTTGTATATATGAATATACATATGTTCGTGTAACCACATAATTTTCAATGAAAGGTTCAAGCTAACTAATATATTAAATCCTTGAAAGTTTTGTCGGGCATAATGATGTCTTTAAATTACAGGGTTGCATGAAAGGTCTTGCATTTGTTGTATACGTCAGCCCATTTAGGCGTTGACCAGCTTTCGCTACATAAACATTCATGTTTTGTTTGATTTTCAATGTGAACTCCTTAAATTTAACAGAAATGTCCGTGTTATAGGTATAAAAAACATTACCCACTTTAATACACTGCCAAATTTGAGTAAAATATAAATTTCATCCCCTGGTCTGGAGTCATCCTGCAATTCGAGGGCCCAAATCCTTCGGGACTCATCAGCTTCTGTTCTTTTCTCTTCTGTACTTCTCCTGCTGAGTGCTGACTCTCCCTCAGCCTCAACCACACACTTCTCTTTCTTCGCAGTCATTTGATTCTAACTTTTGGAAGTAGACTAAGCAGATATCCATTTTCTGGATATTTGTTTTTTAGTTCTTCTTTCCTCACTGGAAAGAGTTTAAATTGATAAATCATATGGCGCACTTTTTTCGAGCGGCTCCTCTGATATGCAAAGCAGCCATTAACAATAACCTCAACAGCCACGCCCATCAGCAGGATGCCATTTTCATTCGGCGCGCCGCCGAAATCGCTGACAAGTCCGCCGGGTACACCTCCCCACACCCCAATTTCGGATGTGTGATCGCGACATCCGCCGGGAGAGTCGCGGGAGAGGGTTACCTCTACGCCCAGGGGACTAAGCCTGCTGAGTTGCAAGCCGTAGAGGCTGCCGGCCCGTGGTGCCGAGGCGCTACTGCTTATCTCAACTTGGAGCCTGGGGACTGCCACGGCGACCACACTGCTGTGTCTGCTCTTGTTCAGGTTTTGCTTATAATGCCTTTTCATTTGTTTTCTTCTTTCTCTGTTCGTCTTTGGTCCTTTTTTTTTTTCTCTGTTTCTGGTAGATTTTTACTGCCAAAGAAATGGTTTTGCGCAAACTTTTGGCAAGTTGTTTAGTTTGTTCCAACATGTCACCAACCTCTCTAAAACCGAAAGCATTATTTTGTTAGATTACAATTTTTTGTTCTCAGTTACATACACTAGTATATTGCCAATCATTGGTGAGAATTAGAGGAAACTAAATTTGTTGGCATACTTTAATGCATTCCTTCTAGCTTTCTCTTGTATCTCATTTTCAAATCTGCAAGCATCTAGTTCTATTTTTACTATTTTTTATTTTAATTTTTTAGTCTCCATCACTTGTGACATTCACTCAGTTCAGTTGCTGATGCTAACAAATTTGATTATAGATGGAGGTCTGAGATAAACTTTAATCTTGATGGCTAGAGTCAGCTGTGTTTCTATCAAGTCGAAACCATCAACTTGATTATTCTAATTTAAATCTAATTTGTTTGCAAATAGCAATTCATAGATGATGACACCAACTCTTCACCTATGAGGACACTGGACTGTACTGGGTTTGAGTATAAAACTTACTGTAAGCCGTGATCCTTTTGGTTCTTGATGCAGAAAACCCTGTTTCAAATCGTTGAGCTCCAAACCATGCATCACAGTTTAATTGATCCTATAGAGTTGGCGATTTGTACTGTCAATTGCTGTTGGAATTTTGTCTGATATTTGAGTCTGTTGTGTCCTGTTTGTTTATTATATATTTTTTCATGATATGCTTGCATCAAATTTAAGGAAAACTATAGGGACATTGAGCTTGAGTAGGAGAAGATGAGGGAGGAGACAACTAAATTTTTTCACGATATGCATGATATACTGGTACAGTTTCATCAAATCATTTCAGTCTAGTTCTTGAATTTGTATCAAGGATTTTGAATGAGAAAAGTTAATACTACCTTTTCTGCGTATCCGTTGACGAAGTAGAATTCCATGGATGGTGTCTCTTAATTCTCATGTTTGTATGTGTGGTAAAAAGTTCACTAAAAATTGGTTTTATATGAACCTTGGATATTGAAGCAACGTAAGTAATCCCAATGTTATTATTGATTGCCGTTGATGATGTCATTACGTAGCTTGTCCAGGGTGAGCTACATCACTAATTCCAGCTAGTGCATCCTTGTTGTTTGTGCTGGAAATGAAATAATGCATGTAGTCCATCATATTTTACTGATAGGCAAAGAAAGGGAAAGAGAAAAAAAGGCATTTTTGTTATTTTTCCTTCAAATTTGATTTTGTTATTTCAAAGTAAACATGTTTTGGTTAGGTCTATTTTTTAAGAACGATTCAAAAACAAAAAATTTATTGATATTATATAGACAACATAGCACCAAAGGGGTGTCTCCTATATACATGTATAGTTAGCTAACAAAAGGTTAAGAATTTAAAATTTCTAAATAATCCACCTTATTTACAATTAATCCGTTCTCACTCATAACTTCAAAAACCCTAACCCACTTATCCTTATAACCCAGTAAGGGGATTCAACCCCGTCAAAAGCCTTCAAATTTTTCTCCCTCCATGCCATTCAAAAATGGGGCAATGAGATCATTGTAGTGAGTTTCTTCTTTTGTTTTAGATCATGGGGACCTACTCGTACTAACAACTCAGTTGCCACTGAATCGTAGACCACTTATTTACATCCCAAAAATGTCCAAAATGCTTTTTGAAACTTTGCCGTGCCGCATACACCAAAGGAGAATGTAATTAACCGACTCTTCTTGTTCCTTACATAAATAACTTCTATTAACTAAGATATTACCCTTTCTTCGTAGGTTATCTATAGTAAATGGTTTTCTTGAAATCATTTACTATTGTGCCATGGGGAGACTCCCCTCGTACCACTTTGGATGGAACCTATGCTTTCCACTCTAAATTTCAGGGAAACCTTTGAGCTTCCTCTTGTTGGTGGAGTTCATCAATCACCTTAAAGAACAATTTGATTGAGAACTGTTTTGCCTTGATTGCCTTTCCAAATGATTGCTTCCTCCTTGTCATTGTTAGCTTTAATTGCATAAATTTGTCCGTACACTTTCCATACAATGCCGCCTCTCACTGTTGTGCATCCCTTATACCAATGGAGATCTCCCGCTAGAGTCTACCACAATGTTATCACATACCTAAGCTCCCTTATTGCAAGCTATATGATATAAGGCTAGGAAGGTTTTCATATGACACTTCTCCCCATACCAAACATCATGCCTAAAACTCCTCCTGCCTGATCGTAATGGCCTTCCAAACGTTGGCATTATATGACACTTTGCCTAACACTGTGATCTAACTGCCTTCTCTAATCCATATCGACTCTTTGTTACTTTCTTCTAGGGATGGTAATGAGTCGAGTATTTGATTGTTTTGAAATTCTGAACTCGAACCGAATTAAAATATAAATACCTGAACTTATTCCAAATTCGTTTAAATATAGTTACTTGTATACTACCAATCTGCTTGAACTTGTTTATTATATTTATACGTATTTCGTGAGTTTTAATAGGATAACGAAATAAATTATTGAAATTCAAATTTGAAAATCTAGTATAATAAAATCCAAATTGAAAGTTTAATGTAATTAAATTCAAAATAAAAAACTCAATACATTAATACAATTACAAAAAGTGGTTCGAGTAGTGTGTATTTAAAGGTTTAAACCCAAATTTGATTCAAACTCGCTTTGGGTATTAAATTTTAAAATTGAACTCGTCCAAATTCGATTAAATACTATTGGAACTAGTCCTGTTAGGGTTTGATCGGATCGTGTACGTGAATAAAGCTGACTTATTGCCATCCTTAGTCCTTTCCAAACGGCATCACTTTCCTCCATAAACCTCCACAATCACTTTCCCAAAATAGGCCTATTAGAGAGAATGAAGGTGCTTTGCCAAGGCCTCCTTTGACCTTTAGTTGCTTAATGGTCTCTCGTCTTATCAAATGAGACTTGAACTTGTTGCCAAAACTACCTCTAAGAAACATTGTTGTAGTTGCCCTAAGTCTAAGAGCCACCTCCCTCGAAATAGGGAGCAAAGGCATCAGATTGATTGGTAAACTGGAAAGAGTGCTCTTTATCGAAGTTAACCTTCCCTCTTTTGGAAAGCATCACCTCTTTTACCCATAAGCCTTTTTTCAAACTTCTTCACCACTGGATTTTCACATTGTCTTCTCTTTATAATTGGTTCCTATGGGCAGCCCAAAATATGGTATAGGAAGTGTCCCCTGTTTGCTATCGGACAACCTAGCAAGATGAGAACCATTCATTGCATCCTCAAGAGGAGTCAATGCATTCTTCCCCAAGTTAACCTGTGACCTTGAAAGTGCTTGAAAACAAAGCAACATGCCCTTGAGGTTAACCATTTGCTTGTCCTTTGCCCCTAAAAAATGGTGTCATTTGCAAACAAAAGGTGAGACACTTCCTTCTTCATTGCTTGACCTGCCAGGTTGCCTTATGCCACTTTACCAAGCAATTTATCAAATGCCTTCATCACCAAAATAAATATAAGAGGGGATGATCACCTTAGTGAAGTCATCTAGATGCCTTGAGAAGGTCTCTCTATTCAAGTTTTTATCTCGTCATCAAATCTCAAAAGACCCTAGCACATCAAATGTTGATCTCCATTTATAAGTCTTGCTATAAACTAGCAATGATACTCACTAATTCTCTTTTTGAGCTCAACATGTTTGTTGACCACCTTGCTAGTGGTCTCCAAGGTACTAATGAAATTGTACCTTGTATATTCATTAGCTACTAGTGGAAAGAATCTAGTCTCGTGATCTCCTCCTTGATCCAAAGTACTTTAGGCCTTTGCCACCACGAGGTCTCCTCCATCTTAAGTGGTGACCAACTCTTTGCCTTCTTTTCTATCTTATTCATTTTCTTTTTCTTTTTACATGTTTCTTCTTTCAATTTGGTGATTTCAAGGTATCTTAGATGTAGAAACGAAAATTTGATGAGTTAGCCAAAATAGGTAGAATGACTATTTCTAGAATGTCACATGTAGCCTTGAAACAACTTTTACATGATAATTCCTTTGGTGTTTTTCCTGTTAGTTGTTCATGTTATGCAATTTCTGCACATCACTGATTCAGTTTGAAGGGCTTTTGATTTTAGTCGTGACTGTCTTTCCCTTTTTTCTTTTCTTGCTAAGTAACTTTTGTTTCTTCCATGGAGGATTGTGCTTAGAGTATCTGTGGCTGAGGTTTTCATTTCCTTTCCTGTCCAGTGGAAAGGGCAACATGGTTAAGCAGTGAAACATTTTCTTATTCTGTTACCTGAATGGTTTCCATGATTTTGCTGGAATTTCAGCTGGCAGATAATTGATATTCTTTAGATTAGGCAGGAATTACAAGAGTTGTTGTTGGCATCAGGCACCCTTTGCAGCATCTTAGAGGCACTGCCATACATGCTTTAAGGAGTCAAGGGATTCAGGTTGATGTTCTTGGGGAAGATCTACGAAATAAATTATTAGAGGTATGATTTTTAACTTTACTTTTTGCTTGGAGTTACAATTTTTGGGCTGTTTCCTTTGATTCTTTCCCTATTTCTTTTAATTCTATGCTCATAATTTACTTGAAGAGTTAATAAGATTGAAATTTCTTCTTACTTGGGCTTTAATTTGTTTTTTGTACTTTAGTTGTAGTGGATCATTTTTGGCAATGGTTAGGCTTACTTGAAAGTTGAAATTCCTAGCTTGGCTGAAGTGAAGCTCATTGGGCTCGGATTGGTCAATGGCCAAGTTGGGTACACTCAATAGGCAAAAAGATAGCTTACAACCACTTGCTATCTTGATACTATAGGCTTTATGCAATTGGGTCAGCTCGTTCTTCACTATTTGAGAAAATAATGTATGTAACAAATTAAGCCAGAAAATTGTGCAAAATTGTGATGTAAATTAATAATCAAGGATCAGGTTAAAAGTTCAAACGAAACATTGAACTTTATTTTATTACAGCAAAAAAGAAAAAAGAAGAATACTTGAAAAGATTGAAGTTGAGCAAATTTCACAACACTTGAAGATGATTTCAATTTGACTAGGTTGGCACTTGTCAATCATATGTATTTTTCAATTCCATTATCCACGCAATTAATTTTGTTTTAAAATTCTAAAATAAGATTGCATATTATCATTATTATTATGATTATAATGTTAATTTTAGGTAATAGTAAAATCAAATTCTACTTAATTTATATTGATTTTCACCAATTCTTGTGTTATCTCTTGTAATCTTGCATTTTCTTGTATCTACTTATTTTTTATTTCCTAGTCTTTAAACATTTAGTTTTTGCACCATTGAAGGTGTTAAAGTGCTTCTTATGTCAGAAAAAACTTGACCACCTACATTAAAAGATTATTCAAACACTATAGTGGAAGTTGACACTGTTAGTGTGGCTCATGGCAGAAAGTACATAGTATTTGTCTTATTATCTTTTCATTAATTCAATTTATTAAAATTATAATCCTCATCTTCCTTTATAGATTGATCAAAATAATATTTTACAGTATTACCTACTATGGTGCTTAATGAAAGATTTTTTGTATTTAAGAATTCGAGTGAATCCTATAGAAAATGAAAAAGATGTTAAACTGGCAGTGATTCTAGGCATTTTATGAAGATAAACATTTTAGTTATGATAACAATTTTCTTTTGATATCGGAAAATCACTTGAGGTAGGGCAACTTTGTGTACCCCGTTCTTACATGAAAAGCCAGAGTTGGTGTCTCCCACTTCACAAACTACGAGCTCTAAAAATATCATGATGCTTAACCACCCTAGCATTGAAGGGAACTTGGGACCTCTTGTATCACCATTATTAAACATTCGATTAAAACATTACAAAGTGGGAGTTTATCAAAGAATTAATTATTTAAAAGCAATGTAAAAAACATAAAAAATTATTTGTAACAAGTTTGACAACTCTTTGATTGCACTAATTAGGTTGTTCAATAGACATATATCAACTAAAAGTATTATTTTTCTTGTCCATCAAATATAAATCAAAAACATCTTGTACATGAGGGGGATGGAGAAAGAAAGAAATTGTAGGGCTTTTGTTGGGAAAGAGAAATCTTTGGAGATCATTATCGTCCAATGGATGAATCTCTTAAATTGATGGGAAACTGGTAGGGATTTTGTACATGAGGGGAGCTAATATTGGCCATATCTAATTTATCTTACTTGTAATAGATTGGGAGGTTGGGTAGATTGTGGAGTTATATGCCTCACTGCACAATTTTAGAACAGAAGATAATATGGGAGATCTAATGTGTGGACCTTGGGCAGTTAGGGAAGGGGAGATTTCTCTGTTAAATCCTATTTCAACAGGTAGGGGAGGAGACGTGATGAGTCAATATTTTCGTGGAAGCAGGTGTGGATTCACTTGGGAGACAGTGAGTGGGAAAATATTGACTATAAATGTTACTTGTGTAACGCAAAGGAAGAAACGGTTCACCACCTATTGTTGGTATATAGGTGGACAGCCCAGTTTCGAGAAACAGTCCTTAAACTAATGGTTCAGCACCTATTGTTGGTATGTAGGTGGACAGCCCAGTTTCGAGAAACAGTTCTTAAACTATTGGGCTTATCGTGGATGACTGCATGGTCTGTGGGCATGGAGTTGATGGCGTGGTCAGGGATAGGTGTGGGGAAGGAGAAGAGGATATTACTGATAATGATATCACACTTAATTTTTGGCATGTTTGGCGGGAGGGGAACAGGAGGGCTTTCGACATCATTGAAACTCAGGTGGATGTAATCAGCGAGTCCTAGATTAGTATTCTGAATTTTTAGGACTCGGGAGAGTATTCTGTAAATGTGGAAGATCTTATAGACATTATAGAGTTACTAACTCTTTAGGCTAACAAATTATGTAAGGGTTGCGCCCTTTTGGTGTTCAATAAATAGTACTATCTCTTTTGTCTTTGCTAAAAAAGAAACCTAAGAAAAATAGGAAATTAACTTAGAATAGGAATAGAAAACTGAGTTAAAATAAACTAGAAATAGGCAACTTAGATTAAGAATATAAGACTAAGTTAAAATAAACTAAAAATAAGCAACTAATCAAATAGATATAAACTAGGAAACTAATCAAATAAAATTAAAATAAAAATCTAATGTTGGTGTGTGTTGCATCAATCTCTTTCATTTTGAATAAAATTTGCCCTCGAGTTTTGTGGCTGCAAAGAAAACTCATGAGGGGGAAAATACTTGAAGGTATCAGCAACATTGAAAGTATTAAAAATATTCATATCAGTTGAAATATTGATTTTTTAAGCATTATCACTAATCTTTTGAAAGACACGAAAAGAACCAATCTCTTATATTTAAGCTTATTGCATATGTCAATAGGAAGATGAATCATCACCAAATCACCTTCATTAAACAACTTAAGGCGTCAATGTCCGTCCGTGTTATTCTTGTAACAAAGATTAGTATTTTAAAATTTTTCTTCGCCTCTTGCTGATTTTGTTGAATTCGCTTTGCGAACTCCTCAATATTAGGATTCACATCAAGAGAAGAAAGAAGACGAAGCAATTTCAATGGATACCTTGAAATGTTAGTGTAAATAACTTTAAAAGGAGTAATTTTCGAAGATGATTAGGCATACTGTTAAAGATAAACTCAATTTGTGAAAGAGCAATGTACTATTGTTTTGGTTTATCCCACTAACACATCAGATCTGTGAAATTGCCTTCACTTTGCCTCATTAACCCGAATAACATTTTTTCAACTATAAATCCGAGGAACGAAAGATGCTTAGTCATAAAGCTACATTTTTTACGATTGATATTCAATTTATTTGCTCGTAAGACCGATAAAATTTCTTTGAGATGGTGCTTCTCTTCCTCATCCTTAATGTAGATAAATCATCAAAATAAACTGCCACAAATTTTTTATAAATAGATGAAGAACCTAATTCAACAATTGCATGAATGTGTTCAACGTGTTTGATAGTGCGAAGAACATCACTAGCCATTTAGTTGTGGAAGCTGTATTCCATTCATCTTTAGGTCAAATATGAATCATTATTTTATTAATAGCTCAATTAGTCACAGACATTTGTCAGCTACCATATTTCTTTAGGTAAGTGAAGTAAGGTTTGCACAACAACTCACGCTCTCAGGAATAAAGTTTTTATCAAGCAACTTATTAATTTGTTGTTGCAATTCTTCATTTGGGTTCATATGATAATGTGGAAAATTTGACAAACTAGCTCATGTACTAAATCAATGTGATATTGAATATTTCACATCGGAGGTAATTAATTTTGGGTGGAATCTTAATAGTTGCTTAGATTGGTCTTCAACCTCCAATACCAAGATACAGTTTGGTTCCTTGACTTGTTCAAAAAATTTTAGGCCTATTATGCTGATGAATAACGATTTATCTTCCTTAGAAATATAAATGTTTTTCAAAAGTTGAGACTATGACATCAAAACAATTTTTTTGTCAAACCACCAAAAGATGAAGGTATCATCTCGTCCTTTATAAATGGCATCAACATCATATTGCCATGATCTTTCTAATAAACACGACAAGCATTCATATCCACCATATTGCATACAATCTCATCTTTATAATATTTTTGGATTGATAAAGGAACTTTGCAAACTTGTAGCACTTGAGCTTCTAGGTTTTTCTTAATCCACGCAATCTTGTATGGAGAAGAATGCTTCTCAGTCTTTAAATCTAATGCTTTCACCAAAACTTTAGAGATGATATTCTCTACAGTCACTGTCAATAATTACATTACATACCTTGTTATGATCAATGAATCGAATCTGAAAGACCTTGTGTCGTTGAGAGTTATTTAGTTTCTTTGCGACAAGCAAGAGCCGTTGGACAATACATGCCACTTTTCCTACATCTCCTTTTGCAAACTTGGCACCATCGTAAACTTCTTATTCTAAAATCGGTTTTCTAGTCCAGGTGCTTGAGTTTTGTCCAATGCAAGGGGTAGTTTGATATTTTCAATAGCTCAAACACCTATATTTGAAAGATTGTCTAATGAATAATAAAAATAGGATTGAGGGAGACACAAGAATTCACATATATTAATATATGCGTGGTTGAATTTAGTGGTAGTAATTCTCTTGAAGATTGAAATTGTAGATAAAATAAATTGATCTAATTTTTTAATATAAAATGTAAAGATGTGATGATTTTTTTGGATAATAAAGTTAAGAAATGCATATGATTGACAATTTAGCTGAGATGTATTCACCTTGTAATTATGCATTTTTTTATTCTAGATTTGTAAGTATCTATTAATGCAAATATTTTTGTTTTGGTTATATTCTTCCACAAATAAAAGTTTAATTATTTAAACTTCTAATTTGATCCTTGATTTTTATTATACTTTATTATTTGACATTATCTTAATTTTTTTATTTGCATTATTATTTTAAAAATAGTTCAGCAGGCTGGCTTATGGGTAGAGCTATGGGCCTTTTTTATTTTTTTGGCCGAGATCTGGTGCATTGACCAGTCAAAGCCGGAGGGGCTTCATTAAAGCCAGGCTTAAGTCATCAATTTCTGAGTTGGGTTGACCTGTTTTAAATCCTTAGTAGTGAGAAACAGAATTTCCTTATAAATGGGTTAAATTCAGTTATTAGAAATTTTCATTACACCAAACTAAAGATAGTCTATGGTGCAGTAGGACAGCAGTTTAAAAAGACTGATTTCAGAGCTGTCTTGCTGAAATGAAATTTTTTTTGCCAGTTTTAGAAAGAGAAAATCAGACTTAATGTCTGTGTCAAGTTCTCCTGTTAAGGTCATTGAATATATCTATGGAAAGATTTGTTTTATATATTAAGTCTAATACACAAAGATACTGTCTATGTAAGTGGTCTATACAATATATTCTCTAAAATATCTGATTATATATTGTAGGACGCCCGGAAGTCATGCCTCCTTGTCAATGCTCCTCTGATTCATACTGCTATTTCTCGAGTTCCATTCTCTGTTCTCAAGTATGCTATGACTATTGATGGTGAGTGTTGTGATTAAAATAAACAACTTCATTAACTTTCTCATGATTCTTTCTCTTGCTTTGAGGTGCCTATGTGGGGATCCAGGGTTTATATATATATATATATATATATATATATATATATATTTTGGGGGGGGGAAGGGAAGAAGTGGTTGAATACAGTATAGTTCTACATCTTGAAGGGGTCTGAAAACGTAACAAGTTGGTTGTTGAAGCCTTCCTTTGGTGTTAATAGGTAAAATTGCTGCTACTACTGGACATGCAGCATGGATAAGCAGCAAAAAGTCCAGGAGTAAAGTTCTTGAATTGCGGGGTAGAAGTGATGCCATTATAGTTGGAGGAAATACCATACGCAAAGATAGTAAGTGTTGTCTGTTTATGTGAGTTTGAAATTCTTTTTTTAGCCGATACTGTGAAAATGATGTTATGTATTGTTTTATCTATCCTGATATTACAGATCCAAGGTTGACTGCCAGACATGGTGGTGGGCATATGCCCCTTCGGATTGTAATGACACAAACTCTTGATCTTCCTCAAGAAGCCAACGTTTGGGACATATCTGAAGTATCTACCATTGTTGTTACACAAAGGGGTGCTCGGAGGAGTTTCCAGAAATTTCTTGCATCTAAAGGAGTTGAAGTAGTGGAGTTTGACGTCTTAAATTCTAGAGATGTCATGGAATATTTTCACGATCGGGGGTATCTTTCTATTTTGTGGGAGTGTGGAGGGACGCTTGCTGCATCTGCTATTTCATCTGGTGTCATACACAAGGTTCTCATTACTTCTTATCATGCTTCATTTCACTCTCTATAATTGGTTATTATTCCTATGAATACAAGTTTTGAAAGTAGAGAATGTTATTAGACCTATTTGCAGGAAGGTGGGATTGTAATAGATAGGATAACCTAATTTTTCCCCTGTTTTTCTCTCAATCTTTGCTTGAAGCTGAAGATCACTAGCCTTCATCTCTCCCTCTTCTTTTTTCCCTTATGAATGCGGCCTCTTTCCCTCTCCTTCTTTTCTAAGTAGCCAGTCTCCTCCTTTGTCCTTCCGCATCACTCTCTCTCCTTCCTCATACTGGCTGTCGCTCTGTCTCTTTCCTTCTTATGCTGGCTGCAGTTCTCTACTTATGCTTGCTGGCAGTCTCTTTGCTCTCTTATGCCACCTCCTTCTCTCTCTCTCTCTCTCTCTTTTTTCCTGTCAAGTGCTGCTCTCTCTCTTTCTTCTTGTCCAGCCTTCACTCTATTTTTTCCTCCTTATGTCAGCCTTATGTCAGCTTGCTCTCTAATCCTTATGCTCCTCTTTCTCATCTCCCTTCCATCTCTACTCGATGCAGCAGTGGGCACCGTGATGCAGCTGCCTGGAAGAACTGTAATGCAGCCATGTAGTGTTGGTCTCGTGGGCAAATTGGATGGCAGCCTTGTGTAGGCAGCCATCAAAGGCCGCATCTCCAGCTCTTCTTCTCTTGCTTATTTCATTATTTTTGTTTTTAATCACCTTCCAATTTGTTTATTGTTAATTGCAGATGGTTGATTCTGATTAACCAAAAAATTCTTGGAGAAATTGAATATTATTTTTTGTAATAACAGAATAAAAATAAATTGAAGAAGTGATACTAGAAAACAAATACTGACAACATATAGTTGACATTAAATTTAATAGAAGTTATCTATTAGATACCTTCATATTTTGAAATGTTAATTGTTTTAATTAATTATTCTGCTATACATGTACATATGCATTTGTGTACAACATTACATATTTCTATATTTCTTTTGCTATATTATGTGATCAAGAGTGCTCTTGTCAAAACAATGAATCTTGAACCTTACCCAATCACATGATGGCAGAAGACCTTCATACTATCATGTGTTATCAAACCAAACATCACATAAAATAATTGTTTATTCTATGTCATAACTATCTTATTTTATTCATGTTACTTATTCTACCATTTCTTGTTCTATGCGGTTGTTTAAGCAGGGTCTTGCGAATTGTGTCTTGAATCTTGTCTTAGATAGATATAATGAAAAGTAAATGTTGCATTTACCTCTTACCACCTCACAGATGGAATTTCCTGATTTTTTTGGATTTGTACCATATACCAGCACAATAGACATTTGACCCTCTCTCAGCATTAAAACGACGCTTTTTTCTCAGCTTTTCAGTGTTGAATCATTTGAAATATCTTTAAAATAACCTGGCATATTATGTTGACTAGCAATGTTTTCTAACTAGCAATTGGAATGGCTGGAGATGTTACAACGACATATAATTGTTATAATCTTATGTATGCATTTGTATTTGTACTTTCCAACTATGTTATACCCACTGTTACGAATTATCATAAAATATTATTGCTATTTAATGAAATATTACTTTCAAGTTTATAGTATTTCACATGTTTTTTTTTTTTTTTTGGTGGCACAATTTGTTTGGCCATAGGTGTCTTCTCCTAAATCTTATTTGTTTTTTTCTTCTCATCCTTTTTCCTTTTACCTGTATTGACTGTGGTATTTCAAGTTGGTTAGAGTTATGATTTCATGCATCCTCTATTCAGTTTATGTTGCGATTTCATCTTCTATTTCTGATGCTCATGGTTGAAAAACCCATAGTTTTTTATTTAGGTTTACCTGTTTTATCAAAGAAACTTTGATTTTAGAACTGTGAATTGGATCTAACTGACACAATGATTAAAAGGAAAAATGTTAATCTAAAGGCACTTTTGGCTCCAGCATGATTTTGGATTCCTTTATAATTAAGCTTATTGGAATGTGTGTGTGTGTGTGTGTGTGTGTGTTTTTTCCCCCCTCTTTTTGTGCAGGTTTACGCTTTTGTTGCTCCTAAAATCATTGGTGGAAGTAAGGCCCCGACTCCTGTGGGTGACCTTGGGATGGTTGAGATGACGCAAGCCCTAGATTTAATCGATGTTTGCTATGAACAGGTCGGTAGCAGCTTATGTTGGTTAATTTAAATTTCTTCCTTTCCCAATACTATTGTGTTGGATTGATTTGATTGTCAATGTGCATTCATGTGTGAACAGGCCCTGTGTTCTGCATGTGATAGATTTTGACTCTGTGTTGGTACAAATTAGGAATGCTGGACTTATCGTATTGTTGTATGTGTATATTTGTGGGTGTATGACAGTAATGGCAAAAAAGATCATGCTTATGCATTTGTTCTAGTAGTGCTGTCTACAGGTACTACTACAGTTTTCACTGCATTATGAAGTTGTCTGAGAATTTTTGTGCTACTATAGTTGGGTTCTTCTCAAAGGGTTTTATTTCATGTTTGTTTTTGTTCGATGAGTCATTGCCATTGTTGCAATCATTGATTGCTATGAAAATTAGCTTGTTGTCAATTCTTCTCAGAGCTTTAGTCGCAAGATTTGGCATATTATCCTTGGTCGCAAAAAGTGTATATTTTACCATATCTCCAGATATATATCCTATCCAAAAGAAATGACTCTCCACATTTAGTTATAATGGTTAAAAGGTACAAGAACAATTATTGGGTTCTCTCAACAACTTCATTGTCCATAGGCAGGGGTGGAGATTTTATAGACCACAATATTTTTTATAGAAAAATATTCAAAAATATAAACAGATTAATGGAGGTATTTTCATGTAGTTGAATTTTGACCTGTTTGTGACACCTGATGACATTGATATGCAAAGCTAAGTACTTCAACATGTATGTAGAGGTTAGTGGTTTTCATAAGCTAGGCCATTCCAAGTGTTTAGTGGATCATGTTGAAATGAATTCTCTAATGTGGAAACATAGTCGGTGCTTGTTAAAGTGAATGCTTGAAAGGGTAACTATTTTGTATGGACCTATCCATAAAGAAAATTGGATACAGTTTGCTTGGTCATGTGTCCTGTGGGCATGCTATGCTTCTGTATTTGTGTCTTTCAATCTTTTGTTATGCATTTTAGCTTAATTAATTTATGTTGTGAATTAATTTCAGAGTGGGGAGCTAATATTGTGAAGCTTTTACTTGTCAATGTATGTTTTATAATTATTAATCATAAATGCCTTTGGCCTTTGGCTTTTGGAGTTATTATAAGCACTTAGGGTTAGCTTAATTTTCTACCTTGAAGAGTTTGTCCTTCTTTACCTTCAGGAGAATCAATCCTTTATAGACAAATCAAATTATATGCACATCTTTTCACTTCCGATGTTTGAATTTGGATGTTGGCACATGTGTCTGCATGTGCCTGTTGCCTTTGTTGTTGTTGTTGTTTTTCTTTTCTTTGTTTGGTTTCTTAGGTGTACTACCAGGGTCGATTGAGACAGTAGTGCCATTTTGTTTTTCCTAGTGAAGCTGGATTATACAAACAGAAAAGCAGTAGTTATGTCAGTAGGTCAGTTGAGATCAGTTTTTTGCCAACCCTTCATGTTGGGTTTTGGAACATGAGCTGGTTTATGTTCCTACAATGTAAAGATTGTGGCAACAAAGGATGGTTGGTGGTCTTTACACTTGATTATATTGTTATTGGAAATGTTTTGATTTAAAATTTTCACAAGGGAAATATGTGGTCTCTGTTCGGGAAAAAAAAAGCGTATTCAACAGTAACTAATTTGTAATAGACTTTGTGTTGAATTATATATACTGAGCTTTTGTGCCTGTTGCTGCTGCTACTGCTGTTTGTTTATTATGTTGTAAGATAACACTGTATGTTCTAAACTTATGGCAAAATATTGAACTAAATACTGCTTCTGTCATGAATTTAGACAGATTTCCACAGTTTCAGAATTGACTTTGACCTCTTGATTGGCATGGTTGCTTCTGGTTCTTGAGCTACAGGTTGGACCAGACATGCTTATTAGTGGATTTCTTCAGCCCATACCAGACCTTACACCTGTTATCCCTTCAGAGGATGAAACGTTTGCAATTGATCCTACGATTGTTCCTTATGAATCTAATATCATATTCTTTTATAAGTCATGGGACCCTTATGGTGCTTTCTCAAATTTTTCACCTCACACAATTCAGATGCCTGATGGCAATGGTGAATATGCCACTTGGTCAAGTGTAGAGCATTATTACCAGGTACTAACCTTATATATATAAAATATTCATTTGTTCCATTTGTTGAGATTAATCACAGAATTCTTGATTTTCAGGCAAACAAGTTCATTGGTGTGGATGATCCTGTAGCGCAAGAATATGTTGAGGAAATAAAATCTGTAAGAAGTCCCGAGGAAGCAGCACGAATAGGAAGATCAGTGCAGAGACAACGTCCTGATCTGGTACTGTTCTCTCTCTCTCTCTCTCTCTCTATATATATATATATATATATATATATATATATGATAAGATTTGAGATTGCTATCAGTTTTTCTGATTCTGTGTGTTCCTACAGAGCGTGAGCTGAAAGATCGCATATATCTGCATTTCTTTGTGATATGCTTTGTGCTCTTCAAATCTGTTGGTGGTTGTGCCTGTGAAATCATGGCTCTCAATTCTTCTGGCAAAATTAGCATCTCTTTTGCTTGCATATGTTCATAGGGAAGGGTTTTTCTGCTGGTAAATGATTAAAATTGATTGAATTTGTAGTTCATCATAAATATTTCTTATATAAATGAGGTGAAGTTTGCTCTACCTTGCATGATTAGATGTGCTTGTTGACGATTTTTTTGCTAGCCTTCTGCTAATTTTCTTTGCTTAAGTGCTACTCTTTACGGTGGTTCTCCCCCGGTAGTATTCATTATTAGCATTGTACGGGGTTCTGATTAATTTGATTTTTGAGCTAATACTGCAATTGGAAGGTCAAAATTCTCCTGCTTCATTAAGCATGATATAATTACGAGATATGTCTTATGTCCCTCTCAGTGGATTATGGAAAGCGAGAAGCCATAATAAAAGACAAATAATTTGAGGAATAACTTCTGACTAGAATGTAATTCTCAAGTTAAAGCCACTCGATTCGTCTTGATATTTTAACTATGTCTTAGTGTCTCATTTATTGAAGAGTGATTTGGTTTGAGCACATAGATTATTCCAAAAAATTGAATGAAGGTGAAATTATAAGTCGCTAGTCCCATCTAAGTTTTGCTCACATAACAGGTCATGTTAGTATTGGCTACTGTTGTGATTGGATTCTAGGGGTGAAATGTGGGATTAAAGTGATGATATGCTGTCAAAAACCAAGAAAACGTTTAGCTTGAGATAATATTTAGGAAAATGTATTTTATGCAATATATAATATTGTTTCTTATTATATGCAATATACATTATTAATTCTGATTTTAAAGTTGGTGTTAATATATATATATATATATATATATATATATATATATATTATGCCTTCGTATCATAGTGTCAAGGGTATTTTGGTCTTATTCTCTATAATCCCATTTTAGTCTTGCATGTTAATATATAAAATAAAAATAAAAAAGAAAACAAGGTTTTTTTTTTTTAACTACCATGTTATATCATGTCTTATTGTATTAGTTCCTTGTATATTATGTCATAAAATTCCATATACAAGGGTAATATGCAATATGAAATTTTCCTAGGAGTATCTAAATTAAAACTTTAGTCCCAATTTTTGGGATTAGCATTCCATTCTTGATAGGATTATGTAATCCTAAAATTAGAATTAACTAATCTTGAGATTAGCTATGCTTGATATTATTCTTCCACCAAACATAGGCTTAATAGTGGCATAGAGATTAAAATGGGACTAGAGCTAATTCCACCAACTAAATGACCCTTTGATGTTTTACTTTTTAGCAAGTATGTGGTCCCTCATCATTACATTTACATGAGTTACATTTGTAGCGATGTTGGACATTTAGATTAATTTTTCTAAAAAGTAATGTGTAACTTAAATCAAAGAATGCAAATTAGTGTTTTATAGAGCAAAAAAGTACTTTTTAAAGGCATCATCTAGTAGAATGCTAAATTACAAGGGTTTTATTAGTTAAACTTAATGTGTAAACAATTGTGATTTTCAAACTTTCTAAATTTCAGGTATGAATTATGGTTACGATATACCATGTTGGTCGTTTATTTAAGCAATTTTCCAATGAGATATGTCTTCAGTTCTAGCTGCATTTTTCATTATAGATATCGTTTTTGTTGGTATCTTTTCTTTTTTCATAGAGGAGGTCATGCTATTATTGTTTTCCATGTGAAATGCACTTGTAATTTGATATGTCTATGGTGATTTGATATCCTTGTAAATGATTTTATATATGCATATTTCGTATAAAATAATTTCTTTGGTTCTTTCTTTCTTTTTTTTAATCTATAAACATGACCTTGTTACCTAAAATATCCATGTTTTTCTTTACTTTTGGAATTTGCTTTTCTTTAAATTTCACTCATTAGATTCAATGTTATAGTAGAGTTTTATTCACATAATATTTCAAATGAGATGAGAAGGGTATCGCATGGTAAGATCACTTGGAAAAATCAAATATTTGTTTTAATTATATTTTAAGGTAATTAGGAATTTATATTATTTTTTTAGGTTGAAAGTAACCTAAGATCTTTTTTTTGTTGCACAATGTCATAAGGATTTATGGTATGATACACCTTAACAATTTAGGCATGAAAACATTTTGATTTAAATATGGTTAAATACAAATATAACCCTTTTTCTTTTGCGAGCGTGCATCCAATCAGGGGCTGGGAAGGGTTACCAGGCATTGGGAAGGGATGTTAATATGGCATTATTTTCACATGAGAGAATAGGTGTAGGGAGTGGAGGTAGTAGTATGGAGAGTTCTAGTACATCACCTTAAAAAAAAAAAAAAAAATCAGCAAGAAGTAGGAGTTGCAAGACTTGCATTAAGCAGGTAGGTTATACACATGGTTGATCCGTTAGGAAACCTATCCATGTCCCAATCAAATAGATTGTTACAGTTGGGAGGGGACATTCTTGAAGATGTAGCAAAGACAATTACCAGGGCTTACATCGGCTCACCACCCCTTAGTCTAGAAGATTGACTGGATACGATAGGGACCTACTTCATTTATATTTGAAAACATATGATTGGGCGTGCGCACCCCCCATAGGGGCGGGGGGGGGGGGGGGGGGGGGGGGGGGGGGGGGGGGTGTGTTGTTGGCGTTGGCGTTGGTTCTAATAGCTAGTGAAAGATTGGTGAGATTGTACCAGGGGCAAGGGCCATGCCAGCTTTATGGCAGTAAGTAAACTTGACAGGGTGAAAAGTGAGATAAGCTGGTGGAATGAGGAAAATTTGGGAATGTTGGGAAAAGGAAAGAGATGTTATGGAGAGAGATATATAAGAAATTGATGAGTGGGTGGTAGGTTTTTCATTGGCTTTCCAATGCACATTAGAAGTTCAACTTCATCACTGAACTTTTAGATTATAGGAGTTGAAGTGTGGGAGATAGAGAGAGCTAAAGGAGGGGAACAAAGACTAGTACAGGTAGCTTGACATTGAGAACAATAGGTGGAGACCGAAGCTAGATGGTATAGAGTTCAACATAATCAGGGATGAGCTCAGATAAAGAACAGAGTCACCATTTGGGGAGGATGAGGTAAGGGAGGTCTTACATGACTATGATGGGGATAAAGCTCTAAGTCTGGGTGGTTTCACCGTGGAATTTCTCAGACTGCACTGGGATGTAGTGAAGGATGACATAATGAGTTTGTTTCAAGACTTTCACTTGATTAGTGAGTTTATGCATTCTCGGAACTCCATGTTTCTTGTTCTAATTCCTAAATGGCAAGGGCAAGCAACATCAAAGACTTCCAACACATTAGCTTGGTTATGTATACAACGTCTTGGCAAAGGAGCTAGCAGCACAGGCTTAGACCGGTAGTAGAGAAGACAGCGAGTCAAAGTCAGAATGCAGTTGTTAAAAGCAGATTCTGAATGCGGTTTTTATAGTAAATGGAGATCAGGGATCATTAACTAATACGAGGAAGAGAGGGATCATTTGCAAATTGGTCATGGAGAAAGCCTATGATCATATCTCCTAGGATTTTGTGTTGCTGCTGAGGAGTGTGGTTTGTGGAGAGAGATAGTGCAACTGGACATACAGGTGCATATCAACAATTTCTTTTCTGCAGTTTTGTCAAATGAGGTTCCTGCCTAGTTTTTCAACTCATCTAGAGGGTTACAGCAAGGCAACCCACTTTTGCCTCTCTTATTCATCTTGGTGATGGATGCTTTAGATAGAATGCCTTTTAAGCGTTGGAGAAAATGGACTCATTGAGTGTTTCAAGGTGGGGAATTAACGGCATGAGGTGACGATCACGCATCTTCTTTTTGCTGATGATACTGTCCATTTTTGTTTGTCGGAGGAAGAGCAATTGATCAGCCTAATGGATGTTCTATTGTGTTGAGGTTTTCAAGATTGAAATTAAACTTAAGAGCTAGTCAATCCCACTCAGAGATGACGTCAATGGCGTGCAGATGCCGAATTGCTTGGGGTGTAAAGTAGGATATCTTCCAGTACATTATCTTGGGTTACCTCTTGGGGCTAAATTTTAAGAGATCGCGGTTTGGAATGTTAGCTTGGAATTTTTCTGAAAGGGAACTTGCAGGCTAGAAAACAACACATTATTTGCCCAAGCGCGAGAGACTCACTTTGATCAAAAGCATCTTGTCGAACTTGCCATTGTACTTTACATTGATGTTCCTTATTTCAAGGGAGATTGCTTGCACGTTAGAGCTACTAAAATGAAATTTTCAGTGGGGAAGCTTGGGGGAGGGCTATAAATATCACTTAGTGGATAGGGGGTGGTAACTCAACTGATGGAAATAGAGGGCTAAGGATTAAGTCCCTATTTTTATTTAATAAAGCACTCCTAGGGAAGTAGGTATGGAGATTTATGGTGGAGAGGGAGGTTTTTTGATGAGGGAGGGCTGTGAAGGCCAAGTATGGGGTGGCTGATACTGAGGGTAGGGATGCATATGGATCCAATGTGTGGAGGGCGATAAGCAAGCGGTGGGAGAAGTTAGAGCTTTGGATGAGGTTCAGGATGGGTGTAATTTCATTATGTTTTGGCATGACGCACGGTGTATGGACAAGGGCCTAGGGGACAATCATTCTAGCTTTTATTGCTTAGCAAATAGTAAAAATGCTCAGGTTAATGTGTGAGGGTGAATGATTGGGGGACTTACTGGATGGTTTATTTTAGGAGGAATGCTCAAGATTGGTAGGTGGGGCAATTTGAGCATTTCTATGCAAAGATTTATGTGGCAAGGTTGGATGTGAGCAAGGAAGACCAAGTAGTATGTAAAGAAGGTTTTGCCAACAATGACAAGTTCCTCGTTAAGTGCTTTTTCAGAGTGTTAAACTAGGTTGAAGACGACAGACACTTCCCTCACAAACTATTTGGAGAGTTGGTGCTCCAACCAAAGTGGTTTTAATTACTTGGGAGGCAGCATGTGGTAATGTTCTCACCATTGTTTAATTCAATAAAAGGGAAATAGAAGGGTTTTTGAGAGGATAAAATAAGTGGCAGAAGTATCAGGAATTATTGGTTAGGTACTTTGAAATTGTGGGGAGTTGGTGGATTTGATAAAAATCCTAACCTCTAAAAGCTAACTTTACTCATAATTACGATCTAAGTAATAAATATTTCCATATTTTCCATGATGAAAATAAATAAATATAACCCTTTCGTTTTAATTCTTTTCCACATGGGAACTTGATAACCTTTTGTTCCAAATACATCATTTAGTTAATGCATTTGTTTTAGATGGTGTTAAAATTTTCAAGTACGTAAAATAGATGAGCTTAAAATGTTTGCTTTGATGCAATTGTAACTCATGAGTATTTTTGCCATTCAAAATGTCCTAACATAATCAGGTGCCTTGTGTATCGTTCGCTGATGGGCATAGCAAGGATAATGTTACTTGGCTTTCTTTTGAGGATGTGAAGTATTCTGCCAACTATAACTTTGGAAGCATTGAGGATCAAGTTAATGGTTGTATACTGTATCACCTGTTGTGTTTCCAAAATGCTATCCGCGTCACTGTTTTTCTGTTGGTTAATTATTAAAAGGAAAAGTTGTGTACCCTAGATAGGATATCAACACAAGGTGTGCCATAGATAATTCCTTATGCATTTCTTATTTAGCTGCTGTAAAAGAGTTATGAATATTGTTTTTTTAATGGTGGAGGCATGCAGAAATATGAAATGCCTAGAATGTTAGTTTCTTGGAAACGGAACTAGACTAGGATGGGGCTTGTTCCTGGCACACCTTAGGCTCTCTGGATTAGTCGGTTGGGTCCTGGGCGGGAGAAAGGCGGAAGGAATTCTGTTGGATATCACAGTTATTGAACAAAAAAAAAAAACTAGACTGGGTGTTTATAGCATTTCAAGGTATGTCTTCTGGGTGTGTGTTATGAAGCCGGGTTGGGAATCATTAGTAATATCTTTTAGTTGAGAAGACATGTTCAACAGCATTTCAAGAATGAGTCCACCACAGGTTCATAATGTTAACTTTTAGCCCCATATAAGACAGAGAACTGGTTTATTTTATTTTACCAGTGGCATGGAAATGAAATTTACAAGTGATCTTTTTAAAATTAGATGATGCCCAGGTTTCTGTTGTTCTATTTTCATTTTTGATAAGATGCCCAGCTCTTCATTGGATGCTTTTGTGGACACTCTCTCCTTGTGGAGATATTGTTCTCCTTCATGTTCTGAATTTTCATGAAGAACCTAAGTGTATAGTTAATATGTTTCTTGAAGTTCCATCGCACTTATAATACCTTGTGAAGGTCAGAATCATCACATCTCTTGTAGAGAGATCTCACTCAGTCAAACTTATCAAGTGTTCTTTTGAATCTTCTGTCAACTGATAATCTTGTACATGATGCAGGTGCGATCTGATTGGGAAAGTATCAAGATTGATGTCATGTACAGGGCTTTAAAGTGCAAGTTCTCAATTTATCCTCATCTTAATTCTATGTTGCTGTCAACTGCTGGATCAGTTCTTGTTGAAGCTTCACCACATGATCTCTTTTGGGGTGGAGGTCGGGAAGGAGAGGGTCTGAACCATTTAGGCCGGCTGCTGATGCAGTTGCGATCTGAGTTTCTTGGTGAGTCTGCTACCTCCAAGGAAAACACTTGCACAGCCCACTGATGTGAGGTAAAATGAATGATAATAATGGGATTGGTTGTATTGTTTTTTATTGACTCAAGTTTTTCTAGTTCATTTTGTCCAGCTCTTCTCTATCATGTGGACAGATCATGACAAAATTTACAGATTTTATGATGCATGGGTTCATTTGGTTTATGAACATATCCATTTTCTTTTGGAATAGTCGAGTCTGGTGGGGGCTTTTGGCACAATGTGGAATAAGGTTTGTACTAATGAGATTGGTTATTCAATCACAATAAAATTTAGTCCAATAGAGGTCTGGGACCATCTTGATTTCTGAACAAGTTTTATTCAAACAAAGAATCAATATATTGCCTGTTATGGCAAATAATGTCAGTTGACCAAAAGGAAAACAAATGATAACCATCTTGGTATTGATGGTGCAGTGATTAAATGTCTGTCCCTTTATTTGCAAGGGATTGAATGTTGGGTATCATCGAATATGGTCACTCTTTTTATTCTGATCTTAATCTCACCTTCTATATTGTAATTTCCCACGGAAAACTTCTAAGCTAATCTTCCCATGCCTAAGTCAAGTGATTCTATTCAATGCCTAGACTTACTTTGCTAGTAAAAGCAAGATACATGATTCTAGCACATGATTTGACATGTTATAATATCAATCCTTGATACACATATATATATATATATATACATATAGATACATACATATATATACATACACACACATGCATATGCATATGTAAATATACACATATGTATCCACATATATACATATACACATATATATACATGTGCAAATATATACATATACACACATGTGTGTATATATATATATACCAATATGTGTATAATCTATTTTGAGGGAAGAAAAGAGACTCAAGATTGGGGGTGCATATAAAAGATGGTCCATGCAAGTAGCTTAATATCTAGACAGAGACCATTGAATTAATTTTACTTTGCAAAAACACGTACCATTATTTAATTTTTTTTTAACATCTTTATCTTTATGTGTGATTTTAATGATTAAAGAGTGGATCAAAGATGATACTTGTGGATATTCCTTAAGGTTCTTGAGAAAACTGATTACGTGGTCTATGTAACAAACATTGGTCTTCAGAACCAAATTCCACTCTCTTTATTCTTTCAATGATTCTATAGTTGTGTCCCCTTCTTTTATTTCTGAATAAAGAAATACTAACATTTCTTACACCCTACTGTCAAACCCATTACTCTTCAAATTAGACAAAGAATCCAACTTTTATTTTTTAATTGAAAGTTGTAGGCTATACAAAGATATGGAAGTTTGTCTTTGAGGACACAATTACTTTTCCTAATTGGACAATTCAAATCCAATCTACAATACTTTGTCCTTGCCCTAGTAATCAATGGGACAGTAAACAATGGCTATATTGGTTCTTCTCATGGGGTAAGTAGCCATATAATTCTTTTTGGCTGACTGCTTGGTCTCCTCTTATCTTCCTTAAATCTATTCATGTTGCAGAGTGATCATCTTTTAATGGAGTCTATTTTTCTTTTCAACCTTATTAGAGCACAAAAAGGTTGGTGCCAATCTTGATTGAGTGTCTTTTTTTTTTTCGAAGAATGCAAATTAAAGTAAAATACATTGATTTAGAGTGCAAAACTTTTTTAATTTAAAAATTTATAAAAATAAGACTGACTAATAAAGTATCATTAGTAAATGTGGATGAAGGCATGACTATTTATGTATAATCCTTGTGAAAAGAAATGTGGTAATTTTTCATGGTTGCCCTACTGATATTATTATGAAGATTACAATTTTTATAACATTAATTTGATATTTTTCTTGTATTATGTTTAAATTTTAGTTTTAAAAAAATGATTTATCACTAGAGTTTGGCAATAAAAAAATGATTTATCACTAGAGTTTGGCAACAAACTCAAGTTGTAAAGAATTTATTCGTCGCTGTTTCACTATCAAGTTTTTCATATTCGTCGTTAATTTGACTATGCATCTGAAATTTTATCTTTAAGTATCTTGGTACCAAAATTTTTTATTATTAAATTTTATTTTATTTTTTTATAATGGGAAATAAACTCAAAATGATGTCTGAATTGACAGCTCAAAGCAACATTATCTGGGGACGAGCCTATACTTTTTAAACAAATACAAAAGCACGAATTGATACAACAGAAGTCTATGGTCGATGCAGCATTAAACCAATAAGCTTGCAATCAACCCAGAGGACCCGTGGTGGGTTTGGGCCTTTCTCGAACAGGCCCAATCCCTCATGCCCCACATTAGTCCCTCCACTCTACACTGCATACTTTCACTTAAACAATAATAAATAAGGAGTGCCATAAATCCGTCGCCTTCTTTTTATTGAAGGAAATCCTTCTTTAACATCAATGAGAAATAGGCAATCTCATTAACAGTCACAACAATGATAAATAATCTTTTTTTAAAAAAAAACCCTAAACTCGCAACACACAATCTAGAAGAATAGGAGATTATCTGAAAATTAAATCCCCATGTTAGACCTTGCAGAAAAGATAGAGAATTACAGAATCAAAGTGGGTGTTGAGTAACAGACAATAATTGCTTTCATTTATCTATCAAAGTATAATTTTCCTTAAAGCTTCAACTATAGGAAGCAAAAACCAACAAAGAAGGTAGATAAACCCTCTTTTTCTTCACTAATTTCTGTTCATTACTCAAAAAAAAAAAAAATCACTAAATTGACTTGAGCACTTTCCTGAATATCATATGTTTCCATTTAAGTGATACATGAACTAAAATCTGAAAATGATATTTGAAATATCGAAAAGCAAAACACAAAAGTTTTAAAAGGTAAGCTACATATACATAAATACATAAATGTAAGTATCTTCCTAACTAAAGATATTATTGCCATTTTTTAAATATATATATATATATATGTTAAACACTTCCAATCGTTAATACATAAAATTGTACATCATGTGTACTACAATGAGAACATAATAGTACCAAACTCTTAAACTATTAGTGTCAATGCATATAGTGATGCTTTCTCAACTTGGCATGCTTCACATGTTTGTTTGACCAAATCAATTGATCAGAATTGAGACCTTGGCTGCATGTAAGCTACATGTTAAATTAATGACTGAGTGTACCTCAAATGTATAAGATAAGGGTTTAACAAATGAAAACGAAGGGGTTCTGAAATCATGTCAAATAAATTAAGCTGCACAGCGAGGGTTAGCTACAAATGACGTCCATGTCTGATACACGTGAAGCTGGCTGATCAATTGTTTTCTCAAATTTCATGAAGATACAACAGCATTTAGTATTGTAATTTAAGCTTTAATGTTTGTATATAAAAAACCAAGCTTTAGTTAGTTCCTCTGGATTAACTTTCAGCCTCCCCGGCAGCAGAACTGGACTAGTAACGCTTTTCATGCAGCTTAACTAGATGTCTTAGTGGTTGTATACTAGTTAAATAATCCATTGAAAGGGAAGAAAAGAGGCTGCATGGTCCAAAGGTGTTCATGGTAGGTGGCTGCATATATAGGCATGAAAAGCAAGCAAATAATTTTGTAAGAAAGAACAGTGAAAAAGATCAATTAGATGACAATTATATAATGTTAAATTACATCAATTAGTGCTCTCATAATTGAATGTGAAGTTGATTGCCGCAGCACTAGTAGCTAGCGTTTCCCACGTGATTCAAAACTATAACTAGATGATGGACACTTGATTAATTTTTCTTCCTACCCAAACATCAATTAAAGCTTAGATTAAGCTTTTCATCAGATCAGGGTTCAAATAACTTTAAAAGTTTATACAAGAACGCGGCATTTTGCCTAGGGCCACAGCCATATGTGAAGGAGACAACTTATTTTTAAAAAAGAATGTTGTTTTCAAAATCCTCAAATAATTGCATCTTACAGTCTTCATATAGATGTGGACAAAGCCATCGACCTTACATATAACCAAGAACATCTCATTCAAATAATTAACAGATGCATAAAATCAACTCTTACCCTCAATGAAGTTTCAGCCAATGGGCCCAAAGATAGCTATATATATATATATATATATATATATATATATCGAAAATGAAGTTCCAGAAGGGCTGAATTAGGAGAAAGAATGTCAAGAAAAAGATCCTTCTTTTTTGGTCACACCAACCATTTATTATATATAGAGCATGAAAATTAACTCAGCATGCCCAAATTGACGTTAGGTGGGATGTAAGCCATATTTTCATACTTGGGATTGAATAAAAACATTATTCCTTTGAAAGCGAATCGAACTAATCTGAATGAATACTCAAACAGCTTCTACATTTGATTCGATTTTGAAAATTACAATTCAATGCTCCCTAAGAATAGAGAAAACCTGATTTGACTTTGAAATGAAAGAAGAAGAATAAAAATAACCGTGGGAAGATATCAGTTATTCTAAACTATATCTGTATGATGACAATTATTTAATCCATGGCATGTTGCATGTGACAAATACAGAACTGTGTTATCGTCTAAGTCTCCGATAGGGACATTTCCTGTTTGGAAAATAATTAGATGGAGACCACAAAGCCGTATTTATTTGATTGTTTATGCACAACTTAACCCATAATTTTCTAAAGAAGAGTGTTAGGTTAATTATTGGTATAAGTAGGGACGTGGTATGGGTTGTAAATTCCACGTGATTCATTTTCTGCATAATGCACTAAGCTTGCTGGATATTACCAATGCATTGAACACAAAACATCAACATCCTGTCAGCCATCTGCTCAACCGTTCAACTTCAACTGCGGACACATTCTTAATTATTCCCTTCAAAATTATTTCTAAAGTTAACGTAAAAATTCTAACATTTGACATTGTAATCAAATAAAAAAGAAAAGGGTTTCAACAATGTTTTAATTTATTACTTTGGATTATGTTAAAAATTTTCATTCTAAAATTATTTAAATATCAACAATTTGATATTTTGTAATGGTAAAACAAAATTAATTTTTAAAATATACTGTTTGTTTTCAAAATTAAAAATAATTTATTTCCTCTCATCTTCACAAATCCAAATTAAAGAAAGTATGAAAAGACATTAATTACAACCATTAAACCAAAATCAACAAACTCAACATGGAAAACCTTGTTTTGATGATTTGCTCTATTCATATGAATTGAAGAGTCAATTTAATCTGAACTAATTAATGAATTAAGGTTGTTTAAATATGTTTCATAAATTAGGATTCGTTTGGATAAAGAATAATCAAACATTAAAATGTTACATAATTTTTATTTTTTTGGTTTTGCAACATTACTGAATTTTGGGATCTTTATAGTTTACTTTAAATTTTCAAAAACTGTTTGTTATTCAAAATGAATCAATTGGTTATTTAAAATTTCAATTTGTACAATTTCATTTTTTTTTTGTCCCTGAATATAGAAAGAGGAAAAAAAAAGAAAAAAAAAAGAAAGGTGAAATTAATTTTAATGACAACAATTAATTTGCAAAAAACTTCTTTAATTATGATTCAAATTAAAACATATTTATATATAAATTTTGAATAATATACTTGATTTTATATTAAAAAAATGGTCCGTTTTCTTTTACATTCATATATAGTCAACTGAATTAAAAAAAATGTCCCCAAACAATGTTTACTGCACATAAATCTCCAAAGCAATCTCACCATTAATACACATCATCAAAATATTTAAAATAAAACATTTTTATAAATAAAATAAAAAATATACATGTAACTAAATTAAAAAATATTTTATTACATATATAAATATTGAGACATTTAATATTTTAATGATATTAAAAATTAATGTCAAAAATATATAAAGTATACCCATTATCGTACCATTTTATATTTTTAGAGATTTTATTCAATATAAAATATATTATGTCAATCAAATTGATATGATTAAAATTATTTAATATTTTTTAATAGATTTATAATTAATATAAAATTGATGTATTATAAATATCTTTAAAATATCAAAATATCATCATTAAAACTTATGATACGAAATGATGTCCTTAGACTTTGGACTGATGACACTCTTTACATTTTTAAACTTCTAAGTGGTAGATCAAAATTTCACAAAAATTATAAAATTTATTAATAAAATATTACTAAATATAAGCACTTTTTGATAAAAAAACACTTTATAAAATTATAAAATAATAAAATTATGTAAAGGTCATTCATAATGATAAATATCATACCCAATAACACTTGACGTTGATTTTGATATAAATTTTTCATCATCGGTCATAAATATCACCACATATATATATGTGTTATTTTTTAAAAAAATAAAAAAAAAAGAGGGGCCCACTTTCATGATGATTTGAATGACGAAGTGAAAAGATAAGATGTTGGGTATGCTCTGTGGGACGGTTAAGTATCAACTTATATTTATTATCTGTTTTGTCAAGTTTCAAAGATTGGAAGCAAGAAAAAGATGGACCATACCGTTCCTTAATTAATTTAATAATGTGTACAGTTGTTAGGTACACAAACAGAGCAGCTTCATGCTGTCATACTATGCATGTTGTCCATCAAGATTGTGATAGAAGTATCTCAATCCTAATTGCATTTATACTTGATAGAGGCATATTCCTGTTAACCAGTTTGATTTAATTCTCCATGAGAGTTACTTTCAAGCTTCAATTATTCATTCTGAGCTCGTGCTAAATTATTGTGAGATTGTAATGTTAGAATTTTTTTACTTATTATTATAATTTTAGTTTGATAAAAATAAGTTAATTGTTTTCGTTCAATTATGTACGCTAGATAATTGAATATATATAATGTGATTTATTTAGGATCGAATGAAAATATGGACTTTTCTCTCTTTCAAATTTTTTGTTTTTGATTCTTCGAGTTTATTTTATTGATAGCTGTTTAAGATTTTAATGTAAAGAGATTAAAATCAAACCTTGAATGATTTGGTTGATTTACTTCCGGCAACAATGACTCAATTAGATATACTAACTCTAATTAACTTATATAATCATTTATTTTTTTTTATATAAATTCAATGTAATAACATAATATAGTCAAGATAAAAAAAAAAAAACTCTAAACTAGATGCCCTTTTTTTATTCAAATAGTAAATTTTAATTTGGTTGATTTGTATCTTGAAATACCATTTTATTTTAATTTTATTTTTTTCATTAATTTTTTTGATATTGTTTAACAAATTGGGGGTTTCGTAGAGATACAAGCAAGTTTTCAAAATGTTGTTTCTCTTTACATGTGGATCACTTTCTGACTTATATTTTTTATCCTTTTATTTTCTGTGTCACTTTTTGATTTATATTTTTTATTCTCTTACTCTCTATGTCTTTGTCACACTCTCATTATCATAAATCCTCAATCTCTCATTGTTTATGATGTCAAATTAAAAATAATATATATTAAATTCGACTATCCAGTTTCTGAGTGATTCGACATTTTTAATATTATAATCTTTATCATTTAGTTTAGTATCATCTATTTTTGAATGTCTACAACTATGTTTGACAATGATGCGCTTGACATTATGGTCCCATGTGGTGCAAACTTAATTTAGGGAATTGTCTTCTTTTGTCTTGTTAGACTTAGGATTTTTAACGGTAAATCCCTTAACTAAACAATTAAATAGATTTAATTTCAAATTTAATTAAATAATTTTAAATTGATGTGATGTAATATTCGTGTTATGTTATGGACACCCTTTTATCATATTTAATTTCAATTGTGTTGCATTCGTATGTTGGTAAATATCAACTTACCCTTTTAATTGTCAATTGGCATTATTCTAATATAACTAATATTTTGCGTATATAAAGTGACTATTCTTTCCATGTTATTTAAGTCTATTTTTTCATGCAAATTATGAATGTTGTTTTGCATGAGCTTTATTACATTACACGTTGAAAGAACAATATATTGACAAACTAAATAGTAAATTTTTATGTTTGATTTTAGCAATAATCATTAGGTATATTATGCACTTAAGTTAATTTTGGTTTGTTATTTTCCTTATTTAAGTTACAACAATGAGATCTTTTTTTTCAGGAATCATTTGCACTATCGTGGTCATTTTCTTGATATGGCTAGTAGAAATTTTAACTTAGATAGTTTGCTT
This sequence comes from Moringa oleifera, assembly GCA_021397835.1. Classification (NCBI taxonomy): domain Eukaryota; kingdom Viridiplantae; phylum Streptophyta; class Magnoliopsida; order Brassicales; family Moringaceae; genus Moringa; species Moringa oleifera. The sequence goes on from JAJFZO010000094.1 coordinate 1,751,334, forward strand.
ATCCTTGAGAAAATTAATAGTGATGACTTTAAACTTAATAGAAGTGATCAATCTGTTGAAAGAAGTTGATGCATGGGGGGAGTTGACCAAATTTTATTATATATTATCTAGTAAAGATGATTTACAGGAGCCAGTTGGGGATCCAATAATAATATGTTTAATGCAATCAATGAAACAACTGGTCTTATGGATATATATGCCATGGAGTGCATGGTAATCCACAGTTTTATGAATCATAATATTGTATCTTATAGTGCTGCAAGTAGCACTTCTGATTTTAGTAAGGGCACACTAACATTCAAGGTTCTAGGTCAATTCGTCATGGTGTTATGAGTTTTTGGTACTAGATTTATGTAGTTTAGTAATTAGAACACATACTCTATATTGGTCAATAGTGATGATACCCTAGTTCATGGTGAAATGCTACTATTATACCTAACAATTATGCATTTGTTAGTAAGCCACCTGAAACTACTACACTTGGCAATCTACATGTTATTATGGTAAGACTTTTCAGGAGCTTCTTAATGAGGTTATTGAGAATGATCTTGGTAAGCAAGGCAACAAAGGTAAAACTTATGCTAATGATTATGATGACATCATAGTGAAGTTAGTGTTGAGGAGAGTATTGACGAAAGGGATGACTTTCATGATATCGATTATGATCCTGACTTAAAGTCAGTGGTAATGCGTAGAGCTAATCTTGATTGTGACAATAGACCAACACTTGAATCTTCACATATTAAAACTAATAGTGGACCAACATTGAATCCTTTGACAAGGACTGTTCTTATGAGTAGCACGCTTCACATGGTTATCAAGATAAAGATAAAAGGGCCCATGTGGAGTTAAATCCAATAGTAGATATGATCAAACCAAAATTTAAGGTAAGGATGCTTTTTTTTTTTTCACTTAATGTAGTAAGACAAGCTATGGAGAATATACCGTGCAAGGACGGTATGATATCAAGTTTGTTAAGAATGAATCAAGTAGGTTAATAGTAAAATGTAAGAAATAATATAGGTAGTATTTATAAAGAGAACCTAATATTAAGGTCAAACCATAATGAACCTTCTGAGGACAAGTTAGTATATAATGTATCAAAAATCATATGTGTGAAAGCAAAGTCAATTGCAGTGAAGAAGATTAATGGGGTTGAGATTAAAAGTTAACAACACAGTAAAATAAGGGATTACTATGATGAGATTTGGACTTAAAACCCTGGAAGCACTCTAATTGTTAACTTGATAAAATTTTGTTTAATTCCCTTCTCTCCCTCCTCCTCCAGTGTCAAAAGAGTATATATATGTTTAGATATATGTAGAAAAGAGTTTTTGGCAAAGAGAAGACCTATAATTAGTTTTGGTGTTTATCACTTAAAAAGATCAATGTAAGGGTAGTTGAGGCTTGCAATCAGTATAAATCTTAACAATAACACATACCTAATAACGTTTATAATGGTGGAAGTAAAGATTAAGGATAGTTGGACTTAATTCACATAATTATTTGTACAAGATAATAATTTGATAAGGCCTTATGGATGGACATTCATGAATTATCAATAAAAGATAATTTCATAACGTTTATAATGCTAAAAATGTTTTTAACATTTAAAAACTTTTGAAATTTTTTATGACGATGGCTTGAATATTTCTTCACGTTCATGAAAAATTTCAACTTAAAATTCATAATATAAGATTCTCAATTTGAATATTTTTAATTTTTAAATTTATTTACAATATCCAATTTGATTGTTTCTTATCAATCAGGATTTGTTTGGAGATTTAAGGTAAAGCTTAAGAGAGAGTATTCTATAAGGTTTTAAATAATACTTACTCTAAAAAAATATAAGTATAATTATTCACCATAAGAGATGGAGGATTACTATGGATTGGAACATTTGATCATTGATGAATAATCGATTAATGTTGATTGAAATTCAAATTTAAACAGTATTACCATGATCATTCACTATTATTCATGATAGTATAAAACGATCTTAATTTTTTTGATGTTAAGATCCATACATGCAAGAAATTTATATGCACTATCACTTATGACAGTATAAAATACATAATAAAGCCACCTTTACATTATCAAAAATACTCAAAACATAGTTCCATTGGAGACCTACATATAAAATTTATTATCAGCATCATAAATACCTTATCAAGCATGATTTGCAACATTAAAGAAGGAACTTAATACTAACATCAATGAAAGCAAGCCAAATCATTCTTTACAACAAATAATGACTACTTTGCAACCACCATTTTTTCTCATTGCTTCAAAAGGAAATGTAATAGCAGTATCGCTAATTGAGTGCATTAAAAATGATATTTTTGAAGTAAGATGGATAGAGTTGAAGCGAATTAAAGCGCATTTAATTAGATAGTTGTTCAAAATCAAGTTAAAATTGAATCAAATTTATTATTTCTGAGGTAAAAATAAATTAAATTGAAGTTCAAGATTTAAATTAAAAAGTGCATCCAATTTAAATTTTTTAAATATTTATCCAAGATAATAATATGAGTTGTAACACTTAACATTTTACAATTAGAAATAATGTATGCAAAAGAAAATTTCTGAATTTTTAAAATTATTTTATAAAATAAGTTTAAGTTTTATTTCAAAAATTAATCTCTTAGCTAAACCCACCATATTCTAATTATAACAAAACAAAGGTTAATATTAGTTGTATGCAAAAGACTAGTAATATGTCAATATCTTTTAAAGTAAAAATAAATTAAAATAAGTTAGTGTAATTATTTGCTTTCATAATATTTTATAGTAGATGAGTCAAAATTCTACATCATTCATTGTCCAAATATCATACTTACATATATATATATAAGTTTGACCCCTAAAACAATTTTTAAACATGTTTAAACCTAAAAGGAATAATAATTTAACAAAAAAAATTAACAAGAAACACTGATAGAAAACAAATTAACATTTATTATTTGATTCACTAGAATAAAAAAAAAATTTTGAAAAATGATGAGGAGCTGTCTCAGATTTTATTAATTCATCAACTAAAATAACCACAGAAGCTTTCTATTTATAAAGACAAACTTTAAGATAAAATTTTATAATTTTTAAAAATAATAAAACAATACTTGTACCAAAAATATTGCAACAGAAAAAACCATGTATGAATTTTAAGATCCTCCAACAAATGTAATTTATTTTTTCATTTTTTTACAAAAAATTGTTTTAAAAATATGGTTTTTAAAATCAAAAAATGTTATAATTTGTGGCATGATTTGGTTAAAATTAGGTCTTCCTCGTGATCACAACTAGTTAATGCGGTAAGTTTCAATTTCAAACATAATCGATAAAAACCATCGAAATCTAATACATTAAAAATCTGAAAATTTTTATAAAAGTTGATTACAAGCCCTTAAGTTCATCCCTATTGCTCTTCCAACTTTGAGCATTTCATCCTGCACCTGCATTAAACAATCTAGAGAATAAATTTTATATCAAATGAAGCTTCTGAATTAAAAAAAAAAATATTACGTGTTGATTAAAAATTAAACATAAACAATATTTATAGTGATGTTGCCAAAATTGACAAGGAAGATTGTGCTCATAGAGGGTAGAGTGAGGTGGAATTCAAGAATCCACATAGATGAATTCCTAAAAAAAAAAAAAAGAAAGAAAAGGATGAATATGTCATTCTGATGTTTAAATCAACAAAATTGATAATGTAATTATAAATAAAAATAAATAAATAAATTTTGTGTTTATATAAAAAAAATAAACAATGAGTAAATGATTATATAGTGGTAGAGGGTTTCTCTTTTTTTTTTTTTTTGGTTGTCCCAAAAATTAAAGTTTAATAAATGGTTGGTATTGGAATAATTTTTTTCATTGCTGAGTGTTGTCCCACATAGAGATGACGTGGGTGCCCAGTTGGCAGGGGAACAAGCCGATGTATTATCACGTGCTGCAATCTTTATCCATTTTATTATTCTTTACTTTTTTAAAAGTAAAAAATACATACGTATATTCAAATGCATGTACTTTGCAGACATTTGTCCTTTTCTAAACATACTCTACTTTTTATTCCACGTGATTCGTGTAATGTGTCTGTTCAAGTAATAACGATATCACCTTTGTCTCGATTGGGGAGGTAGAAATATTTATTTTTAGCTATCAAAGGATTAAAAAAAAAAAATCTGTTCTTTTCTATAAACCATGAGGAGTGGTTAAGTTTATTAAAAGAATATTTTTTTAAAAAGAAAATTTTGATATGTTTGACAAGATTTTACAAAAATAAATTCAAAAAATAATCATTTAAATCACGATTTTCGTTATATATAAGTGGAGCTATCTTGATATTTCAAAGTCATCAATTGTTCATTTACAACTTGATTTGATAGATTTTAAGTTGATCCATTTGATAATGGATTCGATTAGAGTTACCCATTTAAGCAATGGATGGATTGTGAATTTTGCATTTTTATTCAGTTGTAAGATAAATTTATCTGTTAATTTTAATTAAATAGAATAAATAGATTATATATGAATTGGATCTGTTTGACTTATTTAAATTTAATAGTAAATTATATATAACAAATTTTATTAATGTAAAAAGTATCAATCAAACGTGTTAATAATATAATTCATTAATATTTTTTTATCAATTATTTATAAATAAATGTTAAATAAATACAATCATATATAGAACTAGATTTTTTGAAAAATATCAAATTTTAGTGTGCTATCACGTTGAAAATATTTGATAAACTATATTATTTATTTTTTATTTTTTATAAATTTTCATAAATTAATTCATCTTATAAAAGTGAGTCTAAGTTTATTTAATCAGTTCATCTTTTATTAAAAAAATATATAAAATCTTAAATGCTAATTTATATCATTATTTACTTTATATATTAAATTCTATGTTAAGATTACATGAGAATACAAATCATTCAATGTTGCATAAAAAAAGTGTAATAAGTTTATTATATATTTTATATTTTAGGAATATACAGTTCTTAGTTTGTTAGTTTTTTACATCATTTTTATTATTTTTTATATATTTTAAAATTATTATTTATTATACAAATAATAAATAAAATTATCTATTAAATTAACGCGTATGCAATTTTTATTACGTTGTTTCGCATATAACTTATTTAAGAACTGATAATAAAATTAATCTTTTATAGTTCATAAATATGAATTGGTATGTCACCCAACGTATCAATCTTGTGGGTAAGATCATAGACCATATATTTTTAAGTGGAAGGACTCAATTTAACATATTAATTTGAAAATTTTCATGGATTGAGCTAGTTTTTACGTTCACATGTAGGCTTACCTCGTTTTTGACCTTGATGGCACATGTCATACTGTTATCCCAATCTTACACTTGACAGTAACATGATCTCGATCAATATTGTACTACTTTCTCGATCTTAAACTTAGTGCCAATATGATCTCGATTAATGTCATACTATCTCGATCTTAAACTTGACAAGCATAACAGCATGACCTCGATCTTAATGTCACACTTTCTTGTACTATGGTCTCAATCCTAAATTTGACTATTACATTGCATAATCTCAATCTTATTCTCTTATTAAAACTTAGCCAAATTAACTTTAAATACGTGGTCTTTAGGGGTAAAATTTAGGAGTCTACCGGACTCTAGTGGCTTTAGCAGCTTTCCCACCCAAGGTTAGGATTTTTCTGACCTTTTCAATGGGCTAGCTAAAGGTTACTTTGATGAAAAAGAGGTTAAGAGATGGAAGACACACTTAAACTTCAACACGAATGGCCTAGCAAATCATCTAGTAAAAGTCTAAGGCAAATTCCCTTTTGTGCTTTTTGTATTCTTTAGATGCCTTGAACTCTTCCTACGTTTTTTAATGGGGATTCTCCAGCTCACCTATACACTTTGCCACTAAATAGTTTCTCAAGCTAAAAAGTTACAACTTAGCATCTAACAAGGCAGTCTAACACTTTGCATCTTTTTTGGCCAACTTGAACCTTTGTTGTCAAATTTGTCTTCAACACAATGACCTCTTCCCTTAGTAGTGCTTTCAATGATGTCAAACATGGACTAGTTTGCTCCTCAAGAGTCATCCTTCACTTTCATAATATTCTAAGAGGAAGAGATGCACCTATTGATAGTAACAATCTAGTATTAAAATGCTTACAAATATAAGTCAGAAGCAAGTACAAGTCAAAAGTCAATGCATGTCAAAGGTCAATCCAAGTTAGAGGTTAGCACAAATTAATAAAGGAAACAACAATAGGTTACCTCTATCAAGGTGTAAAGGATACCTTACACTAGCTTGATCAGGAATAGTTTAGTGTACGTGTCTTATCCCAATAGTAAATTAGGTAGTAGACTTGATCTCAATATGATTAATATTGATTTTACATGAAACTTAAGACTTGACTTGATGTGATTGACGTCTCACATCAGAGTTTAATGATTTAATGTGATTGATAAAGATCTCACAACAAGATGAAGGAACCTACAAACCATTATAATTAATCTCGATCTCATATCGAGGTTTTTGACATTACAAGACCGTGATTGATGATGATCTCTCCATAAAGTGATATAATCGATGATGATCTCGCATCGAGACTCAAAGGTTATAAGCATGATTGATGATGATTTCACGTCAAGATAGACTTGTAGATTGATATGATTGAAGATGATCTCACATCGGAGTTTAAAGATTGAACATGATTGATAAAGATCTCATGTCAAGAAAGACCTGAAGATCGATATGATTGATTCTGATCTCACAATAATAAAGGAGCATGATTGATGATAATCTCATGTCAAGATGAACTTAGACACTGATGTGATTGGTGATCATTAGAGTTCAAAGATTGAATATAGTTGATGAAAATCTCACATCAAGAAAGACTTAAAAATTAATGTGATTAATTCTGATATCGCATCAAGATTTAGGGACTTAGGTAGTAAACTAGTTTGATTGATGTGATCTGACATTAGAGTTCAAAGATTGACCATGACTAATGAAGATCTCAGATTAAGAAAGGCTAAAGATCAATGTAATTGATTCTAATCTCATATTAGGATTCAAGAACTTATTTAATAATAAAAAAGCATGAAGATTCAAGAAACTTACAAAAGGTTCTAAAAGAAGTGCACACTAAGGCGTATTTTATTCACAACTAATTAAAGAATGTTGTGGTCCCCCTCCTCTAAAATAATTTTTTGGTGGGTTTTATCACTTTTTTTTCTATAAATAGACCCATTTTTGATGAAAATGACCTTTGCATTTGTTCTCTCTCTAAAATTTAGAATAGCTTTAGAAGCTTTAGTTCTTCATTCTCCCTATTTCTTAAAGAGATCTTTAGGAAAGAATCTGTTTTTGTAGTATTGTTAGTAGAAGGACAACTCTTATATTATATTGAAGGTATAATACTTTCCTAGTCCATTTGTGTCAACGTTTGTGGATTGAATAAAGATGGAGGATTACTTCAACTCATATTTCTTTGCTATTTACTGTTCATTTTTATTCGATACTGTAGATTCAGTGATGATTTCACAATTTTATAAATATATTTTAGAGAAAGAAATTTGATGAAGTTCATATTCAAAACCTTAGAAATTAAAATATATTTGTTTTTTTTTTTGAATTAAAGTTATAATGTTGATACAATGTTTAGTAATGAGTGATGAAGACTCACTAAGGTAAGGTTTACCCATCGTCGAAGACTTGTAAAGATAAGATCTAGTTATGGCATAAGACCAATAGAGATAAAGTTAGGATAGTCTAATACTTATTAAGGTAAGTTGTGGTTATGGCTGAGGACTTATTGAGTGAGGTCTGACTATGGCCACGGCCAAGCCCTGTTGAGATAATTTATATAGAAGGTACTATAGTGCTTACTCTAAGGTTTTCCTTACTAAGGGAATAACTTAGGATTTGGATAAGAGAAGTTGATTAAAACCTAACAAAAATTATGATGTATCCTTAAAGAACACTCATCAATCATAGTTGCTCGATCACTGATGCTTAGGTTTTTAGCATGTCTTTATCCTTAGGTATATGTTTTAATCAATCATTTGATTTGCTCATAAGAGATCATGGAACTACAAGTTGGAATCTGTTTATATCCATGGTCCAAGGTGCAATACTAATGGAAGTAATATTAAAAAAAAAAGAAACTCTTAAGGTTAATTGCTCAAGATGATATAGGAACGGACATCTTATCCTTTATAATGACCTTATTTCACTTCCGTTGTGTCTTGGCTTAAGGGTAGCCTTTTCGGAAGATAAGTAATTCTTATCTTCGCCATTAGAGAACGAAGAGAAAAAGTTAATGACGAAAGTCTTCAAGATTGAGTTTTGAGTAATCCAAGTAGTTTTTTCCTTTAAATATGCCACCAATAGTATTCCCTATGAAGAAAGATATCATTTTCAATTAAAGAAACACACTATCAAACAAATAAAAGCTAAGTAAAAGCATGAATGATTCTCATAAGGTAAAGATGAAGAAAAAGTAAGGTGAGTTGTAAAAGGGTTTTCTTATCGATATACCTTTCTTGGTGGAGTTGTTTGTGAGAAAAAGAAAAAGATATTTGGAAGGAAAAGAAAAGAAGAGAAAATATGAGAGATTGAAAGATGACTATTTTCTCTCACTTTATTTCTATGTCTTATCAATTATGACTTGTCTATTGAATAAGAAGATAAGAATGAAGCTTCGAGATTGTTCCACTAATAATCCATTTTTGTGCACTCTCTTGAAAATCTTTTTTCTTAAAAGAAGCTTTTGATGTTAATGGAGATTTTGACTTAAAAATTTTAATGGATAAAAGAAGATGTATAAAACTATTGAAGAAGATGATTTTCTTGTCATCGAACCTACAAATGAAACCACTGCTATTAACCCAAATAAAGATGATCCACCATTCTCAGTTTCATCCCTTAATTTGTGTTTTTTAATTTTTAATTTTTATGCTATATATATATATATAATAAAGGTCATAAAAATATCTCAAAGTATACTTTTTATTTTCAAATGAATTCTAGGGTTTTAAAAATATTCAAATAAATTTTGATCAATCAATTTAATTTAAATGAAACACTTTCTTCATCTTACGTCAACATTTTAAGCGTAGTTTGATTTTTAAAAAAGATAAAATAGAGATTTTTGAGAGAATATATAAAGCACGTTTTCCTTGAATCGCTACTTTGCTTTTTTCTCATGCCACGAATCAACAAGACAAAACCTTTTTTTTTTTTTTTAATTTCTCATTTATCTATATCCTTTTATGAGTTTGGAAGCTTTTTATATTGCTATTCCACTTAGAACCTTCATAATTAGTATTCAAAATTATATGGAAGTATAGGTAAAATAATAGGTGAAATCGACAAATGCTTGCTCCTATTGTTGGAATTGTTTTTAATTGATACAACCTCTCCATAAATTTAATTTCAATACGAATATATGTTATTCTCTAAGTCTTTCTTCTTTTTTTTTTTTTTTAAAATTAGAGTTTCAATAAGTAAAACATACTTAACCAAAAGTTTTCTCTCTAAAAATAAATATTTTTTTAATAGAAATTATTTTTGATTACTACAGTAATTTCCAACAAATTAACTTGAATTTGGATAAACTTCACCCTCTAAATCTTTGTTTCGTTTAAAGTTATAGTTTCAAAAAGTCACACAGTATTAATTTGAATCTTTCTCTCTTTTCAATCAATTACAATACGAGCAAGAGAAAATAAAAGGTTATTAATAAAAAATACTATAAGCTAGTACTCGATTTTTAACATTGTCCAAAATTTATTTGATTTAAATTAAATTAATAAATTAAAATATTTTTAAAATTTAATTTTTTAGTTTTTTAAATAATTTTTGCCCATACAAATATAGCATTGTGTTATGCATACGACCTGAATAGTTTCATGACGTAATTCTAAAATTAATTTTGTTATTTAATAATGATCTCCCAATATGGTATGCTCCGCGTATTTGAGGATCAAATCACTTGATTTTAAGAAATTAATGAAGATGGGACATTGATAGATGACGATCATTATCAATTTGCTTTGAATTTGTAATTTTATACAGTAAATTAAATATAATATGCAACTAACAACGTTAAAACTTGATAATGTAATCATTTCATCAGCAATGATTTTACTATTGATACGAATATTATCTGCACCGTCTCACCTTTAGTCCTTTCACATTGCACCTTCTAATTCTTTGTGGCTCTGAATCATTTTTATATTTCAACCCTCACAAAGTAATAATATTTTAATGTCATACGAAAAAAAGGAAAAAAAATATGGAATTGTAGAGCCAATGTTTTCATTAAATATTTTTTACATTAATATTTATTATCATTTTTTTTACATTAAAGTATTTTTTATGTTGCTATAACTGACCTTTTAAAAAATCACGGAAGATTTTGTTACCATATTTAGTAACAAAATAATAAAAAAAAAAAACTCAATTTGAATTTTTAGTATTATGTGTAGCACTTAATGAACAGAGTTGACAAGAGTGACACAAAAATATTTAGATTTAAATAATATAATATATAATACTTTTTAAAAAGAAAGTGCCTAAGATTTCATTAAAAGATTGAGAAAAATAATTAACAGAAATGTTCCATTGCATCACTAGTTTAATGCTTAGCATTTAATTAATGTAATTTGTCATAACAATTGCTACCTTTTGTTAGATTTGTATGATATTATATATAAAGTTTAACTTTTGCGTTCCATACATTTAATTAGAACAGTTTGACAATCTTAAGTTTTAAGATATCTCTAATATAATGCATATGACAAAGTAAATTATGAGAATAATTATACTAAACTTAGACTTATAAAATGAAAAACCAATAATGTTGTCTTTAATTTTAAAACTGAAGATTGCATTAATTAATATCAAGTTTTTCTTTTAATTGGAACAAGATGCATGAGAAATATTGAACTCTGAACACTTCCAAAATTTGATTATATATATGAATGAGCTGTAGACCTGCAACATATATAAGGGAAAAAAAGAACTGAGGAGATTTTCCCCAATTGTGGTCAACATATGTTTGACTTATCCAATGTTAATCCCTCAAATTTATCCACTCATCCCAATTTCTTTCTTGCCATATGTGGCAGCGGAGGGTACCTCTAATTAAAGTTAATCATCCTCATCTTCATCATTTACAAAAGGGAAATGGCCAAACAAAACAGCATTTAATTTGAAATTAGCTACTTGTATCTGGTTTTTCTGCAACTGATATAGTAATTTAAATGCCTTTTGATATGTCATAATATATGCATTTGTTGCTTTTATCATTTTGTTCAAATTAATTTTTATAAATCACCACTTAATCTTTTCCTTCTTCCCCTTAATAGAGAGCAGTTACAGTATAAGCTCACCAAGTCCTGGCCTGAAAGCAAATTACTATTCCCATTCCCTTGTAATAATTAGCTTGATAACTGCCACAAATAAATTAATAATTTATCCTAATTTTGTTTTAATACCCAGTTACCCACCAGTTTATCCAAATCTTGCTCTCAAGAAGATTTCTCACATTGTTGAAAGTGACCCATGCCCATTCATGCTGCATACAAATCTCTCTCTAGCCCAGCCTTCTCTCTCTAAAAAGTTCAGTCTCTCTCTCTCTCTGGGTAATGACTTGTCCTTGTGTCTTTCTCTGTCTAGAAGATTAGAGAGAGAATATCAAAGAGCGGGTTTGTTGTTGGTGGTTGCGATTATTTCTCAAATGAATTGAGGACCCGTCTTGCCATTTTCTCTTCAGAGTTCCGTAATCACAAACCTGTTCACTTTCTCTTCGTACGACTTTCTCTTTCCAGAATTCTCTCTCTCTCTCTACCCACTACCTGGATTGCGTTGGTCGCCCTCGGACTGCTTTTCTCTCTCGTGCCTGCTTCTCCTACACAGCTGCTCTCTTCTTTCAACATTCCCCCGCAGCGTTATTCCCTTGGTTCGTGTCATTTTTGATGGGTCCTCTTTATGGTTGAATTGTGATCCGCTGTAGCTTGATCTGGTGAGGAATTTGGGGTGAGGGTTTGGAAATCAAATCTCTTCTATTTGGATATTTTGGCATTATTTTGAGTTTGGTGAGAACAATTCTGATTGAGTGCTTCCTTTGTTTATTGATCTTTTTCTGGGTATTCAGGAGTTTGTGTGTGACCAAGGGGATTTGCTGGGGAGGAGATATTGTATGCTGAGCGTTGGGATATAACTGCTTTGTGTCATAGATTGTTCTATGTAGATCTGCTTTTCTTTATGATGTGTATGCCTTTTTAGCTTTTATTATTTGTTTTAAAATAAGAAAGAGAGAAGCAGAAAAGAGGGCGAAGATTCTCCTCATCGTGAAGAGCCAAAGGGTCAGCAAAGAAGAGTTACCTTTCCTTGCTTGGTTGATTTAAAGCTTTAGAGATCGAATTCTGTTTTTTCTTTTTTAGTAGATTCTGTTTTCTGGGTTTGTGTTGCCACTAGAGAGCTTCTAGGGCGACTTTGTTGATTAATCTGATAGCTGCCCTGCCGGTTCCAAGGGGTATGTTAGATTGCCTTAAGATATGATAACTCAAAAGATGGAGGCTAATCGACTATTCGATCTGATAATTAGGCTTTGCTTTGAAACGGCTGTTGGCAGTGTTTTTCTGATGAATTGTCATTCAAGTGATTTATGGACAAATTAACAGTTTAATCAGCTAATTAGGCTGGGATTTCAGTTTATTTGGCGAAGGAGTGCATTGTTTACACCACAGATTAAAAGGGTTTGAGAATTGTGGTAGTAGGGGATTTGTGTGGATTTCTTCAACCATTTCTGACGGATCCTCCTTTGGAAAACCGTGGTTGTGATTGTCTGGCTGGTCTGGAGTGCCTGTTAAACATTATCAGGGCCCTCAGAATGGGGTCCTGCTTATCTGCAGAAAGCAGGAACCCTCTCCCTGGTTCACCATCATCTCCTGCCCCGGGGATCAGGAAGTGGAAGAACCCGAAAAGAAGGCCTGGGTCCCGCAATTCTTCCTTTGACTATCGGAGAGATGAGCCACTGCATAGGATTCCTGGGAGGATGTTCTTGAATGGGTCTAGTGCCATTGCTTCACTCTTTACCCAACAAGGCAAGAAAGGGACCAATCAGGATGCTATGATTGTTTGGGAGGTCAGCTTCTTTGTTCTTTTCACATTCAGTTTCCTTTTCATTGAGATTATGTTTCTATTAAATTGGTCAAATATAATATATTTGAATTTCTTTGCTGCATTTCTGGTGTAGCTTTGCAAACAAGCAATTTATGTAACAATTTCTTTACTATTTTTTTCTTCAACTAATACTCCTTATATACTTACAGGCTTAGCCAGTGCAAGAGTGGTATTATATATCTGCAGCTTTTGGTGCAGGTCTAATTTGATGTGGCTATACCCTTTCTATTCTATAACTTTTGAATTTTGTCCTTTTTTTGTTTTTATTTTTTTCTAAGAGGCCTACTCAGCTAGAGGTTTTCTGTTTATTTTAGTCCAGAAAAGAAAAAGCAGTGACTTTGATATTAATTTGCTGCAGTGTCTTTACTTCCTTCCAGGATCTTATAAATTTTTTTTTTTTGCTTCATCAACCAATCTTCTATGTTGGCAAGTTTGAAATTTGCTTTTGTTTTTGGTTAGCTAGCACTGGCTGTCATGATCTTTTATTCCAATAACAAAAGTATTGCTCATTTTCATTTTCATGTAATTCAAGTTTCCCATGAAAAAAAAAAAAAAGAAGCCTTTTGACTGTTCCTTATTATTATTGTATATTTGTGAAGTTGCTTAGAATTTGCTACAGTTTAGATGATTCTGTTTTCCCAAGGGGTTCTCCTAGAATTTATTGAGTGTATCATGCCTGTTTACCTCTTCCTTGCTCATATTATTAGCATTCTGTTTTTCACCCCTTTGAATTCTATCTTATTTGATTTATGTGACGTATGTTTTCCCAAAAGGAAACACATCTTGGTGCTCATGAGTTTATCTATTATGTAAAAGTCATTGACCTTACTTCTTGGAATCAATAAAGAAAAAAATATTGTGTTTCCTCTGCTTACACTGTGAGCTTTGGGTAATTTAATATCTTCAAGGGAACTCCTGCTGTTAAACTGGCAGCAGATGGGGAAGTCTTACATTAGACATAGTAGATTTATTTTCATCCTATTGGTAGATGGACTTGCTGTTTAAGAGAATATGAACATGAGTAGGGCTTTACTTTTTTCAGATTGGATGAGTACAATAGGTATAATGTATTATTACTGCCTGGCCAGTGTCAAGTAATATGTTATGAATCATATTATGTAATTTTGGTTTCAGAACTTTGGTTCGAGAACAGATACAGTTTTTTGTGGGGTTTTTGATGGTCATGGGCCTTATGGTCATATGGTTGCAAAGAGAGTGAGGGACCTGCTTCCCGTTAAATTGAGGACTCAATGGGAAGTGAATGTGGGTAGTGAGGGTGTTCTCAGAGAGATCAGCATTAACACTGCTGCTAGCGTGAACTCTGAAGATACCTCATTTGTATCTGCTGATGAAGAATCTAGGGCTTCCATCGACACCGAAGAAACACAAAAGCATCCAGAGATATTTCAGATACTGAAGGAGTCATTTCTGAAGGCCTTCAAAGTCATGGATAGGGAACTGAGAATGTATGCAAATATTGATTGCTTCTGCAGTGGAACAACAGCCGTAACTTTGGTCAAGCAGGTGTTTAGTTGGAACCATCAAGAACTTAATCCCGATATCATTTTGGATTTTTTTGATAAATGGTTGTTTCGGTTGTTGATTATGATTCCCTTGTCTTTCTGTGCAGGGTCAATATCTTGTAATTGGAAATGTTGGGGACTCCAGAGCGGTACTAGGTACAAGAGATAAAGACAACAGTCTTGTTGCAGTTCAGTTGACTGTAGATCTCAAACCAAATCTCCCAGGTGTCTCTCTCTCTCACATGTACACCTGCATGCATGCACATACACATACTCGCGCACCAATATGCAGCTATTTTTGAATATTTCCGCCTCCCTTGCCCTGAAAAATGAAAAGTATGAATAGACAGGCATCATATGTCCTTTCACATGAAATGCATGCATTTCTTTGTAGAAGTGAAAAATCAGTAGAAAAAAGAAAGCAGCTTGTTTTTGGAGAAAGTTGACTTAATCATCATAATAGCCATCTGTTTTTAGCAATTGAAAAGCAGAGCAATAGTTTAGTGTTTTCTTAAAAGAAGAAATGAGAACAGGCAGGGATGTAAAAATGTGAGGAAGAGGTTAGACAGCTCTAAGTGGAGGAAAAGGACAGCAGAATCCACAGGTTTTTTTTAAAGCAGCTATGATAAAGATTGTGCTCGAAATTATGATGATGATCACGGAAAATTAATTGTTAAATAGTTTAATGGTTCAAGTTCTCATGGTTCATGATAACCGTTTGTTCTTCATTGCAATTAGTTGCTATAGGGGTGAATGTTTCGAATATGCCATGAAACTAATGGATAAAGAGGAGAGAAGCACTGGAATTCATGCAGACTGTTTGATTCCTGTTATCAGTTTTCAGTGCTGATTCTTAATATGATTTTGTTCCCTATTTCTCGCTCACAGCGGAGGCAGAGAGAATTCGGAAGTGTAAAGGACGTGTATTTGCTCTTCAGGATGAACCTGAGGTTGCCCGAGTTTGGCTGCCAAACAATGATTCACCTGGTCTTGCCATGGCACGTGCTTTTGGAGATTTCTGCCTTAAAGATTTTGGTCTTATCTCTGTGCCTGAAGTATCCTATAGATGCCTCACTGAGAAGGATGAGTTTGTTGTCTTGGCTACAGATGGGGTACGCGAACTATATTTCTGAAACTGAATGGATAAACTCCCCGCTGTCCTTCTATTCCTTTCTTTGTAAATTTTTTTTTTCGTTCTTTTAGATCTAAATTCAGTTTGATTTGTCCTAGATTTGGGATGTACTCTCAAATGAAGAGGTGATGGACATTGTGGCGTCAGCGCCAGCACGTTCCTCTGCAGCTCGAGCCTTGGTTGAGTCTGCAGTGCGGGCCTGGAGATACAAGTACCCAACTTCCAAAGTTGATGATTGTGCTGTAGTTTGCCTGTTCCTTGACAGTGACACGAATGAAATATCTACTGCCTCAAATTCCAAGCCCAAGGAGCAGCAATGCTTGGTGCATCGAATGAACATTGAGAATGAGAAAGACAATGAACTCTCTGGGCCAACCAGCCTGGGCCGATCAGGCACTGTTCGGTCTGGCGATGAAATACTCCCAGATAGAAGTGAAGAAGATAAATTAAACCAAGAGAAAGTGGCTTCAGAATCAGGAACAGAGTGGTCCGCACTTGAAGGAGTTGCTCGAGTCAATACCCTCTTGAATCTGCCCAGGTTTGATCCTGGGAAAGAGGAGAAGAAGGGTGCTGGAGACAACAGGTCCCGGAAATGATGGAGGAAAGGTGGTATTGGTTAGCCCTTGATTTTGTTGAATCAACTTTTGTTCTTTTTTCCCTGCTTCTGCTTCTGCTTCTGTTTTTTTTTTTTTGTTGTTCTGCAGGAGTGAAAACATATGTAGGGCCATCATGTTAAATTTGGACGGGAGAGGTGGGCCCGGCTATATTAGCATGTCTGGGGAATTGTCCTTTCTCTCTCTCTGTCTCTCTCTCTCTCTCTCTCTAGTGTGGGCAGAATTGGAATTTTGTAAAATCCGACTCTCCGTCTATTTTTTATACCTATTATTTTTCTGTATTTGATGTGTGATCTGATTGTTATGGTGGTAATTGTTTTATGATAATAAAGTCTCCTTTCTCCATTTTCAATTTGAATGATAAGATTCTTTTTCTTCTTTGGTGGCCTTGTTAACTCATGACTCCCAAAGATCAGATATTTCATTGATGATTCTGGAAGTTTGTGGTTTTATTTGCCCCATGGATGCGATGTAAAGGGACGTTGGAGAACTAGGTATGAGCTTGAATGATTGCTTGGCTATGAGCTTGAAACGAGCCTGCCATTCTACTTTTGCTGGATTTTTAACATTATAGTTTGGTTTTCATTTGGTGTCTTAATTTTTTAATAAAATAAAATGGTTTTTCCTCATATTATTGACAGAGCTAAAACTAAATGTTGCTCATTGATAATGTTGTGGCTTCAAATGAGAACAAAATTGCGTCCAAGAAGGATGTATGATCAGAAAAACTGAGCGCCAATAACCAGTAATTAGATTGAATATAAGCATTCTCAGCCCAAATATTAATGCACCTAATAGAATATTTGAAGATGATTGATTCTTTGTCCATTTTAAAATCAATGGTCCACAAAACAAAGACACCATACAAATAAAATCTTGGCTACTATTCGTTATTATTTCCATATTTTAAATTTGGCTTTTTGGGTATTTGAATAGGGAAATGTTTGGCATCGAACCCCACAAGAGAGAGACGACAAGAAAATGAAAGACTGGCGTGCATCACTCCCAAGTGGGATATTTCGCTTCCTCCTTACTCTCTCAAGCTTTCAATTCGCAAAGTGACTTGTAAATTGCTCCACCACATGTAATTCCATTACACAAAAATGTTGTTTTCTTCCTGACTAAAATTAGAAGGGCATCTTTTGCTTTATGGTTAGGGTTCTACTGCCACAAAAAAACAGACAAATACGTCCCAAGAGGATCTGTCCATTGCTTTCAGCAACTAGCATTATAATCAACCTTCCTTGCTGTTTTTAACCATAAAGAATCTCTCATATCTTATAGTAATTTCTTTCTCCTTAGATTTGGCCTGGATTTATGAAATCATAGGTATTGAATCATATAGATCTGAATACCCAAAATTTTGTGATGCAATGACTTTGAGTTCCTACACCTGTGAACATGTAAACTTTTTAATTTGCACCACAGGAATCATGAGATACCTTCTGCACCGGGAACCCCAAGGTTTTGTAGCAATCATCATTTGTATTACTATGCAAATTGCTGTTCAATTTGCTGCCAACTAAGCTTCAATTATTCTATCTGTTTCTTATCCTCGCAATTTTTAAGAAAATCTACCTTACCAGCCCCCCCAAAAAAAAAAAAGAAATAAAACAAATGATTTATCTTTGTTTATATATATATATATATATTTTAAAAATGCCCTTGAAAATACGATGTGAATTCTATATTGGTCCATAAACTTTAAACCTCGTCAAATTTAATCCCTTAAATATCACGGAACTATCTTAGCACAAAACTCAAAGGGCATGAAGGTTAATCACATATCCATGGGGTAGCTCAGCTGGTAATCATGTGGATGATGACTATACAATTGAGAATGAAGATCATGATGATTCCTTTGTTGAGGTGAAATGCTGACCTTTGATTAGGTTGGTTTTGTGGGCTGGCCAAAGCATTTGGGTGTGCTACTCAGTTGCATGAAGTGGATTCTGTCTTAGATATGTCCATCAATTTAAGAGAAATACAAAGCTACTGCTATGCTCCCACTAACAGTGTGAGGCACAATCATGCAGCTGTCTCAGTTCCAAAATTCTAGCAATACCAGAAAAATTGATTTTTAATGGATAAAAATCTTTACAGAAGTATTTTTATAATGGTTTTAAAGGGTTATTATGCATTATTATAAGTATTTTAAGATATTTATGAAAGATGGTTATAAAATTATGAAGTTTTTAATTGTTATAAATTCAAAGTACGGATTTTGTTTTTTTTTTTTAAAGGAATTAGACTCAAAGCGAATTGATCAAATTGAAAAACATCAACCGAATTAAATAAGCTTTGATTTGATCATTTTTTTAAATAATAATAATGTTAAAACATAATATTTTATATTTTAATTAATAAAAATAAATTAAAAATTAAATATAAATTTTAAATTACATTAAAATATTCAAACTAAATAATTTTTCAAAATAAGTAATATAAAAATCACAAAAATTGTTGATCCTACCTGTTTCAAATCTTAAGAAGAAAATTATCTTAAATATCACGAGTCCTAAGTTGGAAAAGATTATCCTCCAAAATTTCATGAAGTACCCATAAAGAACAAAGTAAGAGATATATTTTATTTTATTTAATACTTTAAATAAAGATCAATAAACACTAACAATGAAGTTGTACTTTTTATCAATCACCAATAAGTTATTGTCAAAGAAGAGACAACATACATAAATTCAAAAAATAAAAAATTTAAGACTTATATTCACTATTTATTATTAACATAAATAAAAAAGTAGGATAAATGTTCCAAAAAAAAAAAAAAAACAACCCTAAAGTTTACCCTTAAAAATGAATCAAACAACGATGTATAAAAAATAATATAATAGTTCTATTTTTTTTTTTATAATTAACGAAACAAACTCCGGTTTCTTACATCGTCGAAAATAAATATTTAGGTAAGGATAACATCATATTTTCTCATTAATTTTTCCTCTAAAACGAACCAATAACCCCTTTCTCTTGCTTACTTTTGTTTTACATCGTTAATCTTCAAAATCAAAGTGATTTTTGAGCTTTTTTATTTTAAATTAATAGTAAAAAGTGAGTTTGTCTACGATCTCCTTATTTATTGTAGCTCGATTATTGTAGATAGTTATTGCAATTATTGATATTATAATGTCTATTCCTATAATTATTTATATGATGATATTTATTGCTATAGTTTTTGGTGATCATGCCTTGCCAATTCTTACAATTGCCAGTGACTACTTATATTGTAATAAATTGATTTTATGGTAAATTTTTGTTTTTATTTTATACCTGATGCAGAAACATGGCTTTTGTCGATCTTTTCAATGATTTTATACTCCAATTTGTAATTGTGAAATGTAAATATTGCTAAAATTGTTAGACCAATTAAGGAAGCTTAAAGAGAAAGTGACATTGTACAAGTGCATTACTTGTGTTTCTTGGATAATCACTGTATTGATAATGATTTATATTTTGTATTGTAGTGCATGCAGCAAGTGTAATAGATCTTTAATTTTGTACTTTTTAGTTTTGTATTTTAATTTATGAAATAAAACTTGTTATATGATTTAATGAAATGCAAGCTTAATGGATATGCCACTTATTGATCAATATAATGAATAATGTTTTGAAACAGGTGTTTGTAATATAACAATATGAATTGTTGATTGAATGATCAAATTGCATTTAACACAAATAAGTATAATCTTAAAATATTTACCAACAACATTAAATAATTTAATTGATTCAATATAGTGTCCTTATATTGCCAACAGTTTTATACATAAAATGTAATCATTAATTGTTGTCATCATTTAGCAAAGTAAAATAAATCAACCATCAAGATTTTCATAACAATGCAACCGACATTAATAGATAACTTAAAACATAATCTTCATGTTCATATCAAATCTAGTTACAACAAACTATTTCAACATTCTATGACTGACGAAATAATTCATATGAAAATCCAAATTTAATTAGCATTCACAAGAAGACATTGATAACATGAACTACTTACTAAATCAAATAAACACCTATTTCAACATTACATAATTGTTCTAATGAAATACAAAAAGTTCATTGATATTGAACAAATCATAAAACATCATTAATATCTCTATTATGATGGTAAATGACCGTTGTCGGAATTTGGGAGAGCTGTGGCTGCAGTAGTGCTAAATGTTACTAGTGTACCACTAAAGGATGATGATCCATTTTTGGCGATAGCAATGGATTTTGTTGTAACTTTGTCTGTTGGCCAATGAGGTGGTTTGCATTGCTGCCTTGGTAATCTATATCGAGGATAGGTTGGCCTCGAATGTTGATTTAGTTGGGAGAAACATGGTTGGGGTTATAGAAGGATTAATGACACAATTGGTGATGGCATAAGTGTTGGTGGTTTGGGTGTGTTTGGTGTTGGTGTGCGTATTTAGTGGATCTATAGTGGAGGGTGATCTTGGGTTACCAAACCATTTCATTGTGAATCCATCTGAAATAGGCACTGATGGATTTTAACCCTACAATAAGTCACACGAGAAAAAAAATCAACATTTTTGCTAAACTAATCATTCAACTCTAAAAATTAAATAAAACTTACCTAATAAGGCATGAAGTGACAGAGCATACTCTTATAGATTATGTTGGGGCTATCTAGCTTGAAGGCTGCAAAATCAAATGACAACAATGAGTTTAATTCATATGAACACAATGTTAATATGTAATACATCTTACTTGACCTGGGGACATGTTTGATATCGAAAAACTCATGAAAATTTTCTCACTATTGGATTAGCCTTTTTTCTATAAATTAATAGTAATATAATAAGTGATAACTCATTAATAAACAAGTTATAAATAAGCCTTTTGTTTATACAAATCAACAAACGAACTCATAGATGAAGTAAATATACAAGTAAATTACAAATTAAACTTTTTCTTACAAATTTAGCTTAGTTTGACATACCTGTCTTTGTTAGCCCCTGCCAGACCTCACGTTATGTCTAGGTTGCTTGTATCTTTGGCACGTCACAACTTGATTCTTCTTTGAAATTTTTGTGCAACTTCTACTAACTTCATCAACATCTCTTCGTTTATGTTTTTTTGGTCGACTAAGTGGTTTTCTCAAAATAAGGGGCTGTATTAGATCCAATGCAGCTTGTGGTCACCAGTTAAGGCCATTGTAATGATTACTAAGATATGAATAACACATAAGATACTTATCAGTGTGATAATATCGATCAACATAATCCTTTGATTCTGTTTTTGATAAAATATAGTAGAAAAACATGCACACAGGAGATATGTAAGTTCCCACCTATTGCAACTACAACTACGACTTGATAAATTAACCATAAATTGCTTTTCATTTAATTTTACTTGGCACTTGATCCCTCAGACCAAATAGGCACCCATTGATTACACATCAACTTAAATTTTTTCCAAATAGTTTTGTATTTTTGGGTATAAAAGGTCTTCATATCTATTCAAATGGATTCTCTCCATCAAATAAATTCTAATCTCTTCTACTAGTTGAAGAGTAGGTTTATCCTAGCTCTAATAGTAGAAGCATTAAATAACTCAAACAAATTATTCAACAACATATCACACTTAGCTCCACCAAAAAAAAGTATGCCTAGACTAGTGTTTTGGAGGCAGTTTAGACAACCATTCATAAACCTTTGTGTTCATTACTGTTATCCTTTCCATATTATTCTCAAACTCCTCATGAGTTATGGCCTTTGTAGCAGTATACTAATCCTTAAGAAATGTAGCTTTGAATAGCTTCTAAAAATTACTATATAAATGACGAATATAGAACCTTATATTAGCTTTAGGTACAAGCTCTTCAAAAGGTTAGAACAAGGCCATAAAAATAAGAATGAAGCAATAAGTTATAATGGAAAATATGCAAGTGAAAAACAAATCATAACAGACAATGAATTGAAGGAACTTTATCTTTTGCTAATCATATATAAATATTCAACCATATTCTCTAACAAATCCAATATCAAACAAGAACAACTGCAGAAAACATGTGCAACTATCTTTGGTTTCACCATCAACAATCGCATCAGTAATAGGATAGATATTGTTATTTGAATTTATTCCAACAATAGTCATCAATTGACCTTGAGTTTTACCTTTCAAATGATAGGTATCTAAACTAATAATGGGCCTGCATCTTTCTAAAACATGCAGAACCTCAAGAAGAAAATACTTATATATAAAACGTTAACAAGAAAGTACTCATATGTAAGCCAGCAACTAGAAAATATGTATTTAGATAATCTCATACCCAAATTATCATAAATTAAACAAATATAAACAACGATGTACATGTTTGGATTTAAAAACTAAAGAACAACATAAATAATCATCACATGTCCTATCTCGTACCCAACAAGCATGGTCGAAAACCTACCTCGATCAAATACGAAACTTATCTTTGTACTCTTTACCTATGCCCTAAATAATTACGAAAAAAATAAATTGATAATCATATACTTCAGGGTATTCTCAAAGTTGTTTGTCAAAATTTAACAACCATTTTAACAATTTTGGAGAAACTTTCACTATTTGAACAAAAACGATGAAAAAATTGAATTTGATGAATTTTCTAAAAAATAAAAAATAAAGAGAGAAAATTAAATCAAATATAATTCAAAAGAAACCAATATCTTGAATCAAAATTTTCTCAAGTTACCAAATAAAATTTTTGATATAAAAAATCAAAACTTTTGTTCCATTATGTTGTTGACTTGTTCAGAACAATCTCTTTCTTAAGTTAAAACTGCCATGAGTGGTGCCACCAAGTCAGCAACAACAAACTCAAATCAATACATGTAAACCGCCATGTATCTCATCATTTTTGTGGAAAGTCCGAAGGCTTTTGGGTTGCAAATGAAGCAGTCATTCAAATGAAAAGGCATGGCAGCCGGAAAGTGGAGCTCTTATTGGATCATTTCATTACCATTTTCTTTTCATGTATGCATAAATAGATGGAACTGTCTGTAATTATACATGAAATGTAGATGCTTTTTGACCCACAAAAAATGGATTATTTCATTAATTTTCTCATTTCTTTTTCCCCTAATGTTAGATTGGAACACCATTCAACCAGCGGCTGTAGAAGTCCAACGCCTCCCGCGGCTTGTATTCAGGCACTGTATGACCTGCACCCTGCCAATTCATGTATTTAAGTTTTTCAGATCAATTAGTAAAAAATTGACGAAACTTAAATAATGACGATGTCACTCGTACAGGAGCAACTGTTGTATGCTTTATAAGAATGGCTAATGAAGGTAGCAAAATCTAAGTATTAAAGGGCATCAGTAAACAAATACTAAAAAAAAAAATGTTATTTAGACATACCTTGACTGTTAGGAATGTCAGGTTATGCTCATATGCTTGCAAGTACCTGCAAACGATATGAAAAGGCCAAATTTCATCATACAATCATTTCATAAATAATTTATTTCCAACAATCTTTTAAAAGTCCCCTGGATAGATGTACCTCTATATATGTATGAGTTGATATTTTCAGTATATAACAAACAAGATTTACCCGGCAATTTGGCCATTAGACAGCCATTTCCTCCATTCATCGACAATCTTATATCCAAGCGATCTTGTCCATGCTTGGGTCCCGGTAAATGGCACACACATGTCATGGTCTCCGCTGCATGCATGCATATATAATAAGTAAATATATGCGTGCTGTTCTCAGTTGCATATTGTCATGAAGACTCAGATTACACACAGTGAAAAGGAGATACAAAGCCTGTCTTCTTATGGAGGCATGAAAAATGTTTCCAATCATTATTGTACCATAAAAATACGACCACGTTTTTGCAGATAGCAGGAAATCTGATTTACAAAATAAGTGGTAGGTTGAAACCAATATTCAACTTTATAATGCCAAGAAAATCCGGTGAGCTCACCTGTAGATAAGTGCACGATAGCCCAGCTGAGAGGTGAGGCGTCGGTGGTAACGGATCATGCTTCCAGCATTGTGAAAGTAAGATATTCTGCGGGTGCATATCTCCCAAGGACCCGCTACGGAGTCCTATTAAATTAATTCGAGCTTTTAGTTAAGTAGAGATTTTGATCAAACAAGGAAATGAAATTTAGAGATTTCCATACCGGTGCAGCATGGATTGCTTCCCTCAATGCTGCATCATTTAGCCATATGCTTGCAACTTCGTCATTCTACAATAACCATTAAATGAGGAGAAGTGGGTGATCATCAATCACATGTTTTCTAGGAAAATAACCAACAATCCAATTAGAAATTGAACAAAAATAATAACCTACAAGATAGCTACATTGGTTAAACGTTAGTTGATAATTGGACATAAAAAGGCAACATAAGATTGGGGTCAGGGCGGAGACTCTCAGGACCAGAGCAACCAAAACGAGTCCTTATTTCAAACCCACTAATTTTAGTGCCAAGAAGTCAAAATAAGAATCAAATATTAATATTATGAACCCCCATGAAAGTAACAGTCAAATATGAAGCATGATTAACCAACTTAACAAGAAAAGATAGAAAAAACTTACAGTGCAACTAACGTGAAATTTTTTAGCTTCTATTTCAGGCCATAACGGGACAATTCCATCTTTAACAGGTGCCCAATAAGGCCAAGCACGGCCAAACATCCTTTTTCTCACAGCAAGAGGCCTCTCTGTGACTCCTAGTTGCTGGAAGCTGATGGGCAAGCTCGAGTTTCCTTTTAAATTTTTTGGAGATGATGGTTGATGGTAGCAAGGCTCAAGGATGTCGTAAATATTTAGCCCCGATATCGCCTGAACAATTATTTGCAAATTTAATTATTAAGAAATAACTCATAGTTCAGTTGATCAATAGCTTCACAAGTAATTTTTTTTTTTTTTGGCTCTAAACGTTTATTTTCTGGTCACCTCATCAACTTTTTGAAGGTTTGAAAGGCAACTCTCACTTGCGTTAAAATAGTTTCCTCCACAGGTAGCCTGAACGGCCTGCAAGAAATATGATCATCAACATATTATGAAGTGAGTTTTCCGATTAATAAGTTTCAAAATCTTGAAAGTGAGCTACACTTACGTGAAAGATTTCGTCTGAGATAAGGCCCATGCCATGTGCAAATGGAACAAGAGCACTGTTATCAAATATTTCGTCCGTGACACCGTTTCCCACCATGTAACCCTGGGCATAATCATTTTTTTTTCACTCAAGTTATTTTTCCCTGGTTGATCGTAATTGGACTCTTCGATTAAAGATTTATCATCAAACTTACACATTTACCTTAAAATTAATGGTGGGTTTTGCTCCAGCTTGGATTCCTGTACGACAACATTAGTACTTCACTTAGAATTAATCCAATCTGAAGAGCAGAAATGATGTGGAATATATATTGTAAACTATATAATATATGAGCAAATAGTAGAATACCTTTGACAATTTCAGAAGCCAGAGTAGGTACATAAATTCCAGCATAAGACTCTCCAGCGACATAAAATGAATTGGAGAGGAATTCTGGGTAGAGCTCGAACCACTATAGTAATTAATTACAGGTCAACAAAATTAATTAATTTCTTGAACTAATTTTGTTATAATCTGGATAATTTCATGTCTAATTCCATAATCAAATGTAAATAAAATTGTAAAGATAATAGTGGTAGATACCACGTTACAAATTACTCACTTTTTATTTAAACTAACGTTATCTTATAGATAAATTCCAATTGGGTTCTTATATATTTTATTGTTATTGTAGAATTGTTTATGAAGTTAAATTACCTGAAGGAGGAAGGCATGTGTATCAGCAGCTGTTTGCAGATCCCCAGTTGTATATTTGCTCGAATTTGTCGAGTAAGACAAACCAACACCAGCCGGGGAATCCAAGTAAATGATGTTTGAAACCTGCAAATTGAGTAAATGTTAATTAATTTGAAGAGAAATTCATCATTGATTTACAAACACATAAAGGCCAAAAGGCAAAACCATGTTGATTAATTATAAGAACGATTAACATGAAATTGAGGACATGAAAAAGAAAAGTCCTGACCTTGGACCAGCTGTATGGATTGAGATGCAATGTGGGTAGGCTTCCTTTTTGTTTTGCTTCTTCGAAATTGAATGGCCCTGCATAAAATTCCAGGTAGTACACAGTATATTCACAATAAGAACATGTCAGGCTTAGAAGGGAGTTCAACCGAGCAGTGCAGATGATGCTACAGGGCTGATTGATATAAATTATCAACTAGAAGAATCCCTCCACAATTAATTGAAAAGGTTGGCATTTTAGAAGGTCACTTCTACTTTAAAGGATGCTCTGACGTATAAAAGCAGCTTTAAGATCGATCATCTTAGGCTACGAAAGTAAAATAATGAGATGCTTTGCATTAAAATAAAATAATTTATATTAAATTGGGAGATGCACAAGCATAAACCAGATGGGCGACAGTTTTACAACTGTGCAAACAGCCCTATAATGCATATGCAGATGATACTATGGGAAATTAATACATGTTTGAGAGCTGAAGTAGTGTGCTGCAGATATTATTAGAACCGTGTTTAACATTGTGTCGGAGAGTTTTGGACTTCATCAATTTAAAATTAGCAAAGTCAAGAAATGACAATTATAAACTACCCACTTGTCTTTTTTGTAACTAATATAAGATAACTCCACAAATTTTTTTCTTATAATCATTCATGGGCTAGATGAGCTATTGAGCCGAAACCTATAATTGTTTTCTCAAATCTAAAAAAGTAGTTCATGAATAAACATTTCCTATGCAGTTGATGTGGATTGACTAAACAAATTTGTGGAGACTGAACAAGTATGGCCAGTGAATAATAGACACACCAAAAAAGAAGCAATAGCTAGCATGCCTGCATTGATAGAAGCTAGTAGAAACATAAACGTGCTTATTTGTCTGCCTCTAAGTATTGTGGCTTACATATATTTCCCAGTCTATGTCAAACAGTCTGCACCTATATGACCACAAAATGTTAAAGGCACGGATTATGTTGTATCAGGTTTTGTCAGAAGCTATATGCTTTATGGTAAAAGTACTAAAAATAAATAGATAAGCTAGAATGAAGTGTACCATGTTCATAGACAAACCCATCAAAGCTAGAGCAGCCTGGGCCACCATTCAGCCACAACACAACAGGATCTCCCTGTGGGTTTCTCTCAGAGACAACGAAGTAGTAGAAGAGAGCCTTCTCATCTATGTTTATATATCTGAAAGCACACAGATTTACCCATTCACATAAATCAGTAACTGCTACAAATAGGAAAACAAAACGGACAGAAAATTGACGTAACCACTGACAAAGTGAGGGAAAGAGGGAAAAAAAGCAGTACCCTGAGTAGTGCTTCGATGGAAAAGCGCCGGTGAAGCCAGGTAGGCTCTTGACCAGTGCACCTTCTTGAACTGCGCCACTCAATGCGTGGCTCAGAAGTATGCTGCATAGCGTTATGCCATAACAGCACCAAAGCCTACCTATGCCCATGCCCACAACCATAAAGCTCTTCGAAATCCTGTATCAGATGGAACTAGTAAGTGCTAATTGTACTTTATATGTGTGAGAGAGAGAGAGAGAGAGAGAGAGCGGGAGAGAGAGGGAGATGAGACACTGAATGAGGGCGGTTACCCTTTAGGAAAAAGATAAAGAGGAAGAAAAGGAAAGCTTTTCCTCTTATTATTAGATAATCCAAAGCAAGAAAGAAACTGAAGGAAAGGAGAAAAGGCACTGTAGAAAGTTTAGATTATGAAATTAAAATTAGTTTTTGACTGGAACAACAGGTTGGTTAGTGGTTCGTCCAATCATCATCAATCATTTAGTCGTACGCCACCGTATAGAAGGACATCAGACCTTGACCGCTTTGGGTTTGCAAAAAAATTTGATACTTCCACCTAGTATTTAGCTATCTTCAGGTACCGTTCGGTTTCTGTCCTTGGCAACTTATGGTGATCGTGCCTTTCTGGAAATAGTGAAAACGCGTGGGCAATTGAGTGCCTAATAATGGACGCGTGAATTTTTTTTGTGGCAAGTTTATGTGGGTCCCACTTTTTTTCCTTTTTTTAATTCTTTGCTGCTTTACCTTTTAACACGTCTGCTTTTCTTTTGTTTTCTTATTTATTTTCAAAATATAAAGGAGGGATTTCTGTTTGTACTTGGTGCAACCATCCATTTGGAAATTTTACCTTTTTACTTTGGGTTGGGTAAAATATTTTTTAAGGGTTGTGAATGGAGGGGACCACTAAAATTAATTTCCTTATTTAACCTGTAGATTTAAAATATTTTATTTATGCTTATATTTTAAATGTAAAAATCTATCTTCCACTTATAAAATAAAGAGCTTTTTGTTGTTTAATTAAATGCAATTTTCTTTTGGATATGTACTTTGCCACTAAGGGAACCTCTTTTCGTTAGAAAATTAATAAATATTTTCTAAATAAGCTATTGAGAAAATAATTACGTAAACTCAAGCTTAATTTAAAAAAGAAAATAAGCCTAGACTTATCTAAGCCTAGACTTGCCAAGACCAAATAATACTAAATCAGTCGCTAGAGGTAGGGGGAATTAATGATATAAGAGAATTATTATTGAAACATATTCAGCATAAGACGTGACATGAGGATTAATCCAATTAAAGTTAGAAAATGACATCTTGAAAGAACAAAAACTCGTAGTATTAACCAAGCTCAACTTAAATAGCTAGGTTTAGTTAAAGTTTAGAAGTTTTTAATTTCCTTCTACTAAGAGAAATAATCACTTGGTATGCTTCACTATATTCACTTTATCTTATTTTCTTATTTGGCATTGATATTGGACCCTCATGTTCTTTTTTCTAGAGGGCGCTCTTCTAAAGTCAATCTCTCATTTTAATTAAGGTTAGATTGCCTTTGCTTACCTTCCAAACAGCAAATTGTATCATAATAGATTAAGAACTTGTTTGGCATGTGAAAGAAGATTGATTCCGTGTAATATGGTAAGATTAATAGATTGAGAGATTACAATAGGATAAAAACAAATATGAATAAGTTTATCCTAATTCCATAATTACACCAAATATAGAGTTGGAATAAAAATTATCTAATATCAATCATATTCCATGTAACAAACATGATCAAAAAGTATAAAGTAATCTTACCTATATTTGTTCACTACATAAGAGGGATTGTGAGAATGCATAAGTATTGATAATTGACTTAGAAACGAGAAGGAAGAACTCATTGATATTTAACATTCTCCCCTAGGATTTCTCTGACTGTGAGTGTAGTACCACCCTCAGAGTTTTCTAGTTTGCTCTGTTCTTGATTACTCAAGATCGTATCCTGCTAATCTAGGTCCACTTGAGTGGATTACCATTAGCATGGAACTAGAGATAGGTCCCTGTAAGTTAATGACAGATGAATGAAGGATTGGAAACATTATGCAATAAGTTGACTGAAGATGAAAGTAAGGATGTTACTATGGAAAACAACTAGTTTTCCAAATCTATGGAAGAAGAGAAAAAATACTTGATGGGGAAAGTTATGCAGCACTGAATGATAAATTCGGAAGCCATGAATGATCATCTCAAAAGTATGGAGATTTTTTTGGTGGGGTCTCAATCCGTAAGGTCAGTGAACATGTCTACTCTCTTTAAATTTGAGGAGATGGCTGATCGTGAGAAAGTCCTTATGAAACAGCCATCATCCTTCTATAAATCACTAATAGTCTTCCATGAATTTGATAGACCATTTATCCATTGGGTCAAGTGATCAAAGGGCTTGGCTTGCATGCTTTACCTATTGAATTTATCTAATCCTAATGCTTTATGAAGATTATTATACCCTTCTTTAGACACATATACACACACACACAGACAAACGATAAGAAAGTTTAGCATATATTTAAAAACATCGAAAAAAGGATTAATATAACGCAAAAAGTGAAAGAGAAAATGTATGTTTCCTCAATATGTAATGGAAGATTATCGGTAAAAATTAAGAGCATCATATAATATCGTATATTTTAATATGTGATTGTTGGCCAATTTTCTAATCAAGGTAGTCATTTCAAGCAATATGGCTTTGATATATTATATACAAATTTATATGACCCTAATGTAGGATTAGAATAGATGTTGATGAATAATTAGTTGACATGGAGATATGACCTTCAATTAGGTTAGACTTGTCAATTTCTTATAATTTGACTTGATATTGTTTGGGCCGAACAAGTATGAGTTTAAACTAGGCTGATCTCGAGTTTCAATCATAGATCCTATTTAAAATTCAAATTGATTTTGAACTAACTAAATATTATAGTTGGAGTTAAGCTTGACCAAAATAACATTAATATATTTTTTAATATGTAAGATATTAAGGTTCCTTTCCTTTTTTCTTCATGCAGCAAAACAAAATTAATAATTGTCCCTTCACTCGTTATTGGCTTCTCACTCGGTTTCCTCTTTCTTTATTTGTTGGCTTCTTATGAGGTAAGTGAAGTATCGCCAAAATCTATTGCTATTTTGAAAATTTCTTATTCAATTAACATGTGAAACACTTAAGTAAATTATGAGTGAACCAATAAAAAAAATGATATTGAAACATTCTTGGCAAGCCAAAGAAAAAACTGGAAAGTGTATGGCAGTGCAATGAGTATCCAATGAGATCAAACAATCAAGTAATAAAACATGTATAATCTTTTTGCAACAAATATAAGATGCACTTTCACTAACTATAGCGCATTCTATGAGCTAGTAAAATCTTCGTATCATCAGTATGTGCATAGTCTCTTTTAACAGTAGGGCTTGGTCTTTGGGTATATTTATCTTATGCTGCATCTGGCTGGGTTCTCTTTTATTAATTATGACTTGTTTGTGCGACAAAAATCACTGGATGTCATTAGCTTTGTTATTTGCTTACTAGCTCATTGATAAGAATGTAGCATGGCTGTAGCAATTAATAAATCTTTAATATGAGTTTTATTATGTAAGATGCTATTTTCTTTTCAACTCGTTTTGGGTAATCCAGCCAATTATTATTATTTTTATATTATTATTATCATCATTGTTTTGTTGTTAGATTCAGTCATTGATATGATTTGCAAAATTATAATGCATGCTTATATTTACATTCATCACTCCATTAAAATATGCAATTTTTAAGTTTAATATTTACTTTTAAATTATGCGGAGCCTTTAATTGAAGACAACCAGACAAATATAAATGATTTAGTGTAATTGAGGACAACTAGACAAATATAAATGATTTAGGGAGTATGGTCATGAAATGAAAAGAAAGAAAATGACATGACTTTTGTATGCATATGTCATGAAATGAAAAGAAAGAAAATGACATGATTTTTGTATGCATATTTAGAGTTGCTTGATGAAGGTGCAATAATAAACATTAAATTTTTAATAGGTGCAAGGATGATTCTAGATTTTTCCTTTTAATGTGTTAGCGTTGGCCGGTTATTAGCTAGTAGTATTTGGATTTTTAAAGAGGCATGAACATATACCCCTTTGTACAAAAAGAAACAATGATGATTGTTTTGCATGTGTATACATACATATATGTATGCATAAAATCATGTAGTAATTATTTTAAATTTTTGTTTAGCTTGCTTTGAATCCTATTGAAAATGAAAACTTCAGAGATGATGGGTAATAACAATGGTAAGTTGGTTAATGTGGTGCATCTAGATCATCTGGATAATGTTAATAATTTTAAAGAAGATAATGTAATCGAAACTAGTAGATTAGAGAAGTCAAAACGAAGAGTGAAACTAAGATGTAAGGTGTGAAAATATTTCACAAAACTTGAGAAAAAGGATGGTAAAATGGAGGAACGCAAGTGTAATTATTTTGACTGAATTTGTAATACATCGAATAAAGGTGAGATCACTCATTCCTTAGTATGTGTATGATGGGAGATGTCCAAAGTCATATAATATTCTAAGCTTCATACATGATAGTTTAGAACGTCATAGAGGTTTTGCACCACAAGAATTTGATCAAGATCGTTCGAGGAGGGTTTTTATGGGGTTAGTCATTGTTAAAGACCTATCTTTAATGCCATAGAGGATCTTATATTTCGTAATTTCATTTTGAAAATTTATCCTAAATACAAATCTTCTCCGCTAATACTCTGAGAAATGATTATAGGAAGCATTATGAGGAGGAAATAAGTATTGTGAAAAGACTTATTTATGCATACATATGCATATGTTAGTTTCACCTATCATACATGAAATTTTGCTCAGGATTTACCTTATATGGCACTTACAACACATTTTATTGATGATGATTAGAATTTACATTAAAAAAATTATTAATTTTATGTTCATCCCACTGAAAGTAATTCAAGAAAATCTTATTGACATGATTATTAATTGCTTAATGGATTGAGATACTAGAAAGATTTATATATTCACATTGTGTAGTTGCAGTGCTAATAATGTTGTCATAGAATTCTTGTTGACCATTATAGTCTTACGAGTTTGTTATTACAGAATAAACAAAATTATTAAGCTCATTCTTATGTTCATGTGTTGAATTTAATTATTCAAGAAGAATTGAAAGAAATCAAAGATTTCATATTAAAAATTAAAAATACTATGAAGTATGTTAAGATATCTCCTAAAAAAAGGTTAAGTTTCTCTAATACGATGAAAAGAATGCATTCCTTGCAAATCAGATGTTAGTTACAATCTTTTCACAAGATGAAACTTAACTTACAAAATATTAAGCACTGCTTTACATTATAGGCTTGTATATGATAAGAAAAATGCATGTGATCTTAATTTTATTTATCTGTCTACTCAAGAGGGCTGAAAGAAAGTTGAAATTCTTTATCAAGTTTTGGAAGATTTTTATGAAGTCATTGAATTGTTTTCTAGCTATACGTAGTTTATTTATCTTACTTTTTCTTTCAATCAAATTTGCAAATCAATCTTTAATCTTATTGAATGTTTGATTTTTTTATTTTTTTTGGGTTTCAAATACTAAACTATGAATTTATTTATTCGTGGGATTTATAAAATTTAAATGATGTTATGTAGAACTACTAAAAACCCGAATACTTTGCTTGGAAGAATATTAGTTAATATACTTCAGAAGTTTAAAAAATATTACGTTGAAAAGAAACCAAACATTTTGTTGATGTTGTTGTGGTTCTTAATGCTAGATATAAGATAAAATATCCTAAGTTTTGTTTTAAAAGATTTATGATAATTATATGATAGA
This sequence comes from Moringa oleifera, assembly GCA_021397835.1. NCBI lineage: Eukaryota > Viridiplantae > Streptophyta > Magnoliopsida > Brassicales > Moringaceae > Moringa > Moringa oleifera. Next base: position 1,785,030 of record JAJFZO010000094.1, read on the forward strand.
ATTGAATATAATAAATGTAAAAAATGAGCTTCAAATGTTTTTTTTTATGAGCATTTAGTTGCCTATGATAATACTTCTAATGTAAAAGATGTGATTAATAAAGTTGATGAAGTGAGTGATTGATCTACTTAAAGAAGTGGAAAAACTAATTTTTATAAAGGATTTTGGAATATTTAGTGATGAAAAAGATAATATACAAAATAAATTAGAGTTGGACATTTATTTGGAAGAGAATGTGGTTATGCTAATGCTTCCAAGTTTCTTATTTTGGTAAAAATGACAAGTGATATTCTTGAATTTCTTGTCTCCTTCCTTGCCTCAACATGTGAATTCAACACTAGTGGTAGGATTTATTGTAAGTTTCGAAATTTGTTATGGGTGGTGGACCATAGATTGATATGAAGAAGAATTTGATTGAAATTTTTTATGTTTGGAAATTTAGACATGTATATCATATAATTACTTTTTTATATTTATTAATTTGATAAATATATAACTTTAATTATGTCCAAAGATGAGGACATTGCTTGATGTTCAAAAGTTTTTTTTTTCTAAATTTTTGGCATCAATCAAGCAACGAAGATAAAAAATAAAATAATATTTTTTAATGAAATATTTTTGTTTTATGTGATATTGTTGAATCATTCTTTTATATTCAAAGAGACACTCATCATGAAACTTTTTTGCATCAATTTCCATGAGCAAAGTATCTAATAAACTTGAATTTATCTTTTAATAGGCAATTAGTGTGAGTTTTCACTAAATGTTGATAGTATTGTTCAGATTTTGGAAGACATGAGTAATGAAAACCTAATTTTATTAATATTTTGGATTGCAAAATTTTTATTTTAAATATTTATTTATTAAAATAATTATTTTATGCATTTTCAAACTTTACATTGAAGTTTATCTTGATATTTTTGGATATATTTTCGTGTATATAATATTTTATTTAGATGGTGAACTTTTTATATGGTTCAAGAAATAAGAACATGAATTTTACCTTATTGTTCAAGTTTATATTAAAAATAGGTTGAGATGTAATTAACTCGAAAGTTCAGAATATTTGTACGTTGAGTTTGGAATCAATAATTTACATTCGGGCTGATTTCAAGCATGAGTTTTCTCAATTGAAATCAGATGGCGCAAAAATTTAACTTAACCCGACCTATTAATAGTCTTACCTAAAAACAATAAGAAGCTAGTTGTATAACAATCTTGTGCTGTAATAAACGTTTATACCTTCTCAAACATTTTAGGATATTTAAAATTACATGTACGGAAAGATGCTTTTGTGTTTGGTTGAAATAAACAAGAAAGAGAAAACCATCGGCAACAGATAAGATAAAATAATGCAAAATTGTAATAATTGATAATGCACCACGGTTTATTGTCATGATTCAACAACAACACAAAAAGCAGCCTGGACTTTGACATCTCATTGATTAGTAAGGATGGCGATCTTTGCCACCCAAATGTTTGCACAATAGTGATATGTTGCTTTCGAGAGAAAGCAAATGTCAGCAGCTGGATTTGGACTATTTGCCAAAGAAGACTTGTTGAAGTCTTGCTAGCTGGCTCTCTTCTTTGTTTTTTGTTTTTTTCTTTAATTGAATTCTTGGGTTAGGCTTAGAGAATAAAGAAGAGAAAATGAAGATGCTAGATGAATTGATCCATTATATGAGTGACCAATATTAAAGACAAAAGTCATTCGTACAACAAGTGGAAGAGAACAAGAGGAAGACAATGAATCCCCCCTTTTTCCTTTTTGAAAAAAAGGGACCATCTATCTTTTTCTTCTCCTCTCTTGCATTTTCACTTTTCACATGTGCTGGCCCTTAATTGACTTGGAGCTAGACTTGTGATTATGGAGAGACAGTCCACCTGATTAAGACGATGTCCCTTACAGGCTTATTGCTGTTTGATAGTTTTTTCAATTGCAGCAGTCATTTCAATTCAATCTAACCAGCCGTTGCAGCTTGTAGGCCTTTCATTGTAAGACAGCGTGTCGTGCTCACTGCCCCATGAAATCAAACGGAAATGAAACTTGAATGAAACATTATGTCCTTTTCAAAAGCTAGCTTTGTTTCTTACAATTCTTTTTTTCTTCATGGTTTGAATGATTAACAAGTATTTTAGTTAATTGGGTCACAATTTCCTCAATATATATTCTATAAATATCAATTGTTGATCAGGGTTTAGGCAATTGTTCAACTGTGTATGGATACAGATATCATGTACAAGGCAAATTCTTTCATTTTTCCTTGTTCTCTTTGTATTCTTAATTAAAGAGGTATTTTAATTTTCTAAGGGAGTCGAACCCCACTCATTCTGAGGATCACCCAGCAGCATATGAGGAGTTCATTCAATATTAATTGGTTCTTTTTGGGGCAAAATTGTGAATCTTAATAACTTATATCAAGAGGCAGTGGCTAAATTAATATTCCTATTAGGTGATGGCTGTTGATTTGCCTTCCTCTTCGTCTCATTTTTTAATAAAGAGAAAGCACACATGTCTTGGGAAAAGTCCCACATATAGGAAGTAACTAGCAAGGGGTGAGTTTTTGATATCCCTCGTAAAAAAAAAAAAAAAAAGAGGAAATTGGCCCGCTGGGTTATTTTTATTTACCCTTTTGAGGGTAATATTAAGAATCATTAACTTAAGTTTTTGTTTCAAACTTTTTTTTTTGGGTTGTATTGATCAAAATACCCTCATACACTAGAAGGTGAGAAAAGAATACAAAAAGAGATTGTTGTATGGAATACCCACATTTTTTCATCATTGAAATGGTAAGCTTTACTTGAAATGTTAATTGAAATTATTAAAAAAATTTGTGGTGATTCCTTGTTCTTTTTCTTTAATTGGTAAAAGATTTTTAAAACAAAATTTTTTTTTTTCACATCAAGCCCAACCAGAAAAAGCTGATTGTGACAACCATGGAGCTAATGCATCATGTCATTTTGCATTTTCTCCTTTAATATAAGCATTATACCAACAATATTTGAAAAATAATACTTTATTAGTTATACTTTATGCATAATATTTGAGAAAGAAAAGTTGGTTATAAATTATGCGTTTTGACCACGTCATATATTTTCTCCCTTTCTCAGTGTCAATAAAAGGAGTCAAAAGAAGAACCTGAGGCATGTCAATACAGGTTAAATATGCCAAAAGAGGTCTTAGAGAGGTCACGAGTGCTAAGGAATGGGCAAGTTTAAAAGCGTCACTTTCAAGAAACATAGATACATTTAATCAGACATTTTGAAAGTAAAGAAAACTTTGGGAAGCTACTAAACTTTACTAAGAATCTCTTGCATAGGTAGATTGTTATATCTTAGTGCAAATTACTTTAGTCTCCATTGAGATCAACCATTAGAATATATGTATAGGTTTTTACTAATATACTTAATGTCATAAATAGAGGTGAAGAAATAGGAAATCAAAAGGGAATCTGTTGAACAGAAACTTATTGAATGAATCACGTTTTATTGACTTAAAAACAATCGTTTTTATAGATAGAAATATAACTATCAGTAGCATAATAATAGGACTACTAACTCTACTATCTTAACCCATTATCACACATTTTAATACCAACCTAGAATTAAAGAACTACTTAGAATTAAGAAAACACAACTGCAATATTTCAACAACTAAAAATTTACTCTTAAAGACTAAGATAACAGATAAACATGACCCAAATTCTGCAACAATCTCTTCTCTAAATTGAAAATTTTCAACATTCAGTTTAACACTTTAACCATTGTTCTCCAAGGTGAAAACTCTAAATTGACTTCTTTAAGTTTTGAAATGCAACTACTTTGAGAGGTTTACTAAAGATATCAGCTATCTAATCTTCACTTTTGTAATGAAACAGATTAATGATTCCATCATTTGTAAGATCCTTTAAATAACGGTATTTCACATCTATATACTTGCTTCTACCATGTAAAACTGGATTTTTAGATAGCTTTGTGGTAGAGCTGTTGTCACAAAAAATTATAGTAGCTCCCTCCTGTTTGAAATGCAAAGCTTCAAGAATTTTTCTTAATCAAGTAGCTTGACAAGCGCATGAGTTTGTTGCAAAAAATTTAGTTTTAGTGGATGAAAGTGTGACTATTTGCTGCTTCTTTGAAGACCACGAAACAGCAGCTGAACCCAACATAAAAGCATACCTTGAAGTGTTTTTTCAATCATTTTGATCACCTGTAAAATCACTATCTGAATAACCAACTAAATTCATCATCTTTCTTTTCTTGTAAAACAAACCAAACTCTATAGTTTCTCTTAAGTAGCGAAGTATCTTTTTTGGCTGCTTGAAGATATATTTCCTTTGGATTTTGCATATATCTACTAATGAGATTAACAAAATACATTATATCAGGCCTTGTGATCGTTAAATACATTAAGCTCCCAATAATCTGCTTGTAGAGTGTTGTTAACATTCTTCTTTCCATGATTTTTAGTTAACATCAAACTACATTCAATTGATGTGCTCACAAAGTTACAATTCTTCATCTTAAACCTGTCCACAACCTCTTGTAAATATTTCTTTTGAGAAACATAAATTCCATTAGCAGATTACTCAACTTTGATGCCGAGGAAATAATGCACATATCAAATTTTACCATCATATATTTCTTAAAATCATCAAACATAATAGTGTCATTCCCAGTGAATATTAAATCATTAACATATGAGTATAAAATGAGCATTTTACCATTATCACCAGCTTTAACATAAAGTTTGTGTTCATATGGGACTTCCCAAAACCGTGCTTCATAAAATAAGCATCTATGCGACTATACCAAGCTCGTGGAGCTTGTTTTAATCCGTATAATTCCCTTTTTAATTTATAAACTTTATGTTCAATTTCACTTTTCATATAACTAAAAGGTTAATCAACAAATACCTATTCTTCCAAACCACCATGTAAGGACACAGATTTGACATCAAGTTGGAAAATAGACCAAGAATTTTGAGCTGTTAATGCAATCATTATTCTAATTGTATCATGCCTCGCTATAAGAGCAAACACCTCCTTGTAATCTATGCTAAATTCTTGCTTGTATCCTTTAGCTACCAACCACTCATTGTATTTATCAACCTCAACCATTTTCCTTTAACTTTGTCTTGTAAATCCACTTAACACCAATGGTTTTTTGACCTGTAGGAAGATCAGTTAGTACTTAAGTATCATGCCTTTTTGTAGTAACAATCTCCTCATTTGTAGCCTTGTGCCACTTTGGGTCTTGTTTACCAACTTCATATGTTGTTGGATCAAAATTTGAAAGTAAAGCATAATATGTGGAGGAATTGTTAGACATATTAATACCAGTCACTTGATAATCTTGCACCTAAGAAGGCCTTTATCTAAACGTTTTGATCTTAAACTTATTACTACATTAGGTTTAGTAACTACTTTGAATTTTCAACACTTATAGAGGCTACATTTAATGAAATTTTCTGTTATATAGGCTGTTCCTTTTCTTCTTCTGTCACTGTATCATAATTTATTGGAATTTGCTCTTCAATTAAGCTATTATTCCATGGCCAATTGCTCTCATCATCAAAGACTACGTCTCGGCTTATCACAACCTTCTTAGTAACAGGATTAGACAATTTATATACCTTTGACTGATCATTCATACCAAGAAAGATATATTTCTTACCTTTATCATCAAACTTTCTCCTTGTTTGATCAAAAACATGAACATAAGCTACACACTCAAAAATTTTGAAGTGATTTACGGCGAGTTTACATCCACTCCAAGCCTCCTTTGGTGTCATATTTTGGACAATAATTATAGGGTTTCAATTAAGTATATGATAGCTCCAATCTACTACTTCAGGCCAAAACTTCTTTGAAGCACACTGCTTGTTAAAAGACTTTACACTATGTTTAAGATTGTGTAGTTCTTCCTCTCACAAGCACCATTTTGCTGAGGCATATAGGCTGTTATCAATTACCTATGGATTCGTTGCTCATTGTAATATTCATCAAATTCGTTTGAATTGTACTCTCACCACGATCAATGTGCAGCACCTTTATGGATGCATTTACCTCCTTTTCAACTAAAGATTTAAAACTTTTAAAGTCTGTGAGAGCTTTATATTTTTTTTGAAAAAATAAACCCATAGTTTTCTACTGAAATCATCAATGAACGACATAAAATATCACCTCTACTTGAAGTTGGACTAATTGGACTACATAAGTTAAGATGCTCTAGCATCTTTTTGGCTCTTTGAGATTTTCCTTTTGGAAACTGATCTCGATGTTGCTTATTAATAATGCAATCTTGGAAAACTTGAAATGGTGTAGTAATTTACAGTAGCCCCTTTCATTATATTCCTTTCTTGCAATGTTTTCAATCCACCAAAACTCAAATGTCTATAGCGAAAATGCCATAGCCATGCCCCATCAATCACTTTTGCATAAAAACAAGAATGAGTTGTGTTGTTGAGATAGAGTGGGAATATTTTATTTGCTATCATCTTAATTTGAGAAATTAGGCCCAGCTTATCATTAAGTATTTTACAAACTCCTCCTTCAATCGTGATTTCATAACCCTTTTCTTGCAATTAACCAATGCTAAGGAGCTTTGTTTTCAAATCTAAAACATATAACACATTAGAAATGCGCCTAGGAGAATTATCTCTTATGAAAATAATTACCTTTCTTTTTCCCATAAATTTAACTTTAGAATTGTCTCCAAATTTTATTGTATTGTAAAAGCACTCATCCCACTCTGAGAATGCAGATTTTTTGCCACACATATGATTGCTACAACCTATGTCTAAATACCACAAGCTTTGATTGCCAACTTCATTAGCATAACAAGCCATTCACAAAGAAATTCCTTCTTCTTTCTTTAGGTAGTGAGACTATTTGTTATGTTATTTAGATAAATTTGTACGACACTAATCAATAATGACCATACCTATGACATATGAAGCATTTAAATTAGGACTTGTTTGCTAACTTTGCTTTGGCAAAAGATGTATGGTTGCCATTACGTCCTTTTCCTCTACTTTGTGACTCACCATCTTTAGAATTTTACTACAAGTTTCTATGGTCTTTTTCTAATGGTCCCTGCCTTTTCCACCATCTCCTTTGCTTGGATTCGTATTGATGAAATCCTTTGAGGCTTGCTCTTTGTTCTCTTATTAATAGAGTTATTGTTCTTGGGCCAATAAGAAACTCTACAATTCATCAATAGACAAACATATCAATATCTTTAGATTCTTTAATAGAGCAAACAAGATAATCTTATCACCATAGACTCACATGTTTTTAGCAATGGTCATTACTTTTCCCATGTAATTAATGATAAATTCACCCAATTTCATGTGTAAATTCTCAAACTTAGTTAAAAGTGCTTGAAGATGCACATGTTTTGCCCTTGCATTCCTTTGATACTTCTTCTTCATTACGTCTTAGATATGCTTGGAGGCATCTTTACAAAGAATCGTCTCCAAGGTAGCTTAATCAATGGCTTGAAATAATTAATTCTTGGCCTTAACATCCTTTAGTTTCAAAGCCTCCCGTTCAGCCTCTAGTGCTATTGGTTCTTCCACACCAGACTCGACAACAAGCCAATATTCCTTGGACCTAAGAAAATTCTCCATCAACATGCTCCAATGATCATAGTGACCATCAAAGCACTTGATAGCAGGCTAAACAAAATTTTCAGAAAAAGTAAATGTTGAAGCCATTAAACACACATAAGCAACTACAGGTTAACATTCTCAGCTTATCAAATAACGTGGCTTTGATACCACTATTATACAATAGAGGAAAATAAGTAAGAAATCAAAAAAGAATCTATTGAATAAAAACTGGTTGAATGAACAATGTTTTATTCACTCAATAATAATTGTTTTTATAGATAGAAATGTAACTACCAGTAGCATAATGATAGAACTATTAACTTCACTATCTTAAGCCATTATCATACATTCTAATATCTACCTAGAATTAAGGAACTACCTAAAATTGATAAAACACAACTGAAACATTTTAACAACTAAAAATTTACTCCTAAAGACTAAGATAATAGATAAACATGACTTAAATTCTGCAACACTTAAGAGGTTTTCAGTAAGTTTAAAGCAAGAAAACATAACAATCATGAAAACATTCAACGTAAGCTCCCCTAAGCTCATGCTTCCTTAAAAACTCAAAATTTGAAAGAGAATGAGTATTTTTAGTTAAGAATGGACAAAATCTCCCCTCCTCCCTTTTTTTTTTTTGTAATATCATGCTAATTCTTCTAACCGCAGTGAAAATAAAAAGTGTTCATAATATTTAGTCATTAAAACCTTAACTTCAAGCCATAATAGCGCATGTTAAAATAAGAATTAACCATGTGCAAAAAGTTGAATATTACTTGGGATTTACTATACATGATACTTCACAATTTACTTTTAGAATATACTATAATGCAATCAGAAGCAAATTGTTCAAGATGTAAACACTCCTAACAACATGTCAATAACGTTCTCAACTTCATATGCATTTTCAAGCATTCACCAGTAATTGCAAGTTTAACTGATCTACACAAAAGCCAAGAGATATCAAAAGAGAATCATATTATTGATTTTTTAAATTATATACATTCAAGTTAAAAATAGGTTACACATTATTAACAAGAGAAAAACATAAACGAAAATGGTAACCTTTCGACAATCTTTACATAACTAACTAAATCAAGTATATGAAGTAAGTACTAAAAGAAAATGAATGACCAAAGCAAACACGATAGGCTTCATGGTAAATGGAAGTGGCTATGAATTAATGAGCTTTCCAATCCGATCCATGCCCATGGATAGTGAGCTCACTTAAGATTCTAAAAGGGTCAATCTCAAGTCCATTCGAGTGCCTATAAAACTCAACTTGAACGCTCAAATCATTAATTTTTTTTATTAATTCCCTTACGAGAGACTCCCTTATCTTTATCCTTATTCTCACTCACTTCTCCTTCCTTACATTTTTCACTAATGCTCATATCATCACCCTCAAATGTTCATTGTCATCATCATCTTCACCCTCTAGATTTTGATTTAGAGTTTTGTTTTTAGATGATGCTTTAAGAGTGTTGACCTACGCACCTCTAACTTGTTCAACTATTGCATGTGTTTAATGATCTTCCTATTAATGTGGTCTTTAGCCTTCATTTCTATCTATTTTAAAGTGGAAGAAAGTGGAACCCTAAAGTACTTAAAGATTCTTGTGAAACTATTTCTATAAGGAAGAGAAAGCTTCACATCTTTGTTAACTAAAGTCAATAAAAGATCTTATTAAACACTTTATACATTATGTAGCATCTATGGCAGTGATTGAATCCCCATGTCTACATTTAGTAGATAGAAAGTGAAAGGATGACGTAAAGTCCTAGCTTAGGCTCCAAGGGATGTTCTTATCCTTCATGTTTTGTTTGGTAGAGAGTATTCATTTAGAGATTCAACCACATCTCTATAGCAAAACTATGAGCAACCAAAGGAGTGTTGGCATTAACAAGCTTATGTTCCCTTTCATCGATAATGCCTAGAATTTGGGCTAGATCATGATAGTCAAAACTTATATCTACTTTATTAAATTTACTCATTATAATGTTTGTAATATTATTGAAGCTCATGTTAGCAAAGAATTGCTTCACAAGCTTAAAGAACATAGATTCCTTAATTTCAAACACAAATTCCTATCTTTAGACACTAATCACCATCTCAAAGCTAATGACTCTAAGTCATTAAAATAAAGATTTCTACCTATTACTATATTTTTTATTAAAAAATTAATATATTTATCTTTGCAAGAATCATCCTTAAACACTCCCTCTAAATCTTGTTTATTAGTTTTAGATTGAGGATTAAATGAAGAATTAACTGTCTATGATGATGTGAACCCTTTCTCTGAGGTGGATGAGGTGTGATGATCTTTAATGTCACCATTTTGAAACAAGTTCATGGAATTTAAGCTTAAGATCTCAATTAATAAGGCTTCAATCAAGGTTGGAAGAAGAACCTAAGTGAAACTAAGGGGAATTAGGCTTAGATATGAGAATTGAGGCTTGAAATGAGAGAGAAAAAGGAAAAATTTTGAGCCAGGGTTTTTTGATTTAAGGAAAAATGGTGAGGAGTATATATATCATAATAGTGTGGTGGTACCACATAGGCAATATGGTATTACTGCATTACATTTTACTTGGTATAGTGTTATTGCTCTAAGCTCTGCCACCCGCATTCTTGGGGTTATGTTGAGCTAAAAAAAACTTTTGAGATTTGGTTCTTAGTGAGGGGATTCATCAATTGTAAAAAGCTTGGTTGGGCAAGAACAAGGATTTACTTCGTGAAAATTTAGTGGAAAAACCTCAAGCAAGTTGCTTGGAGGCGTAAACATAGGCCCAGAAAGCTAAACCACCTAAAAATCATTGTGTTAGTATTTTTTATCCCTTTTCTCTTTACTTTATTGCTAGTATTAATCTCGTTAATTTATGTTTTGTGATTAAAGAACGCTTAGAATACAAAAAGTCTTGTCAAGTAAGTAAGAAATTTTAAAAGACTCAACTCACCTCTCTCTTGAGTTGCCTTAAAACTTCAATTAGTATCAGAGCAAGAAGCTCTAATATTAGCTAAATTTAATTATTTAAGAGTAAAAGATCCTTAATGGCAACTATAAGAATCAATATTGTTGAAGAGCTCTTAATAATTAGACCACATACTTTGATGACAATAACTATAGCTACTAAAAAGCTAGAGTGAAAATTTAGTTAAATTCTGTAACCCTTTTGATGAAAATGTTTTATTCTCATGTATGCCCTAAGATATCTACTGAGCACTTAAGCTAGGAGATTTACAAATAGCCCTAGAATTTAAGTTCCTAAAATTTCTAAAAGTCTTAGACTACTTAATCTTTATTCTCTTTTTTGTTCCAAGGACTTCAACGTATGAATCATAAGCTCTTCGAGTCCTTTCATCTTTAAATTACTATAAGACTTACTCAAAACATTAGTCTTTAAGACTTTTTATTATCATTAAAATTAGTTTTCATACTTAACCAAGTGAGATCATAAGGTTAACAAACATTACATATAGTAAACATATTAATCCATGTAAGATATTACACATAAACAGTAGAATAATCTAGTCAGAATATTAGACACATACAATAATTATTAAAAGCAAGATTATATATGTAAGCAACAAAACATTACAAGCAAAATAACACATGTAATATATTAATCATGTATGACAAATTAATGCACACAATATATACAATAATCTACATAGACTATTACATGCAATATCTTAATATTACACATAAAATAATTAAAATTGAATGTGAAAATATAATAAAAAGTTAAAATAAAATGGATAGAATGAGGAAATTAAAACACAATTAATAAGTATATTTAAAGAGACATTTATATAGAATGATATTTTAAGATTTTCACACATATATTGTTAGCTATAGATTTTATTATATAAAATGTGGATTCCTACATATGTAGAGTGAGTCTTAGGCTTTACCATAAAAAGGGGGCTACAAAGTATTTAGGGAGAAAACAAATTGTCTTTCTCATAATTTATTTTCATAATGAAAATTTTTTTTGGTGGTTGCAACGTGAATGTAGCTCTCAATTAAGAGTAAACCACTGTAAATTATACATTCTTATGATTATTTTTATTTTATTATTATTATTATTATTATTTGCATTAAGCTATTATTGCTTTTGAGTTTAGGGATTTGATATTAATCGTACTAATTAGAGATTGAATATTTAAATTCTCAACAATAGTATCAGAGCTCTAGGTTTTGAGATTAAAAGTAATGGATAGCAAAGAAAATTCATCACATTGGATTTGTAAGTTTGATCGTATAAATTATAATTTTTTAAGAATGTAACTTGAGAATTATTAATTTATTTTAAAAAAAAACTACACGAACCATTTTTGAGTGAAAAACCTAAAAGGTTTTTAGAAAGCGATTGCAATTTCCTTTATAGATAGGTGCTAGGGGTTATTTAGCTAAGAGTGTCAAAGAATGTTGCTCACAATGTGGAAAAGTAAAAAATAATTGCGAGTCTAATAAAGTTATTATTTGACATGTACGAAAAACCTTTAGCAAATAGTAAGGTTTTCTCATGAAAGTAATGCTATAGTAACTCATCTTAATATGTTTAATATAATTGTTAATCAGTTGTCTTTTATTGAAATTGACTTTGATGATGAGGCAAATGCTTTAATATTTTTGGCATCACTACCAAATAGTTGAAAGCTTATGAGGGTAATAGTTAGTAATTTTGTTAGGAGTCCAAAATTAAATTTTAATGATGTTCATGATCGAATTCTTATAAAGGAGATTCATAAAATTAATTTAGGTGAAACATCCATTTTAAATTTTATCGTAAATATTGATAATAGAGGAAGAGGAACAAACATAAATTCTGATTCTAGTAAAAGCAAATTTAAGTCAATGAATGAAGAAGCAAGTCCAAATTTAAAAGAAATCTAAAGTGCTGAAACTGTAAAAAATTAAGTCACATGAAAAAGAATTATTGATCACTAAACAAAAAAAAATTAAGAATAAATATGATACCGCAAATATTGCCACAAATGATGTAGATGATGCATTACTTCTAGCTACTGATAGTTCTCTTGATTCTTAAGTTTTAGATTTTATGGCATCTTTTTACACCACTGCATGTTACTGATAATTATAAAAAGATTTATCTTATTAATGAAGAACCTTTGGATATCCCTGGTATAGGTGATGTTAAATTAAAGATGCCAAATGGGAATATGTGAAAGATTCAAAAGGTGAGACATATATTAAAGTTTATGAGAAACATGATTTCTATTGGACAAATTGACAATGGAGTGTGTCAGGTGATTTTTAATGATAGTGCTTAGAAGATGACTAAAGGCACCATGCTTGTTACTCAATAGAATAAAACTAAAAATCTCTACATAACCTCAAGTTGCAAGGATACAGTGGTTGCTATTGATACTAGCATAAACTTTCATTTATAGCATTGCAAACTTGGGCATATGAGTGAAAAAAAAAATAAAGGTCATGAAGGAAAATGATAATTTTTTAGATTTGAAATCTGTAGAGTGACTATGTGAAATATGCATCCTTGGCAAACAGAAAATTTAGCTTTTGCAAAACTAGAAAGAAGTTCAAGGTGGGAAAACTGTGATTTCAATTGTGACTTCTTTTGGAGATTCTAGCTACTATATGACATTTATTGATGACTCAACCAGAAAAGTATGAATTTATTTTTTAAAAAATAAATCTGATGTGTTTGATACTTTAAGAAATCAAAAGCTATAATTAAGAATGAAACCAATCTTAAGGTTAAAAGTTTGAGATCTAAAAATGATGCAGATTTTAATAGATTTTATGCTAATAATGAGATCAAGTTGGTGAAAACTGCTCTTGGAACGCCTTAACAAAATGATGTGTTATAAATGATGAATAGGACATTGAATGGGTAAGAAAATAGCATGAGAACTCACACAAATTGCTCAAGGTATTTTGAGCAGATGCAATTAACACTACAAGCTATCTGATCAATAAGAATCCTTTAATTCCTTTATATTACAGAATACTTGAGAAGATTTAGATCGATAAAAAATTAAACCTATATTTCTTAAGATTATTTGGTTACCTATCTTATTTTCATATTAATAATGGTAGGTAAAAGTTAGTGTTTTCGGGATAGCCAAAATAGGAAGATCATTAGGAGTAGGGATGTAATCTTCAATGAGCAAGTTTGTGCAATGATAATTTAGGTAAGAGTTTAGAAGTAATAAATTATAAGGTAAAGAGGCCTAAAGTAGTTTACTTGAGAGATATTCTAGTGAACTAGTTGCAATAGAATGCTCAAAAGGTTAAAGATGATATTACTTTGAAAGATTAGGAGAGCATAGCTCCAAAGGTAAATCCAATTACTTATATGATAGAAGTAAGAAGTTTCCAAGACAGTGAGACCACCATAAAGATTTTCACCATCTTTAAAGTATGTCTTGTTAATAAAGGTAAACAAAAGAGCTTTGATGAAGCTTTTGCATACTAATGAATCAATCAAGTAGGAGTTTGTTACGAAAGATGAGATAAATTCTTTAATGAGCAATCAATCAAGTGAGAGTTGGTAGAATTATCAAAAGAAAAGAAGGCCATGTAGAATAAATGGATTTATCAAATAAACGAAAATTATGACAGTAGTAAGTGGTATAAAGAAAAGTTAATTAAAGGCTTTCAATAAAAGGAAGGCATTGACTACATAAGGATCTTTAGTTGTTAAGTTGACTATAATTAGAATAGTGCTTGGGTTAGTAGTAAAGAAAAATTTTCATCTATAGCAAATGGATTTATAAAAAGCTTTTCTTCATGGCTATTTGAAGAAAGAATTTACCATGCATTAATTATAAGATTTAAAATTAAAAGTAATAAGAAAATGGTGTGTCAACTTGTGAAAAGTTTGTATGGGTCAAAACAAACTCATAGACAGTGATACAAGAAGTTTCATAATTTCATGGTGACAATAGTTTCTTAAGGCGCTAAGCAGACTATTATTGTTATATTAAGAGGTATGATAATTCTTACATTATACTACTATTATAAATTCATGATATGTCGATTATTGGAGCTAATTTGGATGAGATAAAAAAATTGAAAGCAAACTTTCAGAGAAATTTGCTATGAAGGATTTAGATTTTGCTAAACAAATTCTTGGGATGATATATATATATATATATATATATATATATATATAAAGGGGATTCTTAAGCTATCTCAAAAAAAAAAATTCATCAAAAAAGGTGCTTGCTAGATTCAGAATAGATGATATCAAACCAATGAGCACATTTAGCTAGTGACTTTAAATTATCCGAAAATAAGTCCCCTTTAACTAACAATGAGATTGCTATGTGGACAAAGTGTCTTATATTTCTGCTATTAGAAGCCTAATGTATGTTACAGTATATATAAAAGCACACATAGCACATGTAGTAGGAGTTATTAGTAGCTGCATAAGTAATTCAAGAAAACACTGGAAGTAGTTAAATAGTTTTTAAGTATTTGAAATGTACTGCAAATTTAGCTTTATACTTCAAGAAAACAGACTTGGGTTTGTATGCTTATATTGATACTAATATAGGTGGTGATATAAATAGTAGAAAAAGTACTACTTTGTATATTTATATATTGGATGATACTACAATCAGTTGGATATCTGAGTTACAAAAGATAGTTACATTTTCTACTACAAAGGTAGAATATATTATACTTATAGAAGCAAATAAGAAGATGATATCGTTATTATTTTTTTTGGATGAAATAGGGCACAAGTTTAAAAAATTTATGTTGCATTGTAACAATCAGAGTGTCATTTATTTGGTAAAGAATCTTGTGTATCATGATAGGACAAAACATATATAAGTCAAGTATCACTTCATATGATCAAGTTTGAAAAATGATGTTTTATCACTTGAAAAGATATAAGGAAATTAGAATCTAGCTGATATATTGAACAAAGCTATGACAATCAAGATTTTAATGGGACTTTTTTGCTACTGATTGAAGGGCCATGGCTGTTACAAGTACAAGAAATAATTGAGATAATGAATTAATCTCCAGTGAAAGATTTTAAGTATGTGTGGAGATAAATTTATATAAAAAGAAATTTTGAAGTTTTCATACATGTATTGTTACCGATAGATTTTATTATACAAAAATGGTATTTCTGCATATGTAGAGTGAATCCTATACTTTATCATAAAAAAGGGGACTATAAAAATATTTAGAAATAAAATAAATTGTCTCTCTTATAAACTATTTTCATAGTAAAACAGTTTCTTGTGGAGACTACAAAATGGACTTAACTCAAAGCGTGAATTACTGGAAATTATACATTTTCATGATTGTTTAATTTGTTCTTGCATTAAGTTATTATTTCTTTCGGGTTTTAAGGATATGATATTTGGTCTTATCAATTAGGATTCAGTATTTAATTTCCCTAACAAAAATGAGTTTTAAGATACCTTATTGGAAGTGAAAACAGAGTTGACTTCAGCTAGGTATGGCCCTCTTCTGAACGCTTAAAGTAAAAGATATGGTTTGCCTAGCTTTCACCTAGTTGGTTCTTCAACTAGATGTGGCAAAGGTTCAACAGGTTCAATCAATCCTTCAGAGAAAGCTTTTAGCTATTAAGAAGGGTTTATTAGTGGCTTTAAGATTTCATTAAATACATGAATGTGTTGAAGTGACTGCCTTCAATCTATATAAGAAATCCAGTTTAGCCAAGAAATGTTGTATGAATGGGGGAGCATTTGTTTAGATGTAAACACATTGGCTTTGCAATATGCAATCTGTTTCTTTCAACATGCCCCAAAAAAGTCCAATGAGCTTGCACATAGATTATCTAAGATGCCAACTCGAGAGGGGTAATGAAAGTATAATAGATTTGATAGATGTTAGTCTAAGTTAAAATCAAACAAAAATCAATCACTAGATTCATCACCTTTATAGGATCACATTTGCAACTTCTCCATAATTGTTTACTTTTATTTTATTCGTGTAATTTATGGTCTTTGTATTTTTACTATCCAAGATTATTATTGATATCTAAATAAAGTAAGTCGGTATACTAGTAGTATGCTAGCATAGTTTCAACTCAATCCTTAAAATAGTATACTCAATTTTATGACACTTTATTGCTTTGGCAATTTATACACTAATGAATTGTTGAATCAATAATTGTAAAAATAAAAATAAGTGATCAATAAACATAAGAACAAAAGAGAATAAAAAAAGTTGACAAGCCTACTGTGGAAGTTTGCAATGCATTCTATGTAATGAAAGAAAAGATATGTATAGGCAACCTTATAATAAAAAAACTATTTCTTCCAAAATTTAAAAATATGAAATAATCAAATGTAGATAATGTCTAAAATTCCTTTTTGTACTAATAGAAGGAAGTGTGCCTAGATTTCTTCACATTACTCCTCTAACTAATTAAAAAATGTATTGCATTCCTAACTTACATGTCATCCCTTCAAATTTCTCCTAAATTATGTGTCCATTAACTTTCAATGTTTATTTTAGAATATCAAATTTGCCAATTTGTAATCCTTTTGTGAGGATATTTGCTACCTAACCTCCAATAGGAAGCGAGGTATGCATATAACTCACAATTTCACCTTAATAAAGTTGATTAATTAACTTCTACATGATTAGTACTGTCTTGTTAAACTATTGCATATCTTTACAATATACTTTTTGTGAGTAAGTAAAAAAGGAAGGATTGAAAGAGAAATAAGATGATATAATACCATAATATATATAAGCCAAAGTTTACATTTAAATTTTGTTGACTGGTCACTAATTAAAAGTTTTTAAAAGAAATATAATTAGTAAAAAAAAGTTATCAGTTAGTATGATAGTACGAGATATGACCGTACTTAATTCGTTCTAACTTTTCCTTTTTGAGAGAATCAAATTACCATATATTTCATATCTAGCTTCTTATATTAAGCCCTAAATCTAGAGGATTAAATGTAATTCTTTTTAGATATTTTTCCCTTAAGAGCAAAAAAAAAATCAAATTAGATATTGCACTATTCATGATCTATTAAGTTTTTGTTAAGGATTTTCATCATGCGCATAAGAAGAAGGTTAGCTTTTCTTTCCTCACATCTCTAGTCTTAATTAATTCATCTTTCATTCCTCTCCTATTTCAACTTGGTTCTGTTGAAATAATATCTCTGTTCAATTCATCAATATATAGATTATTCTGTCAGATCTATAAATGAAGAATATATAAACACAAAATTAGCGAAAAAAACAGTGGATGTGAGGTCAAAGCATCAGTCTTCAAATATATTAAATCTACTAAGCAAGTTGAAGAACAATGATACAGTCTTTATGTTATTTCATAAAGATTCGATGAAATTAGGCAAATTTTTAGGTCTTTGTATGTTAGAATTTTGGTACGGTACGTTCATGATTAATTAACACAATATAAAAATAATAATAAATTATTAATTTACTCATGGGAATGAAACTCTAACTAGCCTATAAGGTTGAACATAGTCACCCAAATGTGGATGGATTAGTATGTAGATTACTGTCATGATAAAACTCCAAAATAAAAAACTCTAAGGTTTTCTTATGTGTGTATATATAATTATTGAATTTTAGTTAAAATTTATGAAAATTAGGTTATAGAAGTTCAAATTCTCAGGAGTAAAAGTATTATGAATCAAACTTGGTATATTTGGCTCTTAAAATAAAAGAAACTAGCATATGAAAAAGAGTATCTTGTTTTGATTTTAATATTAAATTGAGTTATCGTAAATTCACTTATCTATCAAAATTTTAAAAGAACTTGCAAGGGGATGGTGCATCCAAAAATGAAGAGACTGCAACAATTCAGGTATGCTCGTCAAGTTGAAAAGAAGATTTTTCAGTTGAGTGAACAAGTAGCAGCATTGCTATCTCAACACACCGGGCTTTAGGTAATTAATGATATTCAACTCAGCTGTTTCAGGTCTGATCCATAACACTTACTTTAAACAAAGAAATTTGTTTCATATTCACTTTTTGTTATGTTTGTTTCTCATGTGATAGCAACTTACAAGAGAATTAGGAGCTGAAAATTCTGGACTTCAACAAATTTGTAAGAAGAAAGAAAGGGAACATCAAATGTGTAGTCGTAAGCCTGCCAGTAAATATTATAGATACAAACATGCTTTTTTACAGCTAGAAAGAATGAGTAATTCTTGTGCTTAATTTGATTTTCTTCCCTTTGTAGAGTTTAAAGAATTTATGGACATGGAGATTAGGATGCTGAAGCTATTCATTTGAAAAGAAACCTTAGAGCAGTTTCAACCACACAGCAGGATGAGTACTCCTCACATTCTTGCAGTAACTATGATGGTGATGGTGATGAGTCAGATTGAAGTTTGGGTTTAGACTTTATGCCTTAGATGTTGACCAGAGTATATAGTTGTTTGTTTGTTTGGCAATATCCCGTGGGTTCACATGATTACAACATTCTTTGATGCCCATTTCCTGTGCATGAGAATTTTGAAAATGCATTTTTGATTATCACCTTATTATATATAGAAACACACCAAGTCGATGGTGCTTCTTCTAGTTACACAAATTGAAAATTTATAGCATAATTTTATAAGATTCACATTTTAGTTTTTGTGAAATTTATTGATCAATTTTATACTGAATATATTCAATTTTAAATTGGCAGAAACAATTTTTAAAATTTTAAATTTCTATTTATTTATAAATTTGTCGATAAGTTTTATTTAAAGATAACTCTTAAATTGATGAAAACTAATTATTAATAAACTTAAAATTTATAATCATTGTCTAATTAGAGTCTTTATTTGCATGAATTCAAAATTAATCTCTTTGCCAAGTCAATCAATCCACCTAATGCAACCCTTTATATTTCATCATTATAAACTGAAGACACAAGAATCTATTGCTTTGTGTAAGGAAGTAGATTGTTACACCCTTTGCATATATATCCATTTCATATTTTGGTGCCATATGGATGTTTCCCTTCTTTATAGTCCAGTTGTTGGCATCCAATCCCAATTTTGGTACCACTGACTTTGCTCTCAAAACTCTTTTATGCATTATAAACTGCCATAATCACTTTCACCCAGGTGTCTTAATGAAAATAGCAAGAGAATTCATGCCCAGATCACCTCTCTTTAACTAATCACTTGGTCAAGTGATACTGGTGTTCATCATCCATATTTCTCCATAAAGTATAACATTGAATTTGCTCTTATCTATTGACCATCTTAATCAGTATGGAAACAATGCTATAAAATGTATCAGAAAAAAGACAACCTTTCATCCTTTAACAAATAATGTGTCCTTGATTGATTAATTTTCTTAACCAATCATTTGATTGACTAAGCTGACAAAGCTTTTAAAGTTCAATAAATATACCTAACTCTAATATATTGACTAAACCCTAACTTGATGTTTATTTATTATATACACTCTTCTAGAAATCATAATATATATATATGGATCTTTGTTATTATTTTTTTCTTTAACAGATTGTGACAATCTATATAAATCTATATTACTGCCAAAAAATGATATGAAGATAGAGAAATTGTACTTAAATCAATAAGTTAAAGAGACAAACTGAGCTATAATGACATTTTTTTTTTAATGAATTGAGATTCTAATTGATTTTCTATGAAACTAAAAAAAATGGTGAGAGATTACTCTAATGTTTAAATCAATAATTGATTTGACAATAAAAGATAAACCAAAAACTTAATTTTGTAAAAAGAATATATTTACGGAGCTACAAGCCAGCAGGCTTTCTCAATTAGTTATCTTCAGGAACCATGGTGGAATTCCCTAGTGAATTGTCCAAGCCATAACTTAGTTCTCCAGAAATCGGTTACAGCCAATTTTTTGAATCTTCGGCCATTGTTATCATGGTTAGTGGTTGAAAACAATCTCGGGATTGGGCTGGGAGCTCTCTTTAACTAGCAATGGAGCATCCCATGTTCTTCGGCCATCTCATTGCCTGGGCTACAACTCCTGATTGATTGTAAGAGCAAACCTTTGACAACGGAGGGCTGATTATAGTTGTTTCTAAGCTAATTTTTATTAGTAAGTAGGTTCTTTCTTGAGGTACAAATGAGTGCCATATTTATCTCCAAAAAAGCCTCTTACTTCTAGTATTTAATGAGAACGTGAATAATTATTTAAATAGAAAAAGTAGAATAATACAAATCTTTTTTCTTTGTTTTTTGCTAGCCTTCATTCTTCATTGTATCATATTTTTGATGTTACAATGGTAGTCATTTGTTATTGTTTGTGGATGAAGTAATGGCATAATTTCTTCAAAGTGTCTATTTGTCTTTAATACTTATAAAAATTTTGGTTAGTTCAAAATTGAAA
This sequence comes from Moringa oleifera, assembly GCA_021397835.1. Classification (NCBI taxonomy): domain Eukaryota; kingdom Viridiplantae; phylum Streptophyta; class Magnoliopsida; order Brassicales; family Moringaceae; genus Moringa; species Moringa oleifera. The sequence goes on from JAJFZO010000094.1 coordinate 1,805,993, forward strand.
ACTTACATGTTGATGTTTCACTGGAGATGTTTGGATTTAAAACTTAGTGGTCTATAGGTGATTGAAACTTTGGAACTTCTTCCATTGAATCAAGGCCTCTAGGTACTTATTTTTGTTCATGTCATTTAGGTCTTATAGGTATACTACCTATTTTCTTGATGACGTTTAAGTCTCGAAGGCATCTATTTCTGTTGGTGTCTATTTTGCCCTTCAGGGCTGAGTAGTTTGTTTTGCCTTTTGAGACTAAATATTTTTTTTTCAATTGCTTCTTTGAAATTCTTTGTCATTTGTAGTTTGCTTAGTGTGCTTCCTAGTAGCTTTGCTGCTTCATTTGCCTTTTCGAATGTTTTTGAGCAACTACTTTGTCTTTTGGTAACTTGATTTAATGTTCATATTTAGAGAATATGATACAAATTAAATCTTTGGTACCTATCTTTAACATAAGATAAGAAAATATTCAATGTATAACAAAAATTCTTCTTTTATTGATAAGATGTACCCACAAGTTCCTTCCTTTCCATAAATAATCAAAGCACAAATTTTAAAGAAAATACTTTTTCAAATTATTCACTAGAATATCGAACCATGAACAAAGAAAGGCCTGCGAGAAAAGTATATTGGCTAGTGATTGTGAGGCTCCAATTCTTAACTAGAGGGGACACCAAAGGCCTTCGCCCTTCCATCCCTTGGATAGATAGAGAGGAAAGGCAGAGATTTTTGGTTTTTTCATGTTGTCAAAGAGTTGAACAATGGTTTTTTCGTGAGTACTTAACGTTTGTTCTTCTTAAACCCTTGGATATTTTGTTTAGACTCCTTATTGATCTTTTTTGCTTCTCATTTCATATCTTCTAGTACCTTGGGAGCGTGAAGAGTTTATGCCACGTTCCTTGTTGCCAGTTGAGGATTCTTCCTTGATTTGGGTCTGTGTGGCTCCATCCTCGTATGACCATAATAGCTCTTGTTTCTTCTTTTCATCTTCTTTATTAATAATATATTTTCAACTTTAATCAGGAGCATATCCATGTCCTCTAGCAGACATTTCTTGACAGTTGAAATAGCTATTGTTTGCTCAAGCTCCTTAATCTCTAAGGTAGCCTCAATGAATTTTCTAATGTTATCTCTAGAAGGCTTTCCTGGCTTTTGTTTGGCTCGAAATGAATTAGATGAACCTTTATTTTCATCATATTATTTATAAACCTAACTAAAATGAGTTGTCTAAGAGATTCAAAACTATTTATTACTCTTGGTTTTAAAGAAGAATACCATGAAAAAGCTACCTTGGTCAAAGTGACAAGAAATAACTTGCACATTTGTACATTGATCATCTCTTAAATAGCCATCATATTACGGATCCTCTCCAAATGATCAACATGGTTTGTGGTCCTATCATAAAGATTGATTTGAGGCATGTTGAAATTATGAGGTATTGGATGCACATCATTGATAAATAGTAATTTTACATCTTGTTTACATTCATTTAACATCAAACGATTTTTGGATTAGACATTACTTCTACCTTCTGATTCAAAAATTGGATCTATTTTTTAAGTTCTTTATACTCAGCTTTCCTTAGCTAGGATGTCACTGTTGCCTTTTCTTTGCCTTCTTAGCAACTTATGAACCATAGTGGTTAAGGTAGGCTTACTCTAGAGATCTAATGGTTAATGAGATTATAAAGTATGCCAAACAGTTGATCCATCCTTTGGTCCTAAAGAGGTAAGGTTCTTGAGGTCATATTTGGCTTTAGTTTGGAAGTAATTATTTAGTAATGTTAACGAAGGGTGACATTAAAGCAGAGTATGGTTGTTACATTGGTACTTGGATGGTTGAAAGAATAGCTATGACTAGCCAAATTTCGGGTGATGGATGAAACGGTAAGACCATCATAAGAACGGTGGAAGTAACAACAGGTATAAGGGTATTATACGCAATAAGTTGCCGTACATTTGTTGATTGTGCAGGATATAAAGGCACACCTTTAGATAAGGTTGTATGAGCAAGCTCATGTGTACCTTGATTGAGATTATCATTTTGACTTGCATATCAGGTTCTTTAAGGAGCCACATTGGTGCAAGGAAAGGTTTACTTCGAGAAAGAAGCAAAATAATATACTAAATTAAGAACAAATGCAAAGTTCACGATAAGATCTTAAACTTAGAAAATATTTTGATAAATTATATGGTACCATCTTTAACAATTACAATAAGCCTTTAAATAGTATTAATAATGCCAACAATAAAAAAAATAAACTAGAATTAATAGGAAACCAAAAAAAAATAAAAAATTGACTTAGACTAAGAATAGGAAACCTAGGAAGAATAAAAAATTGACTTAGTTTAGTAGGGGTGAGTAAAATTCGGTTAAAACCTAAAAAACCGAAAAACTGAATTAATTTCGGTTAATTCAATTCGGTTTTTTTGGTTTTCGGTTATAAAATAATTTAAAAATCGGTTTTTTTGATTTTTTCGGTTAAATTTTTTAAAAACCAAATTAACCAAAAAATCGGTTTTTAATTTTAATAATTAATTAATTTTATTAATTAAATAAATAATTAATATTTATTTTTTTCAATTACTTTTCAAAAGGGCAAATTGGGATTGGGTAATCAGGAAAACAAACAAACAGACTCCTTCCTTCTCTTTCAATTTGAGTTTTGACAAACCCTAACCTAACCCATCACCGACTCACCATGCCCATCTATCTTTCAAAGTTTCGGGAATCAAAATTGCCGCAGCCATCGACACCACGCACGTATTCGGTATCGGTAATCAATTAAACCGCTCAATCATTTAGGCTTAATCTTCTTTCTCTTCAATTTTGAATCCTCCCGAGAGTAACATCGCAGCCACACCGCAGCCACACCGTAGCCACACTCACACCACGCACATATTCAATAATCGATCAAACCACTCAATTGCTTAGATCTGATTTTCTTTCTCTCTAATTGGAATCTTTCCGATAGTAACGTCACAGCCACACTGCAGCCACACTTCCTCTTTTTCTTTTCTTTCAACTTAAGAAGCTGTAACCGTAACTTAATCCGTGCACCGTGTGGTCATGTTCATTTATCTTGGAGAATCAGCAGCATCATAGCCACACCCACGCCACCCATACACATTTGGTATTCCCTTACGCCAAATCTTCTTTCTTTTCAATTTTAATTATTTCAATAGTAGCATGCATTATCTTGCTTTTTAATCTTTCAATTTCTCAAATCCTAATTTGTAACAATTACACTTAAAATTAGAAATTAGATCATTTTTATGGATTTTCTTTTTGTATTTGGGTAAGTATTATAAATTGTTCTATGTATTAACACTTTTTCTTTATATATGTGGTATGTATTAGCTATGACATGTAAGGCAAAATAATCCCAATATTGAAAATTAAAGAGTTAATTTTTTTTAATTCATTTTATTTTTGCTTTATATTTTCTCTTTGAATCTTTCTTGATATAATTTAAAGTTGTTAATTATGTTTTTTTGTAATAATTCATAATCATATTTTGAAAGGTAGTGGTATTAACTATTACTATTGAAATGAATTTTTGTGTAATATAATATTACTATTAAATGTTTTAGAATTTTATCTAACTATTGAAAAGTATTATTACTAACTATTTTTAATTGTTATTTATTTTAGAAATTAAAAGATGTCAACTAAGAGTAATGATGTAGATCCTGTGCCTAATGCCACACAACCAGATTCAATCCATCCATCATCTGCAAGTTCTAAATTGAAGAGGAAAGTGTTTACGCCCAGATCAGAAGTTTGGGAACACTTCACCAAATTTTTTGATGAACAAGGTGAGCATAAAGTTAGATGTAATTATTGTGATAGAGAGTTTTTTGCTGACCCTAGAAGAAATGGAACAACTGCATTGAAAGCTCATATGGGTACTTGTAAGAAGAGAATAAATGTTAGTGTTGATTCTAGTCAAACTGAATTGGTTTTTGAATCTGGGAGAGATGGATCTTTAGGTAGTTGGAAGTTCAATCAAGATGCCATTAGAAAGGGTATAGCTAAGATGATCATTATGGATGAATTACCTTTCAAATTTGTGGATGGTAAAGGTTTTCGACGTTACATGTCACTTGCATGTCCTAAGCTAGAGATTGTTATCAGCTTTATAATGATGAAAAAGTTAAACTGAAACAGTTTTAAGATCATCCAGTGTAAGAGTATCTCTCACCACAGATACATGAACTTCAGTGCAAAGAATTAATTATTTATCTTACGGCTCATTTTATTGATAAAGATTGAAAATTGAACAAAAGAATATTAAACTTTTGTCCTATTTCTAGTCATAGAGGTGAAGCCATCGGAAAGGTCATTGAGAAATCTTTGTGTGATTGGGGGATTGATCAGATTTTTACTGTTACAGTTGATAATGCTAGTTCTAATGATGTTGCAATCTCATACTTGAAGAAAAGATTGAATAATTTAGGAACTTGCATTCAAGAAGGAAAATATCTTCATTTAAGATGCATTGCGCACATTCTTAATCTCATTGTTACAAATGGATTGAAAGAAATGAATGAGTCAATTGCACGGGTTAGAGGGGCTGTTAAATATGTGAAACAATCACCTGCAAGGTTGGCCAAATTTAAAGAATGTGCTTTAGTTGAAAAAATTGAAAGCAAAAGTTTGTTGTGTTTGGATGTTAGCACTAGGTGGAACTCCACTTACTTGATGTTGGATGCAGCTCAAAAATTTGAGAATGCTTTTGAGGTTTTTGATGATATTGATCCGCATTATAGAAATGAGTTGATAATGGGAGATGGGTTGCCTAAAAAAAAGATTGGGAAACTATTAGGAGGTTTTGTCTTTTCTTGCAACAATTTTATGAACTAACAATCAAAGTTTCTGGTTCTTCATATGTCACCTCCAATAGTTTTCTTGATGATATTTGTAATGTTTATGCTACTTTACACAATTGGGAAACACATTCTGATATTGAGTTAAATGCAATGGCAAAGAAAATGAAAGATAAGTTTGATAAGTATTAGGGAAATGTGGAGAAGATGAATATACAACTTTATATTGCTTCTATTCTTGATCCTAGAAAAAAGCTTGAGTTTGTCAACTTTTGCTTTTTGGAAATGTATGATATGGAACAAGCTTCAATGATGACTAGTAATGTGAAAAAAGCAGTTGAAGAGTTGTTTGATAAGTATAAAAGAAGTTTGCAACCTCAACATGAACAAGTTGGTGAAAGCAGTCAAGTAAGCCAAATTGCAGAGGGAAATGAATTAGGATTGGCAAAGGAGAGACAAGTTCTTTTATCTAAGTTCAAGAGATATAAGAAAGAGATCGGAAAAGAAGAAAATAAATCAGAATTGGATAGATTTTTAAGTGAAGAGGATGCAAAAGATGATGATAACTTTGATATTCTCGATTGGTGGAAACTTAATAGTCATAGGTTTCCTATTCTTTCCTATATGGCTCGTGATGCATTGGCAGCTCCTATATCTACGGTTGCTTCTAAATCTGCTTTTAGCACCGGCGGATGTGTACTTGATACATATAGGAGTTCATTAACTCCTAAACTTGTACAAGCCCTTATTTGTGCTCAAGATTGGTTACGTGGATCTCCATGTTTCGATGCCATTGAAGAGGACTTGGTAGAGCTTGAAAAACTTGATATGGGTAATTATTTTATTTATTTGATTATTTTATATTTTTTAATTACTAATCTTTATTGGATAAGCTTAATACCACTTTTCTTAATACCAAATTTGATTATGTGTTTATAGATTTATCAAAAATTGCATTGGATGCTACAATTAATTAGTGTGGAAGTGTATTGCTATTTCAAGATAATTTCTTTTATCACTATTAGTTTCATATCTTATATAGTTGAGATTTTGATGGTGGATTGATTTTTATTTTTTGATTTTTTTTATTGATTGATTATCATAAAAAAGAAATATTAGTTATTAAGATATTATATGTGAAGCCTAAATATTGTTTGCATATAATCTTATCATATAATATTTTTGCAGTATCATATCAACTCATTTAGGAGGAGCTTCATTTAGGTAAGTTTTTGTCATATCAATATATAAGAATGCACTTATTTCTTTTTTGACATTTTGACATTTGTTTTTTTTTTTTTTTTGCTTTTCAGGCATTGGATTAGTTGGAAAAAAAAACTTTTTGAAGGAACTAAAGGCAAAATAGAAAAAACAAGGATTGCAATTCCAATAAAATGTTCCTTTTGATGTTAATTTAATAAATGCTAATGTATCATATACCAGTTATATTTTGATAATTTTTTATGATTAAAAGTTTTTTTATTCTAAAAGTTGTTATTGATGTATAAAAAATTTTAATTTTTATATATTAAAGATGCCGATTTTCATGTAAGTATATATAAAAATGTTATTAGAGTAAAGTTTAATTATATTTTTCATCTATATGAACAGATTGTTAATGATATATTATGTATATTTAATTTGTAAATTATTATTAAGATTTAAAATAGTTTAAAAGTAAAAAATATAAAATTTAAACCTAAATAAATTTTCGGTTTATTCAATTTATTCGGTAACCGATTAAACCGATTGAAAAAAATTTGGTTCGGTTAATTCGGTTATCTTTTAAATTCGATCGGTTTCGGTTAATTTATAAAAAAATTCGGTTAATTTGGTTTTTAAAATTTTCAAACCGAATGAATCGAAATAACCGAATGCTCACCCCTATAGTTTAAGAATAAGAAACTGCGTCAAAATAAACTCAAAATATTCAACTAATCAAATAAACTTAAAATAAAAAATAGAAATAGAAAACTGATCAAATAAATGTAAAATAGAAAACTAATGTTGGTATGTGCTGCATTAATCTCCTTCATTTTGAAAAAATCTCGCCTTAAAGTGACTACAAAGAAAATTCGATTGAGTAAAAATACTTGAATATATTAGTAATATTGAAGTATTAGAAATGTTTTTATCAGTTGGAAGATCGATTTCATAAGTATTATCACTACTTGTCTAAAAGAAGCAAAAAGAACTAATTTTTTAATCTTAAAGCTTATTATATGTGTCAACTAAAAAACAATGTTTTCGAAGGTGAATCATCATCAAATTACCTTCATTGAATAACTTGAGACATCAATGTTGGTATGCATTTCTCTTGCAACAAAGATTATCATTTTCTAAATTTTTTTAATGCACTTTGCAAGCTCATCGCATTAGAATTAACATCAAAAAAAGAAAAAAGACGGAGCAAATTCACTGTATGCCTTGAAATGTTAGTGCAAATTACTTTTTTCATTTAAAAAATTAAGCATATTGTTAAAAACAAACTCAATTTGCGAAAAAACAACATCCCGTTGCTCTAATTTATCTTCGTTAACACATTAATTTTGTGAAATTACTTTCAATTTTGCCTCATCAACCTAAATAATATTTTTTTCCAACTATAAATCCAGAAAAACATAAGATGGTAAATGGTAAAGCTACACTCTTTAAAATAACATCAAAACAAAGTCTCCAATATTATTGATTATAAATGAAAAAAAAAAAACATGATTATGATGATAATCAATGACATGATCACGGTACATCTACGTATTATATGATTATAGAAGTCATTTTTTTCCTGCTAATGCCGTAATTTTCTTTTCATTCAACCAGTAAACATATTTATAAATTATTGCTCAAGTCTTTTGTTGAAAAAAAAATTGAGTCACCACTTGCAAAAGATCTTAGAGAAAACAAATGAAATATTAATATGTAATTTTTTAATTATGAATAAAAATTAAGTGGAATGTTTTTAAGTTTTATAAAACTAATTTATTGGAACATGACTTTTCTAAACTTTGAGAAAGAGTTAAGTAACAGTTAATTAATGCATCCCAACATGTCTATTTTGAATTTGAGGGGTAACTAAGATAAGTGATGAAATTATGGTTGGGTCCGTCGGAAAGAAAATCGGAAAAAAAAAAAAAAAAGAGCCTCAGCTCCATGTATTGCATATTCATCATTTAAATACGAAACCTCCCGGGATAAGAAACTTCTGAGTAACAACAGGGCAATACATTATTGCTAAATAACTTGGTCATGAAGTGGGGTATTTTGTTATGTAACATTGATAATGATAGATCAACAACCCAATCGCATGCTGCAATAGTTTTCAGATATATGTCATTTATAGTTTTTAACAACATCAAATTTTTGATAAAATAAGTCCCATATTTAAATTAGTACTCAAGTGAGAAATTTTCAGAAAAAAAAATAAAGAAAATAGAATAAGTGAAAGAGCAGAATGAGCCCTCAAAAAAAAAAAAAGAAAGGACCAGCAAAAAATCTGTTGTGGGACTTATCTTATTCTCTTTTAGGCTTAAATTCATTACGGGACAGAATCCTATTATCAGGACTTTAGGCTAGGTGGGATGCCCCATATACCTATAATTTTAAGGATTCATTTTCACCATCTTAAATATAAGATTAAGTAATTAATTTCACACTTACAACATGAAATATACGCCGTGATCCACTCAAGCAATATGATAATTGTTAGTACATAAAATCTTTAATGTGACATGTATGAGACTATACAGTGCTTTCTATCTTTTTCCAAGCTGGTTTCAATTCCTCACTGAGTTTATAAATTGGCTAGTTATTGTCCCAAATGATGATTGTGATCTTAATACTCATGCCCAAAGGGCCTAAAATACACATTTTATCATCATGTGCCCATGGTTACTTATGACTTGATCTCTAGGTTGAAATATAAAACAATTTTTGGCTCTATCATGTGTCAGAATAGCTTGTTTGAAGAGTAAAAACATTGAAATATTAAACGCCTAAACAAATGCATCAAAGTTGGTAAGTCAGAAGAAAATTTACACCATACCTAAGCAATTTCTTTCTTTTTCTTAGTAAACCACTCAAAACTAAGCATTTACAGCACAGCAGTTCTTTTCGACTACATCACGTAGTTTTATTAAAGGAACCTAGCTAGCTCACTTTCCAAATCTAGTCGCTTATATATAATATACTTAAACATAACTTGGTCCGACTCATAGATAACATCTTTTTCTTTTATGATGCAGGTAATATTGTGGTGCTTTCCTGTTTTATTTTTTCAAAGGCCGCACAAGCAAGCAAGGTGACACCACAGGACGAATTTAAGATGAATTATGCAAGAAGAAACCAAGTTGATCATTGAGTATTCGAGAATAAAAGTTGATGATGGAGCAGTGCACAAGTTACTTATTTCTATAAATCTCACCATTATTTGGAATCTTTCAGGTCAGTACAGCAATCGTTTGTTATGCTTGCAAATACTAAGCAGAGAGAGATGAACAATAAGGAGAACAAGGCATGGCCTGAATCATATCCCATGGCCAGTGGAGATAGCCCAAACAGCTATTCCAAGAATTCCTACCTCCAGGTATCATCTACCACACTTTTATATTAAGCAAGCAACTTCTGTTGACAGCAATCTGAAAGAATCATGATATTGATAATGATGATGATGATGGCAGTCACGAATTATATGAACACTATTATTTAGAGTCTCACACTCCGTTTGATGTCCCCGTTTTTTTCCCCAAAAGCATTTGAAAATTAATCTGATATTAAAAGAGCTGTAAGTTAGAGTACCCCTAAATGATCCTATGGAGTACAAGAGGTTGGTCGAAACCAAGACGTTGTTTTTTTCTGCAGAAAGGAGTAGTGGACGGCACTAAGGAGCTGATAAGTGAAGCAATAGCAGATAAGCTTGACATTGAAAGCCTTTGTCTGAGATCTCCCAACACATTCTGTATAGCAGATTTTGGCTGCTCTACTGGACCCAATACATTTTTTGCAATGCAAAACATTGTTGAAGCTGTGCAGCGCAAGTATGAAGCCAAGCACCAAATCTCTGAAGCTCCAGAATTCCAGGTGTTCTTTAATGATCATAGCAGCAATGACTTCAACACCCTCTTCAGGTCCCTCCCTCCATCGCGGAATTACTTTGCATCTGGAGTTCCTGGTTCCTTTTATGGCTCCTTATTTCCTCAATCTTCTCTCCATTTTGCGTACTCAGCCAATGCACTGCATTGGCTCTCACATGTTCCAGACCAAGTTATAGATAGAAGCTCTCCGGCATGGAACAAAGGAAGAATATACTGCTCAGGCGATGAAAAAGAAGTTACTGTAGCCTTTTCAGCTCAGTATGCAAAGGATATTGATGCTTTTCTCAGCGCTAGAGCAAAAGAACTTGTTGATGGAGGTTTGATGGTACTTCTTGTTGGTGGAGTTCCAAAAGGAGTTTCTCCATCTCAAACGTCAATCGGGAAATTTTATGATCTCTTCGGGTCCTGCTTCTATGACATGGCCAAGAAGGTAACTCTGGTTTACCGATAATGTATGATGCATGTGACTTGATGTAGGTAAAATCATTAACAAAGAATTATATGGCACTTTATCTGAAAATGTTTAACATTGAAACTGTCATAATGAGAAATGGATTTCCTGACGTCCTTTAACTCAATATCTGTTCCTAATCTTAATTCTCACTGTAGGGATTAATTAGTGAAGACAAAGTGGACTCCTTCAACTTGCCACTCTACTATCCTTCTGCTGAGGAATTGGAGGCACTGATTCATCGAAATGGATATTTCAGCATCGAGAAAATTGATGAATTAACAGATCAGGTAAAGCGTGTCTTGCACAATGTTCAACTGTATGTACTGCACATAAGAGCTGGCATGGAAGGACTAATCGAAAGTCACTTTGGAAATGAGATCATGGAGGAGCTATTTGAATGCTACACTAAGAAACATGAAGAGCACAACATGGCCTCTGACAACAAAAATGCCTACACAAATGTCTTAGTAGCTCTAGTCCTCAAGCGAAAAAGAAAAAACAATTAGCATCCATGTGTCGCAGATCTTCTCCTGCTTATATATATATATATATATATAGAAAGCCTCTATGGTCTTCTCTTTGGTGCCTTTCAATTCTCTGGGAGTTTGAAGCACTGAGGGATACCTGTGTGGTAATGTTTAGAGGGTTCTTGAAGATCTTGAACGTCTGATCTTTGGCAATGCCTCGTCAACATGATGTAAGGTATATCTGTTTCGGTTCATGATAGTATACTTATGTTTTCTTATATATAAATATCCGCATATGTTGTTGTCTGTAAAACTATGTGGCAATATTGACTTTGTCATCATGTGTGCATGACGTCCTCATTGTCACAAGGAGTGTTGTCCTCATTTGCTTTATAAATATTTCAATTACTTGATCATAGTTACACATTGGCAGAAAATAAGATCAAGTTTCAAACACCCGCATGCATATGACAGTACGTGCAGGAAAGTGTTTCCGACTTCCATCATGATTCTCTTCATATTTCATCGCTGTCTCTTTATTATGAGAGAACTATTATCTTTCACTTTGCCAGGTTACATCGGTGAAAAGTAGAGGCCACCATCTTTTGACTCCAATTTCAAGCCACTGGTTTACCATTAAAGATTGGAATAAATCGAAACTTCACAGGTTAAGTTTTGGTTTTAGTAAGATTTGTTTTTAAAATGGTTCAAGTTTTGACTAATTCATATTTAATTTAAAAGTGATTTAAATTTGACTCCTAGTATATTAGGTTTTGATTTAAAATTCGATACGAAAGTAATTCAAATTTAAATTTGATTTAAAAAATAATTTAGGTCTAAGATTTGATTTAAAATTGATTCAAGTTTAAGATTCGATTTCTAATCGGTTCATGTTTGTTCAAAGTTGATTCTAATTTTAATTTAGATTTAATATTAATTCAAAATCGATTTAAATTTTGATTCAAGTTTAAAATGGTTTAGAGTTCAACTTATCGATTTAATATAATTCAGATTTATTTTTATTTTTTAATTGTTTAAATTTAAATTATATTTTAATTAATTTAAATAAATAATTAAAAAATAAATAATTTAAATTAGATTTACACTTAATATTTAATTTATTGCTCACATATATATTCTCTTAAAAATTAAAAAATATATAGTTTTTTAATCTTTGTAAAAATTAAAACTTCTATCAATCGTTGTTATACAATTCGGTTTTATTTTTTGGTAATAATTTTGGTTTTATAATTGCTTTAATTGATCGGTTTTGATTGAATACGTTTGAACCAAAAAATTAAATTTTTTATTTTAATTATTTATTACATATTTTATAATTAATTAACTTCTACATTAATTTGGTTTTTACTTTTATTTTTATCTAAGTATTAAAATTTTCATGATGAATTTGATGAAAAAAATGAAGATGAAAGAATTTTAACATATTAGACATCCATCATTGTATTTGTTTGTAAAACCATTATATAATTTATGTAGTTGTTAATTTATTATGTTATAAGATGTTTGATGTATTTTGTGGAGTTAATTATTTTCAAAATTAAGTTTAGTTTGATAATATGATAAGTAATCTAATTGTAATTATGGAATGATAAAACATTTTTACTATGAATCTAATATTAATTAATTTTATCTTACTTAATTTTTTTATTAAAAAATCAATTTTTTTATTATAGATTAAAACAATGAAAAGATCAGTTTGATTTAATTGATTTTTATTAATATCCAATCAATTTTAAGTTTTCTCTTAACAAGTTTGGTTAATTTGATTTTTGAAATTTTTATTTTAAATTGATCAAATCGACTCACCAATATTAAAGATATCTCCTATTTGCTTATTAAAAATTAAAAGGTTTGGAGTAGAAATAAAATAAAGAAAAGTATGTGAAAAAAAAAAACCGAGAAACCACGAAAGATGAGCAACGGTTAAAAAAAAAAAAAGATGACACTATCTAAAAATATCAATAAAAGGACCTTGGTTGTAGGTTAACCATGTGTAGTCGATAAAAGTGTTGAATTAGTCTACTTTTGTATTTAGTTGGCCATGAACCAATAACATAAACCACCATATGTCAATGGTTCGTGGCCAACTGGCAATATAAGCATCCATGTAAAGCTTTAGTTCATAGTTTTTTTTTTTTTTTTATAAAAAATCATTAACTAGAGTATGTCATTTAATTTTAATTAATTTTTAATATTTTTTATAAAAATATCATTTATTAAGCATCATCTTGTATATATTTTTTAACAGTTTTTTGCCTTTAGTAGTTTAATTATTTTTCACCAAAACATAATATAACTTTTGGTTAGTTTCTTATTATCAAAATTACACATTAGTCTAATCATCAATATAAACTTTAGCTTAAATTGAATCCGAACTCATACATAAACAGTTATGTCTAATATGTTTTCACTGATACTAAACTCTTATCAATAGTAATTTTAGAAATCGACATACAAAAATTTGCTCTATCATAATAATCAAAATTGAAAAATATCATTCACACGTATTTCGCCATTGCAGGAAATTAAAATCACTATCTTCATCAATAAATTCAAAACAAGTTAAATAATTCTCTACCTTAGAGTTTAAGCTTGATTATGATGCCCTCTAATTAATTTTTTTATTTGTTTTTCGAAACAATACTTAATACTCTTATACTAAGTTTTAAGGATGAAATTTAAGATGAGTTATCAGTTTTTTCAATACTAATATTATGAGATTGATCATAAAGTTAATATAATAAATAAAATTAATTTTAATATTTGCAATTATAATCATATATCTACTTTCAATTCTAAATAATTATCATAAAAAATTAAATATTCACTCAAATAAACTAACTTGCAAAGTGGATCCAATTGCAACTGTAATACAAACAAATATGTAGTTGAAATATTAATACAATACTCAACCATTAATCTTTCATGATTTGAATGCAATAGAGTAATTCTTCATCTTTTGTATAATCTTTTAATTGACTAAAAGTATTAATAACCTCAATAATTAATAAATTAATAGTAAGATAATATATGCCCAATAAAAAATTAGTAGTATCACTAAAAACTTTTAATAGTTGATAAATTTTTGTACACATGTTCTATTGTCGAGAATGAAGAATAATGGTACTTGTTGTATCATTATTAGTAACTTGAAAAATAGGCTTAAGAAGGAAGTTTAGACTCTCATAATCTAGCCCATAATTTGTTTAAACATCAAGAGAAATTATGTGATGATGAACTAGAAATTAAAGGAAGTCTTAAGATAATATGATAACCCAAATGGGGCCTAGTACATCAAACGGCCCAAGCAAGAGTATTTACAAGAACCTCATATACTAATGGCCCATACATGTTGTCTTCAACCTCATGATACTAAGGAAAAATTCAAGAAGCTTCTAGAGAATAACAATAACAACTTTCTCGCCACTTGAACTAAGAATCCCAGAGATAACAATATGAAAGTTGCTAGCTCAGCATCTTCATCACCTATAAATACATGTACCTTTCTTCATAAATCAATTTTTTAATTCATCTATTATATTATTTTGCTGCTAAAATTTCTATTTACTTAAGCATCAAAGTGAATCACATGAATTATAACAAAAAGGTTACTAATATTTCTCTAATGATATCAAATGAATGTAGTAAGAAACTAACTTTACTATCATATTATATCTCAGAATATATTAAAAGAAACTAACATAAGCACGATTAACTAAAAACAATAAATAGATATATAAATTAAAATCTTTTACCTCAAGGGTTAAATCAAATGTATCCTCAAATCTTATCCTTTAAACAAACAAACAAGATATCCAAATTAGACATAATCTAACCATGCTATGAAGTATCTATCTAGTTTAAAGGTCAGATTTACATCATTAGATTAGATCTACAACTCAAACACTATGAGTCACAAATTTAAGAAGTTTTATTAAATTTGATGTTATTGCTTGTCAATCTTATCCCATAAATCTATTATCTATTTCTCTTATTGCAACGCACTTGAAATGATTCCTCAACATGTTTGATACATATTTAATTCATAGTCCTATAAGATGATAAACTTAAGGTAAACCCATGCGGAATATAAAAACACAAATTTCAGTTTTTAACAAAAAGTTTTTTTTTTTTTTTACTTTCTTAGAACTTCTCCTAATTTAATCAAGCAAGCCATAAAAGTCTGAGAAAGAGATTGAACTAAAAGGCAAGCAATATCCAAAATAGACATTAAGAGAAAAAATCTATAAATTCTTAAGTTATATCTTTACAGAAATCACATCACTACAATCAAATCATACATCTTAGAACTATAACTACCAATGCCACAAAAATCACTCAAAGCAAGAATCTATGTACAAAAGAAAAACTAATATGATCCCATATACAATCAAAAGTTCATATTTTATAATTTTCTCCAAATCTAACACAAGCCACATAAAATTAAAATGAACCCAATATTCATATTAATCTCATTCTTGAATTTTTATTTATTTATTATCATTATTACTTTTTGCTTCTCTAATACCCACACCTTAATATTCAATGTTTAAGGGCTTATCAGAAAGGAAGAAAAAGGAAAAGGCATTACCTTAGAAAATTAAGAGACATGAGGCATTTAAACTTTGGTTGGCTTGGTAACGGTGGATAGGCTATACAACAAGCTAAAGAGAAAACAATTTAAGGTTTTGGAGTTGAAACAAATGGAAAGCAAAAGAGTGGGGTTTTAAAGGTGCCAACTTATGATTGATCACTAAAGAATTGATGAGAAATTGATAAATTTTTGGTCCTTTAGTAATCGACAATAAATTAAATATATTCCTCATCAGTCATCTAGTAACCGATGAGAAATTGATAAGTGTATTTCTAATTTTACATTAGTCAGTAAAGACCCGATGAGAAATCAGCAAACAATTACGCTTTTCTCTTCGATCTTTTGTTGATCGATGGGAAATGCATAAAAAAGTTATTGATTTCTCATTGGTCATTAAAGGACCCAAGAGAAATTCTACAAGAAATTAGCAATGTACTTATGAATTTCTCGTTGGTCACTAGATGACCACTAAGAAATGTTTTCAATTGACATCAAACAACTGTAATCTATTTTACATTGTTTAAAGGCTATTAGTAACACTTTTTATAAAACTGTCATTTATTATGTTTCACTAAAGCTTTATTAATTTTGTTGTAGTGTAATCAGTGCAAAATATTGATTGCTACAATCACCATTCTTCACATCTTTATCAAGAAAAAATTATGAGACCTCTTTAAGCTATTGGCTCAAGCAGAGAAGGATATCATAGTGGAAAAGATCAATAGTCCTAAAAAAAAGAGTGGACCAATAGAATTAAATCCTTTATAATACAAAAAATATTCCCTATCTAACAGTCATAGGAATCTTTGATAATCTAACTATTATATATAATTCCTACAAGTAGATTTATAATTTTAATTAAATAACTTGTTCCACATAAAGTTTAAAGAACTCTTTTAACCTATTGCATTGATCAAACAAGGACATGAAAAACAAAGAAAAACACCAAATAATCAATAAAAGTAAATTACTTACTAAGTGAAAAACAAAAGCCTTAATAACCCAACAAAAAAACATAGCTATAAGGTCTCCAGGGAGCAAAAAAAACAAAGAGAGAAAAGCTCCTCAATAAGAAAGGTCCTTGCACTATAAGAAAGAATAAAGTTTTCATTTTTTAAAAGCCAATACAAGACAAATATAGAAATATAAAACAAAAAACTAAAAGAATTTATCACTTTAAACATGCAAATGAAGTATGAATACAAAAAATTGATAAAAGATTGATCAACATCTCTTAAGAAAGTGGAATCAATAAAGCCCATTACACCAACTTATATGGCAAGGCATAATACGATAAAACTTCACAAAAATATTGACGTGTGACCACTAACTGTAACTCAAAGCAAAAAGAAGTCCATGATGAAGGATAAGACAATAGCCATTTCTAACACTTAAATACTCATGAGAACAAATGATCAACAAATACCCTAAAAATATGGTATAAAAACTAGATCAAGAAAATTCCTCGAACTGTAACATTTTAAGGATGCTTGGTTAGACAAAAGAGGACAGTGCTTTAGTTTGAAACCATTACCCAACATTGCAATAGAATGAGGTAAGTTTTACTTATAAATAGAACCACTAAACTCATAAAAGAGAGAGAAAGAGAGAGAGATAAGGAAACAACGTAAGAAACACCTCTTATCTTAAAACTCATTGTCTATGTAAGTAATCGAATTTTCACCATATCATCGTCAACATAGTTAAGCTCGATATTCTATCTCTTTAACCATCAACTGTATCGACATCCCATTTTGAAGCACTAAATTTCAAATACATTTTCTTTTATGATGTAGATTCAAATTTTAAAAGATAAGATTTTTTAATGATATTTACTAAAACTAATATGTATCACTAATATGATAACTGAAACATCTATGTAAACTATATTTACTAATTTAATTTGACCTCTTTAACCTTGCATAACATACTTTTGTCAAAATAAAAAGTAAATGATATTTAAAAATTCTAAAATTACTTTATCTCTTTAATCTTTACCCAAAATTTCAAAACATTTTCAAATAAATTTTGATTGATGAAAATAGTCAAATTGAACCTCGTTAAAAAATTTATATTTCAAATTAATGATCTTATGATATAAATTTTGACTCAAATTTTTTTATAAATAAAAAAATATATATTCAAGTTATCATCATAAAACACTATAAAGTTTTTTTTAGTATTATAAATATTTTTTAAAATTTTTACAGTGAAAAATTTAAAATTTTATAATAAATAACTCATGAATTAAAAATTATTCAAAATTAAAAAATTAACTCAAAATAAAATTTATAATTTTTGAGTTATTTTTAGATATTTTAATAATAAAAATATACTTAATTTTTTAATAATTTAAGTTAAAATTTAATTTAATAATTTCTCATCAATTAAAATCCATATGAAAATTTTTTTAAGTTGATAATAAAAATGAAAAAATATTTTTAAAATTTAAAATAATATTTATTTAAAAAATGGTATAACTGTAATATAATGTAAATTATCTTTCATATTGAAAAGATTTTTGTGTAGATCCAGCGGGCTGTCAGTAGACATAATCACAGTTTGGGTTCGGTTCCATTTCGGTTCTTAACCGTCGGTTCAAGATTCATGATTAAGATGAACTGAAATTTGAACCGTTAAATTGCGATTTCGATTAAAGTTCGATTCAAAAGCGGTTCAGGTTTCGGTTCATGTTTTGGTTCAAAAGTGATTC
Organism: Moringa oleifera; assembly: GCA_021397835.1. Taxonomy (NCBI): domain Eukaryota; kingdom Viridiplantae; phylum Streptophyta; class Magnoliopsida; order Brassicales; family Moringaceae; genus Moringa; species Moringa oleifera. The sequence continues at coordinate 1,824,149 of JAJFZO010000094.1, forward strand.
AAGTTCAGTTCGATTTCGGTTTTAGTTTAATTTTTGGTTCAAAAGTGATTCAGATTCGGTTCGATTTCGGTTTCGGTTTTGGTTCATATTTTAATTATAAATATAATATTTTTATTTTAATTATAAATTTTTAATAAAATTAAAAATAAAAATAATCATATTTTTATTAAAATATATATTTTTAAACTAAAATTATTTTTAAAATTTTTAAAATTAATTTTTAATAATTTTTTAAATTAAAATTTTAAATATTTTTAAAAATAATTTAATTAAAAACCTAATCGAAATCATTAATTTTAAAATTTTGATTTCGATTTAAAATTTTTATGAATCATAAGCTGCCAGTCTATGGCTGTGTACTCCTGCTGCCATCGTGCACGCAATCTACTGACACATGTGCAGCAATCTACTGATGTGGGTGAACGTAAGGACACATCATCAAACACCTTATCCAAAATATAAGGAGAAAAAGCCCACTAATCACAAAAAAATGGAGAAGTAGAGAGAGACACTAAAATAACATTTATTCAAACACAGCCCACATGCTTAGTAACAGAATGGAAAGACGCCGATATGAGTGCTTCTGTCTCTTCCCCTCTCTCAGCTACCCCTCCTTCACCGCCTACTGGCTGCAGCCACTTCCTGAGCCGCCACAGTAAATGGGCATTTACCTTCAATCCATTTACTAGATCCAGTCATCATCACTGCCTCTACCACCATTTTCTGCGGCGAGGTTTTGACCCTCTCCTTTTCTTCTGTATCTAATTATCTTTTCGTTTTATTGTTGTTATTTGTTTCTAAATTATCGGTAGTTAGCAAAGAAAGCAAGTCCGATTCTCCTATTTGGGTTTGTTTTCTCATTGTTTGGTTTCGCACAAGCAGAACAAATGGGTATTTCTGACACATGATATATAAATATGTGTATATGTATGTTTATGTGAAAGACTCAAATCTGGTCTTTTGTTGTTCAATGGAACCCTCCGCTCATTTGATAAACCTCGATAGCACACATCTTCAACAGTTGAGTTCCTGTCTTATATTAAATCTGCTGTTATGAGAGGCTGGTTAAGTGCCTCATACTTCTAGCTGAAGACGCAGCAGGCATGTTCTGTGATTAGAAGTCAGATAGGCTTCACTTGTTTACTTGTTCATTAGGTTTGAAACAATGGTGAAATATGAACCTGAATTGATCAAGAAAATGAAATTAAAGTTTTCCTTGCCAACCTATTTGTAACACCTTCTTAGCCTATTCTGAGCTGCACAGCATATTCTCAGTAGCACTAGTGTTTGTACTGTTTGATCTCCAAGTTCTTAGCAATTGAGATTGCAGGCTAGACCAAAATGTAATATTTCTCTGCATGCTTGGTTGTTTAAAATTGCTGTTGTGGGATTGAAAATCTGACCAAGATTAGTACTCTGTCTTGCAGTTACAAATGATCCTAATAGGACCCAAGTCTCTCCTGATTTTACCAATGAGAAATCTGAAGCTGATAGGATTGTTGATGGCATGGACTTTGGTGAGCTTTGCAATGACTTTGAGTGCTTCAGTAGCCCCTTGGTGGAATCCACTGCCAGACAACTCGCTCGTGATATCCTGGAACTCAGAGAAGGAAATCGTGCCCTTGGAACCTACGCAGTTTCTGTCAGATACAAGGTACTTGATGTTTCTCTACACAGATTTCAACTATAATTTTCTTTCTATTCTTAATTGTTGTTGCTTATTATTAAAGAAAACTTAGACTTAGTCCTGTTATATTTAGCATTATGTAATGATACTAATAGCAGGATCCAGTTAGAAGTTTCACTGGTCGTGAGAAGTACAAGAGGCCACTATGGGTTACTGGTGCAGTAGACAACCCCTCTGTGGTAAGATATTTTATGTTGTTTCTGTTTCTATACTTACTATATTATAAGGTTACTTGTCATCGTTCTAGTTATTTGCCTTATTAAATTGCAAATGGTGCCCAAGTCTGGCCATATTTGATAGCAACTTTTTCGTGGTTTCTTATTCTTTGTATTTAATTGAATTGGCTACTGAATCAACATAACACTTGTGAAAGTGAGATCAGAAAAACTGAAAGTAGTACAGAAACCAAGAATGAAACAGGCGGAGAACATAAATATCTTTTTCCAATAGCCAACTGTAAGTTACCGTTTTAGGCCTTCATCCTCCCTCAACATACCCAATTTTGTATGTCAATAATTCTTGCCTGAACCACTCCTGATTGTTTTTCCACTCACATCCACTTCTTTCTCCACTAAATTTTTAAACTTCTGAAAAGTTTTAAGGGCTTCAAACTTCTCTTTCATGAAGTATACCAGTGCCATGCTGGTGAAACCATCTCCAAAAGGAATGGTGTACCACAATTGCTCATCCTCCTGGGGCCACAAAAGAATGAACCAATTCCAGCTTCTCAGATGCTCTCCAAGCTTTGTATGAGACGAAAGGCTTCTGTGCTCTTTTCTAAATTGGCAAGCTTCACAGGCACCCTTGTACTCAACTACAAGATGGAAATCTTTCGCCTTACTAATCTGGTTCATCAGCTGCAAAATCCAGAAATTGCAGTGCCCAAACCTTCTGTGTCACAAACAAGAAGATGTGATGCATTTTCATGACTCTTCATATAAGACAGACTAAAAAGATTTTGATCCATATAAGGAATACATAACTACTCTACGACATAGTGTCTTGGTTCCACCAACAACAGTAGTATCCAAATCAGTTAAAATGATCAGTTGGTCTTGTCATATGCTTGATGCTATATCCACTGTATATCAACCACATCTTAGTTAGAAGAACCACTAGCTTGACAAGCCACAGCTAGATGATCTGGTCTCTCTTTCTCTCTGAGCTTTTGTCTTGTTACTTCCATCTAGCTCTACAAGTCTGCTTAATGTGTCCAAATTTCTTGCAGAAATCTGCCCTGGGGGCTCCCCATAAAATTTCTCTCAAGATGTTTGGACCATTTGAACGCAACCGCAAGGAGGGAATTTTCCTGTTTTCTTATCCTCTGTTGTGATGCTATGCTCTCTATTTCCATGCTTCTGAGAACCTGTGAGCCTTTAACCCTTATGTCTGCCCTTCTTGGAAAGACCACTCCTGTGTTTTTTATTCTTTTTTTCTTTTTTCTGTTTTTTATTTACATTGTAAACCACTCTCACTTGTGCTTTCTGACCTCCTGTCGTCTTTCTGCTCAAAGCTTGTAGGAAACCTACCACTTCAGGACTTTGGCCTCCTCTATCACACACTGTTTACCGTTGAAGTTGAGAGAGGCCTTTCAGGTCTCGAGTAGTCATGAAATTAAAAATTGAAGTTTCACTTTGCGTACCTCAGTGGTTCTTTGAAACTTTTTTCCACAGAAGTTTGTTTCCTCCACCCTTGTACTCAACTACAGAAGTAGGTTAACCAGATGTAGCGGTCGCTATCCTGGGGAAGATAGAGTTTGACACAATAAACTGAGGAATTTTCAGGGCATTCACATGCTTCAAAAAGTCTCCTGTCCCCTCGAAGTGTTGTGCTTGAACTGACTTCAGTGGGGGCAGTGGCTGGGATGGTTGCCGTCGTTGCTGTAGGTATTGCTCTGGCGTAGCACTGTAGGCAGAAGTTGTTACCAGTACAGTTGTTGGTGCTACTTCTATACTTCTGATCAAAACATCCCATAGATCTCTGGACATGGAAAGAAAGAATCGGGCAGATCATGTGAGACTGACATGAAATAACGGAACAAAAAGAAGATAAAACTTATCTTAACATGGATTGTTCTCTTATTTCCATAGTACACATCTTTACCTAATCTCAACAAAGAAGGATTTTCTACGATTAGTATGTAGGTAGCTTATACACCTTAAAATTCACATTGACAACATTATATTAGGATTACAATTGAACTAACCCAAAATTAACTGTCAGGAACTGGAAAATGACTTTACTTGGGATCAGATGTGAAGAGCTTCATATTTAAAACAATTTGTCTGCCAGTCTTATCTCATTCTTTAATGCTGTTGTTTAACTGTCATCTTAATCCTCCAATAGATTTTTTTGCCTTGTTTGGATTGACTGCATCATGAGGACAATTCTGCATGTTCCTAATTTGCTATGAAAACAAGTTTGCATTTTGGTTTCTCTTCCATATGCTGGCTATAGTTATTTGCTTTTTGCTTTCCTTTTATTTGCTTTCAGACTGTGCAAGAAATGGTGATGTTATCAACCAGTGTCTTGAGCATCAAATGGACAATAAAAGGAAAGCCTAAGTCATTGGTTGCTGGTATAGGAGGAGATCTGATAATAAGGGTAAATTCCCATTTCGTTCTAAACCAGATCAGTGGCCAAGTGATTGAGCATGAAGAGTTCTGGGATTTATCAGCATCATCAGCAATTAGTCAGGCATTTTTCTGGGCATCACGTCGTCTTTACACCACAGTTGAAACTGGAAAAGACTTTGCTGATTTTTTCAAGGACTTGATGACCCGCTTTTCATCTGAAAAAGAGAACTTAGAGATTTATCCAGACCCTTCGGGTGATCCAACTAAGGTGAGCCATATTTTTTTTCTCTTTTTCTTTCACTTGATTAGACTTAATTTCAAGGAAGCATTGTCAGCCTAGGATATGGTCATGAAACTATTTCCACCCTAATCTTTTAGGAGCATATATGCCCCTTTGGGAGGAAGATTAGATGTCAGTCACAGAATCTTGTCCCATGAAGATTTGAAAAATTGAGGTGAAAAACACTTTAGTTACAAGCATGACACCTTCCATTGTCATTATCATTAACGTTTGCAACTTAGGTATCATAGTTTACAGTTTTCTGGATACTGGCATAAGTCTCATCTAGATCTTGACCAGGAAATGATGATTTTAGCTTATCATTCAGAATACACCATTAGGTTTTCCAAAAATAGCTTGAACCATTTTCCGCCAACAGAAAACCTTTATCTTTTGTTTTCAATCTAAGGACTTAAAGATTTAAATGTTCATTAATGAAGATGGTCAGTCTGTCTTGTTCTCAAGAAATACATGCATGATTTGCTGTCTTTCAGTTCTTTCAAAGGGATGAGAGCTTCCAAAGAGATGCATATCAAGTGGCACTTTTTCTGGCGGTTCTCTATTTTGTTGTACAGTTCTTGAGAACAACCTTGTGATAATATCCTTCAGTTGTGATATGCCCGTTCATTTTGCAAGTATTATTATGATTCTCCTTGTACATCCTCAGTTCCATCGATTGTACATATTGATGAATTATACTATATGAATTATATTATATGTTACTTTGCAGTTTTTTTGCATGGAAGCAATCATGACTTGCTGAATTTTATAAGTGACTTTTACTGTAAAGAGAATGTGATCATACTATATATTGCCTGATAGTTAGCTTGCATAGAAGCGCCCATGACCTGCATTTTCTGAATTTTATAAATGCAAAATTTACACTTTTTTTATAAATGTAAAAATTGTTAGGCGAATCGCGGTGTGATTTCCAGAATAAATAATGACAAACTCACATTTTCTCTATAACAAATTATGGTACAAGGGAAAAAATGAATGCTGTACCTCAACAGCCTAAAGTGAAAAACTATGCACCAGCATAACAATTAGTATTGACAAGACTGTTAGCATTCTTTCCATCTTCAAACAAGGAGATGAAGAAAGGTTATGGGCGCCTACTGCATACACAGCTTCACTTGCATCATCCTTCACTTTGATGCTTGAAGAGCCTGAAACCATCCATTGTATGTTTTCAAATGAAAATGAATAACCTTTGTGTGCGCGCACAAAACTATTTTATGAGCATCTAAAATAAATACTCAGCGAGAAAATGTAAAATTACTTGCAGATGCTATGGTTTTGTCACATCATGAGGCGAACTGTACAATTTGATGGGTTGGAGGATCATGTAAAGTCCAAGTTTTTTAAAGCCAAAATTTAAAATATGAATAAAAGGGGTCTGAAAAAGAGGTGAAATCAGGTGTAACAAAAGCAATAACATGCCAGAGAATAAATTTGCATGTCAAACTTGATGGTTAGACCCAAAATTAATTTCACGAATGTCATAGTAAATCAATAGTGCAAGATTAAATTTTTAAGAAGCACATCAAAAATGCAATAAGAACAAGAAATGAATAGGAGATGACATACCAAACCCAAAAATTATTTTTTCAAAAACTTATGAAAATAAATTGAAGCATAGCATCTGTATCTATACCACTGCATGCGTGATACTAAACTCCATTAAAATATTGAGGAAATCCAAAACTAACTGCATTTCAGTTAGTGCAAATCCAAACCAATAAAGAAAGAGAATGTCTAAATAACTGGATGCTAAGAGAAAGAAGAATACAAAATACTTACAATTGTATTCTGTCCATCCAATGACCTGATTCTCAAGATCGTAGACAACTAATTTATTAGAAAGTACCAAATCTGCATCATGAAGCAAAGAAAAAACTTAATGGATTGAAAAAGAAAAAATAAATAAATAAAAGCACAAAACACAAAAAGCCACCACAAACACTGAAATGTCTTTTTGATTTATGTTTAACATGTAACCAAGATATCATTATAAAAAAATTCAAATTCACTTCCAACCCTGCTAGTATCAAAATAAACAGCAAATGCAAAGTAGTATAGCTAAGCTGAAAGAATTAGGATGAGGTTAGTCAAGATGACTTAGCAAAACAACAGCAAAAAACATTCACAGCAGATTTTATCTATCTGAATTATCTTTGGGATAAGTTTCTCTGAATTAAAATTTACTGGTCCTTTAACCACCTTTTACAAGACACATGTTATTAGTTTTACATATCTAAGCATATTCACTAAAAGGTTGGGATGGTTTGAGACTACAAAAGTGAATCTAGGTTAACCAGACACATTTCAGCTCCTACAATTAGCAAGAAAAACACCAACTAAATTACAAGAAATTCTAGAGCAGACCTCCCAAAAGCGTCAACTGTGTTCCATCCTTCGTTTGCATCCCACCATTCTGCCAACCGACACACCATGTGTCTTCCTGTGAAAACCATTAATTATCATTTATCAACAATTTTAGAAGGAAATTGCAGGCAAAACTATGAAAAGAATGTTCTGCGAATGTAAATCAGAATCTACAACTACAACTGAACATTTGGTTATATCTTGATTGGAGACACGGCTTTACGCCCATGAAAAAGTATATTGCATCTGATTATAAGCGTAGCAAATAAACAGAAACAAAATTAACAGTAACTATCTTGTGCCGTCAGCAGTGTTGAAGAAATTCCATAAGTATTTTAACACTTATGACATGCAAACTTCTTAGATAGAGACAATTAATTAACAAAAATATGTCTATCATTAAGACAGGTAAGTCTACTTTGGCTCACAGACATGCTATCAGTTTATCACAACCAAAGGAACTACCAAAGAGGCTTATAGGATTTCGACTGCATTATAGCGATGACAAAGAACATGGCAGGTCATTCTCAAAATCAATTGGTTAAAGTTATGAGGTTAACTGGTGAAAGTCTTGTATTAACAAGCCACAAGTGCATGTTTAAGCCTTCCAAGCAGCCACATCATACAATGACGCCGAAAAGTGCTTAAGGGTGTGACCATACCCAAACCAAGCGCCCCAAAAACCTATCATATAAAACTGAACCCACAAAGTAAAAGGGAGACATTCCGAAGTAGACATGATCTAGTCATTACTTGTGAAAACCTGAGAGAGTAGATACCCAAAATCTGGATTAATTTCAATAGGCATACTAACAGAAATTATACATCAAAAGATCAGGACACATACTCAGACCTACCAGAACTAGCATTATGAATGAGTTTAATGCACTTCAAGTTTTACAGAAGATATACAAAGGAAAGATCCACGTTAATACATCAGAAAATATTAAACTTCTGCAATGCAGTTTACTTACACGAAGTTGGAAAAGATAGTCGTGAGGATAAACAATCAGAGAAAGGGAGTCTTCAAAGTGAAATTTGACAGTTGGGAACCCATCGTCAATGCTGCAAGCATATAGGATAAAAAAATTAAAAAGTCTTAAATAGAATTAGATCACAGGTTCTGATGATAGACGACTAGTATTCAACAGTCTTAACACATTCAAACAAGTTCTTTGGCATGAAACCAATTGGCTGAAGTAGCAAAGCTATATAATATAACAAAATATGAATGCTGATTTTCAGCATGTCCTTGAGTACCTAAAAGATGACTAAAATTGTGGAATTCTTTCATTAGTACCTCCCCATAAATTTCTCATATGGCACAAAAACGGAATGTTCTAAAAAGAAAATGAAGAACGTTTATCAGCATCCCCCATTTATTATCCCACCTTCTCTACTGCATGGGTGTTTTCATTCATAGAAGTTGGCCAGGTAATTGAACTGGAAAAGTATCTCGGTTCCTTGCTGGCCTTGTAGCTATCTAACTGATTGGAACAGGAACAAAAATTCTTGTAACCCTTAAATTAGTAACTGTAACTACAAACTGATAAATCATACTCCACAATGAGTCAATTTTCAAAATTAGACAAATTGATTTAAATTTGCATAAAGTCCAACAAAATTTAAGTTGAATAGGGAACCAATCCATGGAGCACCTCTACAAGGATCATGACAATGGTATCAATTTACAGTTAAAAGATGCTTCCTCCTTAAAGTAGCATACAAATATTAAGCACCTCAATAGTAATTCAAGCAAAGGTCAGCAAGATTTACGTTCAATTATATCATACTTCCATCCAAATCTTTTTTTTTTCCTTTCTTTAAAGAGGTAATATTCAGTCTTGGACACTCTTATAAATAGAATCAGCCTTCTGGCAATAAAGGAAGTAATTCTGCTCTAGAATCATCTAATAAACTATACCGACATATGTTATCAAGGTTTAAAAAATAATTTAAATAATTACAGCTAGTAACCCTATCACAAAACACAAAATTGAGACTTTACCAGCAATAATAAATATATCAACAAGAAATGATGACGATAATCATTAAAAAGTTTTCCCTGTCAGATTTTTAAAATGTAAGAAAGAACAACTTTGTCCAAATTAACAGTAAAGTATAGAAAGTACTTCAGCCAAAAGTCAAAACTATAAACAAGTAGCAGGAGTTGATGTCTTACCTTCCAGTGTACTGAAAACAAGAAAATGTTTGCTGAACGGTTTGTATGTTCAATCCAGGCTGCTCAGCCAAAATCTAATTTGCAACAAGTACTATATGTGAGTATTAATGAACAAACTACAAATTGACAAGATTTAAGGAGCATTATATACCTTATTCATCAATGACTCATAAACCACATCAGGAAGATATGCCAAAGTTGTGCCACTGTCAATTATAGTCCCTCTGTTATCTCCAGCATCAAACACGTCTGTTGGAAGTTCTAGAACACTAGCCCCCACTTCAATTGCCTTCAGAATAACATTATAATGTGGCCTAAAATTGTTAATAAACATATAATCATTAGAGAACTACAATCAAACACCAATTATTCTTAAGGAATGAAAACCAAATTCTTACACGCTTTTCAGAAATCACTAAAATTCTAGAGTAGAAGAACTCAAATACAATGTGAAAAACTGCATTTATAATCCAAATGAGCCATGAATAAGTTTTTTTAGCAAGCAATCAGAACATCACATAATCACAACAATACTTGTGCCCTTGACATGGTTCCTAGCATAGAAAGAAAGATTTAAAATGAACATAGATCATGTAAAAAATTTGAGTTAAGCATCCTGAAAAGGAGGTAAACTTATCCAATCTACTTTCACTTATCTCAATCAGTTTCAATGTGAACATAATGCATAACGGATGTCGAATGTGAAAGAGCCTATACATAGGTAAGACAATTCTGCTTATCACTAATTGCATTCTAGGACCCTCTTCCCTTGCCTATTTGGACAACAATCACACCTGCCGCTCAGAAGTTGAGACATTTTGCTTAGCCAGGTAGCTCCATTCATGCATATATGTAATATCCATGACCTAACATTAACCATAAACAAGAGATTCCATACAGATTGAGATGAGCATCATCTAAAAGCCACTCAACATAGCCAGCCTACCCCAACTATGACCACAAAGAGTCATTTTCAATCAGCAGTCAACCTAGGAAAGATGGACAATCACCTCAGACCTAGAAGCATTCCCTTGGCAAGTTAAATCTGAAATAACTACAGCCAGATCCTCTGTTCACCAAGGGCATGAAGAATGTCAACTTCCCCAAAGTTTTGGATTAATGACAAAGCTAAAGTTCAAGATCAAAATTTATGTTTTAGAAGACACAAACAAAATCCCCATGACAATTCCATAATTCAGAAGCTGATTACATGACTTCAAGCAGATAGACCAATGCCCTTTTCAGCACCATTCTTTTTGCTCTCAGTAGCAGCTGAACTTTCAAAGGTGGCTCCTAAGCAAAACTCATGACTTTATAATGCCACCTTACCATGTTAGCCAACAAAGTCATCCTGTAATCTACACTCAGCAATCTTAGTAGCATAAGAATGCAAAAGCAGGGCTGCGCAAGGGGCAAAGAGTTCCCCCTCGTCTCAAAGAATAAGGGAAACGTTTATCATAAGGCTGAACAAAATTCTCCTGTTTGGAGTTGCCCCAGAATCACTTTAGATAGAAGCAGAGTAGATGGCTTACAACGACACAGACAAGTAGAAGATGAGAATTCCCAACAGCTCTAGCCCCACACACACACACACACACACACACAATGGCATATCAGCACCACACCGCAGCAGAAAGGCAGCAATATGCAAAAGTTACTCAGCAATCACAGCAGTAGAAGAAGAGGGATGCTCATGGATGTACAAGCAAGCGTAGGGCAGAAGGAATACGAGCTCAACACCATCAATCCAGATCTAAACAGACATATTACTCAAGTCTTTTGCTGGCAGAATCTAAAATCTATTGACTTGGGAGAAGCATTCTGGAAAATAAGATTACCGCACCACTAGGAATACCCCCAACAGAGACCTTTCCCAATTGCATTGTCCCATCACCAGCTTCTTTCATACACCACTAACAAAATAATGGAGACATCAACAACAAATTACTGAAACTCATCTTCCTTAATTACCCACAAACATTTGAATTCTAGTAGGCAAAGAAGAACAAAAACATCCCTGGTAGGAACCCAGCTGATGACAAAGCCATGGAAGACGACTAAGCCTAGTTGCCTTATGGTTTTCAGCTAAAGTGTTACTGATATTTCCATATGCAGGGGCAACCGTAATTATATAATTTCCAGAAAATATATGGGTATTCTAGGTAATATCATTTGATAGAACATGTGCCAAACCTTTCTAAGAATTATAGGGTTTATTAACTTGAAATTCAGGTTGGTCTTATTATAAAAGATGGTTAAGGTACTCCGACATTTTTCCTATCTATCGATCAATTAATCTTGGCAGCAACCCAAAAAGCACTGGACAATTTCTGTAGTATCATTGTCATTCAAAACCCATCGTCCAATTGAAACCCATCACAAATCCCAATCCTAACATAAATTCTAGCCCTATTCCCTCAACAAGGACTGGACAGATTCATCAAATCTGCCCCACGTGAACACAGACTCCTAAGCAAACAAAACAGAAAACCTAAGATTTTAAAGGCCTCTATAATTAGAAAAATGGGGGGCCAATAGGATCCACCACCTATTCCAACATTTGGCAAACATTTCAGGGAGACACCTCATATCTCCTTCTTCCTTTCAAGTACATTGAAAGCATCTACTGCATTGATAGCAACTGCACAAATCTGATGATTCTCTTTGAAGTGGCACTCTGGACTATCATATAACCCTAACACTAGGAGAAGCAAATAAAGTTACTGGATATAAATGGCTTTGACAAAGATTTACAATACATAGGACGCTGGATCAACATATTTGATCCTAGCATCACTGCCTATGGAGGTAAATTCTTTGCATTTTATGGTACCAGTAGCTAGGCAAGTATCATTCTGTTGGATACTATCTAAATAGATTTAAAAAGTATTTGAATAAATCATGAAGCAAAAACAGTTATCCACATAATCACAGGAAAAAAAGGATGAACAGACTAGCAAATCATTAACTCACTAGCATATAGGTTTCACTCTAACTGGCTACTTCACCCTACAACGATATTGAATTACTTTCTCTCCCTACCATTTCTCTTTTCAATCAATCACCTTATTAACAATTTAAAGGCATAAAAAGAATAAAGAACATTTCTCCTCCCATGTATTTCCTTTCTCTTTGTGAAAACATTATGCTTCTTAAGAATTGAAGAGGGGAGAGAATAAGAAATAAAAGTTGAAAACACAGAAGTCATCTTTCTTTTTTTGTCAGAAAAAAAGTATCATATATTTATATTAAACATAGAAATCAACTTTCTATTGTAACTAAATTGATAATAGTAGAGAAACAATTATATCCCCCTGATCCTCTTGGCCAAGCAGAAAAGTAATAAAGCAAATCAATAGCATCCAACCACAATGAAGAATAAGTGCCCCATGCCACTAACTTTATTTAAAACAGCAAAATGCACATAAATTTTGTCTTCTAGTCATTTCTACCACAACCCTAAAGATTTTTCAAGATGATTGCACAGTTTAAAACTCCTGCTTTAATGGAAATATCTTGCAGACAAAATCTAAAGAATGTCAAAGCTGAAACTGACATTAACATTAGCAAAAAAAAAATGAAGCAGCAGAAAATCAAACAGAAAGAAGAGAAAACATGCAAGAAATGAAAAATTAGAAGTGAGGGCAAACTTCAGTGAAAATATCATCAAACAACTGCAAAATCACAAGATCCTACACATATTCCACAAACAAATGCAATAGAAGTTCTAAAATAACAGCACATCGGTTCAAAAGTATAAATGTCACAAGAAATAAATAGCTTAAGATTCAACACATACTGATTTGGTACCATCGGAGTTGTTTTCACTTTTGGTGACACCACTTCCCCAATAGTGAAAATTCCACCTCCATTGACATTATCCAAGCAGTGTGCAAAAGCCCTTTTAACTTTTCCAGCCACTGCTAACTGTGCAATCATGGATGAATTTGCTTGACCAAATCCAATTATACCATCAACTGCCGATTCAGATCCACCAAGCTGGCCAGACTGTTTAGCTCCACACCTAGCACACAATTTCCCAATTATATAGAAGCAGCATTTCAACAATAAACTTGCAAACTGAACAAAACATGAGATACGCAGACACTCCACACATGAACAGCCCTAGAGACACGCACAGGCACTATGATCTCCATACACGCATATGCATGTCTGCACACACATAAAACAGAGAAAGGCAGCAACATAATCTGAGCTGTTATATTGATCCTTGTAACAAACACATAGTAGAAACTTAAGGAAGGTGTTAAGAAAACATCAAAAAGTCAAGACATCAATCAATGACATGCATGCGCAAGACATCAATCAATGACATGCATGCGCAAGCATGCAAGTGCGCACACACACACACACACACATATATATAGAGAGAGAGAGAGAGAGAGAAACAGAGAAAAAAAAAGCCTGATCAAAACTCGGAAATGTGTATACTTGTAATAAGGAGTAAAAGTAATTCAGGGACAGAATATGAAGAAAAATTAATAAATTACTTTAAAGAAATACTAAGACACTCTAAGACTGCAAGCCAAAATGCAACAGTATAATGACAATCTACCCAGAAAAGGGGTGAATGTGATCATAATTTACACATCACCGAATGAAATAAAGCTAAGATTTACTTATTACCTTCATTAAGAAGAAGGCCCATGCTACATTACTTCCTTCTTAAGTAGAGATAACAGCAAGATAACAGAAAAATAACGGCTATGTTTAAAAAAGAGGAAAGAATTGAAGATGATGAGAATGATTATCCTTGAATCTACTACAAAATATATCCTTCTTTTCATTCTTTGGAATCTTCACTTTCTTTCATTCAGTAGATTATCACCATATATCTATTGCTAACCCCACCACACCCACTGACCGCTAAAGCCAAAACCATGAGGCTTTCTCAAGTGCACCATTAAGTGTGGGGAGAATGAAAGTTTTCTTTATATGCCAAGTTTTGTGATCATATTATTCAAAAATAAAAGAAAGAAAGAAAATTGCACGTCTTACTTATAAAGCATGAGAATATTGACAGATAATGGAACTATAATAAATTCCAAAGAGCATGAGGAAGATGTCCAATTGCTGAATTAACTGCTGCATCATAAGAAGCAGCCTTGTCGCAAGATCATTCACAAAGAATCCATAACGCCAGTAAAAAGAAATTATCTAGTACAGCTCTATAATATTAAAAATTATATTTTAGGCTTGTTAGCACACTCGTAGACAATTGGGTAAAATTAAGTTAAGCAATAAACAAACAACCGGAAAGAGAGTCCAGCTTGTACTAATTGCTCATGATACCAATTAGTTTCTCAAAAGGTAGCTAGCATATCTGCCCCAATCATGAAGGTACATAGGCTATAATAAAAACAATCCAATGTGAACTTACATATTTATGATATTCTTTTCTTTTCCAACACCCACAGTATGAAATAAACCCAATTATAAGCATCAAAAGTCAAACTTCAATATGTCATGCAGTCACACGCTTGCACACACAGATAACACACCAGTTCCAAGCATGGTATGACAAAAAAGAGCATTATTAGGACCTTAACTCACCCAAATACAATACTACCATTTGTTGATCTAGTTTGAAGGTTTCCGGTCACTTGGGCCAACTGTACCGTGTCTCTCACAAAGTATCCATTAGTCGAACTTCCATCTCCATAAATAACAGTATATTCACAGGATGCGCCAGACCGACAACTAGATGCTTGACTAGTGGTTATAAGAGAGCAAAAATCTTCATCACAAGTAACCAATTTTGAGGTGGAGGAGCTCTTGTCATCATATAATGTCAGTTTTATCTGTAATAATTAAGTTTTTAACTAAGATGTTGATTCAAATCCAGGGGTTAAAAAAAAAAAACTACGCCAAAACAAGTAAGATATAACACATAGAGGCAATATTGAGATTTTTCTTCTTTTGTTTTTTTTATCAGAAACAAAGAGATAATGAGAGGTTAACTTCAAGATGTAGGGTTAAAGAGCATACACCCAAATCACTTTTCTTGGGACACTTGGTACAGTCAGCACAATTCACCCATAGAATATCACTTCCTGTATCAACTTGCACGTAATAGTCCTTTGATGGAGTCCCAAGCCCAATTTTAGTGAAGTATAACCTATACCAATAAAAAGAAGCTAACTACATTAGCACCATAAGACAATATACAGATACAAGTCCGTCTATGTTTAAATATAATTTGACAAACACAAAACCTTCTCTGTTTTAGATTCTTATTTTTTATGCCAAAAGGCTGACTCAGTTAAACCTAAGAAAATGATTTAGCTCACTAGAATGATTCTTTTTTTTTTTTAGCACAAAAGATATCAAAAAATGTAATGTCATTTTTCCTCGACGAAAATATCAACAAGGGATGAATATTTTATAAAAATTAAAAATCAGAGAAGGAAAAAAAACACTGAGTAAAGTAGGGAAAGAGTATTAAATTAAAACAAATAAATGGAAAGAGAAAATAGACCAAGCAAGCTATCCATGATGTAGCACAATCATATGTCATCATCGAAAGCTAACTATATTGGGAGGTGACTTGACAATATTGGGATGTAACTAGGCAATCTCAGGTTCGGTGGCAACAAAGTTACTTTCATGGGTTGGTCTTCGGGTTCTAAAAAATAAGAGAGTTTACTGCTATGATTCCATTGCTTGTTTTTTGGTTGATATGGACAAAAGAAATTTGAAGGTTCCAAGGGGGTTGAGACTCCTTATTGGTTTATAAGGATGGATGAATTAAGGTTTTAAAGTCATAGGTGACAGAAGATTACTTTGTAAATGAGGTGCATTACATAGTTATTTTAGAGATCTTAACCTCTTAATAGTCAACTATCCATTGTACATTGAGGCACCTCTTGGTGCTACCTATATTATCTCTCGGTGCTACATACATATAATGCAAATATGCATCTTGTTTTCTGGTGAAAAAAAATATATGTCAGCACTGAAAAGGAAAATGGAGAGGGGGGAACACTTAAAAATTATCTACAAAAGAACAAAACCACAAAAATATGCATCTTTGCTTCTGATAGAAAAAATATATCAGCACTGAAAAGGAAAATAAAGAGAGGGGGTGGACACTCTTAAAACATTATCTTCAAAAGAACCAAAAAGAAACACTAAAATTTTCCTAGAAATAAATTTCATACAGAGGAGAGAGTATTATTTAAAAATTCAGCAAGCTGAACCAGTACATATAGCATGATAATCAAACATAGAGCATAAACTCATAATTAATTATTAACAATAACCCTTCTCCGATGACTAAGAAACAACATAACATTTTTTCATACATACATGATGCATGTAAAGATACATATATATACATTACATACATGTGTGTGTGTATATATATATACACACACATATTCATCATGGCATATACATATATATTCACACACAATTGTATGGAAAGGAAACAACCCAATTCAGAGAGAGAAATTGAATCTAAAATTATGTTAGGATAATATGTGTACATGTCCGTGGGTGAATACGTTTAGATATGATGTATAAAGACATTCTAATTCCAACTTAAATCATTTGTCAAGAGAAAGAAAACAGATTCCAAAGATGCAAACATACTTAAACACGTTCAAGGTGTGTACAGGTGCAGATATATTGATATACATGGGAAACTAACCCAGCAGACTGCGCAAGGCTATCGCCACCAAGAGGGAGATCAAGGGCAGAGAGGACTCTGGCGTGACGGCGAGCATCATGGGCTTTTAGTGCACCGAGTGTCCTCTCTCGACCGGCGAACTTGTGTCGGACATTGAACACAATGTTGGCCGACGCAAAGTCGGCGCGCAATTGGATCACCACAAACACCGACACCAACGCAAATCCCCTCAGATCCATGACCGGCACCGTCACCCTATCACAACCTCTTGCCAACCCCACACCGCACAAGAATCACTAATTGAATTTTTATATCAACGAAGGAAAAGGAAACAAAGAAAAGAAAGCAAAAGAATTGAGGTGGTTTTGTTTTTCTCTTCTCTTTTTCGATTTTTTTTAAATTTTTTAGGAATTTAGTGAACGGGGGTCATGGGTGCCAGAGGGAGGAAGGCAACCCCACGAGAGATATTAAGATGGACAACAGAATAACAATGTCTAACAGAGAAGGGAAGGAAAGAGAAGAGAATAGAACAGGAAAGAAAAAGAGAGACGCAAATTCGCGTTTTCAACGGCAGGCGACACGTCTTTGATCAAATTATACATTTAGCAAAATACGAAATAGCCTTGCCTCTCTTTCTCTTTCCCAGCTGGAACTCTTCTTTGCTTCACGTTCTCTCTCTCTCTCTCTCTCTCTCTCTCTCTCTCTCTCTCGCGTAATAATTAAGTGTTCCTCACGATTAAAAAAAGACTTGCTTGGAAGTCAAACGTCATAGGCCTTAGGGTTTGCAACTTCACCTGGTGATTTTGACTTGCTCATCTGGCGTGCCGGATCTTCACATAGACCTTAGTAAAAAATGGAAAGATAAGCATCAAGAGAAAAAAGCCCTTTTGTTTCTTCTTCGGCCGGCTGCCGACCGTCAAATTTAAAGCCAAGTTACCGGTACGGAGTACTAAGCATGTAATCATTGAAGCCAGAAGTATCGATTATGGCAATGCCTGATTGTTGCTTTTTCTGGTAAAATAATTTTTCGTCTTTCATTAAAATAACTTATCTTAGTATAAAACAAAATTACATAAATGCTACCAATGTTGGTAACTATCTTAGTACAAATCGAAATCAAGTACATGATGACAATTCTTGAAATTGTCATCATGTATCACAAAGATTTCGAGTAAATATTGAAAGGATAAGAACATCATTTGTTATATAAATTTTGATATTTAAAAAAATTAAAAATAATGTGATAAAAGAAAAAAATTGCACTTAATTATTTTATATGCTACTTAAATTTTGAATTTTTTTTATTGAATAATACAAATTATTAAATTTTCATGATTTATTTTAAAATATAAAAACATGTTATAAATTAAAATAATTAGAAATTAGAAATTAAACCATTACTTAAAGGAGAAAAGGCCTCCCTAAAATTAAAACATTTTGGAGTAATATGATTCTCCTTCAATCGCATAAAATTTTAATCATAATTAAATTGGATTAATTGCATAGAGCATTATGAACCTCAAAGTCAAAAGTATCATCTAATAAGGCCTCGGTGTATGTGGATTTCACATAACACCACATACAACATGTGTTTAGATGAACCTTTGAAGTGTGAAATATCAATACATCAATTACAAATCATATTAACTTTATTTATTTTTTAAATAGTAAGAAATTTATTCTTAAAACTTAAAAAAAAATTAGTTTTTTATTCACATGATGTTTGTGAGCTTAATAGTATCTAACATACATTGTAGCCGGCAATAGGAATGTTTTCATTTTAAATAATATAATCTCATGAAATTGCTTATATTTCATTCTTAAGAAATATCGGGTAATAAACAAAAATGAAAAAAAAAAACATGTAAGGACATATAATAATATGAAGCCATATGATGATTAAGAATTAATTGATGAAAGCTAAAGATTTATAAAGCTTATAATTAAAAAAAGGTAAAAAAAAAGTATAATTATAAACATAAAAAATATATTATTGTATATTAATATTAAAAATATTTTTGTACTAACAACACATTTGATTCACAAAATAAAATACATATTTTTAAAAATAAATAATATAAAAAATAAAATTAAATAATTATTATCATGTTTTATTTATCAGAACATAAAAAAATAAAAATTAATTTTTATGTGTCTGGTTCATCAAAAAATGAAATAAAAAAGAATTTTTACGATTTAAATTTTTTATTAAAATAATATTAATTAATAAGTATTTTTATTATAAAATTTATTATAAAATGATATTAACTAAAATAATATGTTAATAATTACTTTTTATTTTTAAGTATTAATATTACAAAAAAATACTAAAATTAATTAATACTTTAACAATGATAATATAATATTTTTACTTTTTTTTCATATCTTAGATTATCATAAAGATAGAAAGACTAAAATTATTATAATTATATATATAATAATTTAATAATTTTGCCAAAAATATATTAAAAATAAAAAATTATAATTATTCTTTGTTTCCGTAAAAAAGTTTACTTCGAAATTGTTATTTTAAATTTTTAAAAAAATTTTATAATTTTTGATAAAAATAAATCAAATATTAAAAATAATCTTATTTAAAATAAAAAAAATTATATTATCGCGAACCACACATACACTAAAAAAAGACTTATGCTTTAATTTCACATAAATAAATAACAGTTTTGATAATTAATTATATTATTTAATCATCCCTCTCAATAAATAAATTGATATTTCAAATAAAATCTATAAGATATTGAAAGATTTCATTTGATTAAATTTAACTTTTATTATTATAGTAATAATTTTTTAAAATATTTTGTTATTTTACATGGATAAAAATATTAACTTAAATCATGCGTAGTTAAAACAAATGAAATACAATATATGCATATTAAGTCATATGAAAATGATTCACAAATTATACATTATATATATATTATAAGTGAAGAACACATGAAATAAGTCTTGATTGATGATCCAAAATAATTCCAAATGTGTCTCATAAGTAATGATGCATACCTAATAAAATAAGTTATGATATGTGATCAATGAGTCATTATATATGTTCAATAAGTCTTGACCACTAGCCAAAACAAGTCTGGGTATTTGCTCAATATGTTACAATGAATACCATGACATGTCCTGATGCATACTAAAATTTTATACATACTAAAATAAAAATTTATGCAAATCAAAATAAAATCTCATATACTTCTTGTATTTACCTACAGAGAAATTAAAAAAACAAGATATACACCATGTACATCAAATTTAATTGGTTATCAACTAATTAATGAAAAAGAAAACCCAAAAATTATAGACACCAACAAATATATTTCAATTTACATTATTTAAAGTTATCTCATGAAATCGCTTAATATTTTATTTTTTTAAAGAACATAGGATAATAAACAAAACTCAAGAGAACATATATATATATGTGAGGACATTGAAATGATATGAAGCTATACAATGGCTGAGAATTAAAGTGACAAAAAGCTAATGATTTAAAAAGATTATAATTAAAAAAAAAATGAAAGAGTAATAAGAAGACTTTTTTACTAAAGGAAATATATATGCTTTAACTTCACATAAAGGGAGGTTTAATAATTAATTATGTTATTTAATCACCTTTTTAGATAAATAAACCTGTAGTCGAAATAAAATTTGTAAGGCAGTGGAAAGTTTCATTTGATTAAATTTAACATTCATTATTACAGTACTAAAATTACATAAAAAAAGGGCATTACTTAGCATGATAATAACAAAACATTAACTACTTAAATCATGGATAATTAAACAAAAAAATAGAACACAAACATAATAATTCAGGATCACATGAAAATGATACACAAAACATACATAGTAAAATCTTTTTCTTTTTTCATTATAAGTCAAGAACACGTGAAATAATAATCTTGATGATCAGGGAAAATAAGTCCCAATATGTGTCTAATAAATCCTGACAACTAACTAGAAAAAGTCATGATATGTGATTAGTAAGTCATCACAACCAGCCCAAAAAAATTCTGAATATGTGCTCAGCATGTCATAATGAATACCAAATATGTCCCGATGCATACTAACTAAATTTTTATGCACATCAAAACAAATCTCATATATGCCAAAATAAATAAAGCTCAAATGCACGCAATGTTCATAAGTTACAAGCTCTAATTTCCAAGGATAATGGCTATGAATTACTCAGAAGTAGCAAACAGTTATTGCTAGGATCACCTGAGGCAAACTACCCAACTTCTTTTATGTCATACCTAAAGAAAGAGAGAGAGAGAGAGAGAGAAACAGACTTCTGTTGCCTCACAAGAAAACAGCCTGAGCCCTTTTGGAGGAGAGAATGTACCTTAGTTTTGATTTAATATAAGAAATTAAAACCATTTTAAAACTTTCATAACCAAAATGAATTTTTGGTATTCAAGGACCATGGTTCAAATTTACCTAAACATAAACAAAACAACCGAGTTATACTCCATGTATATCAATTTTAATTAATTTACGGACTAATCAGGGAAAAAGCGCCAGAAATGACAGACACAAAATATCCCAAAATACCTTACTGGATAGAATATAATCTCTGGTGCAAAAACTTAACCATCATCAAATTTAACTTCTCCAACAGAAATTTTGCCACACAGGGCATATAACTAATGATCCACAATACTGTTACTGATGCACAACTATTACAAAATCAAAATGTCATAATAATTGGACCTAAGCATCCTTGATGATGCGCAGACTAGCATTGACTGCTCCCCATGGTTCCTGCAAAGAGAAAAGAATGAAACGGCATGAGTTTTTTTATTAGTGAAATGCTTCTATGACTCTTCTTATGAGAGCCTCTTACAGAACACCTGTGTCCTTCCTGCCAAGACAATTATTAAATCACTTGCATGTGACTGAACCTAAAAAACAAGCAATGACATTGCGAAGCATACACAATATTATTTGATAACATGTGCAACATGAGAGAGTATAACTTCTATTAACAACTTTTAGATGCTGCAGAACTTTACAGTACGCATTTATTGGCAGTGAATTCAGGACTACATCTTTCAAAGCATCTAACTTAAAAGCCAACTCAAAAAGAATAGAGAAGATGAAGCTTACCCACTAGATTTGTTTGCTCTTATACTGACTCATACAACATGAGCAGAGAAACAACATCGTTTTCCAATGGCTTTCAGATCAGTTGGCCACCAACCATGGCCCTCCTTGTAACATTCCACCTGCAGTCATGTTAATGAAACTGTGTAACCAAAAGAACTTTATGCTGAAGAAAATTTACAATTAGAATTACATGAATATTGTTGCTTACTGATTCTAATGCTTCCCCATCATTCTTCAACCCTCCAAAAACAAAAATCAGATCGTTGCTAACAAAAGCACCAGAGCATCCCCTCGAGTAATTCATGGATTCTCCCAGCATCCAATAACCAGCACGAGGGTCAAAAATTTCAGTTATTGGAACCATCTTGCCTCCAAAATGGCCACCAATAGCATATCTACAAAGATGATTTTCAATGACTAAAGATGATGATTAACCATTTACTACCAAAACTGGTCAAGGGTACTATATCTTCCCATTGTGAGAGTAGCATCAACATAATCTTGTATAAATTATATATGTCATCATTTTGAGTTTTTACACTATCATAGCTGAAAGGGAAAAGAATTATTTGGAAGAAAAACACATGCTGAATATTACTTGACCTCTACAGTTGATAATCCGATAAATCCTTCAAATTAAGAAGTATGCAAAGTTAACCCACTTACAATTTTTCATTCAGCACAATCAGAGAATGATACCCTCTCTTTGTGGTCATACTCTTGAGTCTTGTCCAAGAATCTTGTCGAGGATCAAATCTTTCAACTGAGCTGAGACATAGACAAGAATTTCAGTCATACCACAAAAAGAAAGTCACCAAAAAAGAATAGAGAGCTGCAAACATTTTGTATGCGGATGTAGGTAAGTGTCTCACTTAATTGGTCACAGTTTCCTGGCTGGTAATCACTTTCTTGTGCATGAACTAACACAACAAACAAGGAAACATTGGCCCCCAAACATCAGACAAAAATTCCCGCTGTATGCAGGAAAACTCTCATGTACAGTTCTGGAGATGATATACAAAGCAAATATGCCAAGAGTATGTCATAAGAAGGTATTTTAGTGTGCCACCTTTAGTGCATTAGATGCATACCTTGAGCTTTAATACAAATTAACTTTTCAAACTTTAGGATCTGAAGGAGGACACAAGGCTAAGTTTTTGGTAAGTGGACACGGCATAAGCAAGGACATCAATTGTTTGACCTGGTACTAGAGAATTCTTTGCAGTTCCATGATGTATGGCTACTTCAAGCCTCCTAACCATAATCCTTGCTGCCTTCTTAAATCCTTCAGTGTGTCTACTCATGTTCCAACTACTTAGGTGAGGAGAACCTATAACATTATATGGATATTCTTATACTCATATATCCACACAAATAGTTAAGACAGAAAATGAAAGCAAGATCCTTCATACATGAACCATTAACTGGTGAAAAATTCTGTGATGTATATGCAGTTACTATCCCTGTATTACTTTCCTGTCAACAAGGAGAATCCCTCACAAAACAATTCGTATATGTGTTAACATATACTATGTAAATACTTACAAGCACATCTAGGAGTAACCTGAAATTTTGCAAAATCAAACAGCTCAAGAAGAGATGAAATTTGAAGTTCCTCGCATTATGTAAATATCCAAGGTATAAATGATTCAAAAGAGTAGCACTTATAAAGAAAAAAGTTTTGCATTAATGCAGTGGTTATTCGTATCAGCATGAAACCCCGTACATGAATGAAAAAGAAAAATAAATAAGATTACCAATAAATGGATGATACATCCTATAGCACAGGAATTTTGGGACATAATAACCCCCTCACATTGCAAGCAGCAAAGCTGTCAATGGTGCAACATTAATCTTACATCAATTATTTTCCCTATTAAAGTTCTCTCAACAATTGCAAAATTAAGGGAAAGAAATATTGATTTGGACACTTGATTGACACATGCAAACTAATTGACATTCGGTTGTGTATACAACACCACTGAAGTAAGCTAATGTCCGTCCAGCTAACATCACTGATTTGTTCCTCCATTGGACCTCATGTAAGAGATCATTGTTTGATCTAGTCCACATTAATGCATGAATTTACCTTCCAGCATTTATCGTCACACATACAAACACAAATCCAAATGCAAACAAGAACAACCAACAAGTAATCATTCACACATGAATTAAGATTAAATAAATGAAACCAAATTAAATGGTCTTACTTCAAGTAACCATTCCCATCATGTCCTCCGACAGCATAGAGCACACCATTGAGTTCTGCTGCAGCTAGACCATGCCGCTGACAAAACAAAAGAAAAATCAAGCTAGTAAACTGCAAAATTAGGGTCACGGTTTCATAATAGGCATTGCATGATTGATTAAGTATTTCACCACCGGTATTTATTTGGCATTGGTCTATCTTATTCTAACTATGTCTATTTGGCATTGGTATCTTATTCTAACTATAAACGACCAAATGTGTTACCTAACGTCAAACATATTAAACCATAACAATAACGAAACCATACCTTGTATTGCATTGAGCAAGTAGGGATCCACTTTCCTATAACTGGATCAAACATTTCCACCTGTGAAAGAGAATGGACTCCATTTCTGCCTCCAATGGCAAAAATATTTTTATTTAGGGAAACTCCAGCCAAGCTTCCCTTCCCTTGACTCAGTGACGGCTGCCTAACCCATTCATCGGTTATCAAGTTGTATGAATCAACTTCACATGACAAGAATGTTGATATCATTAACCCACAAAAGCAATCAGTTGCACAAAATGTAAAATCAAAAAGGAAAGGTAAAAAGTGTACCTGTTTTATACCACAAATTACCACGCCCACCACCCAAAAGGTACAGTTCACCTTCCTGTTTTACCGGAGAACTAAAGGTGCGCACATATGGCATTGAACTACAGGATCTCATTAGGTCTTGGGATGGCAAATAGGAATCTATGGTTGACAACCACGAAGAACCGTCATATCCTCCCACTACAAGTATCAAATCATCCGTAGTTAGATGAAATTCAGTAATTAATTGGGGCTCCTCTTCTTCCACATGCCCAGTTGCCATAGATGATCCACTTTCAACTGTCACAGGCTGGTTTTTTAACTGCCTAATTTCTTCTCTTGATTCAGCCTAAAAGACAAGTTTACTTCACTTTCAGTTCACTGACTTGATAAGAGCAGGAATCTCATAGGGAGCATAAATATACAAGGCAAGAAATAACATCATTGCATCCCATTGATAATTATTATAGAAGAAATTAAGCCAATTTTTGCCAGAATGTGAGCAGTCAAGAAAAAAAATGTTCCATGATTAGGACCAAAAACAAAATTTATGCCATTATTTGAGTCTAGAAATCATATAATGTTACAAGAATTATGCATTTTCACATGGTGTTCCTGAAAAAAGGAAATTATGGAATAGGATCTCAAAGACTATAGTCATGCAAGGCCTCAAAACAAAATAACAAATAACAGAAATTAGAGTAAGACATTTTAATGATTTCTAAAAAATGGTATTAGAGATAAAAATTAGATTCATTTTTGAAATATTTATAAAAAAAAATTAAAAGAGTAACAAATTTGAGGCACAAAAATGCTTCAACCTACCATTTAAAAGGTTTACTACGTGTATGCCCCCGCATGATATGGGTGAGTTGTGGAATTGGGGATTGGAAGGATGGACAGGTACATTTACTAAGCAAACTAGTCGACCTCATTTGTGAAATATGTGCAGCACAGTGCAAAATGTTTTGATTACTTATGAATATGTCTGGAATTGAGTTCAGGACCTTCATCATGCACTTAACAAGGGTTCCTAACATTACGTTCCATCACAGAGTTCTTATTTTCTTGTAGAAATGTAAAGAAACAAGGAAGTACAAGACTAAGCCACCAACAAACTAAACACTTAACTATACATTACAAGACAGTACCTGACAAATTGCATAAAATGCAACAATCAAAACAATAGTAATGATAAAATGAGAGATCATACCAGCTCCTCTTCCAAGGACTTGATTTGCTGAACTTGATGAAAGTGAGACAACTTTAGCTCTTGGATTTTCGCTACCAACTACAACAGCATATCACAATAACAAGCCGAGGTGATCAGGCAAATCATAAATTCAAATATTGAAAGGTTAAGGGCAATGGAACACCTCAATTACCTTGGCTACCGCAGGGTCAAGACTAGAAGATTTCCTTTCTGTGTCTGCTCCAGAAAAGCAGAGATCCAGGGGATTATCATCATGGACCTCTCCACATTCAATTATATCCCATGTCTCAGCAGAAGCGTAGGAAGACTGATGATTGTTTCTTTGTATATTTTCTTCCTTCAAAACTTCATTTACAATTTCATCCAGATAAAATTTCTGAGGATGTTTTTCTTTGTCCGAACAAGGCAGCTCACCAGAGAAGCTCCATTTAATTTTGCCCTTAGCTGAATAAGAAAGTTCATCATACATCACCAACTCTTTATTCAAAGGATCTTGCAGAGACTGGCCAGGTCTTTCCAAACACCATGCAGAGGATGAACCCTCTGATGGTATTCTAGACTTGTCAGTATGAAGAGGATTCACTTTTGTTACTGAAGCCTTAAAATCTTCAACTTCCTTACTTCCAATAGAACTGGTTTCCTCTTTGAATAAACTGCTCCACTTTCTCAGTCGAGCAGACTCTTTCACGCCTCCAATAACTGATAAGTGGGATCGTCGATGACCTGATTTGTGCAAAGTTTCTCGCTCATCTCTGTGTACCCCTTCATCATTTGCTAGAGGTTTCAATCTCTGACTTCCACCACTCAATGCAGGATAATCCAAAGCTGAACCCAGCTCCATGTTGCCCTCGGGAGCAGACACCTTCACACTTGTACCTTCCTGCCTCACATTAGAGGGCAATGAAATCTTACGTTGGTTGCTATATGTCCCCACAAAAGGTAACACAGAAATACGTGTTGTGACCACTGATGATGAAAACACAGCAATCAACTTGTTTGTTTGAAGCCGATCAAGTTCAAACCAAAAAAGTCTTGGTCCAAAGTAGTTCTCTGCGATTATTGGTCCAAACTGGTCTTCCTGCAGGGGCTGGCACAGCATCCGGACTTTGAATTTCACCTTAAAACCAAAAACAGAATTGGTTAAGTAAATAACATTTCCTGACTGTAACAATGAATGGAAACACAAACTACCCATGACTGTGCATAAAATAGTGTAAAGACTTGAAACACCTGGGCAGCATAAGGTGAATACTCTGACCCATCTGTAGTCCACGCATATGGATCAATATTCAGTTGTCCGCAGCTTGTAGCCTCAAAGATACCTAGAAGCTTCCTATCACTATAATTGAATAGGAATAGCGTCAAACCAGGATCAATGTGCTTCACATATGGGAAATGAGAGAAGGGTAAACCTGTTCAATGATTTAAGTTATATTTTAGAACTCTGTGAATAACTTATGCTTATGTAAACATAGGAGAAAAGTCATTTGCTCTCAAAAAGTATAGTACTTAGCCAACTAACCAAACAACTGCTTTGAAAAGCATTCTTTAATTGTTTTATACTTGCAGCCAAGTATAACTCCTCCTAAATCACTCTTCCTGAGATTCCTTGCAGTTGTGCTAGAATTGCCTGAACTGGTAGGTTGTGACATTTCCTTCAATCTGCGTGTTCGTTTCCTTCTCCTTGCACCCATCCTGTTGTTCCCAAAAGATACATAATAGTTGTTTTAGTGAATGAACAAGTAGAGCCAAACAAGGAAAATGTGTCTATGCTCAAAGCAAGAACCACAACAGAACACAGATCACAGCTTAATCAAGCAATGACAATGAATGTTTTCAGGTTCTGTCTTTATAAATTGATACTACTCGATGAGGATATTCTTTACAAGCAAAGATGATATAAGCCTAAAAAGGGAATTTTCTCTTACAAGACATCTTCTCATTCCCATGTGTTATTACATCACTTTTGGCTACTTATAACAAACCATACATCATTTCAAGTCTCCTTTTGAGGTAAGTGCAGTATCAATAGACTCCATTTGTCTGCTATATGCATTATCTCACCAGTTTTAACCACAATGTCAATTTTTCAAACTGTTTATTAAGTTTCATCATATTTAAAAAATGCAAGAACAATTTCTGAAGTAGGAGATCTCTTAATTTAACCAAAACTTATAAATCTCTCATTTCAAGTACTTGGCAGCTACAACAAATCCGAAAAAACACCAAATTTCAAGTTGTTGGACATAAACACAAATAAATTTTTTTTAGCTGAAAACATAAATAGAATGAAATGCTTTCAATTAAACCACTGAGAAACAAGATGCTTTGTTTTGCTACCAGTACAGTGAGTAAAAGAGAATTAACTTTTACAGAGCAATATACAGCTGTGTTTGGAAGAAACAGAGAATAGTAATAATCAATAGAAAAGCCTATATCTGTTATCACAATAACTGGATAAATTTTGAAGACGGAGACGCACTGGACCATCTCTCAATGGTAAGCATTTTAAAAAAAAAAATACAACAGGACAAACAGGATGGGAAAAGAAAAGCAGGAAAAGCAAAATTTTTCGTCTTGTCTCTCGTGCTAAACAACAGCTAAAATAGTTAAATTCAGATGTTTAACTGGTTTTATTGAACTAAAATCTTCAACAACAATAATAACAGAGTCCGACCTAAGAGACACAATATTAAGACCTGAGACTGTGACGTGGACTATTTTCCATCTATTAGAAGACCATTTAGTGAAGCCGATGACTTCAGAAACAGCCGTCTTAAAACAAAGAGCTCAATCATTCTCATCAATCTTAACATACAAAGAAGAAAGGAGTAAAACATGCTTCAGGCACCTATTTAAGAGCTAAAGAAAAGCAAAACCTAATGCAGGGCAAGAGAACAGGAAACCGAGAACATTAACTTCAGAAAGCGCAAGAAAACATCTCTTTTGTCATGCAAATGGAAACCAACGAGAAAATAATAGGACCATCATGCTATTCCTCGATCAAATTAGTTTAGTCGAAACGAATGAGTGAAACAGGTAGAGCACGAAAAACTTGTAAACGTAAGAGTTAAAGAACAGAAAAAGTACCATGGATACTATTATTTAACAAAAACGAAAAATCAAGTTGGCTTCAAAAACTCAAAATATTTCCAAGTAAACAAGATCATGCAGAGTTCACCAAACATAACGAACCAGAAAGCTGAGAATAAGTTTGTGAGAATGAGACCTGTGCTTCTCGAGTATAACGAGCTTTCCTGTCAATGTTAGACCAAAAAAACATGAAATGCTCGGTCAAAGAACGGCCTTTGTTTCCCGGGAAATTTTCAGGACAAAATGAGAGAAAATGTTTACTGTAGTGACGGAAATATCCACAAACACCGGAGGGCAAGCGTATTCGGTGTGTTTGAAGGGGGGGTGGGGTGAGGGTGAGGGTGAGAAAGAGAGACGGAGAGATAGAGCCAACTACAGAAGTAAACCCATGATGAAGCGCCAGTACTCAGCATGCTTACGCTACTACGCCCATCAATAGGCTGCTAGGCGGAGGCGGAAGGTCGTGTAATGAAATTACCATTCTACCCTCATGATTTCCAAACAATGGGTTGGATTTTGCCTCATCATTTTCTACCAATTGGACTCCAAATCTTCAACTATCAAACCATGCCAATAACATATCAAGCTAAGCATAATGTAAAGTTTAGAAGAAGGATTACCTGCCAATTAAGAGGTATGAAGGGCTGAAAGTCTCTGAAGAAATCAACTCCGGCTATCAATTTAGTTTTCTTAATGAAATGAAAAAGCTGAGATAAAATTTGACTTTATAGACAGTGATTAAATGTATTTCCTAAATTGTAGATTCAAGTAACGTCGGTTCGGTTTATGATAATTTAATCAGTTTTGACCAAAAAATAAGTCAGACTTAATTCAAACCGACGTGTTTCTCGTGACTAAGTTAATAATAATATAATTTAATTATAAAATGATATTTATTTATTTTAAATATTTATAACAAGATAAAAACGACTGTAATAACTGACGAAACTTAATAAAGAAATATATTTTACATGAAATAGTCAATTTTAATATACAATGAATCAAACCAACTGATTCGATAGATTGAACTATGAATCAAACTTCTAATAAGTTTGATTTATTTGAAGTTGGATTGATTAATTTATATTCTTAAAATGATGTCGTTTTGTTACAAATTTTTGAAAATTTTTATAAAAAGACATTGTTTTGAAAAAAATTATAATTAAAATTATTTTTAAAATTTTATTATTTTTTAAAAAGTAATTATTATTTTCAATTATTCCTTATAATATATTAAAAATGTTATAGTTATTTATCACATTATTATAGTTCAATTTTTGATTGGATTCAAATTTGACTTTTAATTCATAAATTTCTTATTTGTCTAATCCGATAACTAATTTAATTTTTAAAATATTAGTTAAATTTTAATAATTTTAACATGAATGCATTTTATGATAATTTAATAATTAATTTTGATCAAAAAGCAAAAGAAAAAAAACTTATTTTTAATGATTCTAATTAATAATATTGTTAAGATATGAAATGATATTTATTTATTTAAAATTTTTAAAATTAAGTAAAAACTATTTTAATAATTGTCTTAGCCTATTAAAGGAATGAATTTTATATTTGACAACTAAACTTCTGTAAGTTTTCCTTGTTAAAGTTTTAGTCCAATGAAATTTCTTTCATTTAGGTTTAGGTAAGTTTAGCCTAATTAAATCCTTCAAAATTTTATGGATTAATTACATCGAAAGGACTTACATTTTAAGTGTAGTATCAAATTGAGATTTACATAAAAAAATTGTATCAAATTAAATTTCACATAACGTAACATCTATGACGTGGGACCTCTGTCAACAAAATTCGTTAAAATTAGCTTCATGATTTATTCAATACGTGTTAAATATAGCCATGTATACCTTATTTTTGCAAACCCTTAATTGCCTTTGGTCACTCACACTCCATACACTCCACTCATACGCACTATATCCTTAATAAATTTTTTTCGATTTTCTCTGCATTTCTCTTCAAAACAATTGAGGAATCACACCAATAAGCTTCAAAGTAGTTTCTACATCCATAAAATTCTATCGCCTTCAACTTGATTTCAATTTCTGTTATTTTTTATTTTATTAATAATTTTATAGTGGGTTTCGAAAACCTTGTTATCTATTTGATGAATATAATATGCATCGGGTTCAAATAGTGAATTTTGAAAACTAAAAGCATTGAACATCTTTAATCTCTTTTAGTTTCTATTTTTCATTATTTAATTGATACGAATTTATAGTTATTTTACTTAATCAATGCCAAAAAATAAAACAAAGTGAAAGAATTAAAGGATGCGTACCTGATAATCTCGAATTTCAATAACAATCGATACTTGCATTTGATGGATAAAAAAAATCTCATAAATTCATTTATGAGTCATACTACATCATTTTACAGTAGATGTACTTGCACACTTAACAAGTATTCGCTTATCACGTGAGTGAGCCATGGAGTTAATTATGATGAATTTTATTGACGGATGTCTCATATTGCAAATGACACATAATATAAGTCCTAATTTGATGCAATTTTTTATTTATATCTCAATTTGATGCTGCAACTAAAATTTAGGTCCCTCTAGTGTAATTAACCTAAAATTTACCTTTGAAAAGTTTCTAGAAATTATCATACAAATGTTGCATGCAACATCTTATATCTGCAAATGACATAAGCTTTTTAAAAGCATGGACAATGTCCTACACATAATAGTCCAGTATTCAGTTAGTTGCAAAGAAAATACGAGAAACATAAAAACCAAAAGATAAACAAAATGACCTAACTGATCTTTAAGTAATTGGTTAGTAGCATAGGCAATAGAAATAAAACATAAACCAAAACACGAACATAGTGAAAGATCTTTGCTTTTTATTAGTCAAACATGAAAGTCTAGCCATGACCCCTCACAAGTCTAATTCTTTCTAGTTTCATCATCCATAATAGTATAAGCAATTGGATATATGTTTTTGTTGGGATCGATCCTAATAGTAGCCATCAATTAGGCTCAAGCTCTACCTTTCAGATGGCAAAAATCTAAACTGATAATGGGTTTATAACCTTCCCAAAACACCTTTTTATATCCATCCAAGTAAACATATACTCTTTGGAATACTATATCTAACCTAAGAGTCATTCTATTTAAGCTTAAGCAATGAGCTTTTAGGATTTTGCAGCCTAATCTCAAGTTAGTTGTCTTGCTTCCTTTTAGATCTATATATCTCTAACATGGCAAGCCTCTTTAGCTTATACTAATAGCCCTACAAACATCACAAACTAGATCTACCCTCACGATTTGTTGCAATGTCAAAATCTCAATCTCTGGATCCCTTCTAAATAAATTTAATACTTACAAACTAAGAATCTTAGACTCATTAATTTATTTTAGAATGATTTATTACATGTGTGAGTACGCACATAATTCTTAATAGCAAGTGACTATGTTTGACCTATTTTTGAGATTAATATTATTCATTTGCAATCATCTTTACACATAACCCTAAGCTTATTAAACTCATTTTTAGAAATTTTACATTGTAAACCTGCATGTTAGTTATACATATTTGCAAAGACATTCCAAAATTGTTCAAAATTGATAAAATAAATAACAATAATTATTATTCATTTCAAACTAAATCATCGTTTGTATATTTCCTTTACTTTACAATAACAAAAAAAAAAAAAAACGAAAGATCATTTTATACTGGACCATGAGCACATAATAAACTCTTAAATAAAACAAAATTATCAAACATCCAAATAGATGGACCAATAAAAGGATGTCACGAACACATAATTCATTTGACCCTTTTCTTTGCTAATCTAAGAATTCTATCAAATACGAAGGTATGGCTAGGATAATTACATTGCTTCAAAGGTTTAATTATTTTTTATTTATAATTGACCAAAAAGTAAAAACGATAACATTTACAATTTGATAATTACATTTCTTTACAGTTTAACTATTTTTTTTTATTTTTAATAAGCCAAGGAGTTAAAATAATAACATTTGCAATTTGATTTGTCTAGATCTATGATAAATAAGCACATAAGAATTCATAATATCTGTAATTTTTTAATGATCAATATTATGGACCAAAATCATTGATATAAATAATTTAAAATAATCTAAAAGATACCAATATTTTTTGTTAATAAAAAAATCTAACAAAAAATACGTACAAATAATTATACAACAATTCATCAAAAATACATTCTAAAAAGTCTTAATATCAAAATTTTAAAATGGTACATACAATAAGAAATTTTTTAATTAAAAAACATAAATATATACATATATACCAACAAATGGAACAAAAAAAAACACATATAATTACAAATATAAAATTTTTATTAATCATATTGAAAAGATTTATATTTTATATAAAATTTTAAATTAAAATTTATAAAAAAAATCATTAAAAATATACTTTTTATTTTTTTTTTGATGTGATACTTTCATTCAATATATTTCATCAATCTTAACATATATGATTTTTTAATATGTAAAATTACAATTATAGGCTTATAGCAATTAATCACCATTTTTTGTTTTTTTATTTATATTGACATCCTTTCGCATTTTCAAGCTCAGTCTTTTCTCTACTATCATAATTTAAGGTTTCTAACGTTCGAAATTGCAAAGCAACACTCTAACAAATTTTATTTTTGATGACACTTAATAGATGACAGTTTTAATAAAAAAAATACTATTAAAAATAAACCAAAAAGATTAGATGATGGTTTCATAATAAACCGATGTTAAAATAATTAACTTCACATCAGTTTATAAGAAAATTGACGTTAATAGACATGCATTTCAAGTCGGTTTGTTGAACCGACGTGAAATTGAAGTTTTTAACGTTGATTCTCCCATGAACCGACGTTAAAAGGCATGCATTCTCAAGACTTGCATTCAATGCATTCTCAATGCCTTTTGTTTGAAATTTTAAACTAACCCACCTCTAATTCTAGTAATGAGAATCTTATTCAGGAATACCTATATCATAATTTTTTTTTACTAATTAATAAATAACATGTCAATACATTATTAATGTCAACAAAATTAAAATTCATATAGAGATTAATTATGTTAACTTTCAAATATTATTTTTTATTATGAAATATTTAGGCACAATACATGGTTCATGGGATCTTTGTATTAATGAGTTTTTAGTTGTCAATTTATGGTTTGATTGATCAGTTGTCAATGTTCATACTTTCAGTTCACTTAGCAAAAGAGAAGTTGTACTTATGAGGAACATTATTTTTTTCTCATAGGGTTTTCTAACAAATCGACGAGAAAGGTTTCCTATTTAAAGGCCCCGATACCCATTTTGGGGTGTTAAAATTTGGGTATCGAGAATTATTTTCTTCGGTAACTATTTTCTTTTCATCCTATCACACTATTGTCCTCTCGTCAATGTGCTTTTTCATCACCATTGTCTTCCCGTCGATGTGCTTCTTCATTGCTAGTTGGTTCTCTTCTCCGATCAACTTTCAGTGAAGTAGGATGGTCTTTGGTGTGCCCTCCCCGATCAATCCATTCATTGGCCACCTATTTGGGTAAATCCTCCCCCATTTTAAAGATCTCTTCCCCCTTGCATGATAAATATGTGAATCTTCCTCCCATTCATTGGCCACCTATTTGGGTGTATCCATATATTGTTTATGGAAAGCTTAATCTATGGTGTATTCATATTTTAATCTTTGATTTGTATATAAGTATATTAATCCTTATGCAGGTAACTTAATTTATGGGTACTTTAATGTCTGATTTGTTTGGGTTCTTGAATGTTAGATATGTATGGTGTATATGGTTATGTTAATTTTCAAATGACTATATTAATTTTCAATGAGTATATGGATATATTGATATATAGGTAGATTAGCTTTTAATGTGTATATAGTTATACGGGTATGTTAATATTCAATGTATGTATGAGTTTCCTAGGTTTCATTATATGGGTATATTAATTAGAAGTTAATTAAGTAATTAGATATTAATTAGGTATCTAAATTAACGAATTATATGTTATTTAATTAGTTCAAAACTATTAATTAAATATTAGTTTAATAATTAATTAATTAGAGATTTTTTAAGTAATTGGATGTAAATAGATTTTAATTAAATTTTAATTAGATAAATAATTAATAGATGTCAAATAAATATTATTTACATGATAATTAAAAATGAATTAATTAAGTAGATCCCAATTAATTTAGTAGATGTTAAATAATTAATTATATGTTAATTAGATATTTAGATACAACATAATTAGATATTTTTAGTTAATTATATATTAATTAATTAGTCAGTAACAAATTCATTTGAGTTTACAGTAAGATATTAGTTAGATAATTAATTAGATGTTTCTTAGTTAATTAGGAGGAAGTTAGATGTTAATAGATATTAAGTGAATGTTAATTAAATAAATAATTAATTAAGTGGATGTTGCGTAATTAAGTAAATATTAAGTAATTATGTAAATGTTAAATAATTAATTAGATTAATTAATTAGTTAGTAACTAATTATTTTTAATTTATAATTAGATGTTACTTAGATAACAAATTAAATAAATATTTTTAATTAATTATATATAAAATAATTAATTAATTAAATTCGTGTTGACTAGAGTTTAATGTCAAGTATGTATTTTAATTATTTTTAATTGATTTTTTAAAATTCATAAAACATATATACACTCCATATTACTTTTATATAATTATTAAAATAAATATCGTAAAATGATAAAATATTTTCATGTCCTTATTACTTAATTTCACAAATGTTTTTATATTAACAATTGTAGAATAATTAATTATTACTTGTAATAATTATTATTAATTACAATTTGGGTTAATTACATTAGAGGAACTTATATTTTAGTTATTATATTAAATTAAGATTTACTAAAAATTGCATTAAATTAGGACTCACATTACGTGCAGTTTGCAATGTGAAACTTCCGTCAACGAAACCTGTTAAAATTAATTTTATAACTCTCTCATTACATGTTTAAACATAGCCATGTTTAACTTCATAACTCCATGAACTTCACTCTCGCTGAACGTGACAAGAATACCTTTTTTCCAATATAACCACCGGCTTCTACAGTCTAGCTAGAATCCCTCCCACCTTAGGGTCAAGTTACTTCGTTCTTTTTTTTTTTTGCTAATCAATATCATTTCATGTTCCAACCTGGGCATTATGGTGGAGACACAAGAGATCACACCTGATCGTATGATCCATCCTGCAATTCAAATTCATTATTGGTGGGTTTCGCAATCAATCCTTACTCGGCAAAATGGGTTTAGTCTTTCCTCAACCCAGCAGCAGCTCACAACTATAAGCTGTGAATTTTTTTCTTTAACTTTTCGTATTAAAATTGTATGCATCGGGTTCAAAATTGTGGATTTTGATAACTAAAATTTTTCAATTTTGAAACCCTAAAAAATAAAAATTTTCTTTTCTCAATGTTTGAATCAATACGAATTTATTGTCATTTTACTTAATTGATGCAAAAAGAAACAACAAAAATAAAAATAAATTAAAGGATCCGTACTTGAATATCGGATTTTAGCAGCAATCGATGCTTGAATTTGATGGATGAAGAGAGAAATTTCATAAATTAATTTATAAGCAATTTTGCTTCATTTTACAGTGATGAAAGGGTGTTGAATGTAATTGCACACTTAACAACTGTATACATATCACGTGAGCTAGCCATTCAGTTAATTTTAATGAATTTTATCGATGAAAGTCCTACATTACAAATTACATATTATGTGAGTTATAATTTGATGTAATTTTTTATGTAAGTCTCAATTTGATACTACACCTAAAATGTAAATTTCTCTGGTGTAATTAACCCTTAAATTTTAGAGTATTGATCTTTAAATACTATCTGAGAATTATAAATAAACATTTATTATCGTTCATGTCTTTCACACGTGCATCGATATAAATGGTTTGCTAATAATTCTTAAATGGTCCATGTTAAATAATTTGAAAATGTTATATTTATATGCAGTCAGTGCATTATTATTTATTTTATTTTATAAATATTTTATGTAGTATTTTTTTAATGTTCTTTGAGTACATACTAATGAATATTAGTGAATAGTTTGATTAAAAAATACTCACTCGTATCTATTTTGGTCTTGTACTTTGAAAACTATAAAGATATGCTGTCAAAATTTTTACAAAATAAAATAAATAATTATTTACATATACTCCACATAAATGTACATTCTTGAATAGTATAAAACCACCTATTTTTAGATTTTGGGTGGCATGCATACTTGCATATTTTTGTTTCTTATTTTTTTTTTACTTTTATTTGTTAGATTGATTTTTTTATTTTTTTTATATAGTGTTCACGTCAACCCTTTACATTGAGTATGGTTATTATGTTATGGTATACATGAGGGACATCATTGAAAAATATAGTGATACTACTTTTTTTTTACAAAATAGTAAGTTGTTTCAATAATTGTTTAATTAGTTAATGTATTAGTTATTAACAACATGTGAATTTATTTATGTGCTTTTTATAAATGTAGTTGAGTGATAAAGTCGTATACACTGAAGTAGAAATAAATTAATTGAGGAAAGAATTTTGTGATGCATGAAATATGAGGTGAATTTTGAAAATGCTCAGATTATAATAAATCATTATATAAATGTGGGTTATTCGATAAATTTCTCATATGATAACGTATTGTTCATTCACATAACTAAATTTTGTTAATGTTAATTTGAGTCACTAAATAAATATCTTAAATAATAATATTTTGATATATTAATTATTGGAAGAGTATTGAAGTGTTATTATTATCCTATAAAGTTGAGAAGTGAATGTGTTAGTATATATTGGAGCGCGATTTGATATATTATAGTTACACTATAAAGAAGTGAAGATATTGATGTATATTTAAATGTGATTTGGTGTATTATTGTTGCACTATATAATGTTGGAGGAGTGAAGGTGTTGATGTGTATTGGAGTAGTGTAATATTCTTATACAAATTGAAGTGTACTGTGTTCAATTTGGCAATGATATATTGAAGTAATGTATTGTTGGCATGCAAATTGAAGTATATTGTGCTGAATGTGGTGTTGATATGTTGAAATGAGGTTGGATGGTGCATCTCGATGTATGTGAATATTGTTATTGATTTGGCAATTGCAATATTTTAAGATTGAATTTAATGTATTAATGATGTTTTAAAGTGTAATTATATCTATAAAATTTGAGATTATTCATATAAGTTTATAAGTGAAATATATAATTATGATATAATTATAATTGTAATAATTATAATTCATAAATTTAGAATTTATAATGTATTTTAAAAATATTTTAAAAAGATAAATATTGGTCTACAATAATTAAAACAAAAATTTAGAATAAAAATAAAAATATTAGATGATGGTTGCAAATAAAACCATTATCTAAAGTAATGGGTATTATATGAGCTGTATTTACAACTGTAATGTAATATAATTGGATATTAGATGACAATTTTGTACACAACCGTCATCTAGTAACGAGGTATTAGATGATGGTTATAATTAAAATCGTCATTTAATATTGGATTGTATTACATGACGATCATTCTAAAGTGACATCTAATAGTATAACAATCGTCATTAAAAAATACAATAGATGACACTTTTGCAACTGTTATCTAATGTAATGAGGTATTAGATGATGTTTATAGTTAGAACTGTCATCTAATGTTGGATTGTATTAGATAATGGTCATTGTGAAGCGACCATCATTTTTAATTTTTTAATTGTCATTAAAAGTATATTTTGTTGTAATGTAATTAAAGAATAAACTATAAAATAAATATTTAAAGAATAAATTTCATATACATATATAAAGATTAATTGTTAGTAGCAAAGAAGGGCTTCCAGTGTAAGGATGGAGAGGAAAAAAATAAGAAAAATGAAGAAACAAATATAATGATTAATTATTATAAAATATACTTATCACTCCATACATTAAAAAAATCATGAAGATTAAACATATCAAAAGGTATATATTTATTGATGCAATCTTTTATTAATCTCAAATTTAAAATTTTGGCAAAATATAAATTTTTATGATATAATTAATTCGAAAAATTATGGACTCTCATGCCACTTGATATTTATTGTGTTACCTTAGCAACATTATCATATTACATGTTAAGATACCCTTATAACAAAAATTAAGAAAGTTTAATCATTATTCACCTAAAATATCATTTACGAATATCTTCTTTTTATTATTTTTAAGAGTGGTATAAAATGATAAAGGTTGAAATAATTGGTAAGATCAATGTATCAGTATCCATCAACCAAAAATCTAGTACTTTAAAAAGGATCTGAGATACTTTATTCAAACATTACATAAGTACTTTTATATTTTAAAATTAATTTAAACATCAAGAAATTTATCAAATATAAAAATATGGGTGTCTATAAGAATTTTTTTTGAATTAAATGCACACTTAATTTAAATTTTGATGTATCGATTAAATGTTTTTGTATATTTGATTTTTTAATTTCATTTAAATTAAATTTTAACTCTAACGATAGTAAAACATTAGGCTAATTTCATTGTTGAAATATTTTAAAAGTATCTTAAATAAATTCTATATTTCATTTAAAATTTATTTTTTAATTTTGAATAATTTTTAATTTATAAATCATTTTTATAAATTTTTAAAGTATAAAATTTTAAAAAACATATTTAATACTCAAAAAAATTTTGAAAGAATAGCTTGAATATTCTTTTTATACATTTATAAAAAATTTTAAATCAAAATTTGTTATACTAGATATTGAATTTGAATACCATTTAAGAAAACATAATATTTTTAAATTTAACTAAATTAAAAATTTTAAAGTTAAAACTTATTGTGAAATATTTTAATTTAAATAAGTATTTTTTAAAAAAATTAATAACAAAATATAAATTAAATGAAATTAAAATATTATATACATAATTTATTGAACTAATGTTTTGAAATATAAAATAAAAATAATTTATATTTACCCCACAAGTATTTTAATTCTATGTCTAACAAAACAATAAGTTCATCCCCACGTCTAGCTTTTGTTTGGCCTTGTGAAACTTGGGAAGAACATAATTAAAGTTGTTTATAATTTATCTTTACTTGTAGTAAAAAATAATAATTTTCTTCGTGTTTCCATCTTAATTTATTTCAATGTTCCTTTTCTTTTTCTTAATTTTTTTGGCATTTACAAATTTTAAATAATATTATAAATTTAAGATTATTAATTATCTATATTACAAGTAATGGGATTTTGCAAGACTAATTAAGGACTAATACTAACTCAAATCTCACTTGACACGTGGAAGTCTTCGTCAGCCTCTTGTTTAAGTTACATTATAATAAAACAAAATGCAGTCGTTTATGTGGTTAATAAGCTTTCTCCTTAGGAGAACCACAGAATGACCAAATTACCATCATCTTCCATCCATGCAAATAAAATATTCGAAGGTCATTTTCGTCTTCTAGCCACTAGAAAATCTAACCTTTCACTGTCATTAGTCTTCCTAAATTCTGCACCTCCCGTTATCTCTCCCACTTGAATTTCGTCCCCAATTGGACTGAAAACCCCAAGGTATTCCCAGCTACTGTTTCGTCGAAGTTGAGGGTGTTTTCGTCTTTTTAAGTACTGGAAATCAAAACTATCTCGAATATTTATAAATACACTCTTTCTCTTCCCGTCTCCTCTCAGCACGAACAGAAAGCAGCCATCTCGACTCTAAGCCACTTGTTTTTCTTTTGTTTGTATTCGGAAAACGGGAAATGCCTCTCTCCCTCAACCTCTCCACCACTCCTCCCGCCATTGGCGGCCGTCAGTCTCCCGCATGCACTGGGAAGCAGGTCATGCTGTTCTCGGTCCCCAAGGCCCGTTTCTACTCCAAGAGCGTGTATACCATAGGTATGAAGAGCCGATCGTGCAGGGTGAAGTGCAGTCTGGAGACTGTGGGTCCCACCGCGGGTCAGGTCACCGTCGGTCAGGTTACGGAGGTTGACAAGGACACCTTCTGGCCCATAGTCAAAGCCGCCGGCGATAAGACCGTCGTCCTGGACATGTACACTCAATGGTATATATATTTTTCTATGTTCTTCTGATTTTGTCTGTGTGTATGCCAGTGCTTGGGGAGTAGCGAATGTGTTTTCGGTTTGGATTTTGACATAGTTTATAAAGAAATTAGCTGGAATTTGGGGAGAAAAGAAAACTAGATTAGTCTCAATTTTGCTCTTAATCTTTTTTTTTTCTGGGTTTTTGCTAATCATGAGAAATTATATATATTTTTTTCCTTTTTCGTGTTTTTGCCCGTCTCATTGGTTCGGTTATTGGCTTACCAGTTACGGATGTTAGCATTTTAGTTCTGTTGTTCTTGTTTTGCTTGAGTCCAAAGTTTAGCTTGCAATAGGTTCTTTCAACTTCTCAAATGTTAGTTCCTCTTTTGCCTGTACCTTGTGTTATTGGACAATCCTGCTAAAATACTCATCATATAAGCAACTTGGTTGTAGCTCTGCCTGCCTTGCATTCTTTCTGGTACTTAAATTCTCTTCTTTGGCTTACCCCTGTGACATTTAATAAATGGTTAGAACACCTTCTGGCCCTTAGTCAAAGCCGCCGGGGATAAGACCGTCGTCCTGGACATGTACACTCAATGGTATATATATTTTTCTATGTTCTTCTGATTTTGTCTGTGTGTATGCCAGTGCTTGGGGAGTAGCGAATGTGTTTTCGGTTTAGATTTTGACATAGTTTATAAAGAAATTAGCTGGAATTTGGGGGAGAAAAGAAAACTAGATTAGTCTCAATTTTGCTCTTAATCTTTTTTTTTCTGGGTTTTTGCTAATCATGAGAAATTATATTTTTTTTTCCTTTTTCGTGTTTTTTCCTGTCTCATTCGTTCGGTTATTGGCTTATCAGTTAGGGATGTTAGCATTTTAGTTCTATTGTTCTTGTTTTGCTTGAGTCCAAAGTTTAGCTTGCAATAGGTTCTTTCAACTTCTCAAATGTTAGTTCCTCTTTTGCCTGTACCTTGTGTTATTGGACAATCCTGCTAAAATACTCACCATATAAGCAACTTGGTAGTAGCTCTGCCTGCCTTGCATTCTTTCTGGTACTTAAATTCTCTTCTTTGGCTTACCCTTGTGACATTTAATAAATGGTCAGAACACCTTGTACAATGGTAACCTGGAAAGTAGTGAGAAAGTATGAAAAGCATATTACAGTACAAAGTTATTGCACTAGTATATATGGTATAATCAATACACATATTTCTCTTCAACATCTAGGGGGAAAATAACCCTGAGAACTCATTTGGTGGTTGTTTTACTTGATAAACCGGGATCTCTGAATGATCTTTCCAGGGAACAAAGAGGGTAAGGGTTACTCACTCACAAGTTTTTGACCTTTCCCATGGGGTTAGTTTATGCTCCTGAACTTCTTCCCTTTTGTCTGTTAAAATATACTTGGGGTGTTCCATGTCATATTTTACTGGCTTTTGGAAATAACCTGTAAATGAACTACTGCTTACTCCATGCCGAGGAAGAAAATATGTGCGATTTACTGCAAGCCATTCTAAACATTCCTGACTGTTATTATTGTTCTATTAAATTGTATACATCTGATTATAGAGGTTCTTTTTTTCTGTTGATACAGAGGCACACCTGTGAAAAATGGTTGAGCCTCAACATGTGTGGAAAGGAAAATTAGGCAACTCTTTGGCAGAATCAAGAGATGATAAATTAAATCAAGGAAACTCTTTACAAGTTGGGTGAAGTACATAAAAGTTAAATTATTAATATCTTGAGTTTTTAGTAGAAGTATTGCATTATAAGAGGAAAATTGAATTATACTTTCAAGATTTTTAGCAACGCTATTGTGGAACAGTTCTTTTCTTTCAAGAATATCTGGAAAATTACCAAACATAACCTAAGATGATGAATATGAAAAAGTTCAGTAACAATTAGTTATTATG
Source organism: Moringa oleifera (assembly GCA_021397835.1). Lineage (NCBI taxonomy): Eukaryota > Viridiplantae > Streptophyta > Magnoliopsida > Brassicales > Moringaceae > Moringa > Moringa oleifera. Next base: position 1,867,151 of record JAJFZO010000094.1, read on the forward strand.
AATGATCAAGTGAAGAGGTAAATAGTACAAATAGTTTTGGCGGAAGACTATCCTAAAAGCATTAAGATTCAATAAATACCAAAAATAAATTCTTGACTTAGTGCTCATTGAAATTTAAAATTCATCTAATGCTAGACATGAAAGAATCACGTAGGAAATTTATTTCAAGCGTACTCCATGCTAGATGTATTTATGTACCGCTCAAAGTGGTATACTGCAAAATGATTGCTTCAGTTGTGCTGTAGATCCAGCAGACCTTATGCTCCTATCTTTTTACATGTGTATGAACATGTTAAAAATTTGAAAGAACAACGCATCTTGCATGGTATTCGATTTCTCTGTCCTAACTCATTGCAGAATCTCCTTGGTTACAAAGCCTGAACTTTGTCCTTCTGATTGCCTTCATATCCATGTTTTTGCTGGTATGCTCTTCCTGGAAGAGCTCTTTGGCATTTCAAAAATCTGTTTATAGTAAAGAATATGAGTTAAGAGGTGGCCTGATATATAGATGTATTTCCAAACATGAACCACTGAATGGTCTCATATGTTTCATGGCCAAAATTCTCAGTTCTTTCAAATTGGTAGTGAAGAATTTTTGTTGAATTTTATTCATTATTAAATTCTGCAGGTGTGGTCCTTGCAAAGTGATAGCTCCAAAATTTCAAGCATTGTCTGAGAAGTACCTTGACGTAGTTTTTCTAAAGCTTGACTGTAACCAAGAAAACAAGGTCTGTTTTCCATTTCGTTGGCTCAGGTTTAGTTATGAAACACACATAGGCACACATATGCAGATGAATGCATGCACTGATATCTTCTCTCCTATTCGATATGATAATTTGTGGGCAGCCCTTGGCAAAGGAGCTAGGGATAAGGGTGGTTCCTACCTTCAAGATTCTGAAGGACAGCAAAATTGTAAAAGAAGTCACAGGGGCTAAATTTGATGATCTAGTTCTTGCCATCGACACTGTCAGATCAAGTTGATTTTCTAGCAGCTTCTGCATCCTGTAAAATATTCACAATGCAGTGATCAATGTCTGTCAAAATAATTGTTGTATGTCCCTATGGGATGTTCTATGTTCTTCTGCTCTGAATTCAGCAGACAAGAAAGTGTAATCATATTCAGAATTTGGAAGGGGTTGGGACTGAGTTGTTGAAGAACACTTATAAATGGAAGTTGTATAAATGCTGCCTGACCGAATGACATATCAAAATTCTGCCCCTCCTGCATTGAATTGCCTTGTTAAACTAGTCCTCAGCAAAGCTTTGACTTTGCATATAAAAGCAAATTACAGAATTATAAATTAATGAGTAAAAATTTTTAAAAAATTATTAAGCTGATTTTTAAATTTAAAAATAATAAATTAAATTGTAATTTATTAATTTGATATTAAATTAAATTTTAATTTTAATAATTAAAAATGTTTTTTATTATAAAAATATTTTTAAATGATTTTAATGATTTTTTTATTTTATTTTGATTGTATTTCTCAAATATTAATAATTTTAGATACAATATTTATTTTTAATAAAATTTTTAAGTTTTTAATAATGTAAATTTAATGTATATTTTTTATTATTTAAAATATTTTAAATTTTTTTATGATGATAATTTAAATATTTATTTATATTTATAAAAAATTATCAGATAAATTAATTATATAAAATTTTGTAATTGAAATATTTAATTTTTATATTTTTTAAAAAATTTTTAATTTAATTCAAATTGATAAATCAAAACTTAACTTGATAAACATTAGAATCTTGTATAATATTTACCTTTAAAAAATTATTAAAAAATTTTGAATTAATAGACCATTATTAGCAATCTTATTTATTATTTTATTTTTTAAAATAAATTTTTTTTTGATTTGATATATAGTTAAACTTTTTAATAATAAAATTTATAATTTATTATAAAATAAATATCATTTAAAACCTTAAGTTTTACTTTCTCTCTCTAATCAAATTTTTACTTTTCCAAAGAAACTTTAATAGTTTAATTTTATCAAAATTAAATCTTATTAAAAAATTTATATTAAAAATATTTAAATTAGAGATATTTTACAGCGAATTTTGACATATAATATTTTATAGATGTAATAAAATATTTAATCTATCATTATAAAAAAGTTTAAAATTTTTTAAGTACTAAAAATATTTTTCTTAAAAAATATATCATTAAAAATTTAAAAAATTCATAAAAATTAATTAGTTTGAAAATTTTAAATTTGTGAAATAAAATCAAAATAAAGTTTAAAATCTATTAAAGATTTTTTAGTTATTTTTAATAATAAAAAACATTAATTTTTTATAATTATTTTGAATCAAGGTTTAATTTGGATAAAATAAATAAATCAAATTTGTTTGGATACATTTTGAAAATTAAGTGTTTGATTGGAGAGAAAAATTAAACTCAATGTTTTAAATGATATTGACTTTTTATTATATTAATATAAAAATTAATTATTTAAATTATTAAATTATCATATATCATTCTTAATTTTTTGAAAAGTTCAATTGCAACTACCAAAAAAAAAATTAATCCTTATATTTTTCAATAAATTAAATTTTATAAAATAATTATCCCCATGGTGTTGTAAGACAGTTGGCTCCTTTGATAATTTGACGAACAAATTAAATGGATAAAGACAGTAATATGGTTGATTTCAACTAGCTTTCTTCCTACCTCTGAGTCAGCCAAGAAAATAGAGAAAGTTGATTGCCATCAGGTGTTTGGTACCTCAAAAACAGCAACCTAATAGAATTATAACTCTTCAATGCACTTCATAGTCCAACTCTTCCAGAATCATAGAAGTCCCTCTTTCAGTACAATTTATCTTTTAATCATTTAAATTAAAAATTCTAACAATATCTCATTAATTTCTAGATATAATTAGCAACCAGCAAGGACTCAACTACGGTTTATTAGGCCTATAAACACATGAGTTTTCCAAGGAAGCGCTTTCTTCACAACGCCAAGAGCTCGTTCAGGATCGCTGCCAGACAGATAGTACAGAGCCCTTCTTCTTCACCAATCTTCGAAACCCTGAAGAGTTCTTCTTCAAGGATTTGGAGAAACAATGCAGATAGCAGGTTACAGGCGAGAGGCCAAAGAACTAGCCGATGCTGCTTTAGTTCTTACTACATTTAAGCATACTAAATTCGACGATGAAACTCTTGCTGCTTTGGAGGAATTGAAGGAATTTCATTTACGAAATAGAACTGCAAAACCCATTAATGGCCGACAGATGGAATGCTCGTTGCCCGGCAACCATCTGTGCAATCTCTGCTCCCATGATGATATCCCTCCGGTTGCATGTCTTCAGGGCCTCATTACTCAGTGCAGCCAAGGCATCGAGAAGCAACTGACGGAAAGTGACGTTAGGGATGATCAATGCAGGCTGTCCTTAAATAGAGCACTTGTGGAGGAGAGGCTCATACACTTATTCAGAGAAGACGAAAACGTCATCACTGGGGTTCCAGTGACAGTATATGATTCCCAGGGAAACCAGTACGAAATGGTGTTCAAATTTTGGGCGGGCAAATATTACGTTCTGACCAAAGGGTGGAAGCAGTTCTACAAAGATCACGAGCTGAGAAAGCTGGAGGATTACGTGACAGTCTGGATGTTTCGCCATGCACAGACTCAAAAGCTGTGCTTCCTGATCACATCAAGGAGAGTTACAGACTTTCGACGCCCAGCTAATAAGAAAAGGAAGCTTAAGAAGTAGATTATCCAAATATTGAGCAACATCCTTCCGCACAGTTAACAAGAAAAGGTAACTCAACAAGTAGATTCTTCAATTCTTGAAGGGTTGACAGTAAATTTCACGAATGATTTTTTTGTTTTCGAAAAAATCATAAATGATTTTTTTTGCTTTCTTGTTTTCCGCGCAATTATGCTTTCATGAATAAAAGTGCCAAATTTTTCGTTTACTCTCTGTCTCTTCAGCAAAATCTTCCTTCACCTCTCCTGTTGCTGTTGGCAGTTGACTCTTTTATATATTTATATATTTCATAAATTTTAATAAAATAATTTTTTATTAATTAAATAAATAATAAAATTTTAAATTTAATATAATCAAATTTAAATTAAAATTTAAATATTATTAAATTTTAAATAAAAAATTTAACATATTAATATAATTACGTAAATAAATTCAAATAACACGTATTTAAAAATTAAAACAAAAACTCGATTCAAAACTAATTTAAGTATTCAATTTAAACTTGAACCTGTTCAAATCTAATTAAGTATTATTCGAACCCATCTTATTAAAGTTTGATCGGATTAGATATCCGCATAAACCTAATTCATTGTCATCCTTACTTTCCATTAAAACGTATCAATAATTTTAAGATAAAATAAGAATACATATTCGGATTAAATATACCAATAAGATATATATTTTATTTATAATTTTATATTGAGATTGATAAAAAATATTATATTTATTAAAAATTTATGTTTTTATTATGATTTTTTATTTATAATTTTTATAATATTAATAAATTTGTATACATATATATATATATATATTACTTATGCAATTATCTAAATACTCTTTTAAAATATTTTCACATCAAACTTAGTAAAAACATATTAACAGATAAATATTTTTTAAAATTTTTTTAATAGTATTTTTAAAAAATATTACAGTGATTATACAAATAAAAGTTACATACGTAACATATGTACATAAAATTATTAATATTAATAAAAATTATATTAAAAATTTAATAAAAATATAAGTATCAAATAGATATAATTTTTTTTACAAGATTCGATTTAAGATTGTAAGCAAAATGGAAGTCTTCCTCATTTAAAAATTTGTATTTTATTTTTTAATCAAATCTTAACTTCTAAAATATTTGAGAATAGATCATCATTTATCAATTTGAATCAAAATCAATAAATTATAGTTTATTTAAAAATGTTTTAAAAAATAAAATTTAATTTAAAAATTATCTTATACAATAATTAATTAATTAATATTAAATTCACGATTAAATTAAAAATTTGAACTATTAATTGTTATCAATTCAAAATTCTAAAATTAAGATCAAGCTTATCATTAAATTAAAATTTAAAATTAAATCATTAAAACTCAAAATTAAGTTATATATATTTAAACATAAAAATAAATTTAAAATATTTTTAAACTTAAGATTTCATATATAACTATCATGAAATTAAAACCTGAAATTATGTAAATAATTTTTTGTAGATTTAATATTATTTATTTTTCTCAAAAAGATTATATATTTATTTTATGTATTTTATAACTAATAAATGACATTAACATAGTTACATGATTACTGACAATCTTATATAAAGTAATATAGATATGATTAAGTTCGTGAAAGGATAAAAATCATAGTGACTAAATAAATTTGTTTAAGAATTTTGAAAGTCCTTACAATATATCTTGATTATAATGTTTTATCTCAATTACATATTTTTTTAATTTATAATATTAATTTTAAATTTATAAATTAATTCAAATTTTCCAAAGAGATTGAATCTTCCAACCCACTGACGGAATTTTTCTTCTGAATAACTTTATTATAATAATTTAATTAATTAATTTTATATTATACAGATATAATTTTAAAATTTTAAAATAAATTATAATTTACCTTAATGAATCGGTGGGAACTCCAATGCCGTGATGGCTCATGATTTTAGATGAAAGAGCTGATTATTGAAACGGAAAATGCGAATCAAAGAGAGGTGAGAGACTGTCGTGCTGGTGACAGAGCATTGAGTCTACAACTGAGCACACAAGTAATTCGTCAAGAAGACCAATTATGTCACGACACGTCAGCATCACTGACACAGCCCCAACAGACGAAAATACCCTTGCTCCTTGCCTCGAAACAGCCATCGTGGATGGTACCGGGAAATGTCCGTTCAACGTAATAAAAGTCAAAAACTGCCACCCCGTCCTTTCTTTCTCTTCTTCCTCCTGAGTAAGTATTTTCTCTCTCTCTGTTTGATCAAAATCCCCAAACCCGAACAGGAAAAAGAAAGAGCAAGAGAGATATGTGCGGGATATTTGCGTATTTGAATTATAATGTGAACAGAGAGAGGCGTTATATCCTCCAAGTTCTGTTTAATGGCCTTAGGCGCCTGGAGTACAGAGGTTATGATTCTGCTGGAATTTCCATCGATGATTCACTTTCTCGCGATCCGAACACGCCCCAGTCTTCCAATTCTGACGCTCTCCCTTCTCATCATCCTCTCGTGTTTCGCCAGGAGGGGAACATCGAGTCCCTTGTCAAGTCAGTATATGAAGGTTAGTTTATCTTTCTTTCGGTTTTTTTGCTGTGTTTTTTTATAAAAAAATTCAACTTCAAATCGAAATTAGTTTTCCGCATTCTTTGTGGATGCGGGGATCATGAGATGGAGACGGAAAGATTCTAAATGACAAATCGAGTAAATTGATTGTCGGGTCGGGTCAGGTTAGTTCAAGCGGTCTTCTACGAGTGATAGCAACCAAACCGCGTCAAGGGTAATTGCCGTGGAACGGTACCTGGGTTTAACTTTTTATCACAATCGGGTCGAATGTGTCCGGATTTGTGCTCCCTTTCCAGCTGTTGCGGGTCGGGCTTTTCTATCGGGCCAGTACACCTCTTTTTGCTTAGAAGAAAAGAAATTATGATTTTGCGTAACAGAACGCGCAGCCCTCTTGTGTTTTTTCCAAATGATGGAAGTTGCTGAATTCAGGCTATATGCTTGCTCGGTCTACAGAATAATGTTATAAATCATTATTTTACATGTGCGTGCATGTACTTGTACCTTATTCACTCAGACCAGGCTATTTCTTTTTTTTTTTTTTGGGTACGTACTCTTACGCCGAATTGCATAAGCACATACTTCCATTATACTGGAGATAGTTTCTATTGAAATTGAGCATTGTGATGTTTTATGCACTTTTTCTCACATTAGTAATTTTTTTAAAAAAATTTAAATAATAACCGTTCTTGACAACTTTTGGCACCTCTTGTTGAAATTTACTTTTGCTCAGTTTTGGAGTCAGCTTCTGCAGGATTCCAAACTAGGGCCATTATGAGTTTGAAGCTCGGAAGGTTGTTATGGTTGTGCAGAGTTCAAATTCAGCCTAAAATACTTGAGTAAACTTTTGATATTTTTTACTAAAATTTTCTGGATGATATTTCTTAGTAAATGTTGAATAAACTGAGAATGGAAGTTGTTCTTGATTCTTAAAAAGGTGGTGACCTCTAGCTTTCTCGGAAAAAGTTTCATGGTCAGCTGACATGTTGAAGTTAAACTTCCATTGGCACATGAATAGCATGTATACAATTAAGTTGTTCTTGATTCTTAAAAAGGTGGTGACCTCTAGCTTTCTCGGAAAAAGTTTCATGGTCAGCTGACATGTTGAAGTTAAACTTCCATTGGCACATGAATAGCATGTATACAATTCAAGCACTAGTCACTTGGATTTCAGTTAAAGAGGCTTTCACTGTCAAACTTTTTTTTCCATAAGAAAATGTTTACGTCCAAAGTTCAAGTGTTTTATGTCATAATCAGCTTGGCATGTTTGCATAAAACTAATGGTAATTTGGTTTCTTCCAGAGGTTGCTGCTATAGATTTAAACTTGGAAGAATCTTTTTCCATCCATGCTGGAATAGCACACACACGGTGGGCTACTCACGGTGAACCAGCTCCAAGAAACAGTCATCCTCAGTCTTCTGGTGCTGGAAATGAGTTCCTGGTTGTCCACAATGGGATTGTTACTAATTATGAGGTTTACTTAAAATTTCTGCATTGATACTGTTCCTTTCTTACCAGAATATTTGTGTTGCACTTTCTTGATGGGTGTGACACCTCATATTGTTTTCTACAAAACTCATGTCTTGTTTAAACCTGCCGGATTATTATTTATTTATATTTTTTTGGTTTTTTTTTTTTTTGGGGGGGGAGGGGGGGGGGGGGGGGGGGACTTATTGGGGGGGGGGCGGGGGGGACTAGGGGGGGGGGGGGGGGGGGGGAGGAGGGGGACTGAGGGGGGGGGGGGGGGGGGGGGGACTATTATTTGTTTTTCCTGGTGCTTATATTTTCTGGATTACCTTGCTTGTACAATCAATGCCCCCTGGGTGAAGCTAGATCAGTTTCCAAATACCTTTGCCTTCTTTTTGGTCTTTGCTCTGCTATTTGTTTCTGTTACTTTTTCTCAGCTCTTTCTTCGGAGACACATAATAATTATGGGCAAAACATAGCATCTAAACATGATGGGATTTGTGGAGGCTATGATTCAGGAAGTGGCGTGTATATGTATTGCGTGTGCCTGGTGGCTTGATGTGGTGCATTAAAGGTGCCAGTAGTGGTAGAGATGGTTGCATTACATAGTTTAGGCATCATCTGATGATTGCACTGATAAATCTATAGTTAAGAAATATTGATTGGCCATTCTGATGATGATATTAATAGTGTGGCATATAATGGGTGCTGATGTATGTGGAGAGTGGTGATCACACTGGATTCATGGTTAATATTTCTATAGTTTCATAATGACCACAGTTACTATGGCGACGATAGTAGTGTTATCAGTAGTCATGGTGAATATTTGCATCATCTTTTCCTTGTTTTCTATTTTTGGATGGACATGGGCAGTTATCGATGTGTCCATTAGTGGCAGAGTTGATCAGATGACAACAATGAAGATGATGGTAATTTAATGGACGGTGCCAAAGGTGCCTCTTAAGGTGCTAAATATTCTTTGTGGATGGAAGTAAACTATTCAGCAATCCTAGTACTCTGTAGATAAACCTTAGCATGCAACAGGATCGATGGAGATTTGACTCCTGAAGGGGCTGTGTTTCTCTCTCTCGTTTTTTTGTAAAGAAAATTCGTGTGAATCCCATAGTTTGAAGTGATCTCCATAACTTTTGCCTGCATTAATTCAACTTAACACTTAAAATATTACAACAAAATGGCCCTTCTGTCAAATATTGCCTTTACTGGCTTAAACCATGTGCAAGTCGCTTGTCTATGGCTAAGATACAATATCATAATTCTATAATTCTCTTCATTTTATCCATTCTCTCTGTTTTCAATTACTCTCTCCTTAGACACGTTACTGTGTTAACTCAATTTCCCATTATAAGTATTTGCAAAAGGCCTTCTTTTGCACAAATAGAGAAATGTGGAATTAGTTCATGAGTTCTTATTTCTGGCAACCTAATATTCTACCTGCAAAACAAATTGAATGGAAACAAGTTCTGTTGAAAGATGAACAAACCTAATATATGTTGCAGATTCAGACCTTAAAGCCTGGTTGAGCTGAAGTAGGTAAAGTGGTGTGTTTGTGATTAATTTTGGTTTTTCTCCTTAGTCAATTTGACTTTCCTGGACATCTCCTAATGATAGTACTTGGGCCAACTTGTTGCAATATTGTGTGAGGTTAATTGATCAGAACCTAAGAGACCAATTAGAGACTTAAATGAAATGGGAAGGTGAAAAATGCTCTTTTTGCAATGCTTCTTTCTATTCTTCACCTTTATGACTAGGAATAGGTAAGTTAGGAGGAAGTTTTAATTTTTGATGAAGTCAGTTGTCTTGTAAGACATTATCCTTTAGAAAGGCAATTCAAGATGCAAAAACTTGTACCCACATGATCAAAATCTGTTACGTATGATGATTGTCTTACTGGGAGCTCTCTTTCAAAATCAAGGTGTATCTAACATATAATTTGTTGGACTAGTCTCGTTTTTTTCTTTCCCTGTCTGTTGCTCCACTTTTTTGACTGTACCTATATGCAATCTGAAATTTCAGCAATCTTATGGATAGTATTCAAAACTATGATGCATGCTTTTAAATATGTACTTAACATTGAAGATTCTATGCTGGTTTCGTGACTTTATTATTTTAATAATTTGCGTTGTTAGGTTTTAAAGGAAACACTGGTTCGGCATGGATTCACCTTTGAATCAGATACTGACACAGAAGTAATTCCCAAGCTTGCCAAATTTGTTTTTGACAAAGCAAATGAAGGGGAAGGTACCTTTATTGTCTTCCAACTGTTTGCTCCCAAAAAAAAAGTAGTGTCATTATTTCAAGAATTATTATACCCACTTTTATTATCTTCTAGTTCGCAACAGAATGCATAAACAAATACTAACTATAATCTTGAGTTTATCTCTAAAAAAAAAAGTGTGACATTGGGTTGAATGACAAACCTAAAAAGAAGCAACATTCCATGGTCTATATGACGTAGGGCACCTAGGAAATATTGAGAAGTTAGGGATTCGAGGGATTAAGAAGAAAAAATAAACAAGGCCTTGGGCCTCAAACAAGAAAGATCACATATCTAAAAATATTTTGGATTTAGAAACTATATCATAAGAAGTCTGTGTCAAATATTAAAATGTTTTAAATATTTAAGTCACCAAATCCTACTGAAACTGTGAAATCATAAACCCTAGTGATAAGGACAAGAAAACCAATAAAAAAACAAATAATTTTACTGATTGTTTTGATACTTTTCCTAATTGTACCTTTAATTCTTAAATCCTAAAATATCCTAAAATGATCAAAATATCCTTGATATAAAAATATAGAATATTACATATTTACCTTATGGTTCCATGTTAGCGTAGAAATCTTCTTTTGTTCTCCATCATTGTACTATTTTCTTGCAATCAGCAACTCGTAGTGGTCTCCCCCCCCCCCCCCCCCCCCCCCCCCCCCCCCCCCCCCCCCCCCCCCCCCCTTCTTCTTTTGTTTCACTTTCGTACCATAATATTTAGTGCGACTTATCCTTATCAAAGAAAAAAGAAGAACTGGAATATGTTAGTGTGAGTAGTGACATGAAATATCTTTGATTTCTAGGTCGACAAACAAACTGAACTGAGCCAATTCCCTACCTTTTTGAGTTAAGCTCAACCAAAATCACTTTAGCTTGAGCTGAGCTATAGCTTAAATATTTTGGCTTGAGCTAATATGTGGCTTATCTCAAAGCAACAAACCGTGAGACAATATCCTTTAAAATATAACTTAGAAAACTTGATTTCTAGGATCTTGGTGTTTTCTTTTCTCCATTATTGGAACTATTGCATAAGACAAGTAAAAGAAGAGACCAACTCCATTGATCTCCAAACTAGTCAGCTTTGCAACGGCCTTAATATTTTGCATCCTAGAACTTTAACAAGTGATGGACTCAAAAGAAGCAACTAGAGAGCTAATGAATTGTTATTACCATTCTTTTCTATGGATCACAAGAAAGCTTGGTTTGTGGCTTCAAGCCTTTATTATTTGCTTCTAAATCCTCGTTGCTCCATCTCTTCAAAATAAACTTGTATGTGATTTAGGATTCTTTTCTTCATATCAAGACCATATGTAAATCTTAATTTGGCTAAAAATGTCACTTTTTTTCACATTTAACTTGTTTATTGGTTTTTTGTTTTTTCACTTTTTCTTATTGCTCAAGAAAAATTCCTTTCTAGATAGTTAGTCTTGTGCCCCCCTGTGTGTTATGTCTACTTAAGATAAAGTACAGATTTGTGTAAATATTTATGTCGTAACATTAATCTGAAAGGTTAATCTTTGTGTTGCAGGTGACCACACTGTCACATTTAGCCAAGTTGTGCTTGAAGTTATGAGGCATTTGGAGGGAGCTTATGCCCTCATCTTTAAGAGTCATCATTATCCAAATGAGTTAATTGCTTGTAAACGTGGCAGTCCATTGCTCTTAGGTGTGAAAGTAAGTTGCATACTTTATGCACCATGACTTTTAAAGTAAAATGCCTTATATTATTGATTTCTCGTTCAAACTAAATGTGATTCTCTGTTGGTAGCCATGCATTAGTTTGCAATGTATTTCTTGAGCTGGTATCTTCTAATTATAGCTCAATCTATTGTATCGATTTTGAAGGAAGATTTGAGTAAATAGACTGCAAGTTTTAGGCATGACTAACTAGTGAGGATAATACTTTTTTCATCTTTTTAAGCTCTTACTTTTCTTTAAAATCAACATTTTTCAGAAAGCTAGAGTCTGTTTTTTGTTATGTTGATCCTCTGATGCTAGTACTTATCTCCAAGGCAGAGAATGACTGGCTTTCCTTCTTGTTCTAGCAAACGCGAGTTTGGAGAGCTAATACTCTTCAACTGCAGATTATCATGTACTTTCTGGTTCTTCAGCAGTGAAGGTGATTTAGATCTGTGTAAATTTCGATCCGATGCTTGACCTGGTGGACAGGGTTGGCAATGGGTGTTTGTACTATCGTCTTATTGCTGACCGACCTTGTCCCCTCTCCTTTCTAAAGAGGAATCAATTTCCTAAGAATTGGAGAGAAACTTAGAATGACTCGAAGCTTTCAGGGAGGCTAAACTTTAGCTATTAAAAACTGGGAGGCATAAGCTTTAACTATATATTCTTTCCATGTTGTATTAAATCCTTTGTCTATTTGATATGTTTTCTCTGGTATCCTATTTGATGAATGAAATTATTCTTTTTTGTCTGTTGATGCATGTACCATTATAGTTGTTCTACTGTCATTTCAGGAATTAAGTGAAGACACAAGCAAAGGGTCTGCATTTCATGATGCTAAATTCCTTTCAAAGAATGAGAACCCCAAGGAATTTTTTCTATCAAGTGATGCAAATGCTCTCATTGAACACACCAAAAGAGTTTTGGTGATTGAAGATGGTGAAGTAGTTCATCTGAAGGTGCTTTCTTGTCTACATAATTTGCAAGTTCTCTTCTACCCTTTATCCACAGGGATTTGGTCCTTGTTTTCTACTTTATGAACCTTATATCCTACTAGTTTGTTTTGAATGCATGTTTGTTTTCCGTTATTTGAGAATTATATTAATCCTGCAAGATGAAGGTTTTCGTTATTGAAACTAAGTGGAAATTGTTGATAATATTTTTTACGAGGAGTTTCTAGATGCTAGATTGAGATTTCTGAAACCTTTCTGGTTAGATGCAAGGACCACAACAGTATGATGTCATAGAGGGCTAAGTGGCCTGACCACTATGTTTTGTGGATAAAAATATCTCTGGTCATCTTTTTAGTCTCTTAAGTTCTAGTGAGGGGATATATTGAGCCTTGTGGTTCAAAATGGCACCATATTGCACCACTAACTGGGTGTAAGATCTCAATGATGGTTTGCCGATAGTGAAGTCAGTGGATCTACTCGTAACTTTATCCAACCTTGTTTCAAGCAATATAGCTAGGAGAGCTTTTCTGACTTCTTGAATTATGAACAATAGTTTTTTGTTTTTTCCAAATTGGTCCTTTTTTAGTCAAATCCTTGGATTTTATGTAGAACTTAGTAAGCAATAGGGAACAAAAGAAGAAGCTGATGTGTTAATCCCTTTGTAATATGAGTTGCTGGAAAATTGGGTTCCTGTATTGATATAATGGCTTCTTGAACTAATTAATTTCCTCAATGAGGGGCAGCGTTCATTTAATTTCATGGTATCTTGCTCTTTTAATCACATTGCTGTTGTTTTTGTACTTATTTCATTGTTCATGTTAATTGACTTTTTCAGAATGGAGGTGTCTCAATCCTGAAGTTCGATAATGACAAGGGAAGGTGTGGTGGTCTTTCTAGACCTGCATCAGTGCAACGTGCGTTGTCTGTTCTTGAGGTGGAGGTTGAGCAAATCAACAAAGGAAAATATGAGTATTATATGCAAAAAGAAATTCATGAACAGCCAGAATCTTTAACAACCACCATGAGGGGGAGACTTAAGTGGTGGTTCCTTCATGAACAGCCAGAATCTTTAACAACCACCATGAGGGGGAGACTTATACGTGGTGGTTCCTGCAAATCTAAGACTGTCCTTTTGGGTGGACTGAAGGATCACCTTAAAACAATAAGGCGAAGCCGACGGATTGTTTTCATTGGGTGTGGTACAAGTTACAATGCTGCTCTGGCAGCGAGACCAATCTTGGAAGAACTCTCTGGTAAGCACTACTTATGCTAGTAGCAAGATTTTGCAGGTGTGATCTTTTCTTATACTCAGCGTCAGTTTTTGGTTTATGTCATAGGTGTACCTGTTACTATGGAAATTGCAAGTGATCTGTTGGATCGACAAGGTCCCATATACAGAGAGGACACTGCAGTTTTTGTCAGTCAATCTGGTGAAACTGCAGATACTTTACATGCTCTGGAATATGCTTTAGAAAATGGTGCATTGTGTGTCGGCATAACAAACACTGTTGGCAGTGCTATAGCTAGGAACACGCACTGTGGCGTGCATATAAATGCTGGAGCTGAGATTGGTGTCGCAAGTACCAAGGTGAAGGCTTGCATCTACAAAGTTTTCGTTTATGTCATCTGTTATTGGTTTATGATGTTGGTGCTGTTATGCCAGGCTTACACGAGTCAAATAGTAGTGATGGCTATGTTAGCTCTAGCTATTGGCGCTGACACAATCTCTAAGCAGGCAAGAAGGGAGGCTATAATAGATGGCCTATTTGACCTGCCCAGTAAGTTTCTCTCTTTGTAGGCATGTTCTATCTAAATCATAGTTTACTTTTGTGGAAAGTATTCATTAGGCAAAACTTATCCGTATGTCAATTGATAATTTTTGTGACTTTCTGAAGGGATAAGACAATTACTCTGAATATTATCCAATGGAAATAAATAAATACTAGACATTTGGGTTAGAAATTTGTAAGAGCATAATGAAAAATCAGAAGGAAAAAAAAATATCATCAGTTCATCAGGGCTGACATAAGTAACATGTGTTAGATATCCTGAACTCATTGGGTGAAATGTTTATCGAACTTGTTATTATGATTTTTCTCTCCATGCAAGTATTTTACATGATTTATAGTTGTGAATTTGGAAGACGGAGTAGTGTCACTTCTATATCTCAAAACTTAAGGGCTTGTTTGGTGCATTTGATAAGGGAGATATGATAGGATAAGCTATCCTATCTTGTTGTTATTTTATGTTTGGTGAGCTAATGTGATAGGATAGGGTTATCAAGTTTAGTATCCTGTCCTATTTCTTAGCTAAAATTTATATTCCATGGGATAAGTTGGGTTAAAAATCAATCGGACAGGGTACCCTCGACGGCTCGACCTCCATCGAATTCAAAAAACCAGCCTCCATAGTCGAGCACCACACAACCTTGGGAGCTACTAGTACTTGATAACTTAGGGCTCATGAGTGTAATTTTGTTATTTTCATACAATTTATATCATGTGTAGCATTATCTAGTCCACCTCAAACCAAGGATAGCATAACACTATCTGGTAGGTTATCTGCTACACATCAAGCACTAGATAGGGCTTGTGAGGCTCATATGCTATCCTACTTTTATCCATTATTCTTATCCTATCGGCCCTTATCCTATCTTGACCACCATACGAGCCGGAAAAGATACAACCTTAAATAGACAAGGTAAGACTAACCAACTCAAATGATATCTCTAATATTATGGGATATAAATGATATCTGGCTCACATGGGCATTTTGTTTCAGTTGTTTTGAAGCAGAACAATTAAAGAAATGTAGTTACCAATTTGACGAAATTGATAGTGCAAGGACCATGTTAGAATTCGCTGATAGTTCAGGGTGCTCCCTTAAAAGTACCTTTAAATACATAAAGGAGCAAATAATTCTTTGCATTATTAATTCTTCCAAGGGACACATATTGATGGCTCACTTTTAAAAAATTAGTCACAAAAATATTTATTGAACTTCTTATTATAATTTTTCATTCCAATGCAAGCATTTTACATGATTTACAGTAAATCATAGTTTTCTCGTTTTTGGTGTGTAGGCATATGTTTTTAGTTCTTGTAAATATGACTTCACAAGGAAAAGGAGCATGTAAAGTTTATTGGAAATTGAATAATATGTCAGTTATGATAAAAGTTAATTGTAATTGAGATGAAAACCGACTCATTAAATTGACAAGAAAGAGAAGATTGCAAATAATTAAAATTTCCGACTCATTAAATTGACAAGAAAGAGAAGATTGCAAATAATTAAAATTTAAGATACTCGTTGTCTGTTACTCATTTAAACAATTGGTTTGATTCTTGATGTTGTGAAATACATTAACAAATTGAAAATTTGATTCCATTAACACATTATTAAAACTTCTCGATTTATATGCCTTATTCAAAAACTTTATTCAAAAACTTCCATCTCATTCTTTTATTTTGGTTATTTTTTGATAAGGCTCATTCTTTATTAGTGAAATTAAATAGTAATTTTTTTGAAAAAAAAAGTTTAAATACAAGGTATTTTTAAACAACATTCCCCAAATGATTAGCAAATGTTAAATTGTGATGTGAGGTACACATTACCAATTTAAGTTCTTCTGCTTAATCACTTAATTCCTTAAAACATTGATCATGTCCAGTTCACATGGGCATTTTCTGTTTCAATTTCAAAGTCTGTTATCATTTATTTTGGAGCACAACAATTAAAGAAGTGTAAGTACCAAATTGATGAAATTGATAGTATAGGGACCATATTACAATTTGCTGACAGTTCAGGGTTGCTTCCTTAAAAGTACCTTTAAATACATAAAAGAACAAACAATTTGTCCTTTGCATCATTAATTTCTTCCAAGGGACAAATACTGATGGCTCCCTTTTAGTAATTAGTCTGTTCCTGATGTAGTGGACTGCTATATGTTTTTCATTTGGCAGATAAAGTGAGAGAAGTGCTGAATCTTGACCAGGAAATGAAGGATCTTGCAAAATTATTAATTGCTGAGCAGTCACTTCTTGTGTTTGGGAGGGGATTCAACTATGCAACATCTCTGGAGGGGGCTTTAAAAGTAAAGGAAGTTGCGCTCATGCATAGTGAAGGAATACTTGCTGGTGAAATGAAGCATGGTCCTTTGGCATTAGTTGATGAAAATCTTCCAATTGTTGTCATTGCCACTCGTGATGCATGCTTTAGGTTGGTGCTGTTCAAATGAGAACATTTTTCTTATTAAATCTTTTCCAGGTTGTTTCTTTGCTGACTTTCTAGTTACTGACAGCAAACAGCAGTCTGTCATTCAGCAACTTCATGCACGAAAGGGTCGCCTAATAGTGATGTGTTCGAAGGGAGATGCTGCATCTGTCTGCCCTGGTGAATCTTGTCGTGTCATTGAAGTTCCTCAGGTTGAGGATTGTCTTCAACCTGTAGTTAATATAGTTCCATTACAGGTACCCTTCACTTAGTTTTTCTTTCGAAAAATATACATGCTGTCTATTCTTCATGTAAATATCATTTCAGTCTTTTATTTTCGGAGTATATTTAGGTGCATCTCCATATTGGTGCTTGACCCTTTCTGCTATCTATCTCCCCTTTTTTTATGAAAAATATTAATGCCTTGAATGGATGAGTCAGTGAACCATCTGATCGATTTGTACCTGTAAGTCCTGCAGAAGTATTGCTCTTTGGGATTACCAGCATACTTGGCTTGCATCTCTTGCTCCCGTGCATGCACAGGAGCTTTTATATTGTTCTTGTCTACTCCAGGATTGGATTTGATTCTTTGAATTCTGTACTTCAACTCTATATTGAGCTCGTTGTTTTATGCTCAGAATCACTGGTATGTGTGATCATGTAACTGTGTTGCTTTTCTTGGTGCAGTTGTTGGCATATCATCTCACAGTTCTAAGGGGTTACAATGTTGACCAGCCACGGAATCTTGCAAAGAGTGTGACAACCCAGTAGAGAAGGTCCATTGACAAGCCTCCGGTGTAGTTGTATAGAAATGCAGGTACTGAATTTTTTTATTAAAAGCTCTCTAGTGGTAGCTTAAGTGTGTGTTACAGTATGTTAGAGTACCCAAATGGATAAGTTATTTGTAAAACAGATTCCCTTTTCAGGAGATATTGAAATTAGTTCTAAGAATTTCTGTCTTCAGTTGGCCCATAAGGTCTCTCTCTCTCTCACTCTCTCTCTGCTATCTTCCTTTCTCTAACAATGATTGTGGACTTATTAAACTCTGAGGTAACCAAACAATAAATTTGAAAATGGGAGTTTAAATTGTAAGGAATCTCTGGATCCTTTTATTTGAATTTTAAACTGATTAAAACATTAACAAATTGTATTCAAATTCACTCTTAGTTTGCTGCTCCTTTTTCTCTTCTCTTTATTCCCCACAAATTCTTCTTATGCTAATGAACAATTTGTTATTGTGATCATTTGAACCTAATATGTATGGTGATGCTGGGATTAAGAGAATTAATTTATTGAACTCATGTAAATGGTGAAGGTTAGAATTATTTTTTTGTCTAAAATAATTATGATGATGAATTGATTAACTTCAATAATTTTCTTTTTTATTTTGCATCTAGTTTTTTTTTGGTTATTTATTTTTATTGGGAGAAACTATTTTATTTTTATTTTTAGTTGCCGTTGGCTCAATTCTTTTAAGTTGAAGCAGTAGGAAATTTAATCTATTTCCAATTTTTAATAAATGAATATTTATCATAAATTAAAAGCACTTGTTTACTAGAAGGACAAAATTTAGTCGAAAAAAAAAAAAAACCCTTGGAAATATGACCTGCAAAATCCAACATGGTTGATTTCATGATTTATGGATGTAACATTAAAACAAAAAATTACTATTAAATTTTTTATAATCTATTATTATAAAATACGAATAATGTAATATACAAATAATATTATAAGATGGGAATGTATGGGAAGTTTTGTAAGATTTATGACCGAGTCAAATAGTGTTTTGGCAACTTGATAATACTCCAAATCAATTGAGTTTAGATCCGGTTTGAATTGGAGATTAGAATGGAGAATCTTGATTTTTTTTTAACTGGTTTGAAACCGTCTATTATAATAGTACTTTTTTATTTTATAAAAATAATTAAATATTTATTTATTTTAATTAAAATATGTTTTAATTATATTCAAACATAACTTTAATTGATATCAAAATCTCACTATTTAAGTTTTACATCCCTATAACTTTTCACTTGTGATTTAAAATTGAATCCAAACTTAATTTGAATCACAACTAAGTTTAGCTAGAAAGACTTTCTTGCATTCTGCAATGGTTTTAGTTGTTGTTAGTAAAGAGATTTAAAATTATTACAAAGTTATGAAAAGGTTTCCAAGTTTATTGGCTAAAGGAGATCTTATTTGACGAACAAATGAGAATCATTATAGCCATTATCTCTTAGTTTGGATTGGATGTATTTGGTGTAATATGAGATATTGATATTAATTTTTATTTATTTATTTTGATATTTTAAAAAATAATATTATATAATATTTGATATAATTTTTTTATTAAAAAAATAATATTCATTGCAAGTTTAAATTGTATTATAATCAATTGAGAACAAGATAATTGTCCAAATTTTTTGTTTACTTCTTTTTATACTTTACCGTCTTTTTTATTTTAAAAAGTACCCCTATAAAGTAAAATAAAAATTAAATATAAATATTTAATCAATAATATTAATATTCTTTCGAAAGAGTTAAATTAATATTAAACATTTTTTATTTTAAAATAACTAAAAAATATAGTAAAAACAATAGAATATAATGTTACTATAAGTTTGGATTAATATGAATATTAATTATTATGTTATCTAAAATTTTAAAAAACATTAATGCTATATACATAGTGAGGTAAGTTTTTAAACAAGAGGTATCTATTTATTTAATTATTTAAATTTAATATCTTAAATTTAATTGCATTAGAATAAATAAAGAGTGCTAAGTTCTAATGAAAATTGCCACCCATTAGGATCTAAGAAAACAAATAATAGTAGCAATGATTTGTCAAATGTTTAGCCATACTTGCAATATTTAATATAAAACTATAGTTTGCCGAAAAACTTATCATTCTTTGTTACAAAAAGTTTTGGTTTATAATATGTTTGCATTTTTTTAATATATATAAAATATCTATTTAAATTAGCAACTTATTATTTATAATAAGAATTTATTAAAATAATAAAATAAATAAAAAAACTAATTAAGGGTGGCAATGGATATAATTTAGGTTAATGTCCAATCTGATCAAATCCTAATAAAACAGGTTCAGATAATAATTAATCAGATTTGAACAGATTTAAATTCAAAATTTAATACTTAAATCGAGTTCAGGTCGAATTCGAATTTTAATTTTTAATACAAATATTTGAATTCGTTACATAATTATATTAATACATTAATTTTTTATTAAAAATTTAATTATATTTAATATTAAATTTAAAGTTAATTATATTATAATTTTAAATTTTTTTTTTAAAAATATATATATATATATATTAATCGAGATTATTAAAAATTTTTAAATAAACGGATATTCCACCCGTTTCATCGCTAAAGCCAATAGCCCAAAGGACACTGAACCCTAAAGAAGGTAGCCGTGCCCGCTCTCTTCCTCTTTGACTCTTTATTGTCTGTCTCTTCAACTCTTGCTCTCAACTTCTCTTTCGCAGCAATTCTGAACGGTGAAATAGTTCGTTTTGAGATTTCTTATCAGAGTGTCTGTTTTGTTTCAGGTGAGTCTACGTTAAAATCGATCTTCAAAATTCGCTTTCATGTTGCTTGGCCTTGCTTCTCTTTTGCGTAGTCATCGACAGTCTTTGTTGAGTAAATGAAGTTTTTCAAATTTTGACGTCGACTTACTTTGTTCGTTGTGGTTACAGTCTAATTGTGATGATTAGATTGTAGTGGGACGTGTAACTGAAAAAGAAATAATACTCATTTCTAATCAATTTTGGGAATCTGCAGTAACGACAAGATTGGGCTCGGCTAAATGATGTCTTATTCTCTGTTTCTCTCTGGCAGAGGCAAAGACAGGAATCTGTAAAACCCTGATTCGATACTTTCAGGGGAAGGGGCAGTGACCATGAAGCTGTTCGATGATGATGACGGTCGAAATGACGACGTATCGAAGATTGAGGTCGACCAGGAGTACGCTCGTAGGTTTGAGTACAACAAGAAGCGTGAGGATCTCCAGCGGTATGAGGAGCTCAAGAAGAAAGGCCTCATAGAAGAATCTGAGTCGGGTGAGTCAGAATCTGAAGAAGACAACATCGACACAGTGAACTACGACAAGAAAGACGCCGAATTTTTCAGCGCTTTGATCAAGGTGAGGAACCAAGACCCTTCTCTTAAGAAAAAAGATATCAAGCTTTTTGAGTCTGATGAGAGTGAAAGCGAAAGCAAAAAGGCCTTGGAGAATGGAGAAGAAAATGAAAAAGAAGACAGTAAAAGGGAGAAAGGTAGAAAGGCCATGTATTTGAAAGATGTTGTTGCCAAGCATTTGCTTGAAGAAGGGCCAGAATTTAAGGACGAGGAAGAAGATTCGGATGGAGGAAGGAACAATGATAAGAAGAAGACTTATGATGAGGAGCAGGAGGAGTTGAGGAAGGCTTTCCTTGATGCAGCAGGACAGGCTGCAGATGATGATGAAGAAGATTTCTTGAGAGTAAAAGGAAATACTCAAGAGGATTTTGATGATGGTGATAACCAAGAATTTGCAAAGAAATTGGATGAGTACTTCGGTAGGGATTCAGAGTTGGATGAAAACAAGATGTTTCTAAAGGAGTTTTTTATGAAGAAAATGTGGGTAGAGAAGGAAAATGAGAATAACAAGGCAGTGATTGATGAGGATGAAGTGGATGATTTGGTGAGGGATGAGGAGGAGATTGAGAGGCAGGAGGAATACGAGACCAATTATCGTTATGAGGAGAAGGCTGGGGACAGGGTGATGGGGCATTCAAGAAAGGTGGATGGGTCAGTTAGGAAGAAGGAGAATGCTAGGAAGGAGCAGAGAAAGAGCAAGGAGGAGAGGATGAAGATCGCCGAGTTGGAAAGACAGGAGGAGCTGAAGCATTTGAAGAATTTGAAGAAGAAAGAGATTAAGGAGAGGATGAAAAAGGTGTATGCCATTGCGGGGTTTAAGGAAGGTGATGAATGTCCTTTTGGGGCAAAGGATTTGGAGGATGAATTTGATCCGGAGGAGTATGATAGGATGATGAAGGCTGTGTTTGATGAAAATTATTATGATGCTGAGGATGCTGACCCAGAATTTGGTAGTGATAGGGAGGATGAGAAACCAGATTTTGAGAAAGAAGATGAGTTGCTTGGACTTCCTAAGGGTTGGGATGTGATTGAGTCTGGTGAAGGGTTCTTAACTGCAAGAGAGAGAAGTTTAAAGCATAAATTAGTAGATGGTGGTGACCATGAAAATGAAGAAGATAGGGAGGAAGTAGAATCAGAGGAAGAAGAAGAAGAAGAAGAAGAAGAAGAAGAAGAAGAAGAAGAAGAAGAAACTGAGGAAAGTAAGCGAAAGAGAAAGCGAAAAATCTCTCTTGTCAAAAGAGCTAGAGAGGAAATGATGGAGGAATATTATAAGTTGGATTATGAGGATACCATTGGCAGCTTGAAAACAAGGTTTAAATATGCAAAAATAGCACCTAATAGATATGGGTTGAGTACTGCAGAGATTTTAATGATGGACGAAAAGGATTTGAATCAATATGTTTCCCTGAAAAAGATTGCTCCTTATAGGAAAAAGGAATGGAAGGTGCCTGACAGTCAGCGATATCAGCAAAAATTGAAGAATAAGGAGCTCCTCCGAGGAGGAAAAGTGGATGACCAGAAGACTGGGAAGAAGAAGAAGAGGTTGAGGAATGATGGTAAGAAATTGACTTCTACAACGGGAAAAATGGATGATCAGAAATCTGGTAACAGAAAGAGTTCAATAGATGATGCTGCTAAATCAACTTCGGAAATCTGTGAAAATGGAAATGAGAAAGCACAACTTGAGGAATCAAATGGTGATACTAGCCAGTTATCTAGGCGTGCCAAGAGAAGGCGCCGTCAAGCAGAACTCAAGCTGTCACACTCAAGACAGATAGCATATGGAAAGATATCTTCTAAATCCAAGACAAAGAATAAAGTGAAGAACTAACACTTGGTGGATGCAATAGAGGAGGTAACTTCTTAGATGAGCCTTCAATTTTTGTTGTTAAAATTTAGATTTCATATTTTGTGGCTAGTATCTTCTGTTTTAATTCTATGTATATGTTGAATATTTCTTTGAACTGCTGTTTATTGGAATTTGCTTTTATTTGCTCTTGTTTATGTGGATCTGAATTTTACTGGAAAATAGAGGTCATGCGAGGTGATGTGGTATGACTCCCGTAATATCTGAATCTTATTGAATCAGACATGCAGATGGTAATTGGCTGTTGTCTTTAGCCAAAATAGTTAGTAATTTTGATTTTTTTCTCATTATCTAATAGGTAAATCAATCTTTTTATGACTGATGGTTTTGCTACTGCCTGTTTGCTATTTTCTGGTTATTGCTTTGATACAATTTGATGTTTTGGAGATGCATGTCAGATTGATATCTCTGTTGACCTTCCTGAAAACAGGTTCTCTTTCATAATTACGTTGGAACTTTTTTGTGAAAGATCTTTCTAAATGATGGATAACTAGCTCTCTAGCTGCAACTTTGGTATTTTGATCTTCATTGTCCTGGAAGAACTGGAATTATAGCCCCTGGAATGTGTGAAATTTCTCTCTTTGGAAATGAAAAGCAAATTTTGCTTTCCTTTGTCTTGTCCTTTTAGATGCATCCTAGAAGATCCACAACTAGGATGCATCGTCATTAATCACCCGTTACAGATGCTGTTAATTGCTTGAGGTTAAATCTGAAAGTGAGGAAATTTATGAGTTGTATAACTTGTTTCTGAAATAAATAGAATTACCTTCAACTATTCCATTTATGCATACCTATTCTAGTCACAAACCAGGAGTGGTGTGTATATATATATATATTTCTGTGTTCCTGTTTTTGTATACTACCTTGCACTAGTTTGTGTATACTCTTGCATTTAACGTGTCCTAAATTATCAGACTTCAGATGGTACAAGGATATGTTTTTAACTAAACTCTATACTAGGACAGATAGCAATCATTCATCATGGAAGGAAAGATTTATTGCAGATTTGTCAACATTATTTATAGAAAAGGTTAGGCAAAAATTTAGAGATATATGTGGAGGAGTGATACTTTATGATTCAATATCTATGGGGAGATAATTAGTATAATAAACCAAGTTGGATTAGCATTATGTACGGATTTAAAATTAAAATAAAAAATTAAGTCATAAGTGTCCCAAAGTAAGGCAAAAATAGGGACCTTTTGTGCCCAATATGGGTATGAGAAAATTAAAGCACTCATTCCGATAAAAAGAAAACGATTTTCCCTCGGACAAATAAGCCTTTTAGGAAACAAGAAAATAAGCCAAGAAGGTCTGATAAACCTGCTAAAACGACCAAGAGGCTTAATGTCATTAAATGTTATAGGTGCGAAAAAACATGACATTATGCAAGAAATTGTAATGTAAAACAACAAATTAGTGAATTAGAAATATCGGGGGAAATTAAAGAAAAAATAATTAACATATTGGAAAACACTTCCTAAGAAGAAGAAGATGGCAATAATGACATAATCGAATCCAGCAATTCAAAATCATTAGAATACACGAGTAGTGAAGGAATATGTAGTGCAAAATGGTCAATATGATTAGTAAAAAAGAATTACTTATAGACATTATTGACAAAATAAAAGACCTTGATATCAAAAAGGAATATTTACTTAAACTAAAAGATATTATCTTAGAAGGAAAGGAAAACCAAATATCAAACCTTATAATCTACAGGAAATACTAGCACAGGGAAAAAAGGTAAAAAATTTTAAAACTCAAGATTTTCAACTAGAAATCAATGAGTTAAGAAAAATAGTTAGCCTATTACAAAAAAAGATTATAGAAATAAGAACTAAAATACTAGCCTTCAAACTACATCAAGAGTTAGAACCTATAAAAGGAAAAGAGATAATAGATGAAAGTGAAAATGAAGATTTTATAAATATCATAAATAAAATACAATTATAAAAATGGTACATAAATATCACTTTAATAATAAACAATGATTTCCATCTCAAGAGCATATCAAAATTATATTCAAGAAGGATTAGTACGTGCCCAGTATTACAAAAAAACAACTGAGAAATTATGTGGGGCTAATGGTGCTAGATTACAAATAAAGTATAAGCTTACCAAAGCAACAATATGTAATGAGGGATACTGCATGAAGACGCCTTTCATACTAGTCAAAGATATCCAACAGAGATTAATATTAGGGACTCCATTGTTAAAACAAGTATACTCCTTTTAAGTAGATTAAGAAGGGTTGCATTTTAGAGGATTAGGACAACCTATCACTTTCAAATTTATTACCTCTCCAACAGATAGAGAGTTAAGTTTGTTAAGAGAAAATTTTGTCCAAAAGCAAATACAAGACAATACAATGATTAATGAATCTTTGCTTGTAATACAGATGGAGGCAAGCAGCAGTAGAGAAATTTAAGACTCCCAAGACGAAAATGTTTAAGTTTGGCCCTTTCAAACTCTACTCTTTTAGCCTAAATAACCCAAAAGCTTTTAGAACACTAGCAAATATCTTTTTAGACTCTTCCCAAAAATGCCTAATTGACAATCTTTGGGATAACAAAAGCACCCAATCAAAACTTTTGAGTTTAATTGCATTAAGCCATTATTTTTCAAAAATACAAAAAAATTATCATTCTAAATACTATTTTGTTTTTAAAGGAAGAAAACTTGGGGTTTATTGTAATTACAATTCAATAGTTCAAGTTACTAATCAATATCCCCATGCTTTATGGCAAGAATTTAAGAGTTTTGAAGTTATGAAACCTTAAGTGTTAGGCTTTAGTTTCAAACAATTCAAACAATACAACCTTTGTTTGAAATAGAGCCAAACTTCCAAAGCATTGTAGCTCAAAAGTGTGAAGACTTATTTATAACCTGGCTCATTAACCTCCAAACCTTTTTGATCCAAATTTATTTTCGGGAAATTACAATTAGTGGAGTGGAAATCATTCAAGACCTCTTTCATTATTCTACCCCTTTCAGTTTTCATAGTTTGCCTTCAAAGATATTGATGATAAGGATTTTCAAAGCAAAAATCAATTATAGAAAGATGAACTTATCATCAGCACAAATAGTATAACTCTATGAACATGGAATGGTGGAACAACTAATAGTAGATCATGAAAACCAGCCTAAGAGTTTTGGGCACCGCTTCCGAATGGCAGTAGGTAATGCAATATAAGGATCAACATCAATCAAGATAGTATCAACCGTACCACAATCATATGACCTCGTGGAAGAGCCTTCTCTCCATCAAATTTTTATTTTAGCCACTGAATACATGATATCTAATCAACTCCCTCAAGAATTTCAAACCATAAAAGATAAAGAGTTAATCCCAATTGGCTGGCCAACAAAGCATTGTTAGCAGAAGGAAGAACGTACAAAATTTAGGGACCACATAAATTCAGCATGAATTTATCATTCTCAGGATATGAATATACATTAGAAGTAGAAGATATACTATTTAATATAACAGCAAGCGATGAAGATTGTACTAGTATAGAATCAACGATCCAAGGAAGAGATGATTAAACAGCAAATGTCAGTATGAAAGAAGACTATTTTGCAACCTTCACTCGTTATTTTTCCTTTTGGAAAAGAAAAGCTAAGCCGATAAGATTGAAGATTTTATAACACATTAAGAACACATTAAGACACATCACCAAGACAAAAAGAATCCAAAGGACACATCAATAACACATCAAAGCACCAAAAGCACACAAGGAATCCAAAGGACACATCAAGGCACACCAAGACAAATAAAAAGAAATCAAAAGGACATTCAAGAAGATGTTTACTTCACAAGGAAGATAGACTTTCTCATTATAAAAGGAGCCCAAAAGTAAGAAGTAAGGTAGAGGGTGGAAGAGTGAATTCAGAGAAGATTTCAGAGCTCCCGCCAAAATCAAGACTTAGTTTTTTTCAAAATTTTCTTTCGAAATTTTTTCTCCTTGCATGAGTAAATACTTTTTTTTATTAAAAATTAAAGGCAAAATTTTGAGAACATTTTTGTAAGTTTTTTCAACCAATATCGATATGTAATCAGTTATTGTTTTATTATTATTTTTTTAATTATTTATATTATTACTGTTTTACGATTATTATTTTTATTACTATTTTACATTATTACAGTTTTATATTACTGTTTTCATCACCATTTACTATATTGATCTAGTTCCAGAAATGAGTTAACTAGCAATAACTTAAATTATTAAAGCAAATATGAAAAATAAAATCTTTTCTCTTTGTATAAGTAAATACTTCTTTTATTAAAAATTAGAGGATGAATTTTGGGAACGTTTTTGCAAGTTTTTTCAATCAATATCGATATGTAATCAATTATTGTTTTATTATTTTTTAAAATTATTTATATTATTACTGTTTTACGATTATTATTTTTATTATTGTTTTACATTATTACAGTTTTATATTACTGTTTTCATCACTATTTATTATTTTTCATATTTACTTTAATAATTTAAGTTACTGCTAGTTAACTCCTCTTTAGAACTAGACCAATATAGTAAATGGTGATGAAAGCAGTAATGTAAAATTGTAATAATGTAAAACAGTAATAAAAATAGTAATCGTAAAACAGTAATAAAATAAATAATTAAAAATAATAATAATAAAATAATAATTTATTGCATATCGATATTGGTTAAGAAAACTTACAAAAACGTTTTCAAAATTTCACCTTTAATTTTTAATATAAAAAGTATTTACTCATGCAAAGAGAAAAGATTTTGAAGGAAACTACGTCTTGATTTTGAAAAGAGCTCTGAAATCTATTCCGAATTTGCTTTTTCATCCTCTGTCTTACTTCTTGCTTTTGCGCCTTTTTTATAATGCGAAAGTCTATCTTTTTTGTAAAGTAAGCATTTTCTTGAATGTCTTTCTGATTTTTTTTTTTTGGCCTTGATGTGTTTCGATGTGCCTTGATGTGTACGTTGGATTTTTGATGTGTCGATGTGTCTTTTGGATTTTTTTTGTTTTGGTGATGTGTTTTGATGTGTCCTTGATGTATCGAAAGTTTTTAATCTTATCGGCTCAACTTTTTTTTTTCAAGAGAAAAAATAGTGAGTGAAGGTCGTAAGATAAGAGTTTCGTGTTGGTATTTGCTGTTTAATTATCTCTTCCTCGGATCATTGATTTTATACTAGTACAGTCTTCATCACTTGCTATTGTGTTAAATAGTATGTCTTTTGCTTCTAATGTATCTTCATATCTTGAGAACGGTAGATTCATGTTGAACTTATCCTTTGATGTGTTCTTTTGATTCTTTGTGTCCTTGTGATGCCTTTTGCTTTTGTCCATTTCTTTGATGTATCCTGTGATGTGGTCTTTTGATTTTTTTTTTGTCTTGATGATGTGTTTTTGATTGTCTTGATATATTTTTTGATGTGTTTATGGGTCATTTGATGTGTCCTTGTGATTCTTTTTGCTTTTGTTCATTTCTTTTGATGTGTTATCTTTTGTTTTGATTGTGGTCTTTAGATGTGTCCTTTGGTCTTTTAATCTTTGAGGTTTTCTAGTCTTCTTTGATAAGTTCTTTTTTTTTTTGTTTTACCAACTCAACTTTTCTTTTCTAAAAAGAAAAGTAGTGAGCGAAAGTTGGAAGATAGAGTCTGTCCATAAGAAAGGCTCTTTGTGAGCTTTTTTTACGTAGTGCCTTTGGTTAATTGCAGCTCGTTTGTTGTGAAGAGAGTTTTAGGGATAAGAGCATGTACTAGTCAGGTGTGCCTCAGTCATACAATGAGTTTTTTTTTTTTTTCGAGATCTTGTTCTTGCTATGAATGTCTCCTATTCTTGTTTTCGAGATCTTGTTCTTGCTAGGATAAAGCTTCTTTTAGTTTTCTTCTATAATCTTTTTTGGATGTTGCTGGAGATACATCAATCCGAAGTTGATTCTTGGAGAAAGATGATGAAATCTGTACGGGTTGAGTAGTTTTATTAGGATTATCTGTTAGCTATTTGAGAATAGTTGGTGATTTTGTAAGTTCTGTCTTGAATGTATTTCGTCATTTGATTCTTATTTGTCTTGCGAGGGTCTGGTTGTAGGGAATTGATAATTGTTGAACTATCATGTACTCCTAGCAAAATATCAAGGGTGTTGAAAAGACAATAGTGAACATTAAGAACTTTATTTTTTCATGAATATTTATACTTTTTGAAAATTTTTTAAATCCTTGGTAAACTGAAGGTGGAAGTATTTCGGGAATACTACCCATATAAAATCACCATTATGAACATCAATTTGGAAATAGCTTAGAACAGTTCCAATCAAATGAAAAAGACCATGAATGGTCAGTATTTTTGATTACAAATGTTTTGTATCAGGCTTCTTTATAATCTTGATAATTATATGCTCGAGATGTAAATTTTTAGGAAAAGTATTTTGCGATAAACAGATTTGGATTCCACTGTTGTTTTATAATGCGTTTGTTGATACGACATTTTGAATAAGCAATTTTTGACGAATTAATTTTATCCTTAGTACGAGTAATTTCAGCAGACTTAGTGTTTGCCAACATGAACTCATAAAAATGTTGAGTTTTGTGGGGATTGTCTGTAATATAATGAAAACCAAAAAGAAATGTTTTTTTGACAAGATGTGAAATAAAAATATTTTCAATTTTTATCCTTACAGGGATATCCGTGTAATTTATGAATATGAGGATATTCTGAAGGATATAATGAGTATCTTGGTTTTTGACTAAAAGATTTGGATGGAGTAGGTTTTGGAGAGTAAGGAATCATGGATCTATTAGATTCTACAAATGCTTCTGCATAAGTAGATTTTGAAAGAGTAAAATAAGGAGAATGTTGTGGGGTCTTTTCTTTACTAATGCTTCTGCATAAGTAGATTTTAAAGGAGTAAAATAAGAAGAATGTTGTGGGGTCTTTTCTTTCTTTTGACTAGATCAGCCTATTTTTGGATTTCTTAAGGCATAAGACTCAGGGGTACGGGGTAAAGGTTTCTAGCCTGGTGGTTTTTTAGGAGTACTCATTTTTCCTTTTTTGTTCTTCCTTGTAAAAATTCTCGTGTTAGAAAATTGGAGATAGAATTTGTATCTCTTTTGATAAATTCAACAGTAAAATCAAAGTCTGACAAAATAGTTTACCACCTAGCAAATATTTGTTTTGAAACCAAATTTTGAACATCTTTTTGTAAAACCTTTTTAACAGCTTTATAATCTATTTTTTAAAAAAATTTTTGTTGTATAAATCATCTTGAAATTTGAAAATACACAATACTATTGCTAAAATTTTTTTATTGTGAAATAATTTTTTTGTGCTTGTGACCACATTCCTGAATAATATTTTACTATTTATTCTTGATTTTGTATTGTTTGGATAAAGATTCCCCCGTTACCTAAATCAAATGCATCTGTTTGTACTATTAATTGTGTTTTAGGGTTAGAAATTTCTAGACAAGGTAAAGTCTTTTTTTTCTTTTATTGCTTTGACTATTGCTGTCATTTCAGAGGTCCATCCTAGAGGATTTTTTTTAACCTACTAAATAATGATTTGCTCACCTGTCTGAGGTGGGAAAGAAAATCTGACAGGCATCTTAAAAATCTTTGTAATTGGATCTTGTCTTTTATTTCATCAGAAAATTTACTAGCAAATTCTATTGCTCTAGTAATGGGGGTTATTGTTCCTTGGAATATCTCAAAGCCCAAAAATCTTATCCATGTTTGAAATAACTTTATTTTTTTGGCTGATATAACTTAATCGTTGTGTTTCATAATGTTTAAAAAACTTTTTAAGTGCTTAAAATGTTGATCTATTGATTCTGAGAATATCAATACATCATTTATATATAGTATTGTAAAAGAAGTATGTGGATTAAATATATCATTCATAATATTTTTGAAATTTTGATGGAGCATTTTTCAATCCAAACGGCATAACATTCTATTCATAATGACCAAAGGATACATTGAAAGTAGTATTATGTCTATCTTCTTTTGTTATTTGTATTTACCAATCAATATCTTGCTTTCATATCGAATTTTGAAAATATTGATACATTATAAAGTCTATTGATAAGATCTCTTTTGTTTGGAATGAGGTACCTAATCCATTTCAAAGCTTTATTCAATGGTTTGTAATTAATTACTAATTTTGGTGCTCCTCTTTCTATTTTTACCTTTTTATATATATAAAATGTAGAGCAATTCCAAAAAGATTTGCTTGGCTTAATTAAATTCTTTTTTAATAATTCTTGAATATCTTTTCTGTAGTATTTCAAAAGTTCTTTACTTATCTGAATAGGTCTTGCTTTAGTGGGAATTTGAATTTCACATAAATCTTTTTCGTAAGGTAGCCTAACTATATGTCCTTTTCGTTCCCAAAAAGATTAGATAAATATGAGCAACCTTCTTGATATTTCTTTTTTTTTTCCCTTATTTTTTCTTGTATTTTTGGTTTTTGTAATTGATCTTTTATTTTCTTATAATGTACTTCCTTTTGAAGATATCCTATTTGGGTTTTTTTGTTTCTTATCTCAGAATTTTCTTGTAGCAGATTCAGTTCCCTTTCTACTAAAGAGGTAATGAACCTAAAAGTCATAGTTTGCCTTAATCTTGATGAATGTAGTCCTTTTTGATTTACCAAAAAGGGGTACATTTGCGTTAAGAGAGGGGTTCCTAGTATTAATCCTTGTTGGATATCTTTGACTAATATGAAATGGGTTTTTATGCAATATCTTTCATTGCATATTTTTGCTTTAGTAAGTTTATACTTTATTTGTAACTTGACACCATTAGCTCCATATAATTTTTCAGTTGTTTTTTGATAGTATTGAATAAGTATTAGTCCTTCTTGAATACAATTCTGGTTTGCTCTTGAATCTATTAAAGTTATCATATTAAGATGAAAATCATTATTTACTACTAATGTTATATTGACATACTATTTTTGTATTTGTATTTTATTCATAAAATCTTCCTTTCCCTCTTCTTTGTTTTCTTTAGTTGGATATCTTAATTTTTCCTTTTGTAATTGATTAATCGGTCATTTAAGCCTATTGATTTCTGATTGAAGATCTTGAGTCCTAACTTCTTCAATTTTCTTTGTTGGAGTTAATGCTTTATATGAATTATGAGGTTTAACATTTTGTTTATCATTGGTTTATAATATCATGTTGATCATCTTGCAATTACATATTCCTTTTTTATTCCTATGATGTGTATTACTTTGTTTTTTTTTTTCTTTTTGTAGGTCTCTTAGGCTTAATTGTCCTAAAGGGAGATTTCTTAG
Source organism: Moringa oleifera (assembly GCA_021397835.1). Classification (NCBI taxonomy): domain Eukaryota; kingdom Viridiplantae; phylum Streptophyta; class Magnoliopsida; order Brassicales; family Moringaceae; genus Moringa; species Moringa oleifera. The sequence continues at coordinate 1,899,365 of JAJFZO010000094.1, forward strand.
TTTTTGACAGATAATACGCTGGTTTTCACAAATTGTTCTTCTAAATTTTCTATTTTTTCTAATATTGTGTCATCATGTTTTGTTAAGGTTGGTAGTTATTCTCTAGGAACATTACACAGAGGCGTGTTGGCATTGATAAGCAATTTTTCTAAACTGAAGTTTCTTACTTTCCCTTTTTCTAGTGGATCTTGTTCAGTTTCTTCTACCCTACAGCTTGTTTGGTTGTTATGTAATTTTGCTGATAGTTTGATATTGGTTGGTTAAGTTCAATGGATGAGATTGTTATAACTAGATTGTCATGGGATTGTACTTGTGTTAAATGCAAGTGTGCTCCAATTTTTTCTATATTTTTGGCTATATCTTTTTGTGTGCTGCCTTTTCTATTATGTTTACTTAATTTCTAAAGGGGTACTCTAAATTATTGTTTTACATAAATTGTTCAAACCATGTAAAAAATCATTGAAGAAAGATTTCAATTAAGGAAAAAATAAAGAAAAACAAGAATGGTTCATGATGACATATACAAAAGAATAGAGGCAACAAATTAGAGAAATATATTATAAGAACATAAGTATAGCATTAAGAAAATATAAATACATGTTCTCTGTTGTATATCTTCTGGCAGACTTGCACGGATAAAAGATACTATTGACAATGAGCTCAATTTATCTGCTTTAAATATGGACTCAATGTTACCCCTGGAATTTAAGGATTTCTCATTTTAAGTGGCTTGCTGTAAATATGTAGCTGGGATGCTCACTTGCTCAGTGCTGCTGTTTCCAATGTATTCGTTATTGTTTTGCTTTTCTTGTGCGACATAGCTTTGTTGACAATACTTTCAAGGTTTGTCAAGTCATGTTGATTTTTATTTATAGAACTGCTTTTGTACCCGTTCTTAGCCATGCTAGGCTTGCTTTCTAGTTAAGTTGGCTACATTGCGATGGATATAGAGAATTTATGCCAGAGAGAAAAAATTTCTCCTGATTGTTCATGATCAATGAAATCATTTACTTGTTCATATGCACATGGGAATGATAGTGACTTCTTGTATACTTGACATTGCTGTTAATGCATATAGGGGAAGGCCTTTGTGATTGAAGTCGGCTCAAGCATCTTGCTGAGACATGGGTCACCGAAGCTGTTGGTCGCATATACCTCTCCTATGCAGTTTTTGTTTCCTCCCCAGTTTTTTCAAACCATTTGTTCTCATGTCCAACATTTGAAGGTTATTTTCAAATTGGTTAGTACTTCACATTAAGTGCCTACTTTTCTATTCTCCACATTAAATTCTTCCAAAGTTTATATTCACTTCTCTTCTCACTCTTCTTCTTTTCGAGTTTTCACTATTACTCCGTTCGAATAAATTTGCTTTCCAATAGCAAGATTGTGCAGGGCATTCATGTTACCATTGATTATGCAAAAAGTTTTGATGATTGTGATTTGACTCCAGCAGGTCATGAATTGAAATTTTATGAAGCGTATAGAGTTTTCTGCGGATGGCCTAGGAGTGGGAGGGCATTGTTAGAGCTAGAGGAATTTGGAAGGTGATTTTTGGATGAGCTGCAAAAGCCTGAGACAACAATCATTTACCTTTTATTTTTCTTATTTTCTTGTTTCCTAGTTGTCTGACTATTGTTACCATGGGCTTTTTGTAGGATGCTAGCTCTCTTCTTTTCACCTTTTTGAAGTTGTAGGCATAGGAGTTGTTGATTGGGTTGACAGAACTTGACAAAACACCTTAGGTATAAATGAAAAGGATTAATACAAAAACCTTTTTTGTTTCTTTTTGACCTTTTCACAAGTATATGTGTATATTGTGTTATGTTTTCATAGCATTAAGAGGTGGGGCCACTAATTCTTTACTTTGGATTTATAAAGCAATAGAAAAACATTTCATTATTTCTCTCTTAATGGAAAAGGAGATAAAAATGTGTATAAAAGGATAAGAGATAGAAAAAATTAAAGACAAAGACATTAGTAATAAAAATCTTTAAGTCATGTTTTTTTTCATCCACGGAGCACTGCAAGAAAATTGTCTTGTTTTTTAAGAGTACAGGAGGATTTGTGGAGCCTTAAACAATATTGTGTTTTTTGTCTTTAATTCTAAATTAAAGTTTTTGCATCATTTTACTCTTTATGATGTGTAACAAATATATATATATATATATAATTATTTCAATTACAATTTGATCATTTAATCTTGTCGAAATTCGAATTACTTGTACCACATTATTGTCAAAGTTATACATGTGAACAATTCTTTTGATAATATATACGTGGTATGAATTATTAATGCAGTATGGAAAAACATTGTAATTTCCTTTTATTTTAAATGATTTTTAATGGGTTATACGAATTAATTTGTCAACCTGATTAACTAAATTTTTGAACAGTTTAATTATTATACGACGTGATAATGTTTGTATGAAAATTAGGTTAATCCAATTATGAAGCTCACAAGTGTCAAATGAAAATTAAGCAAGTTGAATTGCATATCTCTCTCGCATAGGTATTATTTTCAAAGCCTAAAAGATGAAATTAATGCTCAATATTCACGTTAATAATTGTTGTTTATAGTTTTTTTATATAATTTATAGTTTTACATTAAAAAATAAAATAATTAACAATATTATCAACCATCCACAACTTACGGAATAGATTTTTCAATTTTTGCTTATAAAGAATTGACTCATATTAATAATAAATCAACTCAATTTCTATGAGATTTCAAGGCTTAAATTACTTGATTTTATATTGCTTCATTTTTTAAAGTAAGTTTTTACTCCCAAACATAATTTGACTGCATTTTGCACTTGCCTTATTTGAGTCTAATTTGGCATTTGACCTTTAATGATTTTTCAAAACTTCATCTATATACACACACATATTCATAGCATATTTTTTAAAATGTATCTGCAAAGAAAAATTTTGGATAAATATAAGAACTATTAATATTTTTTAATTAATATGAAATTTTAAAATTCTTTAAAATTATTTTTATTATTTAAATAAATTAAAAATTTGTTAAATTTTAAAAACAAAATTTGATATTTCTAACAAGAAAGAAAAACTTTTAAAAAGTTAAAAAATAATAAATAAAATATCATAAAATCATTTATTACAAACTATTAAGTTTGATTTAATTAATATTTTTTTGTATTAAATTTTATGAATCAAGTTTGATATGCATTGATCTCTTAAAAAAATGTTGACATATGATAATTTAATAAAATTAATAATTATGATTTTAGTTATTTATTTTTCAGTAACTTTTTAATTGAATCCTAAGCTCCAATTTTTTTTAATTTTATATGTTATTTTTTAAATTCGATTTAATTCAAATTTTATCAAAAATTTTAAAAAATAATATCTAAATTAAAAATATTATATAATAAATTTTAACTTAAAATTTATTATAAATATAAAATAATTTTCAAACCATCATTATAAAAATTTTATAATTTTTTAAGTGTTGAAATATTTTTTAAAAAATTTATAAAAAATGATTTATAATTGTAAAATTATTTAAATTTAAATTATTAAATCAAAATAAAAAACAATATTTATTTAAATTATTTTAATTATAAAAATATTGTAATTTTTTTAATTAATTTAAAATAAAATTTGAATCATATTAACATTTTTGAAATAAAATTAAACCAGTTGAAAGCTGAAAAACACTGAAAATTTAATTTTTTTAATATAATAAATTATAAAAAAATAATTTTTTTTGAAAGAAAAAGCTCGTCACCATTCATCCTACCCCAACCTTTTATATAAATATGTAAAAATGTAAGTATACGAATATTTAATTTTATTTTAATGAGTCACCCAATCAGGTAAGCTACAAAAACCAACTGCCAAGTAGCTGCCAAACGGGAAGAAAGCTGTACAGGCTTACTGCTTACTAGGCAAAACACTCTGAAGGACACGTGACAGTGCTACCAGGCGAGTATACTGATTTTAATACACCACACTGTCACGCTGCCTTTCTCTTTGGTTTCATCGACCTAAACAGCTAACTGCTCTCTCTGGCTCTCGGGGCTCTCCCCAAGCTACCAGCTCCAGCCCGACTCCCCCATAACTCCCCCCCTCGCCGAATTTTCTTTACAAATTGAATCACGTTTAACCCTCACTTTCACTTCTCTCTTAGACAAAAATGGCGTCGTCTCTGTCAACCATACCCTCCGCTTCCTCTTTCTCCGCTATCTCCAAAACGAGGATGAATTTGCCTCGTTACAGTAATTCCCCGCTTCCCAGGGTCTCCTTTCGCCTTTCTTCTAGGCCTAAGCTGCGATTTCTCACCAAGGTAATGGAAACAAATCCGGCCTCTTTGTTTCTCAACCATTGCTTTTTCTTTCTGATTTAAGCGCCATACTCCATTTCTGTTATTTATTATTAGAATGATAAGTATTATTGTTCGCTCTTTTAGATTTGTTTTTGTTATGTTTCTAATGTGTCATGAAGATCCATTTTAGCTTCCATTTATTCTGCTGCTGCTTGATGAAAGTCTGATCCTACTGAAGCTTAAGACAGTTGTATTTGCTTAATTTAGCGAACATTTATTCTGCTGCTTATTGATGAAGTCTGGTCTTACTAAAGCTTAAGACAGTTGTATTTGCTTAATTTAGTGACCATTTATTCTGCTGCTGATCGATGAAGTCTGGTCTTACTAAAGCTTAAGACAGTTGTATTTGCTTAATTTAGCGACCATTTATTCTGCTGCTGATTGATGAAGTCTGATCTTACGAAAGCTTAGTACCATTGTATCTGGTTAATTTAGCGACCATTTATTCTGCTGATGATTGATGAAGTCTGATCTTACTGAAGCTTAAGACAGTTGTATTTGCTTGATTTAGTGATAACTGTATAAGGAAGAATCATGATCGTTAATAAAAAAAAAAATTAATGAAGGATATTTTAATATTTTTTATTTGAATTATGTCCTGCTTTTTGGTTTTTGTGATTCCTCTTTATTTTTGATTTGTTTTTGTTTCATTCAATCTGCTTGTATTTGCTTCTATTGAGTACCATTGCTTGTTGAAATACAATGGTTCAGAGGAATTTTGTTCAGGATGTGCTATGGTTTGATTTTATTGTTAAACAAATTTGATATAGTTGATTTAATGAAGTAGCTTTGATTTGTGCCAAACAATTTCGAATTTTTTTTTCTCTTGGAAACAATGTTAAAGAGAAAAGGGGAAAGAAAAGCTGATTACCGTTTCCAATGGAGCCTCCTCATTTGCACAGCAATGACCAACGTTGTGGCACACTGTAGCATGACTGGCCCTGATTTCCTATGACTATGAAAGAACCAACAGACATGACTTAGTGTGAGATGCTCAATAATGTCATGCAGCATACTCTTGCCACGTGCTTCATGAGAATGGAGATGCTCAAACTAAAACTCAGTTGCTTTCATGCCTTTATATTCTGTTTTGTCGCTGAAATTCTTAAAAGATTATATGTCGGAACTTATATTGCAAACAAGTGAAACATTATTTGTATGATCTCAACAGCTTGTTTATATTCTGAGAATTTCTAGCACCTCAAATAGTACAGTAAGGAGAAAATTGCATTCGTCATCTTAAAATTTCCTGATTATGATTCTAAAAACCTAAGTCTTAACTAACATTTTCCTATTATTTAAAGAATAAGTGTCCTTTAGTTTTCCTCAAATTTGTTGAACTTCCTCTTTTGCCGTCTTAAATCTTGATTCATAATAACCGTTTTGAGAGCCTGTATCATGCTGTGCATTTTTGAAAGTCTGAGAACAAATAAGATACTTCTAGAATTGCTAAAACCCATTGATGAGGGATGTGAACTATCGGTTAAAAGCGTCAGTTGGAACATTTTGGCATTAAAGCTTATGAGAGTTGCTATAAAATTTTGTGTATTACCGTTTGCTATGTAGTCAATCTTTCCTGATGACTTTTCTAGGTTTTTATGTCAGAAATCAGTTGGATGAAGGAAATATGATTTTTTTTTTCATTTTTCATTTTGGTATCTTTGATCTTTATATAAATGCAGTTCCTAGCATTGCCAATAATTAAATCTGAAGGACTAGACTCCTGATTTTTATTTGTAAAGGTAGAGGGATCTCAATTTTTAACTGCTTTTAGCTAACTTTTTGGATCAGAGTCTGCACCTATGTTGAGTGGGTTCTTCATACTACTCTAAGTACTTTTTTTTGGTAGGATAAAACTGGAAATAATGTGCCTACTAGATGCCTAAATTATTAAAAGTCTTTGAAGAATATGTAAAATTGAGGAATCTGAAATTCAGGCATATCCCCAGCGGATACCGGTACCCGAGTTCCAGTAATATAAGCACCTTCAGCAGAAACTACTTTTCATGTTTGGAAACTTGTGAAACAGGAGATACTTTTTATGTTCAAGTCAAATGCACTTGAACATGTTCTTCATATAAAATAATGTCTTCATGAAAAATTGATGTATTTATGAAATTATCGTCCATGCTGTAGGGTTTGCAGCCTAGTCAGGACTTTTCCACTGTGGTCAAGGCCCAATTGAATGAGGTAAGGTTCTTTCAATGGTTTTCATTAGAACATCTGTTTTCAAATTTCGGTTCCTTGCTGGACAAGCTTTTGGGATCATCTGTTGCCTTTAAGGTTGCCGTCGATGGATCATCAAATGCTGCAGCTTCATCTCCTGCCAAATCTGAATTATCAGCAGAAGCAAAGGATGCAAAGCCATCAAATGAGCCTTCTCCAACTGTTTTGGCTACACAGGAGTCAATCTCTGAGTTTATTACCCAAGTTGCAAGTCTTGTCAAGTGAGTACTCAACCTTATTGTTGTCCCTTCTTTCTGAAATCCTCGATTTATTTCCAACATTTGTTGAGAGAATTATATGCCATTTATGCTCAGGCTTGTTGATTCAAGAGATATAGTGGAATTGCAGTTGAAACAACTTGACTGCGAACTAGTAATCCGTAAAAAGGAGGCCTTGCCTCAAGCAACATCTCCTGCACCAGTTGTTATGACACAATCACTTGCTCCCCCATCATTGGTACCACCAGCACCTGCTGCCTTTCCCCCTACACCTATCCCTGCTCCTTCTCCACCATCAACCCCAGTGCCTTCTCCTCCATCTGGCAAATCAGCCAAGTCGTCACTTCCAGCCCTTAAATGCCCCATGGCAGGGACATTCTACCGAAGTCCAGCACCTGGTGAACCAGTGTTTGTGAAGGTAATCATCTCTACTGATTGGTTATCCTGGATCAGGATTGGGTTTGTGAATGTTACGGTGTATTAGCTGCTCCTTATTGTCCTTAGAAGCTTACATGAGGGATTTTTCTTTAGGTTGGAGACAAAGTGCAGAAAGGACAGGTTTTATGCATCATCGAGGCCATGAAATTGATGAATGAAATAGAAGTAAGTTTTCTATTTTAATTTAGTTTTTATCTTTTCCTCACAAAATAACTTGTTTGTTATTCGGTGTTTTGTGTGTCTGTGTGCATGAATGTTTGTATTTCCTTTGCTTTGTCTAATTTTGTGGTTTTGTAATTTGAAGTCTTTAGTCATGTTGCCACTTGAAGAGTTGAATTAGGGTTGGCCATGGTTTGTCTTCCTCCAGCTGTTACAAATAGGCCTTTCTTTTTATTCCATTCTATCTTTTTTCATCTCTTGCAGTAACTAGCTAAACTCTTGTTCTTAAAGATTTTACATATAAGATATTGTGGGTGGACTTGCAGTTTCTTATAACTATGCACTGGCAGCTCATCCACTAGAGGTCCACAATCTTTAAAATCTTCTGCAGTGAAATGTGCATAACCAATGAACAAATGGACATGGAGGAAACATCAAAATGAGATTCAAAGCATGCTTGTAGAAAGCGCCAACCAAGGTTCCCCAACCCTCCATAATTTGGGCTGTTGGAGATGTTTGCAGGCAGTCCTGCATCAGAAATGGCAGTGATCCATCATAACCCTTAAAGTTGGTCTAATAAATATGCCCTTAGAGTTGCTGTCTTCGCTTGGGAGGCAATTAACTATTGATAGTTTGTGTAAAAGAAGCTTAGTAACTTGTAGATAGATGTTTTATGCAGAAATAAGAAAAAATAGAAAGTCAATCACATTCTTTTGTGGTGTCCCTGGACTGTGCATGTACGGGAGAGGGCGTTGTCAACAGTTGGGACTATCATGGACTGTTGCTGTCTAGTGAGAGAGAGCTGTCTTTATGGGAGAGCATAACAGCTTCCAAAGAGGTCAAAAAAGCTTAAGCTAATTCCCTATCTATTTTCTGGGTAGTTTGAAATGAGAGGAGTGAAGTGGCTTTAAGGTTGAAGAGAAATCTATAGCCTTAGCAAAACATAGGTTGCTAAATTTCTTAAACTATTGGTTTGGTGGTTCATTGTTTGCTAACCATGAGATTCTCATAGGTTGTTTGAAATCCTCTCAAGTATTCTGTAAGGAGTTTTCTTCCAAAATATTGCTGAGTGGACATTGTCAGCCATAAATTAATCCAAGCATGTGGACTGGAAGCATGAATCTCTCTCTTAGTCCTGTATTGGTTCCTGTCATCTGTTACTTTGTTTATTAGTTTCCTGCCTCTTATGTCAATATTCTTCATCTAGGGGAGTGGAGGGATAGAGTGCCTATTAATTTTTCTTGTATACTTACATAGAAAACTTGAGTCTTTCTCTAGCCATTTCTGCAAAAGAGATACTGTCTTATTAACAGAAAAACAAATATTCTGCAATCCAAATAGCTTGACTGCTGGTTAGTCTGTGATTCTGCTTTGGTTGTTATTTGGATTTCTATACAGTCTGTATTTGCTGATTCATCATCAATGTTTTACCCATTTATTTTAATCACTGGGATAAGCAAGTGTATCACAGACTAATGAACAACCTACTATTGGATCAGTTTCTCAATTTGCCAAGCTAAGCTTTCTTCTGTGATAGGACTAAGTGAAAATACTACTGACATGAATACATCTGTCTAGCCTATTGTTTTTGGCTTGTTAAGGAAGGTGATTGTTATTTAACCACCCAAAAAATGTTTAGGGTCCTCAAAATTGGAATTCTGGGAAGATGAATGTAGAAGCTGCAATTTAGTTGAGCCAAAACCATAGCTCAAAGCTGCATCTTGGAAATGATCAGTGGTGCTGTTTACAGCTTCTAATAGACTAAAACTAACCTTACATAAACTGTTGTCATTGTAGTTACTTACATAAGATTTTATTGTTTGTGTTCTTTTTCCCCACCTTTTCCCCTTAACTAGTTCCCTAAGATTTTTGATGATCTTTCCGAACATATACTTGCTGCCTGTTTGCATTACAGTTTGGTGTAGAATGGTTACTTTTACCTTAAGTGCAATATTATTGGCAGGCTGATCAGTCAGGAACAATTGTTGAAATCCTTGTCGAAGATGGCAAGCCTGTTAGCGTTGATCAAGTGAGTCTCTTGATTCCCCTGATTAAGTGAACTAGTAATTTGGTTTGTGCATGCTTCTTACTTATCTAACTTCCATAATTGGTTTTCTTGACAGCCTCTGTTTGTGATTGAACCCTAGAGATTCACTTTTGAGTAGGTAAGTAGAGCGATTGAGAAAAGATCATCAGATGGCTTAGTTTGCGATAATGTTGTGAGTTGCGGCATTGTTTCATTATGGTGAAATATTTTGCTTGAGATGAGATAGTAGGTAGAGATGAAACTGGAGATTGTTAGATTGATAATTACTTTGAACTTACATTTGAATTTTTCTCATTGAGTGAATCTGTAGCCCAGAACAACATAGATTTGCATATTTGGATATTTCAAACTAATCCAATTACTTGGTACTAATGTCTCAATGTGCAAGGAGTGGAAGGACAAATATTCAATGATAAATCCCCACTTAGAAGAGTATTGAAGCATCAAAATTAGCATCATTTTCTCTTGGTAATTTCAATGATTAGATTCTCTCCAAGCATCTAAGACAATACTCTGAATTTAGAGATGAAAGCAACAGATACCCTTATTTATTAGTGACATGTTTTGTGTATTAGGATCTTACTCGAATGGGAATGAGTTGAATATCAAATGCACTCTTACGAATCTTAATCTCAAGAGTCCTAGAGTTGGGCACACCTTTAGTGTCAGCTCCATAGATGATAATTCTTTGGTGTCTGGTGCTAGCCAAAGCCTTAAGAGAAGACTCAAATTGCTTCTCTTTGGTTCAAATAAGCCTTGATTTTGGCACATTCAGAAATTGATCTTTGTTAAGCCTTATTTTGTGGGATTGTTTTTTCTCTGCAAGAAGAGTTTTTTCCATGGATGGTTCAACCACTGGCAATGCTAACTTAAGATCCATACATCTAATGTAGGGAGAATTTTCTTTATCCAATCCCAATAATGATACAAGAAGAATCATATTGTGGCATAATTATAATATTTAAAATAATTAAATTTGTTGCAAATAAATAAATACAAACTTACATCATTACATTGAAGCAACGTATATGAAAAAGATTCACCCATGTTAATAAATCCAATAAAAAAATCAACATATCACTATAATTCACATGTAGACAAAATATTATAACATGCAAATGAGTCAAATGGGACTATTTCTAAAACATATATAGGTACGAAGGTTACTGGTAATTTTAATAAATAAATAATTATCTCTTTAATTTCTAATAAAATAAATTATGACAAGTTTCTGATGGGATTATATATATATGTTTTATCACAATTATTGATGTCAACAAAGTTAATTAAACTTAATGTCACCTCCATATTGAAGATGTTATGACCACTCTTTAATACTTCCCCTAAGGCAGCCAAATTCTAATACTATTAACATAAGGATATTAAGCTTATACACCTATTTTCTGCTGCTGAAAATATACAAATATTAAATGAAATCTGATAACACAATATTGGATCATTGACGAAAACCTTTTCTCCTTAAATGAAATAAGTAAAATCCATAGGTCCAACTTAGACTGTAATCACAGTTCAAATAAGGCTCTAACCTCCTCGGAATGACATTTATAATTTATAAACCACATATAGGTTTTACGAAAAATCAAAACAAGATTCAAATTTGATTCTGGTTTAATCTATTCTGTCATTCAAAAACTCAAAAAGAGGTGATAACCTAGTAATCCCACCTTCCTTTGTAACTAAATGTTTAAAAGTCAGATTTTCATTAAATTTCAAAAAAAATATTTATTTTATTAAAATAACTCCTCCCAAAATCATGGAAGAATCACATGATTGAATTTTTTTAATTCAAAATAATTGATTAATTGAAAATAAAATAATAAATATATATATTAAAGACAGAAAAGAAAAAAAAAAGTGTGAAGATGCATAATAGGTGAGGGGGAAAGAGTAGACAGATAAAGTCCAGGCCAGGAGCTTTAGTTTCTTTTAAGGATGAGGACCTTAAAGGAGTTCATGCTCCCTATGATTAAGCCTTCCTATATAATACAACAATGAGTAATTATTAAGTGTAGAGAATATTAATGGATAGCATGAGCTCTCAACATTGATACATAAATGCACTTAACAAATGGAACCCTCTCTAATAATTCAACCCCTCCTTTGTCAATTTTAGAGAAAAGTTGTTTCAATTAAAAGAACCACCTTGCTATATTTTCGCGATGGCAAGAACCCGTGATTTTGGCTAAATTATTCTATAACAAATATTTGTTATTAAATGGATTGTATACTTTGGCATTGATTTCATAATAAAATTATAAGGAAAATTGTTCTTCATTTTTTTCTTAATTACTTTTATTTTTACTGTTTTTATAATTTTAGATTAGTTTTATTTGACTATTTCGCATTTTAATTTCTTTTTTTTTTTTGTTGCTTTCCTTTCATCCAAGAAGAAATGCAATTTCCTTATAGTGGTATTTCTTGTTTTCGGGGTTGTCAATCAACTCGACAAGAAAATAGGCACATATTGTTACATATTGATCAATTTAGTTTTAATTTTTTCTGATAATAGATAACATGATTTTTTTTATTAGTTTTAGACATAAGGCATACCCAATAGTACCATCAAAATGAATAGTTAATGAGAAAAAAATTATGAATAAAGGCTACGTAAAAGTTCAATATTTATATTTTATTATTAATTGAATTTTTATATTAAAAAAATAAATTTAATCATAATTTACTAATTTGATTTAAATTAGATTTTAGTTTAAATGATTAAAAAAAATCAAGAGTATTTTTATTATTAAAATATCTTTAAAGTAACTCAAATAAATTTTTTTATATAATTTTACTTAATTTTTAATTTAAAATTTATTTTTTAAAATTTTAAAATTTTTGACGATGGTAATTTGAACATTTTTTTATATTATAAAAAATTTTAAATCAAAATTTATTGGATATTTTTTTAATTTTAATATTTCAGATCAAATTTAATTTGATTTAAATTGATAAATTAAAATTGATGGTTAACTTTTTGAATATTATGATTTGATTGATAGTATCAGATAATGTTTTAATTTATTAACAAAGAAAAGTAGTCAAATAAAAATTATTTAATTTTTTAAAAATTAAAAATTATATAAAAAAATTAACACTTATATAGTTCCAAGAAATCAAATACTTCCATGACATTAAGGGGAGAAAAAAAGAAAAAGAAAAGGAATAGGAATGTGCAAGGTCGCGTACCGTACACTTTCCTGTTCAGCGCGTTCAACGGAAATCCAGGGCAAAGAAATGTACAGTAACGAACCTAGAGCCCCCATCATAAGGCGCCTAGGAATTGAATTCACGCGAGCAATCCTTCTTCTTCAACCTTAAAACAATCGAAAAAACAGCAGCACCGAACAGTCAATCCCTCTCTCTCCCTCTCTTTTTCTCTCTAAAAGAGATTTAAAGAGAAAGATGGGAAGATTCTTCCGCTTCTTTCCTCGGCTTTCCGTCGCTTTCCTCCTGTTTTTTCTGCCGCTTTCTATGCCGTCACAGCCCTCTATCTACGATCATCTCCGCCTGCAGGGCCTCCCGATCGGCCTTCTCCCCAGGGGCATAACTGACTTTTCCGTTGACCAGCAAACGGGCCGTTTCCACATCAATTTAACGCAGCCCTGCAACGCCAAATTCGAGAACCAAATGCATTACGATTTCAATATCTCTGGGGTCTTAAGCTACGGGAAAATCGGGGAATTGTCCGGTGTGAAGCAGCAGGAGTTGTTCCTCTGGTTCCCTGTTAAATGCATACGTGTCGATGTCCCGAGCTCTGGCTTGATTTACTTCGATGTTGGCGTTGTGGACAAGCAGTTCTCCCTCTCTCTCTTTGAGTCTCCTCGTGATTGCACCGCCGTTGATCCGGACGATACGCCTGCTGATCCGTCGCAATCTGATTCCTCGAAGGTTGATTCTCCATGTTCTTTTATGCTGGTTACACTACCACAATTAATCTTCCTCTGAATTCTATCTAGCTTTTTTCTCATTAGAAAAAAGTTAAGTGTTTTCTTATGTTTCTATTATGGATTTTCGCATTTTATAGGGAGGGGAGGGTATTTGTTTGGTGCTGTTTAGACTTATACATTTTCCCTTTTTAGAGCATGTTACTTGATTTACCATATAATATGTTGAACCTTGTAATTTGAATTGTTTTGTGCGATTTTGCAATTGGAAATTGTAGATTTGATTGGCACATGATATGGAGAATTTTAATTAGTATATATGGTTATGTAAGTGAAATATTGTGGTTCCAATTCACAGTAATAGACTTCAAGGCGTATGAGACTGGCAGCAAAAATATTTAAAGAAAATTATTCTCAGATTGCTTTAAGTGCTTTTTTCTTTTGGTCTACTGTTGTCTTGTTGATGTGATCTTGCTGTGCAAAGGAATTTCAAAACCTTATGATAATGATTGATGAATTCTATTAACTTTCAATTGTAGAATTTGTATTTATGATTAAGACTATGTTGTTGAATCGGCTGTTTTTGAAGTTTCAGAATCAACCTGCCAATATCCTCTCCATAAGTGACTTGGAAGATGCGCGCAGGGCTGCTTCATAGGTCTTATTTTTAATGGTACAGAAGATACTCAAGTTCCAAAGCAGCTCATATTCCTTCTTGGTTTATCTTTTGCTGAAGAGGTTGTTGGAGAGTTTGGTTTGGCAGGTCCTATGCTACCCGTAGGTGTGCTTGCTTGCTATGTTGTACAGACTTTTTGACCTCATACTTCTGTCTTTGCATACAGAAAATGTAAGAATTTTGTTGAAACAAAAAGGAAAAATGTGCAAGGTAATGAAAACTGGCTTTTACAATAGGTGGAGGCAGAGGCATTCGGTCAGCCAATAAATTTACTAGAAATTGCGATCGTTGTTGTTTTTGTGTTGTTATACATGCAAATAGTTGATTGGTATTGTGTTTCTGTAAAAATAGAGAAGTTGTGGATGTTTCTGTACTGTTGTCAAACAATCAGTTGAATATATGAATATATGGCAAGAGAAACTGCCACCATGCATGTGAATTTGTGTGTATTTGTTGCCTCTTCTTTAATGGTGAAACAATACTTGCGCTGTCTGTGTTCTAGTAATGGAGGCAAGCATTCATGTGGCTAACACAACATTTTATGGGATTAAGATTTTGTTCAGTTGTTTCTAATTTCCTTCTACGCTTCTCATGTGCATTGATGTTGATGTTCTCACTTTTATTGCTCTTTGACTTATGCAGCCATGATCTAATTGTTCTCTCTCAAATTCAGCTAATTTGCTTAATCTCAATATCTTAAATTAAGTACTAGGGGGCACTTTTGGTCCTTAAAACTGTGGCTTCGTGAAACCTGTTGCCTAGGTGGGGGCTGTAGTTATCAGAAGGATTAATTTAAGTATGACTTAGAGCCATTTTGTAATACCCCAGTTTCACTGTATAAAGTCTCCACTGTATTTTGTGCATTAGTCTATAGGAACGGCTGAACCATCTGAATCTGTACCACAGACTTAAATGGCATGTATTTCTTAGAGAGCTTGTTGGTTGCAGATGTGAAAATGATCTGCTGCGAGTTCGGGTATTCGAACTCGAATACCATTTTGAATGTACTGATATTTTTCTTTGAATTCAATTTTTCTACTTAAGACTTCATAAATGTAGCAATTTGTACAAGATGTTTTGAGAGTCTCAATTTGTTGTATAAAAAGCTGCTGTTGTATGTTCAGTTTCATTCGTGAGCAGGTCTATAGGTGCATTGAATTGCTATGAAATTTTAGAGTTATCTTGTTGCGCATTTGAGCAGGCTGTATCTTGAATGTTGGAGAGTTGGGTTGTTCATGTAGACTAAGCCACACTAGCTGCACTGATGATAAATTTGGAGTGCGCATTTGTGTCCTTGATTTTGCTAAGAGAGGAAGAAAGAGAACTACAAGTCAAAAGCAGTTATAGACATTTTGCATCTTTGCTCTTCAATGCCTAATGATTTTGTCTGGTTGCTTCTGAGATATGCTCCTTCTATTTCTCTATGTTTCAGAACCATAAAACTTAGCCTCATTAATGTTGATTTTTATTTTTATTTTTTTGTAATTCAAGGTATGGATGGTTTATCTGTCTCTTTTGAACTCTTCTTTCCATGTTTGCTAAGAACAGTTTCTGATGGAGAAGGCTTTTGAAGACATTTGTGTTTTGCCGTTCTCTAAACAGGCTAATGTTACTTGCGAATTGGTTGTACCCCAGCTGATAATTTGATTTCCCCATGTTTATAGCTATATTTGCAATTCTTCTTGGGTTTGTTGCATATTTAAACAGAAATAGTCTTGCAGTGACAATCAAACAATTCTGGCTCTCAATAGAGTTTACCATTAACTATTGGATTATGATAGGTGCTTAGGTCACCATATTAGTTTTTCAGTTTGTGTATTGTTTGACAGCAATGTTAAAGTTGAATTGGATTATTATGTGTGACTTTTCATGTCGGTTCCTTCTATAAGAAATTGAATTGGTAGGAGACAACCTATTTATTATATTGAGACAGACTTGGAGCTTGATCAGATAGCCTACAGATGCCGTATTTGGATCTGAGGACAACATTGGTAGAATATGAATGGAATTATTTTGTTCTATTCGTAGATGTGTACAAATGTTTTGGTTAAATGTCCATATGGCTTGTAAAAGTAATCTTGAAGAAAACAGTAATGGTCGGTTTGCATGAGTAATGCTCATTTTATTTGCATATTTGTCTTTTTTCTTTTCCTAATAGTGAACAAACTTAATGATTATGAAGAGGTGTGGTTTATGTGTGGTTCATGTGTGGTTTGGACTATGAATTGATAAAAGAGAAGAGGAAGATCATTTAGATGGTATTACACTTGATATTTTGGATAACATGGTAAGGGAGAAATAGAAATGTTTTTGATGAAATTATGACATCAATAGCAATATTTAGAAATTAATGGGTATATACATTAAAGGTGTGGTCTGTCTTCAACTTGTCGATCAGGTTCACGTTGTCACTAAGTTTGTTCCTTATTATTAAATTCAGAATCTCAAGGAGGATGAATTTTAATCTGTTAATTAAAATTTTTAATTTAAATATTTTAATTGTTAAAAAAATTATAGTTTTGTTAAATTGTATAAAATTTTTAAAAATCAATTATATTTATAAAATATTATATTTATGAAAATAATAAAAATCTATTTATTAAAAAAAATTATGTTCTTTGGTGTTACGTAATAATAAATTTATCCATATATTTTCTGAAAAAGTTATAAATATAACAGCATCACTTTGCTTCCTCATTTTTATGA
The DNA here is from genome assembly GCA_021397835.1 of Moringa oleifera. NCBI lineage: Eukaryota > Viridiplantae > Streptophyta > Magnoliopsida > Brassicales > Moringaceae > Moringa > Moringa oleifera. The sequence continues at coordinate 1,916,088 of JAJFZO010000094.1, forward strand.
AAGAAATCATTTTTATTAATATTTACTTTTTTAACATTTAAATATATTGTAAAGATTAAAATATCTTTCTAAAAAATAATGATGTATTTGAAATTGAATGGACTCAAATTGTTTGTCTAAACTTTCTCTCTTTTCGAGCTCTTCCTCATCGGTATTTTTCTCTGCTTTCTCTTTTTTTCGCTTTTTCTCTAACATTTGTTTAGAATTTCTATCAAACCAAGATTCAGAGAAGGCATCAAGGTAGTCATTGTTCATTTTTTGTTTATTTTTTGATACATTTATTATATGTTGTAAACTCTAAAAATAAAACTCGTATTTTTTGGTGACACATTACTCTTAAAATTTAAGAAGTGTTTAAGTGAATTAAAAAGGTGACACGTATGTGTGTGGATGATAATATAGCTAAAATTACACAGATTTTTTTTATTTTTATGAAAATGATGACATGTTTTTCATTTCATCACTTGAGATGAAGAATTATGTAATGATAGGCAAATAATAACATGCTTTGAAAAATCGTAACTTCATCGTTAAATCGTAATGTCCTCACGAAATCATGATATTTTTTACAAAATTGTTTTCTAATCAATAAATCATTACTTTTTGAATAAAACTGTTACGTATTGACTGAAATCATTTCTTTTCTCATCAAATTATTTGTTTCTTTATAAAATCGTTAATTTGTCATGAACTCGTTTTTTTTTTCCTAAAAAAGTCAATTATCTTTTGAAATATTTTTATGATCATCACAAAAATATAGATTATTGTAACTTGAAATGGTGAGTGGTTTGAGTCAAGAAAAAGTTTTTGAGTATACTGGCATGGTTATCAAAACCCAAGGTATGTTGTTTGGAAAAGTTTGTCATATGCGTAGCTGTCAAATTTGGTTAAATCTTGCATGGAGGTTGATTACTCTAGGTAATATTGTACTGCACATCATAGTAAGATCTGAATTAATTACTATAAAAATTGAGTTAGTGAATGATGACAATATTTAGTTTATATTGTATGATGACACGTAGTGACCCATGTAATTGTAGATTTGGTGGAGCAAAATTATGTTGAGACAAACCTGGTGTGTATGATGATGAAATTCTAAGATGAATCAATCTTTTTAATCTTGTATCGAGAGCAATCTAACTATTTAAAGTGAAAATTTTAGCACAAGATTATTCTTTCATAATGAGATTCACACTAATACTTAGCATAATAGTGAAATCAACTTGGATGAACCAATGAGTTATGGTGTTGGGTCTGAATACTCAATTCTAGAGACTCGGCCTACTAAACCCACCGATGAAGAGCAATGTGAGTACATTCTAAAAGCAGAAAGCAATAATGAAGAGCTTAATGAGAACTTATGTCTTGTTCTACATTCAATCTCACCTTATGTCCCACGTACATACCCTAAAGCACATAATGATATAAATTATAGTGTTGTTAAAAGGTATAGTGTGTTGAGTGCTAAATTATAAAATATTGTTTCGACTCTACTATGAAATCAATGGCTTCAAATCATACAATTACTAGAGGTCAATTTTTCCTATCCAAGAAAGAATTTAAGCAATTTTTGAGTATGCATGCATTGAGTAGGAACTTTGAATTCAGAGTTAGTAGATTTAACAAATCAGTATTCGAGATTACTTATAAAGAAAGAAATTATGCAAAAAAGGTTCATGCTGTGAGAGTTACATAAAGGCATTTCATTCAATTTAGACGATGTGATTTGACACATACTTGCATAGTTGAGGAGTTGCATTAATGGTATTGATAAATAAGTTTTACTATTATTGAAGAAATTTTATCTTAAAAGTTGTCTACTAATACTAGAATTATTAAAGTAAAAGACATCATGCATGATATGAAAGAACTATATGGCATACAAATTTTGTATAGCAAACCTTGGAAAGCGAAAGAGCGTGCATTATCTCGTATGCGTGGTGAACTAGTTCAATCATATCAAAATTATCGTCATATTGTCACTTGTTGCAAATAGCTAATCTAGGAACGAAGGCTCACATATGCATCAAAGATGGGATTAATTGATTTAAGTATCTCTTTGTAGCTATTGGATAATCATCAAGGAATTTTCATTCAATGATTAGATCGATCATTATTTTTAATGCCACTCACCTTAAAGGGAGGTTTCATAGTGTAGTACTTATAGCGACATGTAAGAATGGAAATGAACAGATTTACCATTTAACGTTTAATTATGGTGACTTAGAGAACTATGAGGCATAGGAGTGGTTTTTGGAGTAATTGAATTAAGTAATTAGTGCTGTTGATGATTTAGTTATTATATCATATTGTTATGCTAGTATTGCAAACGCCACCAAAAAGATTTTTTTCAATTATTGTTATGGTTTATACTCTTGGTATATGACCTAAAATATAAAGAAATTCAAGAAGAAAGATATGCCTAAGATATTATATAGTATAGCTAAGGTATATTAAGAATCTAAATTCAACAAATTGATAATTGAGTTGCAAGCTTATCACCTTAAAGTATTCGAATATATCATGAAGAAAAATCCAAGAAAATGATTACGTGTTTATTATCTTTGAAGATAATACCAACTCATATGTGGTCTTGGTACCTTGGAAGCATGTTGTTTGGTACTAGGGATCACTTCAAAGACACAAAGGACAAATAAGCAAATGTTTTGCGAAGTTTTTAATGAACTAAAATTTTAAAACAAAAAATTCATTACCTGTAATGCCTAAATGAAACCATAAGCATTATAGGTCAATTCCTCACGTTGAGTGTTATGATTCACCATGGCCTTCTTGAATTAGACAATGAACTTGAAGTACATCAATGTCCCTTTTGGGAAGCTGTTGAACGCTTTCAAATTATTGTCTAGGTGGAACTATTATAAATGAACATATTGTTGCTTATCATACCTTATGATGACAACATTGAGTAAGTACAGTAGCCCAAGCATCACTGCATCATTAATGTTCTCGTAGAACAACACTAGTGCTAACTTTGTATTTGCTATCAAAATATTTAGTGAGAATAAGAGACAAATTGGTTAAAATGTTGCCTATGTCTGGTATCTCATCAAATCGAAGCTTAGTTATTAACAAAATTCTTTCTTGCTAAATTGTGTCTCGTTTTACCTTAATCGAAACCACATCACATCGTCATTCTACTGATTAATCTCCTGAAGCAACATATTGCACATAATTAACCCAAAAAATATGAAATCTTTATGAAGTTTAAGAAAATGACTAAAACAGGTGCTGCTAAACCTCTGCTTTTGTGAGTCATTCATCATATATTTGATGTTTGGAATGACGGCAGTGTCCTAGTGCTTTAAAATCCTTGTAGAAGTCTTCCAATTCTTTTTAGGCCTTAAATAATTTCTAACAATACCTACCATTTGCAAGATAAACAAGTTAAACAAAAAAAAAATCAAAACACTGATAACAAAATATAAACCTTTTATAACAAAATTATCAAAATAACAATAAAATGATAAAAGATGTAACAAAATAACTAAATTAATTTATGAAACGATAAATAGTCACAAAATTTTACAAGTATCAAACTATAAAATGTTGTTGCATAAGTGAAATATTAGTAATGAATTATTAAAATTACATACCAAATATAAATAAAAATAATAAAATATTAAAAGTTATCATGATTTTTAGCATCACATCATGATTGTTTAAATCATGTCATGAGATTGCAAAATATCAACAAGCACACCCACTGATTTCGAACCTATAAATAAGAAATTAAATATTTTAACATTACACATAAAAATGCGTAAACAAATTCTTTACCTCCAAATGAAAAAAAATACAACGATATACTAATGAGTCGAAAATTCATTAGACAATAATCAAAATCACTTAACACACATGAGAAACATGCATTAACAAATTGATAGATATAAATTAAATCTAAAAATGCAAAATAACGATAAATCAAATAAGGTAAGATGATTTAGTCTGTGAATTCCAATAAGCAAAAAAATCAAAATTAAAATTAAAATTATTGATTAAAAGTATACCTTAATTGATTTCTAAAAGTTATGTTAGCTTTGGAATATTTTTTGGACAATTGGTATGCAACAAATGCCAAAAAATAAACAAATAAATTAAAAAATACGAAGAGAAGTGAGAGAGCTAAGTGGGAAGTGAGATGAAAGGGAAAACAGTAACATTTTGATGGATTTGACTTTTGATTTACTATACATTGGAAATTAAGTAGTTGCACGCCATTTACTAAGGATAATTTGATCCGAAAATGGATAAAAATTACTGAAAAAACATATTTGGGTTATTTTTACCTTAACTTTGCTCATTTATTATTTTTCTTCTTTTGTACTCACGTAAATTATATTTTCAAAAATAATTAAGAAGAAAATCAGTTCATGTTTATGCCCATAAAGTTAGGATTATTTTGCATTTTGTGGAAAATATAAATAATAAAATAAAATTACTTTATATTGACTATTTGCTAATTTTTTCATAAATACTATTAAATTATTTTTTTAATGCAAAATTAACCCAAATAATTTCAAATATATGAAAACCTAATGTAACTTTCTATATATTTAAAAAAACCAGATATGCAATCAATAATAATCATAATGATAACAAAATATTACTATCTTTAAACAAATCGAATTAAAATTAGATTCCTTTGTTCAAAGGAAAATTTTATTTCGGCCCATTTAATTGAAATTCAAAATGTTTGAGAAACCCAGCCTGGCCCTCTCCGTTAACTCAATTATTTCTTATTAGGTGATTACTTATCACAAATTAAAATTAATTATGCCCCTTAATACATGTGAACTGCTTTGGGATAAAACGGTGCGTCGCCTTGGGAGCAGCCCTACGTTTAAGGGAAGTTGCTAGTGCTACACAAACCATCTTCCCTGTCTGTCGAAAATGGCGTCTCTGTGTCTCACTCTCCAGCCCACCCTGAAACCCTTAACAGGAAGACCCAGTTCAACTCTGACGCCTCCGTTGCCCACCCTCCTCAAATCTACGGCCAGAATCCGAAGCTCATCAAGGCCGACGGTGACGCGCATGTCATACAACCCAACGCCGGCCACAGATCGGTTAATCTCGGCCGCCGCTTACACTCTCCCGTTCTTTAACTCCCTGCAGTACGGTCGGTACCTGTTTATGCAATACCCAAAGCTGGGTGTCCTGTTCAACCCTCTGCTGCCTCTGTTGAGCCTCTACAGGTCGATCCCTTACGCGAGCTTCGTGGCTTTCTTCGGTCTGTATTTGGGTGTGGTGAGGAATCCAAGTTTCAGCCATTACGTGCGGTTCAACTCGATGCAGGCGGTGACTTTAGACGTGCTGTTGGTGGTGCCTCTGCTGTTGACCCGAATCTTCAATCCGGGTCGGGCCGGGTTGGGATACCGGGTGATGGTGTGGGGCCATAATGCCATATTTGTGTTTAGTTGCTTGTGTTTTGTTTATGGGATAGTGAGTAGCGTGCTTGGGAGGACCCCGTACTTGCCTTTCGTGGCCGATGCTGCTGGTAGGCAACTCTAGGTTGTACCTTCTGATTCTTTTCCTTTGTTTTTTTAATTTTTTTTTTTCTTTCCTCCGTGTACAAGTGGTCGAAGCAGGGCTGGTTTTGTTAACCAAAGTGGAGAGTGCTTTTATGATTTTTCTTCTTTGTACAATTAATTAATAATGAAATTGAGTATGAGTTTCTATCATCTGGCCCCATATATTTTCATTGAAGTTATAAGATATATATATGTATTGATGTTGCAATTACTTCTATAAATTTGAAATAAATGTTAACTCTAATTCACCTGAAAAACTTTTTAAATTTAAAATGTCAATCTTCTTGTGTAATTACATTTATGATTTCTATTTTCAAGATCTCAACATCTCTATAACTTTTAATATGAAGCTTTTTAATCTTTATACAAACCGTCACATTGGAATTTGCATAATATTATTATGGATGTTTATTTTACATATATACCTTAAAACTTATTGATATTAAATATTTTTATAATTGTAAAGATATATTAACATTTATAACTTGTATCTTTATAACCAATTTAAATTGAATAATATTTCTTCACAAATTTAATTTTTATATTAATTTAATAATTTCTATTAAAGTATTATTGCATTTAAATTTACTGATAAATATTATAGTAAAATAGTAAAATTTAGATTAATGATAATATCAATAATTTAAATTTAAAGTTATTTAAACGATATTTTACACATCATAATTTTATGTTTGAATTTATTATTTTTACAATTTAACAAAAAATTAATTAAAAATATAAATGTTCATTTTTATAAAACAAAATTTTAAAAAAATTTTAAACAAATGTTAATTTATTAAGTCTGTCAATTAAATCTTCATTACAAAATTAAATATTTTTATTGAAATACTTAGAAATTACACA